>CM062806.1:516141810-516802344 GCA_031772625.1 Pinus tabuliformis | reverse complement strand
TCTAAAGGGCATATTCAAATACATGAAGGTACCCCAAGGAGTAGTAGATGCAGTTTTGGCTTGGTCCTCAGGTTGGACTAATATCTGGTTATACCCAAAGAATCCATCTAACAGTGAAATCCTAGATGAGCTCACTACCCTTTGCAATATATGGTCCATTTTTGGTAAGGGGTAGTTTTCCTTTAAAGAGACCTTGTTCAAGTTTCTAAAATCTACACAAAGTCTAATTTCACCTGTATTTTTCTTAGTTGTAACTAAGTTTGAAATCCAGTCTGAGTATCTAATGGGTGCTATTATCTGAGCATCAAACATTCTTTTAACCTCTTTCTCTATGGATGGCATAAGAACTAGGTTTATCCTTCTAAGTTTCTGTTTGAAAGGTTTATGATCTTCTTTCAGAGGTATTTTGTGTTGGATTATGCTGGTGTCATAAGATTTTAAGTCTTCATTACTCCAGGCAAATACATCCTGAAACTCCTTAAACAGATTTATATATTTTACCTTTTCATTTGGGGGTAAGGCTTTAGATATCTTTATGAGTTTTGGCTTCTCTTTAGTTCCTATATTAAGCTCTTCTATGTCAGCTCTTAGAGCTTCCATTTTAGGTTTCCTAGCTACAACATTAGAGTCAAACAAATCCTCTAAAGGTACTAATCCTTTAGGAAAAAAATTATTTTTCAAATTAAGAATCTCTAGATCATCATCCATTATTTCATCTATCTCTACATTCTCTAAAATATCTATTTCTACTTTAGTAAATTCAGTTGGTTTACGTACATCAAAAATATGTACATCTAAGTTATTTTCTACATTACTGTTTATTGTACAGTCAGTATCTATCTCACAGTTCTGAAATTCACCTTCATTGTTCATGAAATCGTAGATATGAGAGTCGTGGGAGAAAATTTGCTAATACTTAAGGTTATCTGGTATAACAGGCCTATGTCTGACTTCTGCAGTGTATTGGTGGTTTGGTTGAAATGGAAATTTACAAGTACTAGCAAATGTGGCTAGACTGTGGGCCTACATGTTTTGTTTTCTAGGAATGGTAGCAAAGTTTGATTCCAGGAGGTCTTTGACCAAGTCTAAAACAGTATCCCTATATCTACCAAGCCTAGGGTTTTTGACAAAATATTCACCACTCATCTGTTTCATAATGAGCTCTGTGTCTCCCATGACAGAAACTCTTTAGGCTCCCAATTTCCTAACCAATTGTAAGCCTAGAATCAGGGCTTCATATTTAGCCATGTTATTGGTACATTTGAAGTTCAAGATGCAAGCAAGTCCCTCAGCATGGTTATTTTCCATATTATGGATCCACACTCCTGCACTGGCCCCTAACCTATTTACAGACCCATCAAAGTCTAAATGCCATAGTGACTCATGGAATATGTTCTCACTATGAGTTGTTTTGTACTTAAGGTCTAAATTTGCTGTAATTTCCTTTTTATCTTTTCTGCATTGTATAAAATGAAAGAGTCCATATCTGAATGCATGGAGCATATGGGAAAGTTTTGGGGATTTTCCTCACTACTAACCATGTTGTTGTGGGGAAAAGTATCCGACGCGGATGACCCTATCCCTACTCTAAAGGTGACAGTCTTTAGCAACAACTGAAAGTAAAGCTTTGATGTTTTCCTTTATGAAAGTACAGAGAGAAGGAAGAAAAGATTAACCAACCTGGTGTCTTTCGCTTAGTCGATCCTTATCTTCTCTCTTTGTCTCTTGTTCCCAGCTCCTTGCTCTCTTTGCCGGTCCAGCTACACACAGATCCTGCACAAAACAAGAGAGGAAACTACAAGATACATGTACTCATAACTGACACATGGATTAGAGTGAATCAAATATACAAGTAAATACAATACATCAATGCAATACAAGTATATAGGAGAACATGCAAAACTTTATTGATAGAAGTAACAGGGTTCTGAGAAGGTTACAACCATTGATGGCTCCAATCCAGCAGCACCTCCCCAGCAGCAAGAACTCTCCTCTTCACCTCTAGTAAAACAATCACCCAATAGCTCTAACTGTAAACCAACAGCACCTCCTTGCTTTACACAAAATTCCAGCCTCCTTAGACCTCATAGAAGAGTTCTATATATAGGAGAGAAGAAGAAAGGATGAGTCAGCTTGAGGCTGGCATAGAGCTGACTAGTGTCCTCTCCCTCTTCAGTTAATCTTCAGTCCTTGAGTCCACTTGGAGATCCTTGCTTACACATGGTGATCAAGTACCTCTTACTCATCACAGGGCGAATCTCATGAACCAAGTGTCAGTTTGGAAGCTTCCTGGGCAGTTGACACTTTGCAGGATGACTGTGCCACTTGGCCAATCTCTCCCAGCGCAGGTAGCCTTCATTAATCTTGACTTCCAGCGCAGGTACAAGGAGGAACAGTTGCATTCCAGCGCAGAAGCTCAGTGGAGCAGCTGACATGATCCAAAATTAGCCTGTTTTGAAGTGTTTTCAGGTGGAGAACTGATTGGAAGTGCTGTTGTTTGATGACCTTGTTCTTTTAGGGGTAAGAACAACATGTTTAGGGACTGAGGATCCCTGTAATTATTGACATTTCATGCTCCATGTCGCGAGGCACAAAAATGTCTATAACAGTTGCCCCCTAAAGTATGAGGCCGTTTATCAGGTGAAATGCTTTATCTAGAGGGTCCGAAGTTCGTTCTAGTGCTGAGGAGGCGCCCTGTAATACAATACAATACAATACATTATTTTTCATTCTATTTTCATGATCTAGCTGAGGCGGGCATTCCCATGCTTAGCTTTTATAAATACATTTTGGTACATATGACAGACGATCGTCTGAAGGTAGACTGATAATTTTCTGCTGAAATTATAATCCTTTGAATAGGATGATCATCTGCTGCAATGATGTACATGGCAAATGCTTTTATATTTCCTGAATATATATCGCAGCCCGGATGGATGAAACTAGATCCGGGGTCTTCAAACTCGTTCGATCTTCACTCTAAGTACAAGTCGATCCATGTGAGAATTTCGCTGAAGTCGAACATGGAAAGACATTGCTTGATTACCGGTCAATAATGAAAACCGTTAACAAGCGCGAGAGGAATCACCAATAATGACGATGACCCTCAAGGTACTGCAGTACAATTCACGTGGCGTGAATAAAGGACTTGGTGTCGAACGCCACGCAAAATCTTCTGGTCGAAGGTCATTGATGTATACCTGTCGCCGGAAGTGAGAAACTTGCCATTGAGGCATGCAAGCTTCAAAGTACTGATGGGGGTGTTCCTAGATCAACTTCTTGGATAATGAGCTGAAGTCGACAAGAAGCGATCCGTCAAAGGAGGGCCTTAATGAATCCCACATCAATGACACGGAACAGAGCTAATGATTTTAGTGGAGGTGAAAACAAACTGTGACATATGATTCAGGGTGGCGATCATGAATGGATGAAGGATGATGTATGGCAGTGGATGGGACACGGTTGACACTTTCAGAATGACCCCTCTTGAACATATAACGACACTGATGCGATGGATCGGTAGCATTACCCCAAATGTGGATGGTTTGGCGAGGACCATGGTGATGAGACCGGTGAATGAAACAACCCAACCCGATGTGGTACGGAGGAAAAGTGTCATGTTCAAGAGTGACTTGCTACCATTAAACTTTGATGTTCTCCCAATTTTTCCCCAGTCATTTCTGACCAGTACCTCTTTATTTTTGTCAAGCTTGAGGAGGATAACATATGCTTGTTCTATAACTTGCCCTTCGGGCAAGCCCATCGCTATGATTTAACGAGCCTAGCGATAGGGAAACTCGTTCTCGTCTAAAGACAAGTTTGTCGCTATTTAATCATTTTAACGAGTCTAACGACAAGGAAAACTCGGTCCTTTTCATTTTTAGAGAGTCTGAAAAGGTACAGAAAGTCAACTCCATAATTCCTTTTTCGTCTGCTAATCCCTTAAGTCCGAAAAAGTATAAAACAATACAGAAGGGATGGCTGTTCGGTACTTTTAACGAGCCGAACAAGACAAGCGCTCGATCCTTTTGTGCAATAATCCCTCAGGTCCAAAAAGATTAAAATTTAGAGGAGGGATAGCGTTCCAGTCATTTAACGAGCTGGAAGGCCAAAACTTGGCAAACTTTTCATATTTTACGAGTCAGTGAAAAGAGCTCAAAGAAGGCTCGTCTTTTGAGGAACGAGTGATAAACAGGGATAGCAGCAGATTCCAGGTACAGGTTGGAATTTTCCAATCACGGCAGTGTCACAAGGATGGCTAGGTGAAATCACTCTTCGCAGCTGTTTCTCAAAAGAGGTAAACACACAAATGGAAGTGAATGATCGGCCAAATGAACAGTGGAGGTGATGGATGAAAACACGATCAAGGTTCTTATGGCTGATGAATTTACGATCTCAAAAGGTTATTTACCGGTTCATTTTTTCCATGAGCTTGAACTCTGGGGGAAACTTTTGCTCACACTTTTCTATTTTTTAACGAGCATAAATTAAGTCATAAAACTCCTCGAATTTTGCGTTTATTTTTTAACGAGCATGAACTATATGCTAAAACTGCTCGATATACCAGTCATAATAAGAACGCCTCCTATGAGATAACTATTTTTTAAGGAGCTTTATCTCATAAAGCTATGCTCCAATTTTGGCAAATTTTACTTTTGCCCCACAGGCTTTCTTCATGCAAGGTCGGAAACGGCTAATACTACGAGTTTAACGGGTTAGACCTACAGGTTTAAAGGGAGGACCTAAAAATTTAAAAAATAAATAGTCGTCCCTTGCTTGCATTCCAAAAGTTTGCATGCCCCCAGGTATAGGATAGAATTTCGAGGCTGCCCCTCCTCTCCCTTACCTCTGCTTTTCTTTGGGTGTTCACAGTTATTTGTCATCTTGCTAATCTAACGTTAACGATACTTGTCTTCTCGTTATTTTAAGGGGTCTTACGCAGTACTCAGGCTTCCCGTCGGCCCACTTTTAACAAACAGCTATTTGTGACAATAGAAGAACACTACTCAAAGACAAAACATTGGTATTATTGAGGGAGGCTTGCCTCTTTCTTATTATCCGAAGAGGGTTCTATTCGCTGCCGCAAATCAATCTCTTTCTTCGGCGGTGTCTATCATTGGGTTGTCCAAAGATGGTTACCCTCTGTCACAACAATATAGTCCCCTACTTTGTAGGCTGCCCCTGCTTATCCTTCAAAACATATGTTTCGATGGGCGAGGCTTGAATTCAAAGATGTTTACTATTTGTTGCAATAAGGGAATTCCTACTTGGGCATTGCCCACTTTTTTAGACAAAGGTGAATGACTCTTTTGTCAAACACATAACTTTAACAAAAGATTATTATTCCAGAACAACCCCACTTCCTTCCACGGACGGGGTACGGACTAGTCATATTCTTCTGCGGAAATTCTTCCTTATACCCGGGGTTTCTTCTGCCCGAAGCAGACCAGGGTGCATGCCCCCTGGGTCCTAGTCTTTCTTTCCGAATCACTCGCATTCATCGGGAAGGAGGACTGGGGGCGGAGGCGTATCTTGAGTGAATAGACCATTTAGGATTGGTATTTGACTATTTGCGATGCGAGATCCCGGAAATGAAAGTTGGTCTACGAGCTTGACCATCCTTCCTTCGTGTGGAAAACACATTACTCTAAAGAGTGAGGAGACTATCGCTCCCATGCAATAAATATAGTCGCGTCCGAGGAGTAGGTTATAATCCAAGGGTCCTTGGACGACCAACACGTTCATCCCGACGGTCTTCCCTTTCAATGTAACAGGTACATTGGGGAGGATCCCTAATGGTCGACTGGTTCCTTTATCAAAACCTGAGAGATTTCTCAACTCAGGTAAAAGCGCTGGGGAACCCAGTGCTTTCCAAGCAATAGAGGAAAGGATACTCACAGACGCCCCTTCATCAATGATAGTACCAGCCATAATCATTCTATAGATCTGGACAATGATTCTGAATGGTATACTGGCTGGTAACCGGGGTCTGCCTAGTTGATTCCAATCAAAGGATACAACCAGGTTGCTTAGTGGTGGGACCGAATATACGGCCGGATATGACTCTGATGATGTTCCTTCCTGCGATAAAGGAATAGGCGCATTGCCCTGACGCTCATCAGAGTCGGTGCTGATGAAAAGAACCTGGATGGTGTCATCCTTATTCTCTTCAGTGAGGGTGTCGCATGAAGATGACTCTTCGGCGACGGTGTCATTTGAAGACGGGTCTTCAATGACGGAGTCATTGGACGATAGAACCTCTGAAGGAAGAACCGGGTCAACTGCCGTTTCGACCTTTAGAATTTCGTCTGGTCTGGATTCAGTAGGTTCATTCTCAATGACCGACACTTCAGCTGACCACTTGAGCGGGTCAACTGGATTTTCAACTATCGAGGGATTAGGCGCGAGTTTTTGGTATCCAGGAGGAAGTTGCAACGGTGAAACCGGGCGATCTTCCAAAACTCTCTTTGCCTCATCTAAGAATGGACATTTGTGGATGGCATGATTTCCTTCATACAATAGACAGGGTGATCTTGGTCCCCTTCTTCGTCCTTCACTCTCGCTAGTCGACGAAATGCAATCAACATGACAACCAGAGGTTGATGCTACCGGATTGTGCAACCTTGGGGACCAGTCCCTTAGTATCCAGGGAATACAAGGACAATCACGATGGAAGTGGATCCCTTTGCAAATGACACATGGCGATTTAGGTCCGGTCGGTGCAGTGTGTGGGTTTTTGTCAGCTTTCTTCTGCTTGCCCCCAGTCGCCTTCGCCAGAGGCTCCTTCTGCTTCTTTTCTCTCTTCTTCTTTTCCTTCTTCACCTTGGGAGGCTGACTTTTTCCGGCTCTACCTTGCGAAGATGAAGGATCAGATGAAGTATCATAAGAAGTGGAAGGCTGGTGGGTAGTTCTAGATTGTTCTGACTGTTGATTCGACTGCTCAGGATTAGTGGCGATCTGGACTACATTAGTTGAAAAGAGCCATACAGGTAGGCCGATTGTCAATCCTGGAAGTGACAATGTAGCCATATGAGGCGCACCAACATCTCCCCAAGAGGAGAAGGGATTTGGACTTCCGCCAAGGTTACTTCCTTGGTTGGTGGGCTCCATACTTTTCGACTGAAAGATCAACGTGGGAATAACAGGTGATTATGTTCCGCTTCAAATAAATTTTATTAACGACGCTTTTAGACACAAACTTGCTTTTTCATGTTTTAAGAGTCGAGAAAAAGCTAAAGATGACTCTAGTCGCCTTTGATGTATTAACGAGCCCGAAGTGACAAATGCTCGGTTGGACCTTTTCAGTTATAGAGTTTGAAAAGGGCCAAAAGAAACTGCTCTGGAGATCTAGGCAGAGGGTGTGCCAAACCTTTCGCGAAACCACAGAATACGTTTTACGGTACGGGTGGTCGATCTTCGTGAATGCTGTGTTCACTGCATCGCGATCAGTAGGGCGGCCGACACGGTTTCCTAAGGATAAAGGATAAAAGCCTATAGGGGTCTCCCAATATACGCGACGGTACGCGGGAGCACAAGTCCGTGTTAGTGCCACCAACTCTCAGGAGGAATCACCCACCTTCGTAGAGATCGACAGTCACTATGTTTAACGACGCCGGAACACGTCTCTACCTAGACCTCTAGATGTTTGCGTTATGTTACAAAGCGTTGTTATGTAAATTTGGTTTATTTTAATGTTGATCTTGCTTAACAGTTTGCCTTTCAGGGTCGCCACGAGATGTATATATACAACTTCCTATATGCAATCTAAGATGAGAAGCAAATCTTTTCAATCTTTCAACTTTGAAAACCTTAATCTACTGAGGGAAAAGAAAGACACAACTTTTTCCACAGATCATAGAACACACACTAAAATGCACATTTTCCTAAATCGTCAAGCACACAGTCAAATGCAAAATGCACAATGCATGTATTTCTTTTCGTTATCCTTAATGTTGATGTAAGACAGAAAGGAAAACTGTTGTATGACTTTTGAATCTAATTTCAAGCAGAAATAAACAAGCTTGTCCAATAATAAAAAAGACACCTTATGATCGACTTGTTTAAACACAGGAAATGTATAGATTCAAACCATAAAATGAAAAACAAACAAACTCAAACAGCCATGAACAGTAATAAAACTAACTCTTCAGATCATAAAGACACTTTTACAGTTCAGGATCTAAGAGGCCACAGCTATACTGGTTCGCTTTTCACAATGGGAAACTCTAACTGAAACAAGAAATACTGAAAGAACATTCACAGTTTCATCACACAACTGAGGCGGAATAATGTCAAGGAGAATGGTTTACAGCAAGTACAATGACCAGCAAGCAATCAGCAAAAAATCAGTGAAAACAGGGCTCAGACACAGAGGGAAACCTCTGGAAGACACTGCCTAACAGGTCCAGCGCAGGCTCTGGTCTGTCAAATTGACTTCCAGCGCAGTTCCCGAAGGGAGTACCTGCGCTGTAATGCAGGCTGCCTGTGGACAGCCTGCACTGAGACACAAGAGTTGCGTTTACAAGAAATTCCGGGTCATAAAAAGCTCAAAAATGCACTGTTTTTGCTGAAATAAAAAGCTATAGGTCAAGTACAGGCTAAGGGATGATCAAGAGGATGAAAAGCTATCACAAAGAGTAAAGAGTCTTTTGTAGATACGCTCTTCAAATCTTGAATTTGCTCAGCAAATGAGCAAGAGTAGCAGTCCCTCTACTTCGCTTTTGATATAGTCAAAAGCTTTTCGATTTGGTACTCTTTTCTTCAAGAAATGAATAGCAAAATACTACAAACAACAACAAGATACTAGGATCCCCAGCGGAGTCGCCAGTTTGTTGTGGGGAAAAGTATCTGACGCGGATGACCCTATCCCTACTCTAAAGGTGACAGTCTTTAGCAACAACTGAAAGTAAAGCTTTGATGTTTTCCTTTATGAAAGTACAGAGAGAAGGAAGAAAAGATTAACCAACCTGGTGTCTTTCGCTTAGTCGATCCTTATCTTCTCTCTTTGTCTCTTGTTCCCAGCTCCTTGCTCTCTTTGCCGGTCCAGCTACACACAGATCCTGCACAAAACAAGAGAGGAAACTACAAGATACATGTACTCATAACTGACGCATGGATTAGAGTGAATCAAATATACAAGTAAATACAATACATCAATGCAATACAAGTATATAGGAGAACATGCAAAACTTTATTGATAGAAGTAACAGGGTTCTGAGAAGGTTACAACCATTGATGGCTCCAATCCAGCAGCACCTCCCCAGCAGCAAGAACTCTCCTCTTCACCTCTAGTAAAACAATCACCCAATAGCTCTAACTGTAAACCAACAGCACCTCCTTGCTTTACACAAAATTCCAGCCTCCTTAGACCTCATAGAAGAGTTCTATATATAGGAGAGAAGAAGAAAGGATGAGTCAGCTTGAGGCTGGCATAGAGCTGACTAGTGTCCTCTCCCTCTTCAGTTAATCTTTAGTCCTTGAGTCCACTTGGAGATCCTTGCTTACACATGGTGATCAAGTACCTCTTACTCATCACAGGGCGAATCTCATGAACCAAGTGTCAGTTTGGAAGCTTCCTGGGCAGTTGACACTTTGCAGGATGACTGTGCCACTTGGCCAATCTCGCCCAGCGCAGGTAGCCTTCATTAATCTTGACTTCCAGCGCAGGTACAAGGAGGAACAGTTGCATTCCAACGCAGAAGCTCAGTGGAGCAGCTGACATGATCCAAAATTAGCCTGTTTTGAAGTGTTTTCAGGTGGAGAACTGATTGGAAGTGCTGTTGTTTGATGACCTTGTTCTTTTAGGGGTAAGAACAACATGTTTAGGGACTGAGGATCCCTGTAATTATTGACATTTCATGCTCCATGTCGCGAGGCACAAAAATGTCTATAACACATGTACTTCATCAATCTCTCCCTATATAATTTTCTTGGTTGGCCAAAAACAGATATGGTGGCATAAGACATATCCAACTGCAAAGATCCCTACAGTTTTTCTCCCCATGAGTGAGATAGTAGCCTTCCATATTTTGGTGGGATATCTGCAACTACAATTTCCATCAGAATACTCTTTGCAGGGCACTGGACAAGAGTCATACATAATTCTTTGATTAGACCAAGGCATTTAACCTGGCTGGAGTCAAAAGAAAATAAATCCTTATAAGGCCTTGCAATGTCTAGGTTCAGTCTTTCCATTGTTTCCTTTGGCATGAGATTGTGGGATGTCCCTGAGTACAACATATCGTTATGTAAAATTTTATCATGAATGTTTAGGCTGATGTAAAAAGGAGGAACTCCCCTTTGCTGATGAATTCCATTGGCCTCAGGTCCCAACAACAATTCAGGCTGGTCATTATTCAAATTAACAGAATCCTCTCCCTCTCCTATGTTCAAAGTCTCAGTTATCTGTGACCTATAAGTTTCATTCTTTACCAGTTCAATCAAAGGGACTGATATCTTTAACTTAGCTATTTCATTTTTAATATTGAGAGGGGGCTGAGGTTTCTTTGTTTGATTCAGATCTTCCTTAATGTGTGCAGTTTGAGTATCTTTATCCTATTTCTCAGTGGTAAGCATTTCAGTTTGTGTTTCTACTGTTTTGCCTTGATTTCTTTTATCTTGATTTTTTTCAGTGATTGGCTCTATTTGGGTTTCAATAGAGGTTATATCTACAATCCTAGGGGTTGAAGTTTCAATTATTCCCCTTGGGAGAATTTGCAATACTTTGTTAACTGGAGTTTCTTTTATTATCTTAGTATGGGTTTGGATGGAGCTTTTAATGGGAGTTTCATTATTCTTCTTACTTCTCAAGCTATATTGTTTAAAATCAAAAGATTCACTGGATTCTAATTGTAATTGTTGAAGCATGTACGATTCATGTTCTTCTTGAGTAAGAAAAACAGTGTCTTCCTCTGTGGTTTCCAGTAAGTTAATCTGGGTATCATCCTCTACTTCTTGGTTCTATGGGGCCTAATCTATTGGTCTGGTGTAGCATTCTTTGCATTATTAGGGTTCTTTCTAAAATTTGGGTTTCTTATTGGGGGTTGTTGTTATTGATTCTCACATTGGTTTCTCCTTTCCATGATATCTAACCTATCCATGATTCTTTCTAAACTTTTAATTAAAATATCTACTTTTCCATATGAAGTTGAAGCTGCTTCTTTAAATACAACTTTCTTTTCATTCCTCATTCTTGCCTTCTTAGCTAACAAGTTGGCCTCTACGCTAACAACATTACTCTGCATTTGTTCAAGGGTTTCAGGGTTTCTTTCCCTTAGTTGGTATGACATGTTAGCATCAAAACCATCAGGTAAATTAATTAATGCTAGGTCAAGTGAAGGCTTAAAGCTGGCTGGAATTGCATTATAGATATTATTAAATCTAGTGCAATAGTCCTGAACTGACTCATTGGGAGCTCTCCTAATATTTTCATATTTAGAAAGTATTTGCAATGGGTTATTCTTTCTCTCCCATCTATCAATGAATAACATTTTGAAATTGGCTAAGTCTGCAATATGGTTGGCAAGAAAGGCTTTGAACCTCTTCTTGACATCACCAGTTAAAGTTTGGGCAAACAATCTCATCTGGACATCTGCTTCATCTATTTCATGCAATTCAAAAAAGTCAGACATCTTGTTTACATGCTGCTGGGAAGTGTAATGACCAGTAGCATCAAACAAGAAAATATTACTCTGATAATCTGAAGGCATGCATTGGAGTTGGGCAGGTAAAACAAAAGGAGCATATCTATTTGCCATTGCTGTGATTCTGGTTTGACATTCTGGTTTGAATTGGGGGTAAAGTTGTGGTGGTTGAAGAAGGGCTTGAAACTGATGGAGGTGAATTAGATGATGATGAAGATGACTGATTAATAAGTGGTTTAGGTGATTTAATTGTGGTATATACAATTGATGAAGTTGTGGTAAAGGAAGGTGGATTTATAGTGAGTGAATACTGTGAAGAAATTTGAGAAGCAACAGTAGTAATGGTAGCTAGCTCTATAGATTGATGAAGATATGCACTATCTATATTGCTAATCAACGTGGAGGTCAAGGCTTCTAACTTGTCAAAAGAATCTAAGACACATTTATCTAAATCTGGATGAATAACCCTTTTTGATTCAATGAGTTGAGTAAACTCAGGGTCTAAAACTGTTTCATGGATACCATTCTCAGATTTGGTTCTAAATAGTGAGAAGTTGAGAGCTCCTCAGGGAACGAATTGGCTCTGTCTAGCTGGCTACTACTTGGTCGAGTTTCTTAATTTTTTCTCTTCCTTAGAATTCTGTATGGGTCATCCACTATAGTTGCAGGGTTTGGATCTAGGTTGGCCCTAGTGTAATGTGCTGGCTTATTGGGCCCTGACCCAGGTTCAGAAGAGTTTTTAGCCAAACAAATCTCGTACTACCAACCCTTTTGTCAACAATCCACAGATCACGGACTGAAGTCTCACCCGAGGTAATATGGGAGGGTGTTGGAACCAGGTTTCCACACCCTAGGGATGTCTTGATGAGGTCTGGATGGGTCGCAACCCGATATACACTCTAATGTTGTTCCGTGCAGTATTCTCGTGTTCGCGAAGATCCGCGAAGGGGCGTTTCTTAGAGCCTTAGTCTTATTGCAACTAATATAGATCTGATTTATTCTTTTAATGTCTTTAAGCAAACATTTAATAGTTAAACCCAGTGCGTGCAACCATAATTATTAATTATACTTCATAAAATCATAACATAAGCATAAACATTCAGATCTACGATCAGATACACAATAATTTAGAAACACTTATTTATTAATCTTTCGTTTAGTAAAATCCAATTCCACCCTGCACACACAGCTGCAGGGGTCTGCACACACAACTGCAGGGGTCCACGCACACAGCTGCAGACTCTACTAGGCCTCTGCGCACACAGCTGTAGAGCCCACTCTAACCACTACCACCCACGACTCGGACTTACAAACTCAGAGCACTCTCACTTTCACAAACCCATACACTTTAGATCTTCCACAAAGCTACTATCAAGAACTGCCCTCTAAACCTAGATCCTTGCTCTATTTATACATTTCCATGGTCCGTGGACCATGGGCAAGCTGATACATTCTAGATTAATCTCTAATACTTTAGGGCAGACTACCCTTGGACTTAACCCATTACAATTCGCGCTCTGAACACTTCACGGAACCTTTACCATACTTTTACCCAAAATTGCAGGCTTTGAGCCCCAAAACCATTATGCGGGGGATCTGCTGCCCAACAGGCCCCCAACACAATCATCGTGACTCATCCTGAGTCACTTGGCTGGTGTAGTGATCTTTGCGTAGAGGTTATTCAACAACTTCTGCGCTTCGCTTACTTCTGCAACACATTCTTCTGCCCTCTGCTGTACTTGTTGTGCGCGAGCCTCTGACACATCATTATCAGCTTCACTTGCTTTTATAAGTTTGTATCCTGCCTGTATGTGGGCTAGTTTTCCTTCAATGCTGGCAGTGACCGCGAATGCCTCATCAAGCCACGATTGGATGCTTTCTTTAAGGATTGCTTCTTTCTGGCAAGCAACGTCGACTTGTGCCTTGAGTGCCTGAGCCTCCCTTATCTTGGCCAAGCAGTGAGTAATGGAAACCGTCTGCGCGGTCCCTCAGACATTATCATAGGCTTGCTGCAACTCTCGTGCTTTTGTTTCTACTTGCTGTAGTGTTGGGTCTTCCTACAGTGATGTGAGTGTAAGAAGGGATTGGTCCAACAATCCCGTGCAATCTTGTATAGTGTGCTCCATTACTAGCAGTCCTTCTTGAATGGCATGGAAACATTGCTCTCTGACTTCCGGTGGTGTAGGGGGCTGCGCTCTTAGTCTTAGCTCTGCGATCTGCAAGTTCAATTGCAATTGAATTTTGGCAGCCTCGTCCTGAGCCTTACAAAATCCTGCTGTTAGAAAATTATATATTACGGAGCAATCGAACACAAAAAATATTGTAGAAATATAAACACAGAAAATGCATAAAACAAGAGATACACAGATATATGTGGTTCACCTAGTTTGGGCTACATCCACCTCGAACAACCAGTCCTTCCTTTCTATTATCCAGCAAAATAAAGAGACACAACCTACAACAAATCTGTTGTAATATCCTCTGTTTTCGCTCACAGTCTCACCTCTCTGTTTCTCACTTGAAGAATACACATTTATTACACAGCCTCAAATACAATGCCCTCATACAAAGAGAGGGGTTGCCTTCTAGGGAAAAAAACCCTAAACTAAACATAAGTTCTACCGTCAGATCATCTACCTAATGAACGGTCCAGATTGACTAGAAATTACTATACTTTTATAAGGCAATTTTACATCTATTTTTAGCTTCGGGGGCACGAACCTCCGCCGGGGGACTGCTGGCCCTCGGAACCCCCAGCCAGGGGGGATCGGCCCCCTCGGACCCCCGCAGGGGGGGACAAGTCCCCCCCGCACCCCCCCGCATGGAGGGGTGTACAAACTGCATGGGGTATACATCTGGTTGAAACAAATAACTCTAAACAATCATGCTCCATACTCAACAATCTCCCACTTTGATAATGATTGTAGCAACTCCACCGCTACTTCATTTGCTAGACAATGACTCCTCTTTGGACCTGGATATTTCTTATCTTCATCGTCATCCTTGAAGACCAATTGAAATTTAACATATTCTCATTTTCTCCCTAGTTACAACTTTTGTTAGCATATCTGCAGGATTCTAGCTAGTGTGTATCTTTTCCAGCTTCAACTCTCCATCTTCCAACACTGATCGTATGAAATGGTACTTGAGCTGTATGTGTTTAGTCCTGGAATGAAATGCTGAGTTCTTTGCAAGATGAATGGCACTTTGGCTATCACTGTGTAACGTGCCCATATCATGCTGCTTACCCAATTCACCCATAAACCTTTGTAACCAAATCATATCTTTACTAGCCTCTATAGCAGCAACATACTCTGCTTCTGTTTTTGAAAGTGCAACAACACTTTGGATTTTTGAAAGCCAACTGACAGCTGTTCCACCAATAGTAAATACATAACCTGTAGTGCTCCTCCTATTATCTCAGTCACCTGCCATATCTGCATCAACATATCCCTGTAGAGAAATGTTTGAACCACCAAAGCATAATGCTTGATTTGTGGTACCTTTCAAATATCTAAGAATCCATTTCACTGCCATCCGATCTTCCTTACCTAGATTGTTCATGTACCTGCTTACAACTCCCACTGCATGTGCAATATTAGGCCTTGTGTATACCATTGCATACATTAAGCTTCCAACTACTGATGCATATGGAACTTTAGACATATAATCCTTGTATTCTTGGGTCTTTGGGCACATTTCCTTACTAAGTTTGAAATGGCTAGCAAAAGGTGTACTAACTGGTTTTGCATTGTGCATATTAAATCTTTTCAACACCTTTTGTATGTACTCATTCTGAGACAATGTTAATTTACGATTTTTCCTGTCTCTAGTTATTCTCATACCAAGGATTTGTTTTGCAGCTCCCAAATCCTTCATTGCAAATGAATTTGCCAATTTTCTTTTCAGCACATTTATTTCCTGCATGTTAGACCCTGCAACAAGCATGTCATCTACATACAATAACAATATAATATAGCTGCCATCATTTTTCTTTTTCAGATAAACACAATGATCAAAGTTACATCTAGTATAACCTTGTTCAGACATAAACTTGTCAAAATTTAGATACCATTGCCTTGGAGTCTGTTTTAAGCCATACAAGCTCTTCTTCAACCTGCGGACTAGTTTCTCCTCCCCTTTCACTTCATATCCTTGTGGCTGCTGCATATATATCTCTTCCTCCAAATCCCCATGGAGAAAGGTTGTCTTTATATCTAACTGCTCAAGATGCAAATCTTCAACTTCTACTAGACTTAAAATAGTTCTGATTGAAGTCCTTTTAACAACAGGAGAAAATATTTCATCAAAATCAATACCTTTCTTCTGTGCAAACCCCTTCACCACAAATCTAGCTTTGTACCTCAGTTTTCCTCCATCTTCTTCCTTCAGCCTGTAACCCCATTTATTCTTCAATGTAGCTTTTCCTGCAGGCAACCTGACTAAGTCCCAAGTTTGGTTATGCATTAAGAGGTCCATCTCTTCTTCCATGGCTACCTCCAACTTCTTCCTGCTTTCAACCTGCATTGCTTCTTCATAACATTCGGGTTCACCAGAATCAGTCAACAATAAATAATATAATGAAGGAGAGTATCGTTCAGGGGGTCTACATATCTTGGTAGATCTTCTAACACCACTTTCAGGTGTTTGGGGTGCTTGTTCTGTTGTGGTTGTTGTTGTTGTTGTTGTTGTTGATTATTATTATTTTCAGGCACCTTTACTTTTTTAGTGATTTCATCAAGAACTGCGTATTCCTTGGTTTCTTTTTCCTGTTTCTTTTCCTGCAACTGATTATTATACAAGAAATTTTCATTGAATATTACATCTCTGCTCCTAATGATTTTGTGATTTTCGTAATCATATAAGCGATAACCAAAATCATTGACACCATATCCAATAAAGGTACATTTCTTTGACTTTGCCTCAAGATTTGTTCTATTTTCTTTATCAATATGGACAAAGGCGTCACAACCAAAAGGCTTTAAAAAGTAGTTTACCTTTTTACCTATCCATGCTTCCTCTAGAACACCAGCATCCAAGGAACTTGAAGGCCCTTTGTTTATTAGATAAATAGCAGTACCTACAGCATCTGCCCAAAATTGTAAAGGCAATATTGCATGCAATCTCATGCACCTTGCACGCTCCATGATTGTTCAGTTCATCCTTTCTGACACACCATTTTCTTGTGGTGTTCTTGGAACTATCTTCTCTTTGCGAATTCCATGCTTTGAACAATACCTATCAAAGTCTTTTCTGCAATATTCACCTCCATTGTCTGATCTAAGACAGTTAAATTTCTTTCCTCTCTCAATCTCAACCAAAGCTTTCCATTTCTTGAAAGTATCAAATACATCAGATTTATTCTTAATACAATAAATCCAAGTTTTTCTAGTTGCATCATCAATAAAAGTAACATAATAACGAGAGCCACCGAGAGATGATACATGAGCAAGTCCCCATACATCTGTATGCACAAGCTCTAATTTTTCGCTCTTCTTTTCTTTCCCAACTTTGAGAAATATGACTCTCCTCTGTTTTCCATAAATGCAATTCTCACAGAAGTCCAAATCAACATTCTTCAAACCCAACAAAAAATTCCTTGAGTGAAGAAGCTTCATCCCCTTTTCACTCATGTGTTCTAGCCTATGATGCCATAATGCTGCATCTTCTCCTTTGGAAGTTAAAGCGTTAACAGAGTTAGAAATACCATTGCATAAATACAATGTACCAACCTTTTCGCCTTTTTCTATTACCAAGGCTCCTTTGGTGACCTTCCAAGATTTATCTGTGAAAGTTGTCACACAACCTTCACCGCCTAACTGCCTTGTGGAAATCAGATTTTTCTTTAGATCTGGAACATGCCTTACCTCCTTTAGTAGCCATTGTTTTCCATTCTGCTGTTTTACAAGAACCTTACCCATTCCAACAATTTTACAGGGTTTATCATCACCCAAAAAAACTTGTCCAAAATATCCTTGAACATAGTCATGAAAGTATTTCTTATCAGGTGTGGCATGGAATGAGGCCCCTGAATCTACCACCCAGGAATCAGTAATATTCTCTAAAGAAATAATCAAAGCATCTTGTAACACCTCACCTGTCACATTTTCTTCATGATTGTTTTCTTGTTGTGAATCTCCTTCTTTTTCCTTCTGAGATCTACAATCTTTCTTTAAGTGTCCTTTATTTCTGCATTTCTAGCACACTATCCCCAATCGAGACCCTGATCTTCCCTTCCTTGATTTACTGCGATATCCTGAGCTCTTTCCTCTTTCCCTTTTTCTTCTCCTAGACTTTGCACTCAAAGCATTACCCGATGTCTCACCGGAGCTTTTCCATCGCATTTCCTTGCTAAGTATAGTACCAACAACATCATCAAACTTTAAAGTACTAGATCTAGAAACAGAGTTACTAATGGCCATTACTAAACCATTCCAACTCTCTGGTAATGAGCACAAGAATAACAGAGCTCTAAATTCATCATCAAAGTTTACCCCTACAGAACATAACTGACTTGTAAAAGTATTAAAATCATTTAAATGGTCTACAACAGATCCACCTTCTGACATCTTCATATTAAATAACCGTTTCATAAGAAATACCTTGTTTGAGGCCGAGGGTTTTTCATATAGTTTCTCCAATGCCTTAATCAAGCCCTCTGTAGTTGTTTCCTTCGAAATGTTGAAGGCGACCAACGTTGCAAGGTACAACCTTACTGTTCCGAGTGTCTTTCTATCGAGAAGGTTCCATTCTTCATCTATCATACCCGTCGACATCTTTGTGTTTCCGCCCAATGGTAGGTACAGATCTTTCTGATACAGATAATCTTCCATCTGCATTTTCCACAACGAGAAGTTTTGGCCGTTAAATTTCTCGACCCTAAACTTACCATCTCCCGCCATTTCTCCCACTCGAACGAGGAACCATTCTTTCCTGCGAGTTTATCAGCCAAATAGACCTTCAGCTCTGATACCAGTTGTTAGAAAATTATATATTACGGAGCAATGGAACACATAAAATATTATAGAAATATAAACACAGAAAACGCATAAAACAAGAGAGACACATGGTTCACCCAGTTTGGGCTACGTCCACCTTGAACAACCAGTCCTTCCTTTCTATTATCTAGCAATGTGAAGAGACACAACCTACAACAGATCCACTGTAATATCCTCTGTTTTCTCTCACAGTCTCACCTCTCTATTTCTCACTTGGAGAATACACATCTATTACACAGCCTCAAATACAATGCCCTCATACAAAGAGAGGGGTTGCCTTCTAGGGAAAAAAACCCTAAACTAAACATAAGTTCTATTGTCAAATCATTCACCTAATGAACAACCCAGATTGATTAGAAATTACTATACTTTTACAAGGCAATTTTACATCTATTTTTAGCTTCGGGGGCAGCGCCCTCGAACCCCCGCCGGGGGACCACTGGCCCCCAGACCCCCCAACCGGGGGGTGATCGGCCCCCCCGGACCCCCGCAGGGGGGACAAGTCCCCCCTGCACCCCCCTGCATGGAGGGGTGTACAAACTTCCTAGGGTATACATCCGACTGAAACAAAGACCTCTAAACAATCATGCTCCATACTCAACACCTGCAACTATATGATGAATGTTTTCGGCTATTGGGAGTTCCGCTGGCATATCCAGCTCTGGTACACTACTGCAAACCTTCGCCATGGCCTATTCCACTTCCTTGTTGTGTGTGACCAGGTCATCGCGCTGGAGACTGATCTGGTTAAGATTTCCCTTTTACTTTGTCAAAATCTAGAGGGCGTGGCTTTCCCTAGCATGGATCTCAGCAGTTACCCCATCCCGCAGCTGGTATAGGGTTTCTCTGGGAAGGACAGATAAATTCAATCCCCAACTTCTCACGTTACCTTTAGCTTCTATTATGACAACTCCTGCTGGTAATCCTAAGGTGTTTGTTGTGTGTACGTGCACCATCTGTTCTGCTATGGATGTATTGTCTGCTAGGTTTGGTATCATCCCTCCTGGAGGTTGCACTTGCAATGCCTGCAGCTACGCTCTGAGCACCCCCAGCACAGTCGTTTTATCCGTCATCAATTCCTCCATATCACTCTTAGTGCTATCTCGCACTAGTTCCCTATGGGCAAGAAGATCTCCCTCCAAAGTCCTTTGTTGTCTTCGTATTTTTGCATGCTAGTGGTTGCTCCTGGACGCACGGTCTCTTCTGAGTCATTAACATCTTCTTGGCGGCAGATCTTTTTGTATCTAATTCTGAATGCTTGTCTTAATGGCCCGCTGCTCGCTCCTTTCGGTCGTAAATCAAACTTCTTGTCATGAATAGTGCTGTCAACGGTCACCTCCCAGCCTCTCCACACAGCAGCACAACCCCTTATTTGTGACTGCAATCTGGATGGCCTACTGGTTCCGTGCAGGATGTCTCTTCCACGTATCTCTTGTGCATACTTGTTTATAGTCCTGCGCCTTCTTTCAATTGCTTGAAGCGTTGAGACTGGGCCTCCTACGAATAGTTAGGTGGTCGCACCCCCTGTGTGAGGCTTCCACTTCCTTGCTAGCCTGGGCTGCGGGCACCCTTCGCATACCTTTGCATCTAGTAGTGCATCGCATTCCATGCTCCCCCGTTTAGTAGGGTGCGGTTGTGACCATGATAGCAGGGTCACAACTCGTACTAGTATCGTAGGAGAGCCAGCTAGGTCTGGGCCCCTTATTCGCAGGTTCGCGCGGCCCATTTGTGTGACTCCACTTTTTATTTTGTTTATTTCTTCATTCAACCTCACACTTTTCCTCCTCAGCCTTACCCATTCTTCATCAAGTTCACGAAGTCTCAAGCTGTCGCACCAAATAGCTTCATGCAATTGTTGAATTCCTTTGCCCAGGTTAGTCTGAACTGCAGGGGTGGTGCGCGAGGAAATTCTCTCTGCCTTCCTGGTTTCATCTGATCTGAGCATGGATGGGGTCATCTTCGCATGCCGTCTTGTTTATGGTCCTAAATGCCCACCAAACCCGTGGTACACGCAGATTTAGTTGGGGCGGTGGTTGCGCATCATATGGCTACATCGTGCGTTGTAAGTAGGTGCCCAAACCACTCCGACCTGGCTGCCCAAACCTCGTTTGATGTTGAGAGCCTCCCACTCGTGCATGTGGCCATCTTCTACGGTCACGCCTGTTCCTCCTAATTTTCCCAGGTGCTCTCCACCCTAGTGTAGTTGTTGCGTGCAACATCTCTTCTTGCACATCAGGCCGCTTCTACTCCATAACTATAGTTCCCCAGTGGTTTATGAGTTCCTCCCCATTGGTTGCACTGTCACTTGCTGGTAGTGTCCTTACTTCGGTTGTCACATGTTGCAGTGATCTGATCATCATATTACAATTGAGTATCGTTACCTCATGCAATCGGTTTTGCCAGCGCTCTACCTCTTCATCTGAATACAACATGTAGGAGCTGTCGCGTTCCCATGAGAGTCTTCCATTCGCCATTGGATTCACCCGGTCCTGGTTGTGTGCCGTTATCTGGTAAATACAGTCTATTTCACCATCACTGTCCTCATCGCACACAGGTTTAGTGTAGCGTGCCCCTTCGATTGGATCCAGCGAAATAATTACACATAGCAACTTTCTCTCAAAAATCATTTTTCGCTTCTTCAGGTTGATGACTCCATTCATGTCCGTAGCCCAATCTATCCCTAATAATGCAAGGTAAGGGTTACGATCATCCACAATCTCTATTACCTCGAAATCTATCTGTGTACTTGCACCATCAATATCCATAGTTACCCCTTGTAGTCTTCCCATGGGCACGATCTTTTGCTGATTTGCCATCCTTAATTGAATAGGAGACCACTGTAACATGGGTCGACCCATCCATTCCCAAGTCTGTTTTGGTAGCACATTCACATCCAAACCTAGGTCAAGAACTACCTGATCCATCTCATAGTCACCAATTTTTGTTGTTAGCCGCATTTCCCTTCCTCTACGCAAAGTATGATTTCCCATCTTTCGGATTGCGCACGGTTCTCCTGGTCCTGCAAACCTAGTGATCAACTCTCGAAGTCCTTGAACTGCTTCATTGTCTCGTAGAAGCTTCATGCAAGTCTCTAAAAAGGTAGTAATCATAAACGGATCCACTCCTGGTTCTGATTTCTTCTTACTACCTTAGGAAAAGACCTCTACGAAGCACTTCGTAGCTTCCATATCTATTTCCTTCACGCGTCCTGAGTCAAGTTCAGGCACCTTTGTAGGGGTCTTGCGGACCCATACGTTGTCCCTAGGTTGCTTTTCCTTAACCTCCTCTATATTTGTGCCATTTCTAAGCACCATATTCACATTTTGGTCTCCTTCACGTGGTTCCGACGTCATCATCTGGACATTTTGAGTTGGATCAAGTTGTAGTACCCCCTTCTCACACATCTGTGGGTTCAACATCGGGCAATCTACAACTTCATGATCAAACTAATAGTAGTATGGGAAAATTATTCTAGTCGGATTCGTACAGTCGCGCGCGTAGTGCCCAGGTCCTACACAATTGTAGCATATTAACTGTCTGCACCCTCCTCCTAGTCCCATCCCTCCTCGTCCTCGACATCGTCCTTGGAAGCCACCCCACGCTATTGCTGCAGTCGGGTCGGGGCTTCATGTTTCCATATGCATTCGATAGGATGGAATCTTATCAATCATTAGTTCATATCTTCAACATGTTCGCTCATCATGACCCACTGATATACAAAAATTATAGTACAACTGCTGCGGAGTTAGGGTATATTTCTGCAATAGGTGATAGTTGTCCGTTGCATGCTTCCCTCCTACCTGAAAAATCACGCACCAGAGAGCAGCGGATGCATTAGGAATTTCCTGTGCTTCTGGTCTCAATGGCATCAGTCCCCCTCCTGCCAAATAGTTCACGAATACAGGACAATGATCCTTATCGTGACCCTTGCCCATACATTTTATACACCACACTTCTTTGTGCGCCTCTGACTAGGGCGCTCGATCCTTCTTCAAACTCTACATCTCTAGGCATAGGTTTTGTAATTGCGTGTGAATTTTTTGGACTCCCAACCCAAGATCTTGTATTGGTGTTTCATGCAGCCTCATCGCTACCTCTAAAGCTTTAGCCTGGGTCGAGATCTTCTATTGTGACAGTGTCATTCTTAGGTGCGGTGTCAAGGATGCCACAAACCAAGCGCGGTGCTACACATCTGACAACGTCATATTAGCTTCACGGATCATGCTTTTCAGGCTCTGATCCAGATCCCATGGTGTCTCCCCTGGAAGCATCGCAATTTCCTTAAATCCGATGATTGACTGAGTTTCTGATTTTGGTCAACTAAACTCTTTGTTCAATGCATCCTGGATCTCCACTATTCCAGCATTTGGATGATCACTAGAGTTCTTAATATACCATGTCAACGCGTGATCCTGCAGTGCGCTCACCAAGGTAGCATTTTTAATGTTATCATCTGTAACACCTTGGGCTTCCCATACTGCCTTTACCACAAACGAGAACTGATTTGGTTCCTCATTTCCTACACCTCTAAACACGGGCAACTTGATCGCACTCACCATTCCAACCCTTGGAGGTGGTGGAGGTGGGGTAGGTGGAGATGGGGTGGATGGAGGTGAAGAAGGCGATGGTGTGGATGGGGGCAGTAGCTGTGGAATGTGCTGCTTTATCAACTGGACTGCACTTCTCGGAGAAAACCCAGCAAGCTCCTCCTTGCTTTCCTGCGAAAGTGAAATCAGGGGACTGTTCTCTAATCCTTCAATCCCTTGGTAGCCTCTTCTGCTCCATGTTACCCTAGACATCAATGGATTCGCATAACCCATTTTTCACATAACAACATTTTAATCCAGGTATTCAACGATTTGATGTACTTACCTCGTGGTCCTTTGAGAAAACGCCTTTCAGCTTCGTTGTAGCTGACAGTTGTGTCTATCGTGAATTTAGTGATAAACCCTCCTATTATTCGATCCAACCAATGATCTACGACCTGCACGATCTTATCTTCAGATGCCTCTAGCCTGCATACTATCTCCGGAGTCCACACTATCGGTTGATCAAGTTTACACCTTCATGTGTTGTCTGCTAGACTCATGATCCACTCATACAGTTCTAACGCGAAGAAGATCTCGTGGATTTCTGTGTATATGTAGCGATCCAACCACCTCTTCTCAGATATCTACGGGGTTTTGTTCTCCTGCACCAAAAACTTGTGAAGCTTCTGATCCAACCACTCTTCAATCTCTTTTTTCGTAGGGTTCCAGTGTTTCGACATCAAACATCCCTTTAGGCAGATCTCGGTCCTGGCAATGGAACCATTTGTTGGCTTATTAGGCCCTGACCCAGGTTCGAAAGAGTTTTTAGCCAAGCAAATCCCGTACTACCGGCCCTTTTGGAAACAATCTGTGGAGCGCAGACTAAAGTCTCACCCGAGGTAGTATGGGAGGGTGCTGGAACCAGGTTTCTGTACCCTAGGGATGTCTTGATGAGGTCTGGAGGGGTCACAACCTGATCTACACACTTATGCTATTCTGCGGAACAGTCTCATCTTCACAAAGATCCATGAATGGGCGTTTCTTAGAGCTTTAGTCTTATTGTAGCTACTACAGATCTGATTTATTCTTTAAGGTCTTTAAGCAAACATTTAACAATTAAACCCAGTGTGCACAACCATAATTCTTAATTATACTTCATAAAATCATAACATAAGCATAAACATTCAGATCTGCAATCGGATACACAATAATTCAGAAACACTTATCTTTATTAATCTTCCATTCAGTATAATCCAATTCCACCCTCCGCACACAGCTGCAGGGGTCCGCGCACAAAGCTATGAACTCTACCAGGCCTCTGCGCACACTGCTATAGAGCCTACTCTAACCACCACCACCCATGATTCAAACTTACAGACTCAAAGCACTCTCGCTTTCACAAATGCATACACTTTAGATCTTCCACAAAGCTACTATCAAGAACTGCCCTCTAAACCTAGATCCTTGCTCTATTTATACATTTCCATGGTCTGCAGACCATGGGCAAGTCGACACATTCTAGATTAATCTCTAATATTTTAGGGTGGACTACCCTTGGACTTAACCCATTACAATTCATGCTCCGCACACTTCGTGGAAATTTTACCATACTTTTACCCAAAATTGTGGGCTTTGAGCCCCAAAACCGTTACACAGGGTTTCACTGCCCAACATAATTAATCTTTTTAGGAGCTAGCATTTTAAGTTTTTAATTTGTTTTTATAAGATTTTTTGAAAACGTAGTTCAGGTAATGACCTTAAGGGGCTCAAGATTTGATTGAAGGCTTCCTTAAAGTTTTTATGAGACTGAGGATCGAAGTCCCCAGTATGGTGGCCAGAAATGTTATCAATCTGATAATTCCTTTGAAGTCATAAGAAGGAAAAACCAAAGGTAACCACTATCCACTTTTGGAGACCATGACCTAGCCTTCTTGATGCTCAGAGAGGGCTTTCTCTTTAAAATTTAACTTTGTTTTAGTTAAGATGTTTTTAGGCTAGCTATGATTGCTCAAGGGGTGTCTAATTTTGTTTGATATTGGGTGGTAGGATCTACTTAGATAGATGGATAAATTGATGTCTTTTAGACCATTGGGCTATGGAGTCAACTAATAAGGAAGAAAAACTGGATTAACTCATTAAAGGGGATGTTCCAAGGGAAAGATAGCAGAGTGAATTTTAGATGTTTGGGACAGAGGGGTGAAAGGGTTTCACTCGGGGTGAGAGAGCAGTTAAGGGTTCTCAGACCCAGATAATGAATGAGGAAGGAAAGGGTAATTGAAATCAAAGGGAAGTTAAGAATCCTTTAACCTGAATTATTCATGAAATCAATTTAAATATCAAAAGAAAACATTCAAATGCTTAACTGTTAAAACAGAGTGTGATTTAAAAAGGTTCTGAAGTATTATTCTAGTTATAGCATTTATATTGAAACACATATAAGGTTATGAATAAATTTGAGAAAAATGACAATAAAACAAGAAAATACTTGTCTGAAATTTGCTCAACACATGAATCCTTGGAAAATTCTGATCTTTATTAATCAATCCAGCTTGCTGGCTCATCAACTGATACAATAACCTTCTGGGTCTTCTTGATCAAAAAGTATATAGAAATTTCTAAGAGAATCCACCCTACATACTTCGAATTGTGAAGTATTTATAGAAAAGTTTATTACAAAATATCTCAAACTAATTTGAGATTTAATTTAGGAAATAAAAATATCTTCTTGCAAGAAGATAGAGACAACTATTGAACTGCTTCATGATGTCCCTTTTATTTTGGTTGTGCTGGCTGTCATGCTTTGATATTTAGCCCTTTATGCTGCTTTGTTGTTTGATATTTTACACTGGATGCTTCTTTTACTTTAGCCTTTCATCTCATACACTTTGACTCTGCTGATGTGTCTTCCTCCTTTTACCATGTTTTTTTACTTTAACTGTACCTTAACCTTTTTACTGCATATTTCTATAGTAAATCAGTCAATTTTTCCCACATTTCGGCATTAGGTAATTGGATTTTTAGCATCCTCCTATATATTTAATCTGCCTCAGTGTATTTGGAGAAAGTAGGTTTATTGATAAACAAGTGTTTTACCTCATGCTGGAGGTAAAACAAGTTTTCAAATGTCTGGTAGAGTACTTTGCCTGTTGGTAATGCTTTTATAGATGATCTATTTACCTACTCTTTTTCTACCTCTCTAATTTTCCTATCATAATCCTCCTGTGTCATGAGATTGTCATTTATCACTAGGGGATTAGGTAATCCCTTCTCTCTCAAAATTTGGAACTTAGCCATAAACCTTTCAATGGCTTTCTGCATACTCTGACATTTATCCTCCAAGTTCTGCATCAAGTTCCTCTTGGAGAGGACCTTTCTGACCTCCAAAATTGTCTCTGTTCTATCCTCTATTTCCAATTCCTGAAGTTCATACTTATTCTTTTTGTTAAGGAATTGGATAATTATGGTAGCCTCTTCTGGCATTTCTCCTAATTCTACCTTTACTCTTTGGATGGCCTCTGTAGCCATCTTTATTAAATTTACTTGCTCAAAATTCACCTGAATAGATGGAAAAATATTATTGGCAGAGTCAATGATATTGGCCTATATTTGTTCCTTAGCCTACCCAAGGGGTTCTTTCAGTGTCAAGTCCTTTTCCATGGCTTTCAATCTTTCACTCATCCTCTCATATGTTTGTACTTCTTCCTTGTCCATGATTTTAGCAAGCTTGTAATCAATTTCCAAGCTTGTCACCTTTTCTTTGAGCTTATTCATCTCTATTGTCTATATGGATATTTCTTCCATAGCTCTAACTAACTTTTTTGCTTCGTCACTTGATGTACCTATTGCTCATGTATATTCTGTAAAAATTGGTTGTGCTATGGCCATAGGATCTGTGCGAGCCAATGAGGCTACCAATGTGGAAGAAACAACCACGGTGACCGCTGGGATGACATTGACTGAGGTAGTGGCAATATCAGTTTGCTTTAAATTAATCAAGCTATCCAATTCGTTTTCTATCTCCCTCAACTAATCATTTAGTTTAAGGACTAAGTCCATCAACTCTTCATGCCTTATTTTATTTTCCAAGACTTCGTGTGTCTGGGGATGGTGTAGTTGAGGTATCTTCAACTGCTTCTTAAGTGTTGCAATGTCACCATTTTTCTTTTTGATTAGTTGTTCAGTGGCCTTGACGTCTTTAGTCCCAATTCAATTACCAAGTCTTCCAAAGACTTGATTCTGGTGTCTTTTGCTTGTGAGGAGGCCTTTTCCAATTGATACTGGTTTGAAATGATGTTCAATGAATTCTGCAACTGATGGGTAGCTATGGATTTTCTTGTAAGGGTGGAGTAAATAATTTCTCCACCCTGTTTTTGAAATTCAATTTTGACAATGGGATGAATATCCCTTGCCAATACCTCAAAATCAATATTCTCGAAATCTACTGATGTTCTTGGTTGTTGTACAGTTGGCTTTATGAAGGAAATTTTCATCTTTCCTTTCTTGAAGTAAAAAGTTGAACCTAGTTTGATTGTTAGGTGTAAGTTTGAGATACTGTGCATAAGACTGTGCCTTCAGTTTCTCATTTCTCATTTTTATTTCTTTGAACCTGTCCTTAATGTCCTTAACTTTATTAGCAGGCCTATTAAATGAGGAGAATTCTACACTATGTTGCCTTTCCAACATTTGAGTTTTTGATGTAGATGGCTCCTATGTTCCTCTAAATGGAGTTGTTCCTTTCCTCATGTCTAACTTAGCATCAGTTATTTCTATTGAGCCTTCTATGTCTTCCTGCTCTGAAACAAGATTGAGCCTAGGCCTTTTACTTTGGCTAGCTTCATATTGTACATTAGAAGTGTCCATACCTGAGCTGGAGGCTTCTTCTCTGTTCCTTTTGGAATTCTTTTCCTCATACTGAGGAGTCTATAAAATAGGAAGATTAGTCATAGTTCCTTCTTGCTCTGGTACCTACAGGAATGAGCTTTCATCAAGCTGCTTTTCTAGATTAATTAAGGTATTCTCAACATCTACCTTTGTACTATCCCTGTCTATGAGAGTGTTTTCCACCCACTCAAATTGATTGGAATATATTTCTATTTCTAGTATGGGGTGATGAATATAAGGTCCCAATTTGACCTTTTGTCTTAGTTTGGTTATAAACCCTCGAGGGTCATACCTCCACAAGAAACTACTCTGAAACTTCATTTGTTGCAGAATTTGATTTGCTTCCTACCCTACTTCTCTAGAATTGAAAATGAAAGGTCCTAACTGATTTTTGACCTTGAACTGAGTTTTTCTGTTGGCCGAGACAAATTTGACTTCATCAGAGTTCATTATCTGCCTATAATAGTCTAGAGCAAATAAACTCATGCGGAGGTATTTGGGCAGTTTGTATGGTGCATTTGGCAACCATAGATTCTTATTTCAATGTGATTTTGGTAAAGGTACTAATCTCCCACCTTACGTTTCTTGGACAATTGGAGAACTCTTTTGATTTCTTGACTTACTCTAGGTGGAGGGCTTCCTGTCAACATGGTCATGACTGGATGGACAAAAGAATCAATGAAATCTACATAGGTGTATGGTGATGAATACTTGTGGAAAAGTGGTGTCCAAAATATTACAGACCTGGGCTGGCCTTTAGTATCCAGCTTCTGGAGAGTGAAGGGAAATCTGTCTGGCTGATAATATAAAAAGATATGGTAAAGTACAGATGAGTATTTGAATACTCTTTCATTGTGCATTCTGGTAAATTGTTCATGCATACTTTCAGCTATGAACTGGGCATAATCATACAAAGTAGCAAGAGGCTTTCCTAAGGTGAAAATTGACATGAAGGCCAGGGTGAGCACATCAACAAAATCATATGTGGTACATGCCAGAATACATGATATCATGGCTATAATTTGCTTGCCCATTTCAGAGAAAATGGCAGAAACATATGGAGTGGCATCTTTAGGGATATTTTGCTCTTCTACAATGAAAGTTTGGAATATTTGGGCTAGTCTTGATGGACTCAACTTGGTTTACTGGTCTAAAAAATCCCCAATGGAGAGTGGGGTCAAGTTTGGACCTGGTTGGACTTGTAGCATCTCATTGATTGACTCGGCTGTAATAGTAAACAAGACCTTTTGGTCTAGGGACATGATGGCTCTCTGACTTGGAATGTAACACACATGGAACATATGGACAATCTCAGGAAAGATATGTACTTGTGGAAATTGGTATTTGGGCAAATTGGAGTCCCAAAGGCCAACGTCATCTGTATGATTAAGATATATGTCCTTAATCAAACAATGTATTTTGAGCAGGAGTGTATAGACACTTGTATCTTTGATTTGAAAATCCTTGTCCGCTAGGGGAAGGTGGTCAAGGTCCAAATGGGGAGATGTGATAGGTCTGACATCCATGGCGACAGGGGCAGCCATAATTCAGTTCTTGTGGATTTGAATTTGGTGTTCAGTTGTGTTATAATCTTTCCACGACTAGCCGACGTAGTTAATTTGGGGGTCAGAAGGGGGGCAAAGCCCCCCCCTTCATTGCACCAATTGCGTAGTAGGGTGGGGAGGGTCATAGGGGGTTTGAGGGTTATAGGTAACCCCACCCTATGCCCCGAAAAAATTTGGTTTTTGACTCTATATTAGGTTGGGCGAACCTACCTATGGTTTTGTGCATGTTTTTTGCACAGGGTTTTGGACGCGATGGTTTTTGTTCCATGGTATTGGATGCTTCGGTATGTCTAAATATGTATTGTAACATCGAAAGGAACATAATGAAAAATCAAGCTGGAAGTCCTGGTTTTGGGATCCAAGAGAAAATCACTGTGTATATGTGTTTTATGTGTTATGCTCTCACATTGTTTATTTTCTGTGTTTTAGAATTCGTATGCAAGTAATTTCTATACGAGGTTAAAACCTGCATTTGGTATCAAAGTTGTTTTGGCTTAAAGGGGACATCTTTGTTGCTGAGGGGTTTCGCTTGGGCCTGTGGTAGACCCTATTCAGTGGGAGATCTGCGAGATCAATTATAGTGGTAAAAGAAGATGGAGAGTAGTGGAAAGATAGAGATCGAGAAATTTAATGGTCAGAGTTTTGAGTTGTGGAAACTCAATATGGAGGATCTGTTGGTGGATAAAGATTAGTGGATCATGGTAGATCTGGTTACTAAACCAATGAGAGTGTCCGATGAAGAATGGAAGAATTTGGATTGGAAGGCAAAGAGCACAATATGATTGTGTGTCTCAGATTCAGTATTGCTGAATGTATCAAGGGAAGCTACGATGAAGGCTTTGTGGGAAAAGTTATGGAATTTGTACCAATCTAAGTCTCTGGTGAATCAATTGTTCCTACGGAAAAAGCTGTATAACCTAAGGATGAAAGATGGAGAGTCAGTGACAGAGCATTTGAATGCTTTTAATATTGTGGTAAGTCAGTTTTGTCTGTTGATATTAAAATTTCAGATGAAGATAAGTCCATCAGTTTGTTGTGCTCTCTACCAGATTCGTGGGATAGTCTGGTTGTTGCAATAGGTAGCAATGCAACTTCCTTGCAGTTTGATGAAATAGTGTCATCCTTTCTAACGAAGGAGATGAGACGAAAAAATATGGAGAGCCAGAATGGTGATGCCTTGTCTGTATGAGGATGGTCCCAAAACAGAAACAAAATTAAGTCATCGAGTGGGAGATCTAAATCTAGAGGGAGATATAAATCTCCAGGAAAACCTATAAAGGTGGTGTGCTGGAAATGCGAAAAGGAAGGGCACTACAAAAGGTATTGTAAATCTAAATCTCCTGACAAAGGAAAGGGATATGATGATGCTCCTTCTGAGGAGGCGAAAACCACCTCAGATGAAGGTGTGGATGTGTACTTGGCTTCTTCAATTACACATGTAGATCATGAGGCATGATTGATTGACTCAGGTGCATCGTTTCACTTCACTCCCCATAGAGAGTGGTTCTGCGAGTATGAGAAATACAATGGTGGTTATGTCTTCTTAGGGGATGATGGGAAGGCCAGAATCGTTGGTCACAAAAAAGTAAAGTTGAAGTTGCAAGGTGGAAGGGTTAGAACACTTCCGGGTGTTCTGCATATTCCTGCATTGGCCAGAAATCTGATTTCTATAAGCAAGATAGATGTTGCAGGTGTAAAAATAGTGTTCGAGAAGGATACCTGCAAGATGGTTCAGGGAGCACTGGTATTGATGCGGGCAGTTTGGATTGGAACTCTGTACAAGCTACAAGGTAGCACTATTGTCGATGGGTGCAACAATTCAGTGGTTCCTCAAAGTGGAGCAGAAAATCTAGTGGTCTCTGGAGAGAATACCATGCTATGGCATCAAAGGCTTGGACATATTGGAGAGAAGGACCTTCAAATACTTCATGGTAAAGGTATGGTAGAAGGTATGAGTAATAGCTCTCTGGATTTTGATTTCTGTGAAAATTGTGTATATAGGAAGCAGAATCAGGTGAGTTTCCCCTCTGGTGGTAAGAGGGCAAAACAAATATTAGAGCTTATGCACAGTGATGTGTTTGCACCTGTGAAGGTTCCATCAGTGGGTAAGTCTGTGTACTATGTATCATTTATAGATGACTTCTCAAGGAATACATGGATATATTTCCTTAAGAAGAAATTTGAAGTCTTTGACAAGTTTAAAGAATTTAAGGCTCTGGTGGAAAACGAAATAGAGAAGTACAGTAAGGAATTTGAAGAATTTTGTAAGAAGTGTGGTATAGCACGAGAAAATACTACTCCATATACACCTCAGAAAAATGGAGTTGCAGAAAGAATGAATAAGACGTTGATGGAAAGGGCAAGAAGCATGCTCAGTGGTGCTGGGTTAGGACACAAATTCTAGGCAGAGACGGGGGAGACTGCATGTTAGCTGGTTAATAGATCACCTTCATCAACATTGGAGGATAAGACTCCACAAGAGGTATGGACTGGTAAGAAACCCTCTCTTTCACATCTGAGGGTATTTGGATGTGATGCATATGTACATGTTCCAAATGAGAAAAGAACCAAGTTGGATAGTAAATCTGAAAAGTGCATCTTTATTAGGTATAAGGATGGTTTAAAGGGTTATAAGCTTTGGAACCCAGTAACAAGGAAGGTTGTGTACAACCGAGATGTGGTGTTCACAGAGGTGAAAGATGTTATTAAACATGAAGTCCAACCGAAGGAACCTGAGAAGATAGAGTTTGAGCTTAAGGAGGAAGAATCAAACTCTACAACAGAGGAGGAATCAGAAGATGAAGAGCCACAAACTCTAGGTGTGAGAAGATCAGTTCGAGAAAGAAGGCGGCGAGAAAGGTATAGTACATCTGCTTTCTGTTCAAATTTTTCTTTATCTATTACTGATGATGATCCTAGAACTGTGAAGGAAGCAATAGATTCAGAGGATGGAAAACTCTGGAAAGAGGCCATGGTTGAGGAAATGACATCTTTGCACAAAAATGAGGCATGGGATCTAGTGGAGTTGCCGGTTGGAAGGAAACCCATTGGCAGCAAATGGGTGTTCAAGAAGAAGACAAATGCAGAAGGAAAGGTTGAGAAATACAAAGCTTGGTTGGTAGCAAAAGGTTATTCCTAGGTGTCAGGAATTGATTTTGGTGATATTTTTTCTCCTGTTACCAAGGTAGATTCTATTAGATTACCTCTATCTGTTGCTGCTGCTTTTGATTTTGAGGTAGAACAGACGGATGTGAAGACAACTTTTCTTCATGGGGATCTAGAAGAGGTGATCTACATGAAGCAACCTGAAGGTTTTGCGGTGAAGGGTAAGAACTTGTATGCAAGTTAAAGAAGTCTCTGTATGGGTTAAAACATTCACCAAGGATGTGGTATCAAAAATTTGATACATTTATATAGGGACTTGGCTTCACCAGAAGCAAAGAAGATCACTGTGTGTATTCTAAATTAATTGGTGACCGTGTTATTTATCTGGTCTTGTATGTGGATGATATGTTGTTGGTTGGAAATGACAAAGAAATTATCTAGGATTTGAAGACCCAATTTTCCTCCAAATTCGACACGAAAGATCTTGGTGCTGCAAACTATATTTTGGGCATGGAAATTAAAAGAGACTGGGAAAAGAGGAAGCTCTGGTTAAACTAGAGGAAGTATGTCGAGACAATATTGCAGAGGTTTAATATGCATGATAGTAAACCGGTGAATGTTTCTATTCCTGTAGGTGTAAAGTTATCTACTAAATAGTATCCCAAGACACAAGAAGAGGAAGAGGACATGTCCCGTGTTCCATATGCAAGTGCAGTTGGTAGCCTAATGTATGTGATGGTCTATCCTAGACCAGACATTGCACATGCAGTGGGAGTATTGACCAGGTTTATGTCAAAACCAGGGAAGGAGCACTGGATAGCAGTGAAGGGGGTTTTCAAGTATTTGCGTGGCACTAGTGATTATGGTTTGTGCTACCAAGGAAGACTAGGATTGGACAGAGTGTTGGATATTCGTGGCTTTGTTGATGTAGACTGGGCTGGAGATTTGGATCACAGAAGATCTACATGTGGGTATGTGTTTAACCTATATGGAGGTGCAGTCAGTTGGATGAGTAAGAAGCAGTCTATAGTGGCACTATCAACTACAGAGGCAGAATACATGGCAACAACTCCTGCAAGCAAGGAAACTGTTTGGTTGTAGAGATTGTGTTCAAGTATGGGGTTAGTACAGGGAGCTATAAGGATATATTGTGACAACCAAACTCCAATTTTCTTGGCAAAGAACCCTGCATATCATTCGAAGATAAAGCACATTGATGTTTAGTATCACTTTGTGAGGGATATGATAGAAGACAAAAAGGTGTTGTTGGTAAAGGTGGACACTTTGAAGAATACTGCAGTTGCATTGACAAAATCTGTGAGCTCTGAGAATTTCTCTTGGTGTAGAGAAACAATGGGCATTGTAGGGCTGGATAAATGACTAAGATCTTCTATGGCCCCTTGTGGAAATAAAACAACAAGTGGGATAATGTTGGGTTGTGTTATATTCTTTCCACGACTAGTCGACGTAGTTAACTGGGGGGGTTAGAAGAGCCCCCCCTTCGTTGCGCTGATTGCGTAGCAGGGGGGGGGGTCACAAGGGGTTTGAGGGGTGCAAGTAAAACCACTCTATGCCCCGGAAAATTTTGGTTTTGGACCCTATATTAGGTTGGGCAGACCTACCTATGGCTTTTTGCATGTTTTTCGCACATGGTTTTGGACACGATGGTTTTTGGTCCATGGTATTGGATGCTTCGGCATGTATAAATATGCATTGTAACATTGAAAGGAAAATAATGAAAAAGAAACCTGGTAGTCTCGGTTTTGGGATCCAGGGGAAAATCTCTGTGTATATGTGTTTTATGTGTTATGATCTCACATTGTTTATTTTTTGTGTTTTAAAATTTGTATGCAGGTAATTTCTATACGGGGTTAAAACCTAAATTTTGCAATACTGGTTTATTTAGAGGTTTTGAATGAAAATTGGAAGATTTCAGAAGGGTTTGGGCACACAATTTAATATTTAAAGTAATTTCAATTAATTTTACTTACTTAAAACACTTTACAGACTGAACGTTTTCAAATTGAAAGGGTGCCTGGTAATTTCTCTGCAAATACCTGGAATTCGGGTGACTTAACTTCAAATTCGGTGTTCTCAGCAACTGCAGAAGTTTGAATGGCTCTGATACTAACTGAGATCTTGATTGGGGTCTCTGTAACTTCTTCAGGTGTGAAATTTGAGGACAATTGGTGATTTCAGAGTTTGCAGGTGTCGCAATGATTTGCATAGGTTCACAAAGAAAATGAGCGAAAAAGGCGAAATAGGGCTTCTCGGCCTTTTTATTCAACACCAATCACTTTTTGGTGGGTAATTACACATGTACAGTGAATGGCATTTCGGGTTACCCAAAGCCATCTCACCACTTTCATGGAGGAGACGGTATTTTGGAGGGGTCACCCGATCTATGCTAGCACTTGACACGTAGTAGATGGGGTCTGGGGAAAACCACTTTATCATGCGAGTAAAGGTTGGTTATTGGGTGAACCTGATATGGTTGTGGACATTCAGATGTGGGCGTTGATGATTGGATGGCAGTCGGGCGAGGGATGTGTGCAGATGATATGAGCATAGTTTTCAAGCAGCCCAGGGCTTTAATACTTGGCGGTTTGGGATTAATTACGAGTTAATCCTAGGATTAAATGATTGGGAGGGGCATAATGATGGGATTAGTTTAAATTTACCAAGAAGTGGTGAATTAAGTGGGTTTTATCGGGCATATGGGGTAAAAGTATAATTTATAGCTAAACTAAGGGTTGGGGTATTAATACAGGATTTAATTATATACGGGAAAAGGTATATGGGGAACTATAATATTATGTTAAAAAATTAATATGAAATGATTAGAGTGAACATATCTTTAAGAATAAATGTAATATTTACGCACTTTATTCACATACACTTCATACTTAGGATCAAATCTTTTTGTGGGTATTTTGGATGAAATGGAATTTAACATGGGGTTGTTTACTTTTCATAGGAAAATGGAGTTTAACCTTAGGAAAAGGGGTTTGATTAGGGTAATGGAGGGAAATGAATTTTATGATGGGAATTCTAACACTTGATATCCATAAGTCATTAAGCCGAGGGTTTGGTCCCACCAAAAGTTAGAGAAATGCTCTGAGCCTTTATGACCTGAAGGATTTTTAGTACCAAAACTTACTTGTGGATGGGGAAATTAATAAGTAAAGGGATGAAATGAATGGGGGGGTTAATTAAATCAACTTGTAAACCATTGTTTTTGCTTTTTTAACTGCTCGTACACATTGAAACATATAATTAAGCATGATAAATGTGCTTTTATCCAATCAACTTTACACTTCAACAACCTTTCTTCTACTTACCCATTACTTACCCTAACATTTTTTCTTCATTTTTTTGAGTGCATTTAGGCTAGCAGACCCTTATCATTTATTTTTCTTTTGAAAAGTAAACTATATAATTCTAACCTTATATCTTCCAAGGGCTAAGATTAAACTGACGGGCTCCTTTTATTTTCTCTACGTATCTAATGATATACCAAGATTAAATAGTTTGGTCAGATTTTATTCTCTAACTATAAACATAAAATTCAATACATGCAATCGTCAAGGTTAAGAAATTTGACTACCATGGGTCATGGCATGTTTGAGAAGCTTCACACAACCTTTATTTAGGCTTGCACACTTTCATGATCTATTTTTGTTTTTGGGGTTCATATTTTTTCATTTTTTGATCTTTTATTATTCTTTTTGTCCTTTGATATTTCTTTTAGGACATACCCTCTTTATATTTTTTAATTTTTAATATGGAAAACATTTGTAGAAAGAAAAGTTATGTACAATATTATAAGGCTTAACCATAGCCAATTCAAAATTATGAATCATATCACTATAGGACTCTAACATTCAGGAAAAGTGACATCGTTATAAATTACCTTGGGAGTGATTCAGAGGTTGCCAAGTTCTTCAATGGTCTATGCAAAGGAGTCACCATGAGACGGACAGATGCATTGGCAAAACTGAAGGGAGATGTAGATGATCACTACAGAAGAAAATTCAAGGTTTGGTTTACCGAGCTTGTGAAGGAACATTTCTCATTGCCCTAGAAAAGTCTAGCTCTGGCGGGAGCAATTGTTGCACTTTTTCTTATCGTTGTGAAAACCATCTACTCAATACTATCACCTAATTAGCCTCTCCACTGCCATGTCTTTTAATTCCTATTCACTACATCAGTAACAATGGGTGCTTTTTACTTATTTACGATTGATTTGAATGCTGGTGGCCATGAAAAGTACTAAGTATAAGAACTTTGACAAACAATGAAACTTTTTGTTGACTTAGACACATTTAATGAGTGTCTCCTCATTTAGGATCAACTTTCCCACGAGCTTTTATAGTCAAGCAACAAAACTTTTAAAACAATAGCTACACAGGAAAAGTCGTATTGAAGCTGCAGAGGAACTTTGACAAACAATGAAACATTTTGTTGACTCAAAAACATTCAATGAGTGTCTCCTCATTTAGGATCAACTTTCCCACGATTGTTAATATCCAACAGAATTGAAGAGTTAACATTCTTATACAAATGAATATACAACAGGTTTCCACGTAGGGTTTAGTCCCTTGCTTTTTGTGGCATTGAAAAATTCCCACGCTTTAGAAGTGTGGCCCTAGCTTACTTCTCCAACAATCATTGCTACGATAATTAGAGCATCATGTTCACAATGACATGCTTGCATTTACCAAAGGTACCTATTAAGTTATTAGCCTCTTTGTATTTTATTTCCCTAAAAGGATGCTAAACCAAGGTAGTGTAGCTTGATACAATAGGAATGCAAACTAGTTCTGTCATGATATGCATTGTATCAAATCCTCTCTTCACCTAGCCTGGTTTCAAGTAATCATCGATAAGGATGCCATAAACATTTTTATCAGGCATGTAATTTTTCATTTTCATGACATTGACTGCATAGCATAATCCATTTTTCCATTTTTTGTACAATCTTTAACTAGGATATGGAAACTTTTGGGCTTAGGCAAAAGACTTCTCTCCTTGATCTCATGGATCCAGTCAAGAGCTTCCTCAATCCTTCTTGTTATATATTAACATTTCAAAAAACAAGCATAAATTTCTTGCTGGAAAATATGGGAAAACTTCAACATCTCATCTCCAAGAGCTCTGAAGCTTCGCACCTTCCGGGCTCTGTTTTATTAACAAAAAATAGCAGCAAGAGAACATGTTGCTTCAATCAAAATATGTTTTGATTGTGCATTGTGGAGCCTTAGGACTAGTCCAATGTATTCAATTACTATATTTCTTTCCCTTAAATAATTCCTACAGTTAAATAATGCAGAAATAACTGAAGAAATTTAGCTTAAGTATTGTCATTACTAGAACAAAGGATTTTAGTCATTGTTTCAATTCCATCATTTCTAGTACTATCTTTAGTACAGATATTAAGGCCTCCATAACTTGAACTTATGTTTTTGGTAAGTCACTAGTTAGAAAAGTAATGAGTTTGCTGATATTGCTACTATTTGATTTATGGGTGAAATGGTTCAGTGTCTTTGCAGTAATTTATTTCTGCTTTGACTATCACTTTTTCAACAACCCAATAAATGTAGGTATATCATCTACACTTTGAAAACATGAATGGATATCTTCACTACGATTACAAAGGTTCACAATAGCATTTTTAGAGTGCTTTTTCACTTTTGAAGATCCAATCTCCAGAATCTGGACTAGAGGAGGTATGCCACTTGCAACAATAATTTCCCATTTTCTTTCATCATTTTCATTTGACAACATACAAAGCAAGGTCACTGCACATTCCTGCTACTATTTGAAGAAAGGGCAACAAGAAAAATCAAGTGTTCTACTCCTTCCCTGCCTTGAATGGCATGCCACATATTATTTGCACTGCTGTAAAGAATTTTAAGAGACCTTATGAGTTCCTCTTGAACATCATTTGCAACCCTTATAAGTATACCCACTAGCAAACACTTGTCTTCTGAATTTTGGAGCTTTCCACTTAAGTAGCTATTTCCATACAAGCTAGCAAGGTCTTTTATTGTATGCTCTCGAACTAGAAAAGGTGATCAAGCGTTGAATTGCTTAATCAATACTTGCTCAATAAATACATTTTCTAGTGAATTATGCGAAATAGGCTGTGAATTTTTCCTACAAGCATTTATTAGCATACCAATTGTAGTTGAGAGGACATACTTTGGATAGTGGGATATAGCCTTCAGTTCTGGCAAGAGTATACAAAATCACCCTTGGGCAATTGACTGCTAGCATTTTCACATCGGTTTTTTGCTGACTTTCATCTTTGCTTCAGGGAAGTTTTCCTTGTGGATCTTTTGTGCAACTCCTTGTCTTACGTTACAATCTATTCTATTGGAGAAAAACGAAAAAATACACATAATAACATTGAAAGATGTTTGCAATTTGTATTAACAACCTCCTAGATTTGTGAAAGTGCTTCTTTTAAACTTAAGAAACGTTAAAATTGGCCCAAAGAGCATGCTACAATTTAATTTTCCTGAGAACTTTCATTTCTACATTGCATGAAATGCAATTTCACAAGCTTGAGAACATTAAACATTATATTAGCCTCTATGTAAACTTGAACCACATTGATTTCTACATACGAAACTGATAAATGGAGCATGGGATATCTGGCACTAAAAGTACCTTACTTTTTTGGACAATTTTAACTTTAAAACTAGTTGAAATTATCCTAAATCTCTGAGTTCCACTTCTGTAAGGGTGTTTTCTCCATGAAACTAGGCCCCAGAAATGGGGCAACCTAAGTTCCCCATATCAGACACTGAGATGTGGATGGCATGGACTTATTTTGATATTCTTTGCAAGCCCAAATTTATGTATCTGATTTTTGAAGAAGCCTTTGAGTGCAACGTTAATTATAATTATGTTCTGTAATCATTGAACCATTTGGTTTGCTTTTCAACAATATTAAAGTACTTTATTTTTGTGTTCGAAACACCATTCAAAAAATTCTAGAGAGGCATCTCAAGCTATTGGACAACAAATATTTTACTCAAGGAGATCATAGAGTCTTAATGTTACAACTTACATATCAAAATAGCATACTGGAAATGGAAGTTTGTGCAATAGTTCTCACATTTTGATATTACATTTGACAACCTAGCCTCTCTCTATAATCCCATTCTAGAAAACCTCAGGTTTGCCATCTATATCTAAAGAATACATCAAATTTTTTTTTTTTAAAGATTAACCAAAATCCTTTTTTAGGCCATTTCTTCACAAGCTTTGAAGCTTTATTTCTCTCACTTTCTCCCAAGTATGCATAAATAAGAGTAGTATAAATAAGGGCATCACCAACAAGACACCTCAAAACATTTTATTGATTATGTTTTTGTCCCTGCTTAGGTATCCTAACCTCTAATAGTGTTGCTATATAAAAAACATATTTAGATAAACCTCTTTCGAAAAATCATCAAGAAGCTTCAGAGCTTCCTCTTGATTGTGTTGGAAATAATAACCATCAATTACCCATGAGTAAACACTAAAATTAGGCATAAACCTGCAATCATCATTTTAAATAGGACCTCCGTTGCTTCATTTATTTCCCAAAATTTCAAAATCCATGAATAAAATCCGTGTATGTATACACAAAAAAATATCTCGCTTTGTAACATCTTGTTGTGAAGTTTCCAGGCATTATCCATGTTACCTCTCTTGCACTATGAATTGATCAACATATCGCATGTGAAGTACTTAGGTTCAAGACCCTTCTTCTCCGTTTCACGCAAAAGGTTATTGGCTTCTTCCAATTTCCCTTCCTCATAGAGCTTATGGAGGAGGACACTGTATGTCACCATTGCTGGCACGAGCTCTTTCATTCCACAATCTGAAATCCCCAATCATATTATCTTCTCTACAATCACCATCAATCAGGGTAGTATATGTTACATTATTTGGAAACAGATCAACCACTTCATTCAAAATATTCAATGGATACCTCAATCTACCCTCTACAAAATCAATGTATCGGAGTGTTGTATGTTACAATATCAGGGGAATAACCTTTGCTTGGAATCTTGGAAAGGAAATTGAATGCATTTTCAGTGTCCCCTTCCTTGTAGTATCCTTGAATGAGCAACATTGTAAGTAACAATATTTGGTAACATGCATTTAGGCATCATTTCCTCTATAAGGGCATTTGCTTTCATCATCTTGCCTCCTTTGGAGAGACCACTAATGAGTGCAATATAAATGACAACCGTGAGTTTGATATAATGGTCCACCATTCCATCAAACAATTTGAAAGCATCGTCCATTTTGGCTTGCTTGGAATATCCATTTATCATAATAGAATACAAGATGGTATTGGAAGGTATGTTTATGGTCCTCATCTATTTGAAAATAGCCTTTGCCTCATGTTACCCCATTAATGCACATTGACACACATCAAATGGCTTATCATGAATATATTCCAGCACATTTCCAGTCATTGCTAAATGATGAAGTGTTCCATTTTAAATTTCCCAAGCTCATCGTTCCTTCAGTTTTTGATATTTGTGGTGCTCAAAGCAAATTGGAGTAGAGGAGACTACATAAAACCATGCCCTTGGGATTGCAAATTGTCATGAATTAATATTTATTGTTCCACACAGCTGATGCTATGACTCCCTTCAACTTGACTATGGAGAATGATCATTCTCACCTCCTTACACCTGTTCCAAAATAAGTTAAAACAAAAATTCGAAAGTAATTGTGTACAATAATGGTGCTAGAGACAATGGATCTTTACATAATGCACGCTTGAATTATCAGATCTATAGATAAACTAGTTCCAAGGAAAATACACAGATTTGTTTGATGCAAGATCATTCTACCAAGACACACTCCATTGCCTAATCTCACTTCTCTGATACCATGTTGAAAAACCTTTTCTGATCTACAGATAATTACTTGTGATATTATTTACCATGATTTTAGCTTATTCAATTTTCATCAAATAATTGTACATTAGAAATTTAACCAATACTATTACAGCTATAGTCTAAGAGATTTCACTTAAAACATAGGAACAAGTATATGGGAACAAAGGCAAATTTGGTTGTAGCTGCTGCAACTAGAGCTTGCACAACCGTGATAACACAGGTACAACTCCTTTTCTTCCTGCTTTGTCTTAGAGATTTGGATTTTCTAGCCAAATTTTGGTATTTTGACTTGTACATTTCTTGCTCAAATTTATACATAAACACTATGTTATGTGGTGGTTTATTTTGTTTTGGAAAGCCATTGGACACAACGTCTGCTCGGATGTAAACTAGCACATTTGGGAAATCAAAGGGACTTTGGCAAACTCTTACTGAGGGTTCTTGGAAAGAGGCATTGGATGGACTTGGTGTGTCTTTACTCCTGATATCAAATCTTGCTATATAGGTACTATTAACACCACATTGTCTATTCAGTTTCTCAGTTAAAACTTTCCATTATACATTTGTATATCCTTTATCTGTTCTATTTTACATGTTTAAATCTCATTGATATGTTATTTTTCTGCTAATGGTTTGTTTTATTTCTTACTTGGTATGGAAAAATGCATAATTGAAACTAAACTGTGAAAAATATATAAATCCAGGAAAAATCCTTTAATGAGATTTCATCATGATCAAAGCCTATGGATTTGCTAAAATAGGCCTGCAACTTTAACAACAGAAAAGATAGAGACTCATTGTAGGTTGAACATGCCTCTAAGAATTATATAGCATGAAATCAACACCTCTGAGTAAATGCAAATGCAACTTAACAAAATACTAACATTTTGTGACTCTTCACCTACCCTCATGACTCTTTAGCTACTACATGACTGTTATGTTTGACCATCGACACTTTTTCTTTCAATTTTATAAGATGTTACATTACAATCTACACATGTACCCATGTGAGACAAAATAGGCTTGAGCAAGCCATGCAAGCTATCACTAATATTCGGACAATTGTGGGAAGTCCAATTCTTTGACATCCTCACGATGATCGACGGTGGTGAACTGATGCCAAGCTTGGTAGTTCGTGATGGTGTCTGCGTCTTCAATGGTGACATCCTGCTAAAAGCGAACTCTCACCTCTGTTGCATTTGGGCACACTAATTTGGTACCTCTTTCCAACTCTTCTGATAACATGCACATCATAGTCTTGAGTGCAGTCAGACCAGAAACATATTGATGCATAGTGTGTGTGCTGATCTCCAAGTGTGTGTTGGTGGCTACACACATCAACTCATCAAAGTACATGTCCAGCTCTGTTCAGACTTGGTCCTTTAACTTCACCTCAGTGAGTGTGTGTTGTGGGGAAAAATGCCTATGCAGGACGATCCTATCCACCTAAGGTGTGACAGTGCCTTAGCAACAAACAGAGACAGCTATTATGGTTTCTTCCTTTATGAAATGTGAAAGAAGAGAGATCAATAGACTTACCGGTGTCTTCCGTTTGTCCCTCGATCCGGTCTCTCTTCTCTTTGGGAGTTCACAGCTACTTGCCTTCTTGCTTATCCAGCTTCAACTTCTTGCAAGATCACAAGAGAACAACTACTTGCAACAAGAGAACAACTACTTGCGACAAGAGAATAGCTACTTGCGACAAGAGAAGAACACTACACAAAGACAGATATTCCCATTCATAACTAGTTTAGGATTAGAAAATAAACCAAATACACTAATGCAATCATACATCAAGAATACATCAGAATATAGGAGAAACCAAGATAGCTTTATTGATGAATAACAAGGTTCAGGAAGAGATACAACCCAGAGGGCTCCAATCCAGCATCTCCTTCCCAGCAAATGGAATTCCTATCTTCACCCCCTTCAAAGCATTGAGCACCCAATGATTCCAATCTCAAACCAACAACAATTCTTTGGAATAACAAAATTCCAGCCTTAGATCTCATGGAGGAGAGATCCATATATAGATGTTTGGAGAGAGGATGAGTCAGCTTGAGATATGACTAGTGTCCTCTGCCTCTGTCAGTTCTTGAGTCCACTTGGAGGTTCTTTCTTCCACTTGGAGATTTGGAACCTCTTACGCATCACCAGTCGAATTCCCTGAGGCAAGTGTCAATCTGGAAGCTTCCTGGGTTTTGACACCTTGAGAAATGAGCCTGCCACATGTCCACTCTCGTTCAATGCAGGTAGCCAGTGTTCCATTTGACATTCAACGCAGGTAGCCAGTGTTGGCTTTGACATTCAGCGCAAAGAGCTAGTGTAGCCACTGAAATGATCCTGATTTGAATTGTTTTTGAGCAGTTTCCGGTGGAGAACTTCTGTGAATTGCTGTGGTTTGTTAGTGTTGGCATTATGATTCAGGTGTTGTACTTGATGGCAAACGCCTTCAGGTGGTAAATCAAGAAGGACGCAGGAAATTTTGTTTAGCAAGCGCGTCCCCGCAGGTATTCCATACAGAACCCGCGTCTAGGGACGCCGGCCAGCCGTTCAGAAGGTGCGTCCGCCCAGTGCACACATTTCAAGGTAGAGAAAAACTCGTGGGGGCTTCTTGTGTGGTATCTAGCCGACGGTTGCGTGTTTCTCTGGTGTCGGCTCGTGGTATTGTTCCACGCTTTGGGGAGAAGCTTGCCTATATAAAGCAAAGGAGTTCATGTGGATTAGGCATCATCTTAGTTGATCATCTCTTGGTGTGATCTAGTCCATATCTTTAAGGGTAAATCTTCTAATGGACTACGATCTATATGGCGCATGATCAGATCTGTGGATCTGAGTGTTTGGGTTGGTTCTGAAGTCCTCTTATCTTCTATATCTAAAGGGACGCAGATTCAGTGAAGTGAAAGTGCGCCGGGACGCAGTACAGTAAAGGATCAGGTGCGTCTCTGAAGCGAAGGACGCGGCGCGACTGTGGTATTGGGTGCGTCTCTGAAGCAAAAGACGCGGCGCGATAGTGTTGATGTGTGCGTCAGTCGCAGACAAGCAAAAGAAACAGTGCGTCTGCACGCAGAACAGCATAAGGTATACTGCGTCCAGTCGCAGGCCACAGAAAGAAAATATGCGTCCCTGTCTCAAGATGATCTGTTAACTGTATATTTCTGTTCATAAGGTGTTCTGGGTTGTTTCTGTAATTACTGATCTGATATCTGTAGTAGACTGTATCTGTTGTATACTTGTTGATCATTTTGAAAAGAAGTAGGGGGTTGTAGCTCCCTTCCAGGAGAAGTCTGGAAAACAAGAAAGAGTTGTAGCTCTTTGCAGGTTGCAGCCTGCGTGCTGGTAAAGGACTGCACCAGTACAAAATCATTGTAAAAAGAATTTCTTGAAAGAAGATAGAGACATTATTGCAGCAGGTGGTTTTTCTCCCGCATTGGGTTTCCACCTTACATCTTGTGTTCTTTGGTGTGACTGTCTATTTTCTTTATTCATGCTCATTGTTTTATGGTACTGATATGCAAGAATATTTCAAAAGATCAAATAAGGAAGATTTGGTAAATTGCTAGATAATACTGATTCCCCCCCCCCTCAGTATTATTTCCAACAATTGGTATCAGAGCAGGTCCTTCAGAACAGCTTGATCGCTTGAAGGTAGATCGTTCATCATGAGCAACTACGAGAGAGAAGCATCAATCAGGCCACCCGTCTTCGATGGAACAAACTTCAATTATTGGAAGGTAAGAGTTACTGCATATCTTCAATCTCTTGGTACAGAAGTTTGGAACATTGTAGAATCAGGCTATGCCTTTCCTTCAGTTACTCCTACAGATCCAGCTGAGAAAAAGCAGTATGAAACAAATGCAAAAGCAGTCAGCACTCTATTAGGAAGTATATCTCAAACAGAGTTCATGAAGGTCATGCACTTCAAATCAGCAAAAGAGATATGGGACAAAATGATCACTAGCTATGAAGGAGATGAACAGGTAAAAGAAGCTAAACTTCAAACTCTCAGGATTCAATATGAGACTCTCAAGATGTATAATGATGAAAGTGTGGCTAATTATTTTCTTCGAGTAGATGAGATTGTTAATTGTATGAAAAATTTGGGTGAAGAAATAAAAGAGACTATAGTAGTTCAAAAGATTCTAAGATCTTTATCTCCCAAGTTTGAATCTAAAGTATCTGCAGTAGAAGAAAAGGAAAATCTCCGTGTTCTCACTATGTCTCAGCTGCATGGAATTCTAACTGCTTATGAAATGAGAAAGGGAGGTCCATCAGATAGAAGGGAAGCTGCTTTTAAAGCATCAGGCAAAGAAGATCACTATGAAGCATGTCATGTTCCAGAAGAAGAGGAAGAAGAATCAAACTTTGTCAGAAATCTTCAAAGGGGTTCTGGAAGGTTCAGAGGTAAGCTACCTTTCAAATGTTTTGCTTGTGGAAGAGTAGGTCATTATGCTGCAAAATGCTCTTATAAGGATAAAGGAAAGGAACCAGTTAGATGGAACAAGAAACAGGGTACAAATAAGAAAAGCTACTACACCCATGAAGATAGCGATGGCTTATCAAACAGTGATGAAGATGAACAAGGTAACAAATATAGATTGTTAATGGCATTTGAAGATGACAATTATGAGGATGCTATAGATGTGGATAACCTTTATGATGAAATTACTAGACTCAAGAGATGTATAGAAGAAAAGAACATGATTATTGATACTCTACAATTTCAGATTGATGAAAAGGAAAAACATCTTGAAAAATTAGAAGGTGAAATTGTTGGTCTTAGAAAAGAAATTGAGAAAACAAAAACTATTAATCTCAAGTTTGTCAAAGGATCTGAAACGTTGAATGAGATTATCAGTGTGCAGCGATCTCCTCTAAATAAGACAGGTCTGGGCTACAATGGAGAAACTTCTCAAGCTTCCACTTCAAAAAGTTATCTTGATGCCGCAAGAAGAAATGAGCAAGAACACAAGGAAGATCATCAGGTAAAGCAGGGACAAACTTCAAACTATCAGGGGCAATCCAGCTTAAGGGTGAACAAAAGCCACAACCAGCCACAGGTAAAACCTTCTCAATTTGGTTCAAGAATAGATGAAAATAGAAATTACAATCAGTCGGCTGGTAGATTCAATAATCGCAGAAACTTCTTCAATGGACAATGCTTTTCTTGCCATAACTTTGGTCACAAAGCAGCCCAATGTGTTGCGTATAAAACAATCATGACTAGGGAAGCTCAAAAACAAAGAAGCATGACAGGGAATACAAAAAGGACCTATAACAATTTTTCAGCTCTTGAAAATGAAGTTGAATGCTCTATTTGCAATAATTTTGGACATGAAGATGTTGAATGCAGAAGCAGGTTTCCGGAAAGAAAGGTACAAGAACAAAAAAGGGAACAAACCTCAGGCACCAAAACATGGAAAATAAAGGAACCTCAAACAGAAAGATGTGGGATAGCATTCTATGCAGAAGGACAAGAAAATCTATGGTACATTGACAGTGGATGTTCAAAGCACATGACAGGTGATAAAGAAAAACTTGAATCTTATTCTAATTTAGAAAAGGGAAAGAAAGTCTCTTTTGGAAATGATACTCCTGCAACTATAAAAGGAAAAGGTATTGCTCCTTTAAAAGAAGATGTTAAGGCTGGAAATGTTTTGTTTGTTGATGGACTAAAGCATAATCTTCTAAGTGTAAGCCAAATGTGTGATCAAAGAACCGAGGTTATATTCAGATCAAATGGATGTCTTGTTCGTGATCTTGATACAGGTAAAACAGTTCTCAAAGGAAAAAGAACTTCAAATAATCTATACATTTTTGATGAAGAACAACAACAATGCTATTTAAGCAAGGATGAAGAGCACTGGTTATGGCATCGAAGATTGGGACATCTAAGTTTCTCACAAATAAGGAAAGCTTGCAAATATCAGGCAGTTCGCGATCTTCCAGATATCAAAATTCCTGACAACACCATGTGCAGATCATGTCAGTTTGGAAAACAGACTAGAACTAACTTTCCAGAGAAAGAAGGATCAGCCAGTATGCCTCTGGAGCTAGTACATACAGATGTATGTGGACCATTCAGAAAAAGAACACCTAGAGGAGAGGAATACTTGATATTATTTATTGACGATTTCTCCAGGTTTGTTTGGTTGGGACTTATGAAGCACAAAGATGAAGCTTTCGAAAAATTCAAATCCTTCAAAGCCTTGGCTGAAAATGAATCAGGTCACAAGATTAAGTGCCTCAGATCCGACAGAGGTGGAGAATTTACTTCAAATGAATTTTTCGATTTCTGTGATGAACATGGAATAAGGAGAGAATTTTCTACAGCTAGAACTCCTCAGCAAAATGGAGTAGTGGAAAGAATGAACAGAACAGTCCAGCAAATGGCTCGTGCTATGCTTGATGAATCAGGAACTCCTGCAACCTTCTGGGGTGAAGCTGCACATGCGGCAGTTATTATTCTCAACAAGACAAATGTTCGAGTGAACAGCACTCAAACTCCTCATGAGCTCTGGAGTGGTAAAACTCCTTCAGTAAAGCACTTCAAAATCTTTGGGAGCAAATGCTATATCAAAAATACTGAGGAGCAGCTTGGCAAACTTGATCCTAGAGCAGATGAAGGAATTCTTCTTGGCTACTCTCCACATAGCAAAGCATACAAATGCTACAATAAAAGACTTGGCAGAATTGTTGAAAGCATTGATGTAGTGGTTGATGAGAAAGGATACATTCCTAGGCAAATACATCGTGAAGACATTGAAGAAGATGAAAGCTACCCTCAAAGACAGAATGATGAAGAAGAAGAACCGCAAGAACAATTTCAAGACGGACCTCACGAAGAAGCAGAAGAAAGAACAAGAATAGAAGAAAAGACTCCATCCAGATATGTTCAAAAGAACCATCCAGAATCTCAGATCATGGGACAAAAGGAAGCAGGTATACAAACTAGAAGAACAGTTGCAGAAGCTTCAAGTTATTTGGCATTACTCTCCTCTACTGAACCACAAAATGTGAAAGAAGCATGCAAAGATGAATGTTGGGTGAAAGCAATGGATGAAGAACTTGAGCAAATCGAAAAGAACAATACTTGGGAGCTAGTTCCTAGACCAAAGGATAAGAATGTTATCGGAACAAAATGGGTGTTCAAAAATAAATTGAATGAAAATGGAGAAGTAATTAGAAACAAAGCCAGACTTGTTTGTAAAGGGTATGCACAGCAAGAAGGAATAGACTTTGAAGAAACTTTTGCTCCTGTTGCAAGACTTGAGGCCATCCGAATGTTTCTTGCTCTCTCAAGTTGTCAGAACTTCAAAGTATTTCAAATGGATGTGAAATCAGCTTTTCTGAATGGAGACTTGGATGAAGAAGTGTACATTGAACAGCCAGATGGTTTCATTCTTGGAAACGATCCAAATCTTGTATGCCGATTAAAAAAGGCTCTCTATGGTCTCAAACAAGCTCCAAGGGCTTGGTACTACCGGTTGGACAAATATCTTCATCAACAAGGTTTCTCAAAAGGTTCAGCAGATAGAAATCTTTATATAAAAGTTGAAAATGACAAATTACTAATACTTGTTGTGTATGTAGATGACATTATTTTTGGCAGTAATGAAGAAGCTATGAGTCAAAGCTTTGCCTCAGTCATGCAGAAAGAATTTGAGATGTCCTTGCTAGGAGAACTGACATACTTTCTTGGTTTGCAAATCCAACAAAAGAAAGGAGGAATCCTTTTATCTCAAACCAAGTATCTCAAGCAGATTTTGAAGAAATATGGCATGGAAGATGCAAAACCAGTATGTACACCCATGTTCACAGGATGTAGTCTCAGTGCAAATGACGAATCTGCAGCAGTTCATCAACCAACCTACAGATCTATGATTGGAAGTCTACTATATTTGACAGGTACCCGACCAGACATCATGCATGCAGTTGGAATAGTTGGAAGGTTTCAGGCAAATCCAAAGGAGACTCATCTTCAAGCAGTAAAGAGAATCTTCAAATATCTTCAAGGGACTCAAAATTATGGCCTATGGTATCCTAGAGATCCAGATCTCACTCTTCATGCTTATACAGATGCAGATTGGGCCGGAAGCGTGGATGACAGGAAAAGCACAAGTGGTGGTGCATTCTTTATGGGTTCTAGACTGGTATCTTGGTTCAGCAAGAAACAGAGTTCAATTGCCTTGTCTACAGCTGAAGCGGAATATGTTGCGGCTGCATCTTGTTGCACCCAACTTCTTTGGATGATGCAGACTTTGCAGGATTATCAAATCACTTGTACACCTCCTATTCCTATCTTATGTGACAACACAAGTGCAATCAGCATCTCAAAGAATCCGGTTATGCATTCAAAAACCAAGCACATACCAATCAAGTACCATTTTCTCCGGGAACAAGTACTTGAACAGAAGGTCAAGTTGGAGTATGTTCCTTCTAAGGAACAAGTTGCTGATATTTTCACCAAACCGTTGCCCAGGGACACTTTTGAATACCTCAGGCAAAAGCTGGGGGTTGTTGATGCATCATCTCACTGTTGACCATCTTCCTATTGATGGTATAGGCTCAGGGGGAGCACATAATGCATTGTTGGCATTATGGAGAAGGAGATCTTGGAAATAGCTGCAATATGTCTCTGTCTTCTTCATGATGGATTTCTGGTTACAATTCTGGAGAAGCATGAGCATAGGGGGAGCATACCCTTTGCTCTTGATGTCAAAGGGGGAGAATGATGAAGCTGAAAGTTTATGTGGTTGCCATCAAGTCCAAAGGGGGAGTTTGTTGGCATTATGATTCAGGTGTTGTACTTGATGGCAAACGCCTTCAGGTGGTAAATCAAGAAGGACGCAGGAAATTTTGTTTAGCAAGCGCGTCCCCGCAGGTATTCCATACAGAACCCGCGTCTAGGGACGCCGGCCAGCCGTTCAGAAGGTGCGTCCGCCCAGTGCACACATTTCAAGGTAGAGAAAAACTCGTGGGGGCTTCTTGTGTGGTATCTAGCCGACGGTTGCGTGTTTCTCTGGTGTCGGCTCGTGGTATTGTTCCACGCTTTGGGGAGAAGCTTGCCTATATAAAGCAAAGGAGTTCATGTGGATTAGGCATCATCTTAGTTGATCATCTCTTGGTGTGATCTAGTCCATATCTTTAAGGGTAAATCTTCTAATGGACTACGATCTATATGGCGCATGATCAGATCTGTGGATCTGAGTGTTTGGGTTGGTTCTGAAGTCCTCTTATCTTCTATATCTAAAGGGACGCAGATTCAGTGAAGTGAAAGTGCGCCGGGACGCAGTACAGTAAAGGATCAGGTGCGTCTCTGAAGTGAAGGACGCGGCGCGACTGTGGTATTGGGTGCGTCTCTGAAGCAAAAGACGCGGCGCGATAGTGTTGATGTGTGCGTCAGTCGCAGACAAGCAAAAGAAACAGTGCGTCTGCACGCAGAACAGCATAAGGTATACTGCGTCCAATCGCAGGCCACAGAAAGAAAATATGCGTCCCTGTCTCAAGATGATCTGTTAACTGTATATTTCTGTTCATAAGGTGTTCTGGGTTGTTTCTGTAATTACTGATCTGATATCTGTAGTAGACTGTATCTGTTGTATACTTGTTGATCATTTTGAAAAGAAGTAGGGGGTTGTAGCTCCCTTCCAGGAGAAGTCTGGAAAACAAGAAAGAGTTGTAGCTCTTTGCAGGTTGCAGCCTGCGTGCTGGTAAAGGACTGCACCAGTACAAAATCATTGTAAAAAGAATTTCTTGAAAGAAGATAGAGACATTATTGCAGCAGGTGGTTTTTCTCCCGCATTGGGTTTCCACCTTACATCTTGTGTTCTTTGGTGTGACTGTCTATTTTCTTTATTCATGCTCATTGTTTTATGGTACTGATATGCAAGAATATTTCAAAAGATCAAATAAGGAAGATTTGGTAAATTGCTAGATAATACTGATTCCCCCCCCCCTCAGTATTATTTCCAACAGTTAGCCTTGTTCCTCTAGGGGTAGGAACAACATGTTTAGGGACTTTGGATCCCTTAGATTATGGACATTTCATGCTCAATGTTGTAAGGCACAAAAATTTCTATAACAGTTGCCCCCTAAAGTATGAGGCCGTTTATCGGGTGAAATGCTTTATCAGGGGGATCCGAAGTTCATCCAATGCTGAGAGGAGACCTGTAATAAGATACAATACAATACATTATTTTTCATACTGCTTTCATGATCTAGCTGAGGCAGGCATTCCCATGCTCAGCTTTATAAATTCATTTTTCTATACATAGAACAGACAATCGTCTGATGGTAGACTGATAATTTTGATGAAATTATCATCCTTTGAGTAGGATGATTATCTGTTGCAATGATGTACATGTCAATGTCTTTATCTTTCCTGAATATATATCGCAGCCCGGATGGATGAAACTAGATCCGGGGTCTTCAAACTCGTTCGATCTTCACTCTAAGTACAAGTCGATCCATGTGAGAAATGTTCTGAAGTCGAACATGGAAAGACATCGCTTGATTACCGGTCAATGATGTAAACCGTTCACAAGCGCGAGAGGAATCACCGATAATGATAATGACCCTCAAGGTACTGCGGTACAATTCACGTGGTGTGAATAAAGGACTTGGCGTCGAAAACCACGCAAAATCTTTCGGTCGAAGGTCATTGATGTATACCTGTCGCCAGAAGTGAGAAACTTGCCATTGAGGCATGCAAGCTTCAAAGTACTGAAGGGGTTGTTCCTAGATCAACTTCTTGGATAATGAGTTGATGTCGACAAGAAGCGATCCGTCAAAGGAGGGCCTTAATGAATCCCACATCAGTGACACGGAACGGAGCTAATGATTTTAATGGAGGTGAAAACGATCTGTGACATATGATTCAGGGTGGCGGTCATGAAAGGATGAAGGATAATGTATGGCAGTGGATGGGACACGGTTGACTTTTTTGAATGACTTCTCTTGAACATGTGGCGACACTTATGCGATGGATCGGTAGCATTACTCCAAATATGGATGGTATGGCGAGACCATGGATGTGACCGGTGAATGAAACAACCCAACCCGATTGTGGTACGGAGGAAAAGTGTCATGTTCAAGAGCGACTTGCTACCATCAAAGTTTTCTTTAGTTTCTCCCAATTTTTCCCCAGTCATTGCTGACCAGTACCTCTTTATTTTTGTCAAGCTTGAGGAGGATAACATATTCTTGTTCTATAACCTGCCCTTCAGGCAAGCCCATCGCTATGTTTTAACGAGCCTAGCGATAGTGAAACTCGTTCTCGTCTAAAGACAAGTTTGTCGCTATTTAGTGATTTTAACGAGTCTAACGACAAGGATAACTCGGTCCTTTTCATTTTTAGAGAGTCTGAAAAGGTACATAAAGTTAACTCCAAAAGTCCTTTTTCGTCATCTAATCCCTTAAGTCCGAAAAAGTATAAAACAATACAGAAGGGATGAGTTTTCGATAGTTTTAACGAGCCGAATAAAACAAGCGCTCGATCTTTTTGTGCAATAATCCCTCAGGTCCAAAAAGATTAAAATCTAGAGGAGGGATAGCACTTCCTATCCCATTAACGAGCTGGAAGACCAAGGACTCGGCAATATTTTCATATTTTACGAGTCAGTTGAAAAGAGCTTAAAGAAGACTCGTCTTTTGAGGAACGAGTGATAAACAGGGTTAGCAGCTGATTCCAGGTACAGGTTGGAATTTTCCAATCACGGCAGTGTCACAAGGATGGCTAGGTGAAATCACTCTTCGCAGCTGTTCCTCAAAATGGGTAAACAAACATATGGAGGTGAACGATCGGCCAATGAAAAGTGGAGGTGACGGTGCAAACACGACCAAGGCTTTAATGGCTGATAAGGTTACATTCACAGTGGTTATTTACCAGGATAGTTCATTTTTTAATGAGCTTAAGCGCGGGTGGAAACATTTGCTCGGTCTTATGTTTATTTTTTAACGAGCATGAACTATGTGCTAAAACTGCTCGGATCTTGCGTTTATTTTTTAACGAGCATGAACTTGGTGCTAAAACTGCTCGAATCTTGCGTTTATTTTTTAACGAGCATGAACTGTGTGCTAAAACTGCTCGATTAACCCAGTCATAAGATAAGAATGTCTCATTGAAGATGCTATTTTTTATGGAGCTTAGATCTTACAAAGCTTTGCTCCGGATCCTTTCTTTATGCAAGTTTGGAAACGACTAATCCTACGAGTTTAAAGGGTTAGAGGTCCTAAAAATTTAAAAAATAAATAGCCGCCCCTTGCTTGCACTCCAAAAGGTTTGCATGCCCCCAGGCATAAAGTACGATTTCAAGGTTACCCCTCAATTTGCAAGTAAAACATTTGTTCTACCAAGAAAGGCCTACCTCTTTCAGGCTACCCAAAGATTGTCTCGTTAATCTTTCAAGCAAAACACTTCTTCGGTGATATCTACCAAGATAGACAAAGGTGAATGACCTTAGTGCCAAACACGTAACTTTGACAAAAGAATCTTATTCTAGAATAACCCCTCTCCAGCAAGGGCGGGGTACAGACTAGTCATATTCTCCCGCGGAAACCTACTCTATACCCAAAGTTTTCCTGCCGAAGCAGACCAGGATGCATACCCCCTGGGTTCCAGTCATATCCTCCCGGATTACTCGCGCTCATTAGGAGGACAGACCGTGGGTTGAGACATTTCTTGCGTGAATAGACTATTTAGGGATGGTATATGACTATTTGCGATGCGTGATCCGGGAAATGAAAGTTGGTCCATGAGCTTGACCACTCTTCCTTCATGCGGAAAACACATTACTCTAAAGAGTGAGGAGACGATGGCTCCCATGCAATATATATAGTCTCGTCCAAGGAGTAGGTTATAATCCAAGGGTCCTTGAACGACCATCACGTTCATTTGAACGGTCTTCCCTTTCAATGTTATAGGCACATTGGGGAGGATCCCTAAAGGTCGACTGGTTCCTTTATCAAAGCCTGATAGATTTCTCATTTCAGGCAAAAGTGTTGGCGAACCAAGCACTTTCCAAGCAATAGAGGAAAGGATACTCATAGATGCCCCCTCATCAATGATAGTGCCAGCCATTTCCATTCTATATATTTGAACGATAATTCTGAATGGTATGCTTGCTGGCAACCGGGGTCTGCCTAGTTGGTTCCAGTCAAAGGACACAACCAGGTTGCTTGGTGGTGGGACCGAATAGACGGCTAGATATCGCTTTGACAAACTTCCTTCCTGCGATAAAGGAATGGGGGCATTGCCCCCTTGTTCATCAGAGTCAGTGTTAATGAAGAGAATTTCGACGGCGTCGTCTTTATTCTCCTCTATGATGGTATCATTCGAAGATAGAGCCTCTGAAGGCAAAACCGGGTCAACTGCTGTCTCAACCTTTTGACTTTCGTCAGGCATGGATCCAGACGGTTCATCTTCAATGATAGGTGCTTCGGCTGACCACCTGGGCGGGCCAGCCGGGTTCTCAACTAGTGAAGGACTTGGCAGGAGTTTTTGATATCCAGGAGGAAGTTGCGCTCGTAAAATCGGGCGATCTTCCAGATATCTTTTAGCCTCATTTAAGAAGGGACAACGGTGGATGGCGTGATCGCCTTCACACAGTTTGCAGGGAAATCTAGATTTCCCTCTCTGTCCTGTGACTTCACTTTCACTAGTTGACGGTGAGCAGTCAACATGGCTATCAGAGGTTGACGCTACCGAATTGTGCAGACGGGGAGACCAGTCCCTTAGTATCCGAGGGATGCAGGGACAATCTCTGTGGAAATGGTCTCCCTTGCATATGACACATGGCGATTTAGGCCTGGTCAGTGCTGTGTGTGGATTTTTGTCAGACGACACTTGTTTGCCCCTAGTCGCCTTTGGCTCCTTCTTCTTCTTCTCTCTCTTCTTCTTTTCCTTCTTCTCCTTAGGAACTTGGTTTTTTGTTTTACCAGTTCCGTCAAGCAAAGAGGAAGGAGGAGAGGAAGAGTTAGATGAAGTAGAAGGCTGGTTGGAAACTCTGGTCTGGTCTAACTGTTGACTTGACTGTTCAGGAATGGTGGTGTTCTGAATGACATTGGTTGAAAAGAGCCAGACTGGCAGGTCAATTGTCAGCCTTGGAAGCGACAATGTGGCCATATGAGGCGCACCAACATCTCCCCAAGAGGAGAAGGGACTAGGATTTCCACCAAGGGGAATTCCTTGGTTGGTGTGCTCCATTTTTTCAACCTAAAGATCAACGCAGGAATAAAGGGTGATTGTTCCGTTTAAAATAAATTTTTAACGACGCTTTAGACACAACTTGCTTTTTCAATTTTAAAGAGTCGAGAAAAAGCTAAAGATGACTCTAGTCTCCTTCGATGTTTTAACGAGCCCAAAGTGACAAATGCTCGGATGGAATTTTTCTGTTATAGAGTCTGAAAAAGGCCAAAAGGAACTGCTCTGGAGTTCTAGGTAGAGGGTGTGCCAAACTTTTCGCAAAACCGCAGAATAATTTTTAGGGTACGGGCGGTCGATCTTCCTGAATGTTGTGTTCAGTGCATTGCGATCAGTAGGGCAGCCGACACGGCTTCCTAAGGATAAAGGTTTTATGCCTATAGGGGTCTCCCAATATATACGCGACGGTACGTGGGAGCACAATCCGTACTGGCGCTATCGTACCTCAGGAGGAATCACCCACCATCAACGAGATCGACAGTCACCAGGCTTTACGACGCCGGAACACGTCTCTAGCCTAGACCTCTATGTTGTGTGTTATGTTGCAAAGCGTTGTTAAGTTCATTCAATTTATTTTAGGTTGATCTTTTTAGAAGTTTGCCTTTCAAGGTTCACCACGAGATGTATGAAACAATTCCTAAATGCAGTCTAAAGATGATAAGCAAGCTTTATATCTTTTCAACTTTGAAAATCCTAGCTACTAAGGGAAAAGAAAGACACCATCTTTTCTCAAAGAGCAATCAACACACTCTAATGCACTTTTCCTAAATCCAACATGCAAACTTATCAAAATGAAAATGCACAATGCAGGTGTTTGTTTTCCACTTTCTTAGTATTGATGCCTACAAAGAAAGCTTTTTGTACAACTTTGAATTTGCTTTTAAATGACAAATACAAACAAGTTTACTTTTTCGAAATCAGAGAGGGTAGAAGAGATTACAACACTTAACGATTTTCGAAATGAAGACTTGTTTTGACACTTAAAAGAGACAAATTCAAACCAATAAGCAAGAGTAAATGATCAATCTGCAAACAGCCAATGAACTCTCTTCTAAGATCACAAACAACAGATCTGAATCAAGGGCTACAGGATGACTATTTCACTCATGCAAAGGAAAACTGTAAATGACGCCACAAACACATAAAAACACTCACAGTCTTTTTGTACAAAAGGAGGCGGAATCTAAGCAAAGAAAAGGAGTTATCAGACTGGTACCTATGCTGGTTACAGGCTGCAAAAATCAGAGATCAAAACAAGGCAAAACAGAGCAGAGAACCCCAGTTGTACAAGGACAAACTGGTTCAGCGCAACCTCAACACAGGGGTTTTGACATTCAGCGCAGGTAACCTTCACGGGACCTGCATTGAAATGCAGAATCCCTTCACTGGGTCTGCGCTGAAGGAGAAAATCTCGTTTCCCTCAGGTTCTGGGTCACAAATTGCTATTTAATCAACTGTTTCAGGCCAAATAAAAGCAACAAGCAAGGTGTAATCAAAGGGATGCTTTGAAGGGTACTAAGATCTATCACAAAGGATCATCAAATCATTTGTGGATCCATTGTTCAGATCATAGACAAGTCCAGTGATTGGATCAAAGCAGCAACTGTCTACTTTGCATCCGGGAAAGATGCAGTTCGATTGTTGCTGTCAAGTCTATGAAACAAACAATGATAGAAACACAAATAAAATGGCTAAACAAATCTCCCCAGCGGAGTCGCCAATTTGTTGTGGGGAAAAATGCCTATGCAGGACGATCCTATCCACCTAAGGTGTGACAGTGCCTTACCAACAAACAGAGACAGCTATTCTGGTTTCTTCCTTTATGAAATGTGAAAGAATAGAGATCAATAGACTTACCGGTGTCTTCCGTTTGTCCCTCGATTCAGTCTCTCTTCTCTTTGGGAGTTTACAGCTACTTGCCTTCTTGCTTATCCAGCTTCAACTTCTTGCAAGATCACAAGAGAACAGCTACTTGCAACAAGAGAACAGCTACTTACGACAAGAGAAGAACACTACACAAAGACAGATATTCACATTCATAACTAGTTTAGGATTATAAAATAAACCAAATACACTAATGCAATCATACATCAAGAATACATCAGAATATAGGAGAAACCAAGATAGCTTTATTGATGAATAAAAAGGTTCAGGAAGAGATACAACCCAGAGGGCTCCAATCCAGCATCTCCTTCCCAGGAAATGGAATTCCTATCTTCACCCCCTTCAAAGCATTGAGCACCCAATGATTCCAATCTCAAACCAACAGCAATTCTTTGCAATAACAAAATTCCAGCCTTAAATCTCATGGAGGAGAGATCCATATATAGATGTTTGGAGAGAGGATGAGTCAGCTTGAGATCTGACTAGTATCCTCTCCCTCTGTCAGTTCTTGAGTCCACTTGGAGGTTCTTGCTTCCACTTGGAGATTTGGAACCTCTTACTCATCACCAGTCGAATTCCCTGAGGCAAGTGTCAATCTGGAAGCTTCCTGGGTTTTGACACCTTGAGAAATGAGCCTGCCACATGTCCACTCTCGTTCAGTGCAGGTAGCCAGTGTGCCATTTGACATTCAACGCAGGTAGCCAGTGTTGGCTTTGACATTCAGTGCAAACAGCTAGTGTAGCCACTGAAATGATCCTGATTTGACTTGTTTTTGAGCAGTTTCCGGCGGAGAACTTCTGTGAATTGCTGTGGTTTGTTAGCCTTGTTCCTCTAGGGGTAGGAACAACATGTTTAGGGACTTTGGATCCCTTAGATTATGGACATTTAATGCTCAATGCTGTAAGGCACAAAAATGTCTATAACAATGTGCAATTAGATGGGATCATGTATGTGCACATAATGACATCCATGTTTCTGAATACTCGTGCATGCGAAGCCTGCAAACTGGTGATGAGTTGTGGGAGTTCCTCATAGTTCCAGATCTGACTCTCGATGCATGTCTTCAACTCTACCACTTTCTACTTCATCATCTTTGGAAAATGCAATGGGGCTCCATTGTATCTCATTGTCCATGTTTGCATGTGGTCAACAACAGTGTGCAAATTTGACAAGATGTGTGCTCTCCTAGCACAGTGTTGGTGCCAACCATTGAGATGGAAAACTACCTTATGCATGGTGCCGAATCAGGAATACAATATCTGTTAGAAAATTATATATTACAGAGCAATGGAACACATAAAATATTGCATAAATATAAACATAGAAAACACATAAAACAAGAGAGACACAGATATATGTGGTTCACTCAGTTTGGGCTACATCCACGGAGAAACAACCAGTCCTTCCTTTTATATCATCCAGCAAACTGAAGAGATACAACCTACAACAGATCCGCTGTAACACCCTCTTCGCTCTCAATCTCCTCTCTCTTCCTCACTCAGAATACAGATATACATAGATGCAATACAATTCCCTCATATATAGTGAGGGGTTTCCTTCTAGTGCAAAAAACCCTAAATTAAACATAACTTCTACCATCATATCATCTGCCTAATGAATGGCTCAGATTGACTAGAAATTACTAGACTTTTACAAGGCAATTTTACTTCTGTTTTTAGCTACGGAGGCATTGCCCTTGAACCCCTGCCAGGGGACCACTGGCCCCCAGACCCCCCAGCTGGGGGGGCTGCGCCCCCCCAAACCTCCGCAGGGGGACAAGTCCCCCCTGCAACCCCCCACGTGGAGGGGTGTACAATCATCCTGGGGTATACATTCGCCTAAAACCTTTGAATACAGAAGATAATCAGGCTCCACACCCAACAATCTCCCACTTGGAGACTAATTATAGCAACTCCACCATTGCTTCATTTTCTAGACAATAACTCCGCTTTGGACCTGGTTGTTTCTCTTCTTCTTCATCATATTTGAAGACCAATTGAAACTGAGCAGATTCTTAGTTTCTCCCTACTTACAACTTTTGTTAACATATCTGCAGGAATCTAGCTAGTGTGTATCTTTTCCAGCTTCAACTACCCATCTTCCAATGGTGACCGTATGAAATGGTACTTGAGTTGTATATGTTTAGCGTTAGAATGAAATGCAAAGTTCTTTGCAAGATGTGTGGCACTCTGGCTGTCACTGTATAACCTGCCCAACTCCTGCTTCTTACCCAATTCATCCAAAAACCTTTGTAACCAAATCATTTCTTTACTAGCCTCTATAGCAGCAACATACTCTGCTTTTGTTGTTGAGAGTACAACAACACTTTTTAGTTTTGAGACTGACAATTGTTCCAACTACAGTAAACACATACCCTGTTGTGCTCCTCCTGTTATCTCTATAACCCGCCATATCTGCATCAATATATCCCTGTAGAGCAATGTTTGAACCACCAAAGCATAATGCTTGATTTTTGGTACCTCTCAAATACCTGAGAATCCACTTCACCGCCATCCAATGTTCTTTTCCTGGATTGTTCATGTACCTACTTAGAAATCCCACTGTATGTGCTATATCAGGCCTTGTGCAGACCATTGCATACATTAAGCTTCCAACTACTGATGCATGTGGAACTTTAGACATGTGAACCATTTATTCCTGAGTCTTGGGACATTCCTTACTTAATTTGAAATGGCTAGCCAAAGGTATACTAACTAGTTTTGCATTCTGCATATTAAACCTTTTCAACACCTTTTCTATTTACTCACTTTGAGACAATGTTAATTTGTGATTCTTCCTGTCTCTAGTTATTCTCATACCAAGGATTTGTTTTGCAGCACCCAAATCCTTCATTGCAAATGAATTTTCCAATTTCCTTTTGACCACATTTATTTCCTGCATGTTAGAACCTGCAACAAGCATGTCATCTACATACAATCACAATATAATATAGCTGCCATCATTTTGCCTTTTGAGATAAACACAATGATCAGAGTGACATCTAGTATAACCTTGTTCAGTCATAAACCTTTCAAATTTTAGATACCACTGCCTTGGAGCCTGTTTTAAGCCATACAAGCTCTTCTTCAACTTGCACACTAGTTTCTCCTTCCCTTTTACCTCATATCCTTGTGGCTGCTGCATATATATCTCTTCCTCCAAATCCCCATGTAGAAAGGTTGTCTTTACATCTAACTGCTCAAGATGCAAATATTCAATTGCTACTAGACTTAAAATAGTTCTGATTGAAGCCATTTTAACAACAGGAGAAAATATTTCATCAAAATCAATACCTTTATTCTGTGCAAACACCTTCACCACAAGTCTAGATTTGTACCTCTGTTTTCCTCCATCTTCTTCCTTCAACTTGTAAACCCATTTATTCTACAATGTTGTTTTACCTGCAGGCAACCTGACTAAGTCCCAAGTTTGGTTATGTGCTAAGGAGTCCATCTCTTCTTTCATGGCTTGCTCCCACTTCTTCCTAGTTTCTACCTGCACTGCTTCTTCATAACATTCTGTTTCACCAGAATAAGTCAACAATACATAATATAATGAAGGAGAGTATCGTTCATGGGCTCTACTTATCCTGGTAGATCTTCTAACACCACATTCAAGTGTTTGAGGTGCTTGTTGCTGTTGTGGTTGTTGTTCTAGCTGTTGATCATTATTATTTTCATGCACCATCACTTTTCCTGTGATATCGTTAAGCACTGTGTATTCTCTATTTTTTTTTTCCTGTTTCTTTTCCTGCAGCTGATCCTTATACAAAACCTTTTCATTGAATATGAAATCTCTACTCCTAATGATTTTGTGTTTTTCATAATCATAAAAGCTATAACCAAAATCATTAACACCATATCCAATAAAGGTACATTTCTTTGATTTTTCCTCAAACTTTGTTCTATTTTCTTTATTAATGTGGACAAAGGCTTCACAACCAAAAGTCTTAGAAAGGAGTAGTTTACCTTTTTACCTATCCATGCCTCCTCTGGAATACCACCATCCAAGGAACTTGAAGGCCCTTTGTTTATCAGATAAATAGTAGTATCTACAACATCTACCCAAAATTGTAAAGGCAATCTTGCATGCAATCTCATGAATCTTGCACGCTCCATGATTGTCCTGTTCATCATTTTTGACACGCCATTTTCTTGTGGTGTTCCTAGAACTATCTTCTCTCTATGAATTCCATTCTCTGAATAGTACCTATAAAACTCTTTGTTGCAATATTCACCTCCATTATCTGATCTGAGACACTTCAGCCTTTTTCCTGTCTCATTTTCAACCAAAGCTTTCCATTTCTTGGAAGTATCAAATACATCAGATTTATTTTGAATACATAAATCCAAGTTTTTCTGGTTGCATCATCAATAAAAGTAACATAATAATGAGAGCCACCAAGAGATGATACATGAGCAAGTCCCCATACATCTGTATGCACAAGCTCTAATTTTTCGCTCTTCTTTTCTTTACCAACTCTAAGGAATCTGACTCTCTTCTGTTTTCCATAAACACAATTCTCACAGAATTTTAAATCAACATGCTTCAAACCTAGCAGCAAATTTCTTGAGTGAAGAATCTGCATCCCCTTCTCACTCATGTGCCCAAGCCTATGATGCCACAATGTCGTATCTTCTCCTGTAGAGGTTAAAGCATTAACAGAATTAGAAATACCATTGCATAAATACAATGTACCAACCTTTCCTCCTTTTGCTATTACCAGGGATCCTTTAGTGACCTTCCAGGTTTTATTTGTGAAAGTAGTTACGCAACCTTCACCTCCCAATTGCCCTGTTGAAATCAGATTTTTCTTCAGATTTGGAACATGCCTTACCTCCTTCAATAGCCACTGATTCCCATTTTTCTGTTTTATGAAAATTGTACCCATTCCAATGATTTTATAGGGTTTATCATCACCCAATTGAACCTGTCCAAAATCTCCTGGAACGTAATCATATAAAAATGTTTCCTATCAGGTGTGGCATGGAATGAGGCCCCTGAATCTACCACCCAGGCATAAATAATATTTTCTAATGAAAGAATCAAAGCATCTTGCAACACATCACCTGTTACTTTCCATTCATGCTTAGTTTCTTGCTGCGCGTCTCCTTCTTTTCCCTTCTGAGACTTGCAGTCTTCCTTCAGGTGTCCTTTCTTCTCACATTTTCGGCACACTATCCCTGATCTAGACTTGGATCTGCCTTTTCTTGACTTACTGCGATATCCTGGGCTCTTTCCTCTTTCTATTTTTCTTCCCCTAGTCTTTGCAGTCAAAGCATTACCTGATGTCTCACCGGAGCTTTTCCGTCGCATTTCCTCACTAAGGATTGCACCGACAACATCATCAAACTTTAAAGTACTAGATCCAGAGACAGAGTTACTAATGGCCATAACTAAACCATTCCAACTTTCTGGCAATGAGCACAGAAATAACAGAGCCCTAACTTCATCATCAAAAGTTACCCCTACAGAACTTAACTGACTTGTAATTGTATTAAAATCATTTAAATGGTCTGCAACAGATCGAACTTCTAACATCTTCATATTAAATAAACACTTCGTAATAAATACCTTATTTGAGGCCGAGGGTTTTTCATATAGTTTGGCCAATGCCGACATTAAACCCTCTGTTGTTGTTTCATTTGAAATATTAAATGCTACTGACACCACTAGGCATAGCCGTATTATTCCAAGTGCCTTTCTGTCGAGAATATCCCATTCTGTGTCTGTCATACTCATCGGCTTCTTTGTCTTTCTGCTCAATGGTAGGTACAGATCTCTCTGATACAGATAATCTTCCATCTACATCTTCCATAGCTGGTAGTTTTGGTTGTTGAATTTTTCAACCCTAAACATACCATCTTCCGCCATTGCTCCCACTCGAAACAGGAACCCTTCTCTCTTCTGCGAGTATATCAGCCAAATAAACCTTCGACTCTGATACCTATTGTTCGAAAATTATATATTACAGAGCAATGGAACACATAAAATATTGCATAAATATAAACACAAAAAACGCGTTAAACAAGAGAGACACAGATATACGTGGTTTACCCAGTTTGGGCTACGTCCACGGAGAAACAAACAGTCCTTCCTTTTATATTATCCAACAAACTGAAGAGATACAACCTACAACAGATCCGTTGTAACACCTTCTTCACTCTCATTCTCCTCTCTCTTCCTCACTCAGAATACAAATATACATAAACGCAATACAATTCCCTCATATATAGTGAGGGGTTTCCTTCTATGGGAAAAAAACCCTAAATTAAACATAACTTCTACCGTTAGATCATCTGCCTAATGAATAGCCTGGATTGACTAGAAATTACTAAACTTTTACAAGGCAATTTTACATTTGTTTTTAGCTTCCGGGGAACTGTCCCCGAACCTCTGCCGAGGGATTGCTGGCCCCCAGACTGATCCAGATCTTAGGGGGGGACCCCCAAGGTCTAAAAGATTGAAATGGATCTTGGGGGAAAGACCCCAAGATCTGAAAAAAATTGAAATGCCAGAAGAAAAAAAGAGGAGAATGCCCAATAAACAAAACCACAGAGAAACTTTTTATTAAAACCCACTGATCTGGATTTAAACGGGAACACAACAAATTACTGAGATAAACATAAAGACATATGTGCAGCGGAAATAATACTTCATTTCATTACCGTAAAATACTGAAATATGCTTACAAACAGAAGTGGAAATAAACCAGCTAGGGTGATGGTAGCTTATCTCTGAGAAGAGATGTGGCGGCTACATGCCTCTGAACTGTAAAGGCTACATTGTGGCAAACAACCTGTACCAATACCACGGGTCAATTGCAATACCATAGGTCAATTCCAATGGGTGAATGAATACGATGGGTGGATTTTACAATACCACGGGCGGATGCCATTTACAATACTATGGGTAAATTCCATGGGTCGATGAGTAATATGGGTGGATGAATACCATGGGTTGATGCCATTTTCCATTCGGATCATTCCTCCCTCCTTAAGAAGCAATGGTCCCCATTGCGTAAAGTTCCCTCCTGCAAAGCCTTTGTTGAATATGAAGATCCACTGAAGATAAGGGTTTTATGTGGTTAACCCAAAACCCTGATAAACGAAGATCTGAGGATAGAGATACCCTGTAATGCTTGTGACCAACTGTGATTCTGAGAGTGTGCGGCCTAGAAAATGGACTTCGATGACAAGGATTTTATGCGGTTGACCCATAACCATGATGTTGGTTGCTGATGAATCAGCAGGTGCCTACATAGCCTGGGGTGGGGGGGCACATCTCCAAATAACCCAAGCCGAATGCTGCTCCAGAATTAAAATGGACATAACTCGGCCAATATAACTCAGAATATTTATTATAACCTATTTTTGGAAGCAGAAAGATCATTTTGCATCTTCCCATGAGTTGGAAATCCTTATCTAGGCACTCTGAGATCTTAGATTCGTGTTGCAACAGTTCCGCCGTCACAAAAATTCTGATAAAGTAGTTGATTTCAAATCAGTGATATCTTCCACATCCGAACTCCGATTCAACCCATTTTTTTTTTGAAATTGGGTGATTTTTCGAGGGGAATCCAGATATGGTATTTGTTTTTGTAAATTTTGTACCAAATGTTTCAGATCTGATTTGCAAAGTCGCCACCCATGGAATCATAACCTGCTCTGATACCACTGATCCAGATCTTAGGGGGAGACCTCCAAGATCTAAAAGATTGAAATGGATCTTGGGGGAAAGACCCCAAGATCTGAAAAAAATTGAAATGCCAAAAGAAAAAAAGAGGAGAATGCCCAATAAACAAAACCACAAAGAAACTTTTTATTAAAACCCATTGATCTGGATTTAAACAGGAACACAACAAATTACTGAGATAACCATAAAGACAGATATGCAGCGGAAATAATACTTCATTTCATTACTGTAAAATACTGAAATATGCTTACAAACAGAAGTGTAAATAAACCAGCTAGGGCGATGGTAGTTTATCTCTGAGAAGAGATGTGGCAGTTACATGCCTCTGAACTGTAAATGCTACATTGTGGCGGACAACCTGTACCAGTACCACGGGTCAATTCCAATGGGTGAATGAATACCATGGGTGGATTTTACAATACCATAGGCGGATGCCATTTACAATACCATGGGTAAATTCCATGGGTTGATGAGTAATATGGGTGGATGAATACCATGGGTTGATGCCATTTTCCATTCGGATCACAGACCCCCCAGCCAAGGGGGATGCCCCCCCCCCCCCCCACCCAAACCCCCGCGGGGGGGAAAGTCCCCCCCTGTTGGGTGTGGAGCATGATTATTTAGAGGTCTTTGTTTCAGCTTTATGTATACCCCAGGAAGTTTGTACACCCCTCCACGCAGGGGGGTGCGGGGGGGGACTTGTCCCCCCCGGCTCGGGGGTCTAGGGGCCAACGGTTCCTCGGCAGGGGTTTCGAGGGCGCTGCCCCCGAAGCTAAAAAAAGATGTAAAATTGCCTTGTAAAAGTATAGTAATTTCTAGCCAATATGGGTCATTCATTAGGCAGATGATTTGACGGTAGAAATTATGTTTAGTTTATGGTTTTTGCCCTAGAAGGCAACCCCTCTCTTTGTATGAGGGCATTGTATTGAGGTTGTGTAATAGATGTGTATTCTCTGAGCGAGAAACAGAGAGGTGAGACTGTAAGAGAAAACATAGGATATTACAGCGGATCTGTTGTAGGTTGTGTCTCTTCATTTTACTAGATAATAGAAAGGATGGACTAGCTGTTCGAGGTGGACGTAGCCCAAACTGGGTGAACGACTTATATTTGTGTCGCTCTGGTTTTATGTGTTTTCTGTGTTTATATTTATGCAATAATCTATGTGTTCCATTGCTCTATAAGATATAATTTTCTAACAATTGGTATCAGAGCCGAAGGTCTATTTGGCTGACAAACTTGCAGGAGAGAAGGGTTCCTGGTTCGAGTGGGAGCAATGGCGGAAGATGGTAAGTTTAGGGTCGAGAAATTTAATGACCAAAACTTCTCACTGTGGAAGATGCAAATGGAAGATTATCTGTATCAGATAGATCTATACCTACAATTGGGCAGAAAAACAAATATACTGACGTGTATGACAAATGAAGAATGGAACCTTCTCGATAGAAAGGCACTCGGAACAGTATGGTTGTGCCTCGAAACATCGGTCGCCTTCAACATTTCGAAGGAAACAATGACAGAGGGTTTGATTAAGGCGTTGGTGAAACTATATGAAAAACCCTCGGCCTCAAACAAGGTATTTCTTATGAAACAATTATTTAATATGAAGATGTCAGAAGGTGGATCTGTTGCAGACCATTTAAATGATTTCAATACTGTTACAAGTCAGTTAAGTTCTGTAGGGTTAAACTTTGATGATGAAGTTAGAGCTCTGTTATTCTTATGCTCATTGCTAGAAAGTTGGAATGGTTTAGTAATGGCCATTAGTAACTCTGTTTCTAGATCTAGTACTTTAAAGTTTGATGATGTTGTCAGTGCTATCCTTAGCGAGGAAATGTGACAGAAAAGCTCCGATGAGACATCAGGTAATGCTTTGAGTGCAGATTCTAGGGGAAGAATAATGGAAAGAGGAAAGAGCTCAGGATATCGCAGAAAATCAAGGAAAGGAAAATCCAAGTCTAGATTGGGGATAGTGTGCTATAAATGCGGAAAGAAAGGACACCTAAAGAAAGACTGTAGATCTCGGAAGGGAAAAGAAGGAGATGCACAACAAGAAAACAATCATGAAGCAAATGTGACAAGTGAGGTGTTACAAGATGCTTTGATTCTTTCTTTTGAAAATATTACTGATTCCTAGGTGGTAGATTCAGGGGCCTCATCCCATGCCACACTTGATAAGAAATACTTTCATGACTATGTTCAAGGAGATTTTGGACAAGTCCATTTGGGTGATGATAAACCTTGTAAAATTGTTATAATGGGTAAGGTTCTTGTAAAACAGTAGAATGGAAACCAATGGCTACTAAAGGAGGTAAGGCATGTTCTAGATCTGAAGAAAAAATCTGATTTCAATAGGGCAGTTAGGCAGTGAAGGTTATGTGACAATTTTCACAGATAAAGCTTGGAAGGTCACCAAGAAGCCCTGGTAATAGCAAAAGGCGAAAAGGTTGGTACATTGTATTTATGCAATGGTATTTCTAACTCTGTTAATGCTTTAACTTCCAAAGGAGTAGATGCAACATTATGGCATCATAGGCTTAGACACATGAGTGAGAAGGGGATGAATATTCTTCACTCGAGGAATTTGTTGCCGAGTTTGAAGAATGTTGATTTGGACTTCTGTAAGAATTGCATTTATGGAAAACAGAAGAGAGTCAGATTTCTTAGAGTTGGGAAAGAAAATAACAATGAAAAATTAGAGCTTGTGCATACAGATGTATGGGGACCCGCTCAGGTATCATCTCTTGGTGGCTCTCGTTATTATGTTAATATTATTGATGATGCAACTAGAAAAACTTGGATTTATTGTATTCAGAATAAATCTGATGTATTTGATACTTTCAAGAAATGGAAAGCAGTGGTTGAGATTAAGACAAGAAAGAAATTGAAGTGTCTCAGATCAGGCAATGGAGGTGAATATTGCAGTAAGGATTTTGATAGGTACTGTTAAGAGCATGGAATTCGCAGAGAGAAGACAGTTCCAAGAACACCACAAGAAAATGGTGTGTCAGAAAGGATGAACAGAACAATCATGGAGCGTGCAAGGTGCATGAGATTGCATACAGGATTTCCTTTATAATTTTGGGCAGATGTTGTAGATACTACTGTTTATCTAATAAACAGAGGGCCTTCAAGTTCCTTGGATGGTGGTGTTTCAGAGGAAGCATGGACAGGTAAAAAGGTAAACTACTCTTTTTTAAAGCCTTTTGGTTGTGAGGCTTTTGTCCATATTAATAAAGAAAATAGAACAAAGCTTGAGGAAAAATCAAAGAAATGTACCTTTATTGGATATGGTGTTAATGATTTTGGTTATCGCTTATATGATTATGAAAATCACAAAATCATTAGGAGCAGAGATGTAATATTCAATGAAAAGGTCTTGTATAAGAATCAGTTGCAAGAAAAGAAATAGTAAAAAGAAAACAAGGAATACACAGTTCTTGATGAGATCACTGAAAAAGTAAAGGTGCCCGAAAATAATAATAATCAACAACCACAACAACATCAACCACCACAATAGCAACAGGCACCCCAAACACTTGAAAGTGGTGTTAGAAGATCTACCAGGATAAGTATACCCCTTGAATGATACTCTCCTTCATTATATTATTTATTTTTGACTGATTCTGGTGAACCCGAATGTTATGAAGAAGCAATGTAGGTTGAAAGCAGGAAGAAGTGGGAGCTAGCCATGGAAGAAGAGATGGACTCCTTAATGCATAACCATACTTGGGACTTAGTCAGGTTGCCTGCAGGAAAAACTACATTGAAGAATAAATGGGTTTACAGACTGAAGGAAGAAGATGGAGGAAAACAAAGGTACAAAGCTAGACTTGTGGTGAAGGGGTTTGCACAGAAGAAAGGTATTGATTTTGATGAAATATTTTCTCCTTTTGTTAAAATGACTTCAATCAGAACTATTTTAAGTCTAGTAGTAGTTGAAGATTTGCATCTTGAGCAATTAGATGTAAAGGCAATGTCTCTCCATGGGGATTTGGAAGAAGAGATATATATGCAACAACCACAAGGATATGAGGTGAAAGGGAAGGAGAAACTAGTGTGCAGGTTGAAGAAGAGCTTGTATGGCTTAAAACAGGCTCCAAGGCAGTGGTATCTAAAATTTGACAAGTTTATGTCTGAACAAGGTTATACTAGATGTCACTCTGATCATTGTGTTTATCTGAAAAATCAAAATGATGGCAGCTATATTATATTGTTATTGTATGTGGATGACATGCTTGTTGTAGGGTCTAACATGCAGGAAATAAATGTGCTCAAGAGAAAATTGGCAAATTCATTTGTAATGAAGGATTTGGGAGCTGCAAAACAAATCCTTGGTATGAGAATAACTAGAGACATGAAAAATCGCAAATTAACATTGTCTCAGAATGAGTACATACAAAAGGTTTTGAAAAGATTTAATATGCACAATGCAAAAACAGTTAGTACACCTTTTGCTAGCCATTTCAAACTTAGTAAGGATATGTGCCCAAAGACCCAAGAAGACATGCATTATATGTCTAAAGTTCCATATGCATCAGCAGTTGTAAGCTTAATGTATGCAATGGTCTACACAAGGCCTGATATTGCACATGCATTGGGAGTTGTAAACAGGTACATGAACAATCCAGGAAAGGAACATTGGATGGAAGTGAAATGGATTCTCAGATATTTGAAAGATACCACAAATCAAGCATTATGCTTTGGTGTTTCAAACATTTCTCTACAGGGATATGTTGATGCAGATATAGGTGACATAGATAATAGGCGGAGTACTACAAGATAAGTATTTACTGTAGGTGGAACAACTGTCAGTTGGGTTTCAAAAATCCAAAGTGTTGTTGCACTTTCAACAATAGAAGCAGAGTATGTTGCTGCTACAGAGGCTAGTAAAGAAATGATTTGATTACAAAGGTTTATGGGTGAATTGGGTAAGAAGCATGATATGGGCACGTTATACAGTGATAGCCAAAGTTCCATTCATCTTACAAAGAACTCAGCATTTCATTCCAGGACTAAACACATACAACTCAAGTACCATTTCATACGATCAGTGTTGGAAGATGGAGAGTTGAAGCTGGAAAAGATACACACTAGCTAGAATCCTACAGATATCCTAACAAAAGTTGTAACCAGGGAGAAACTGAGAATATGCTTAGTTTCAATTGGTCTTCAAGGATGACGATGAAGATGAGAAATAGCCAGGTCCAAAGAGGAGTCATTGTTCAACAAATGAAGCAATGGTGGAGTTGCTACAATAATTCTCCAAGTGGGAGATTGTTGGGTGTGGAGCATGATTATTTAGAGGTCTTTGTTTCAGCCGGATGTATACCCCATGAAGTTTGTACACCCCTCCACGTGGGGGGGTGTGGGGGGGACTTGTCCCCCCCGCGGGGGTTCCGGGGGGCCGATCCCCCCAGCTAGGGGGTCCGGGGGCTAGGGGTCTGTAAAATTGCCTTGTAAAAGTATAATAATTTCTAGTCAATCTGGGCCGTTCATTAGGCGAATTATCTGACGGTAGAAATTATGCTTAGTTTAGGGTTTTTGGCCCTAGAAGGCAACCCCTCTCTTTGTATGAGGGCATTGTATTGAGGCTGTGTAATAGATGTGTATTCTCTGAGTGAGAAATAGAGAGGTGAGATTGTGAGAGAAAATAGAGGATATTACAATGGATTTGTTGTAGGTTGTGTCTCTTCATTTTGCTGGATAATAGAAAGGAAGGGATGGCTGTTCGGGGTGGACGTAGCCAAACTAGGTGAACCACGTTATCTGTGTCTCTCTGGTTTTATGCATTTTCTATGTTTATATTTCTGCAATATTCTATGTGTTCCATTGCTCTATAATATATAATTTTCTAACACCCCCTGCACCCCCCCTCGCGTGGAGGGGTGTACAATCTTCCTGGGGTATACATCTGGCTGAAACCTTTGAATACAAAAGATGATCAGGCTCCACACCCAACAACATCCGCATGAATATTTCGAGGGACAATACTCCATCAAGTATCTCTTTGTTCAACTCTACTCTAGCGGATGATTTAACCTGTTCTCCTCCTTGATTGGTCGCTTCTAACTCCTTGGTCATGCACTCATTCTTTGTTATCAAGAAACGAACACTTGAGCTCTTTGCCTTTGCATATTCTCTGGTACCATCAGTAAATCCTGTCAAATGCTTGTGCACATCAGATACGATCACTTATTATTCAAACTACACAAGAGATGTATGGACATCTAGAGTAGGAACTTTGTGCGGCTGCATAACTCTATGTTGCAACTCATCGAAACATATGTTGTGCATCTTTGCTTTTGGATTGTCTTCAAGGATCATTGTGTCTCTTTGATCACTTGGGACTTTCTTTGTTTCTGGATCTGGTGAAGCTGGTGGGGTGACCTCTTAGTTATGAGGCATGAGGTCTGTATCCGGATCTAACTCTGGTTGCACCACATCCGTATCCCTCTGCTCTAGCATTTGTTCAATCTCTTGAGCTAAGTCCTTCTCTTGTGACTACTGACATTTTCTTCTCTATGGCAGCTACTCAAATGAGTCTATAACCTGTATGGGCACAGTTTCATCAATTTGTTCATGTTGTGCCTCTTTTTGTGTCTGTCCTTGTTGTGCTTTCTTCTCTCTTATGTGCAGTTCTTGTTCTTCCCGGATTTGTTGCTTCAAATATTATAACTCCTTCTCTGTTTCCTCAATCCTTTGTATATCACTTTGCCTTTCCATGATCCTCTTGTCACACTGTCACCTCTTAGCCTCAATCTCCAAATATTCTTTCATTACAAGTCGATCTGCTTTGAACTTGCAGCTTTGCTCGGCCTCTGCGCTCTCAACAACCTTCCGCTTGCCTTTGTCGCACACAGGTTTGCTATCCTCTAATGATGCTGATGGTGCTGCTCTCTATGATCCGCAGCCATTTCATCCTAATATACTTTTCTATGAATAGCTTGGTGTCTTCATAGATAGGCAAGCTCATATACACTCACTCAACTTCATCTCTAGTTGCCCTCTCAACGGTGTCCCTTGACCTTGCTCCCTGGGAGGCCATTGTACATGTGCTACTGAGAGCCAGGCGAACACCTGTGATATCTGGAGACATAGCAACACTCATGGCAAGAAATCCATCATTTGAAAACCAAAACAAACTAGAGGACTGACTTGCAACATACCTATATGACTGATTGTGAAGATTGCACAATTTCCACTGGGAGGCTGGGAGACTAACTACCAAAACTGCGGAAGGAACAGTCTGGGCTATCAGGAGGCTAACTAACTCCTGGAACTATGCAATGCATAGTCCAGCTTGGCCTGCTGAAGACTAAAACTGTGCAATGCACAATTTTAGTCAATAGTGACATGCAAACCATCAAATTGCATTGTGTAATTTCTAGGGCCAGCAAGGCATTGCCTCCAAGAATTGCACAATGCAAGCCTTGAGGTCAGTTTTGGGCCAAATTTTCATAGTTTTTGGAGGGAAGGCAGAGCTTTCACTTCCAGAAATGCGCATTTTCTAGGCTGAAAATGCAAGGTCTGGGCCAAGGCAACCCAGACCCACCGACGGGCAACTGAAAACATGAGAAGGTTGGAATGCATGGTGAGACTGAGTGTAAACAAGAGTGAATGATCATGCATGCAAATAGTGAGTGCAGGATTTAGAAAATAGGAAGATAAGCATGTGTATGAAGTGAGTCACCGTAACGACGACCATGAGTGCAGAAACAATGTCATGCATGTGACAGTTGTGAGATGCAATGAAAAACTGAAACAATGCTTCTACGAGCTAACATGCATCAAAATGACAGCAAGAATTCATTGAAATCAAGAAGACAACACTTATACAAAGCAAAATACAAAACGTGACAAAAACACAGCACAAGACATGAAAAGTAGACTTACCCTGAAACAGTTGAGTTGAATGTGTCGAAGACTCCTAGATGCAATGTGGGATTTTAGAGATGCAAGATTGATGTGAGGAATGAGCTCTCAAGTGTCCGACAAATGAGTTTTGATAAGATCAATGTTATGACACACATGCCACAAATCTAGGAAAAAACAACACTTGGAGGGAAGTTTCTAAAACGATCTTTGCATGTAACCTCCACCTGCTAAAAATAGATCCCCAACTCTAGGGGCTCTTTTTCCATGTTTCTTTTTACTATTTCAGGAAGAGCATCCCATGCATGAAAATCAAGATTGCTCAGTCCCGAAGGGAACCAATCAAACTAAAGGAACATGTAGCGGATTTGCACAATTTCTAGGGTTAGCAGGTCACTATCTCCTAGAATTGCGCAATTTCTGGGTTGAAGTCCATTGTTGGGTTAGATTGCACAATTTTCTAAGGGAGGGTTGCTCTGCTGGATTACACAATTCTGGAGCTCAGCAGGTAGCCTATCAGGGTTGCGCAACTTCTGGAGTGAAAGCTGGTTCCCCTCCATAATTGCGCAAATTTATAAGTGAACATCTCAGCCAGAAAATTACCTAAGTCCAGAATGGCAGCTTGTGATGGGAGACAAGCAAGTTGACATGCACATGTTGGTAAGCCAATGAAACTCAACTGAAGCATATGTACTTGACAATGCAATACATTCTCCTAAGGATGGCTTTTAGGGAGGCTCCAAAACGAAGTTAAGGCAAAATTTTGGAGGGTGGTTGTAGTTGCTATAACAGTATGGAAAAGTTGGATCTTTTGGTGTTGATCTATAACAACGTGTGTTACTGAATGAAAGACCATCATCATTATGTGAACATGTCCTGATTTTGTTTAACATGGATACAAATTATTTATTGTCTTGTCACATTACTTGTTTTTTCATAAGTTTTCACATTTTCTTTCAAAAAATTGTAAGGAGAACGGGTTCCTTTAAGATGAAATTGCTCAAATATCCAACAATCATGTACAAGCTATGCTTGACATAGGTCACCACAAAATATTATGTCAAGGTTCCCAAACGAGGAAGCTAGAGTATGCATAATTTCATGAAATCGCTTGTCAATGCTATAAAGCAATTGAGACCCAATTAATGAAGCCTCATCTATCAATAGGAATTTAAGTTATTTGTATTATTTTCTCAATACATAGAGTGTGTTAGAAGCAAATGGCACCATGTGACATGGTGAAAGCGGAAAATGAAAAGTTAAATGAACTGTAACACCATGTGAAATATACACAGATTTTCCAGTAAATACAATTATTAGACCTTTTGTTTTCAAAGGGTCACTTTCTAAGTATTTGTTATAAATTCATATGAGTGCATGGTAAATCACTTGTGCAATGAATGTTTTTCCTGTACCTTCACCTCCAGTGATAGCCAAATATAAATGCTTACAAGGATTATTATTTTTCCATAGAACTATTTTTATTATTATTGATTGCTGCTCTTGATTTAATTGTCTCATAATTTCATGGTATACCATTGTGCCCTAGTTTTTGTCCTTTTAGCTCTTCTTTGCAAATAGAAATCCAAACTGAGTTAGAAACTTGGTTTATCAAAATATGAATTTCTTTAAAAAATATTTTTGTAATATGTGTCAAAAAGTCACCGGACATGTGCAACAGTTCCCATTGTGCAATTTTTTAGTATGAAAAGTGATTGATAACATCAATAGGTTGACATGATCCAAAGAAAAGTATCAGAAAGTTCAGGTCTTCAGACAATTTGTCTTGAAAAATGTCTAGGGGAGGAAACCCTTCAAAAGGTGCAATTTGTATTATTCTTTTATCAAGATGATGGATAAAGTGGGCCTTTGAATAGCCATGTATAAGTGTTTTTGCTTCTTTCTCTAGATCATTATTTGCATTTGGTGAGTCTAGTTCCTTTATTTTTGGACTATCGTTCTATTGATCTTGTCTAATTTGATAAAAATGGTTTTTCCATTCATAGTTGATTTCTATTTGTTTGCTCTTGTATAGAGATGTGTTGCACAAGTCATGTAATGCACACATCAATTTATTGGTTCGAATATTTCAAGACAAATAGGCATTCTTGTTTTCCAATTTTCTTCTTAGCATAATTTCCACTATACGTATACGTTCCCTTCACACCAAGCTTGCCCTTTCCGTTCCGTTTACGGAAGATTAGAATCAATTTATAAAAGACCGAGATCTACGAAGGGCTCTTCCAGCAAAAGGGATTTGCAATTATCAAGAAAGTTTTATGTTGTTTTTGTTTCCCCTTTTCTCTCCTCTTCTTCCCTCATGAAAATTGAATCGTTCCATTCAATCAATTAATTTGTGCCTCCTCCTTTTTGTTCTATCGAATAAATTCCCTTCTGTTTAGGTCGTCAGTTCAGCATTGGAACTAAAATTGGATGGGAGATTGGGACTATTTTTCAGTAAAGCAATGCTCTCTGAATTCTATCTAGAATAGAAGTAACATTTATTATTGTTCCTGTTATTCCAATTTGTGATATTTTATGAACCTAAACTCTATTCTAACATGATATCTACAAGGTACACTTGAGGTTGGCTTTCAGTTATCTCTTTCCAAGATTCCTTGGAGCATTTGCATTGAATTGTCAATATCACTAATATTCTCAACATTATGAATTTTCAGAATTGCATGGAAATGTGCATGTGTTGTAGATATTGACATATGCATAAGATACATTACTTTGGAGATAGTTTTTGATGAATATAATCTCAAGGAAATATCTTTTGTTTCTATATTCCATATATATATCTTAACATCACAGAGTTCACATATCCATTATATTGCAAAACCTTTTCCCTCTATATGTCCATATGAATATTGATAAATTTATAATATGATCTTTCCAATCATTGATACATTGCTCTTGTTCAATGTTTTCAGCACTCGGGTGTTGTTGTAAGCAATTGATAGCTTTATCACCATTGCAAATGAAACAATTGCAAAAATTTTATGCAATTTTTTTCTGATATTAGACATATCAAACCATGGTGCAAGTGTGCAAATAAAATCAAACAAGGAGTCATGAAATTCATTAAAATTTTGTTGATATATCATGAAACCTTTTTCAAATAATATTTTCTCAAATGAAAATATGTCAAACTGTCCAACTGAGAATTGGTATGGGAAAATGCATGGGCCAATTGTTATATTTATTAAATCTACACTATCTACTATGATATGTAGCAACAATGGTTCAAAATGTCCACATGAAGGATTCTGATTATGTAGAAAAATATTATATTGATAGCCATGAATTTCTAAATTGAACCATAGATATGCTTGGCCATTTGTAAATAGCCAAACATTGACTGGAAATGACAACCACTTAGAGAACCATTTGATACAAAATGCATCCCCCCATAATCTAATTATAGTTCAAGAACAATTAGAAGAAGGTGTAGATAATCCTTTCAGGTACATTTCAATATCATTAACATTATGAAGATCTTGAAGTTATTTAGGAGTCGAATCTATATGCAATGAATGCAAAGCAACATCATGTCCATGAGATAAGAAATGTCAAAATTTGTTGACAATTCCATGTTGTATTTCAACTGAACTGTAGCGAAAGTGAAGAATAAAGGTAAATGAGTCAAAAAAATAGTCATCGTGATAATAAAATAAATTCTCTAATCTATGTAGATTGAATCTAGATAACTTGTGATCAATTTCTTGCAATTTTGATCATTTCAACGCAAAACTATTTTTTGTTTCCATAAAGTATATTGAGACAAACTGACAATTTGTCCAAAGTTGACAATGATTTATAGCATTAATGTAGGAATTTACAGGGTAAGTTCCTCAGACAGAACACCAAAGGACACCGCTCACAAACAGATCACAGATCAATACACCAGTACTTTTGACGTGGTTAAAACCCTCAAAGAGGGAAACAGTCCATGGCCTGAGCCAGCGCGGCCACTTCAGGCAATTTATTAATAAAAGAATGAAAATTTACATAAGCTTCTCTCATGAACGGTTAACCTCCAAATGACCCTCCATGCTCTTTAAATAGAGATCATGGACCAATCGGGTGTTAAGCCACGGATCAAGTGTCGGTAATACCGAGGAGAGAATGAACCGTCGGATCACTACATATCATGACCGTCAGATTGTAAGTTACAAAATGTACATAGTAAAGAAACACACTTTACCTAACTCTATACTAGACCAAGTTATACTTAACTATTTCATATGTGTCAGAATATCGTAACATCCCCCCTTAAGAACAACTTGGGATAGGATTGAAGGATTTACAAATATGACACAATAGGAGAATGAAGGAGGCACTAGAGCCTATCCCCCTTTAGTGATAACTTCCTGAACTCCAACCATAATCGAAGTTTAGTGAACTTCGCCTCTGTGAGAGCCTTTGTAAAGATGTCTGCAACTTGATCATCTATTGAACAATATTGCACTTTAAGAACATGGTCGTGGATGAGCTTTCTGATGAAGTGCATGTGCAATTCAATGTGTTTGTTGTGCTGATGTTGGATTGGATCTTTGCATAGTTGAATGGCACTTTGATTATCACACCAAAGTGTAGTCGGATGCTGCTGCTGAAAGCCAAACTCTGACAGGATCTGACGAAGCCACAAGGCTTCCTTACTAGCTTCTACGGCACCACGATACTCTGCTTCTGCCGAAGAAAGAGAAATGGCACCTTGTTTCTTCCAAGCCCATGTAATAGGTCCTGAACCAAGAGTGAACACATAGCCTGCAGTAGACTTCCGATCATCAGGGTCACCAACCCAATCGGAATCAGTGAAACCAACCAATAGAGGAGATGCTTCGGCACTGTAATGAATCCCAAACTGAACTGTACCTCAAACATAACGAAGTATTCTTTTAGCTGCTTTCCAATGGCTTTCACGTGGGTTTTTCATAAACCGAGCAACAAAGCCAATAGCAAAGGAAAGATCAGGACGAGTATGGGTTAGATACAAAAGTTTTCCTACAAGTTGACGGTATAAGGTAGCATCAACTTCAGGAGAAGTACAATTGACTGAACGTTTGACTCTAGACTGAAAGGGAGAAGGGGCTGGCTTACAGTCTTCCATGTGAAAATGGCATAGAATATCACAGGCATACTTGGACTGGGAAAGGGAAATACCTTCCTTGGATTGCAAGACTTGAAGACCAAGAAAATAATGTAAGTGTCCTAAGTCTGTCATTTCAAACTTCCTTTTAAGGCTAGTCTTCACATGGTTTATAAGGTTGGGATCACTACCAGTCAGGATAAGATCATCAACATAAAGAACAAGAATGATAAGAGACTTGCCCACTTTCTTGGTGTAGACAGTATTGTCAGAATGACACCTAGAAAAGCCATTTTCTAAAAGAAAGTTATCCATTTTGGCATACCAAGCTCGAGGAGCTTGCTTGAGACCATAAAGGGATTTCTTAAGCCGATATACAAGGCTAGAGTCTGTTTGTATAAAGCCAATAGGTTGTTCCATATAGATTTCTTCATGCAAGTCCCCATGCAGGAAGGCAGATTTAGCATCCATCTGATGGACTTCCCATTTGAAAGAGGCAGCAAGGGAAAGAACAAGGCGGATAGAGTTCATTTTGGCAACAGGGGAGAAGGTTTCAGTGTAGTCAATGCCTTCAACTTGTGAAAAACCCTTAGCAACAAGACGAGCTTTATGTTTATCAACTTTCCCATCTGGTCCATACTTGGTTCTATAAACCCATTTTCATCTAACAAGTTTTCGTCCCTTTGGTAGAGGAACAAGATCCCATGTATCATTTGCCAATAATGAATGATATTCTTCATTCATAGCTGCTTCCCAATCTGGATGGCCTGAAGCTTCTGCAAAGGTGTCAGGATCATAATTCACTGAAGCTTGAGCTAGTAAAGAAGAGGCTCTATCAAACTAAGAACGTGTACGTCGCTGATCTGTAGGATCACCGGCAAGATCACCTGCTGCATCCCGAGTAGCACGGACCCATTTTGGAACGTGAGGAGCTGAAGGAGGATCCTGAGAAGGTGGGGGAGGATTTTCATCCTTTCTTTCATCATCTGAAGAAGAAATATTTTTAAAAGTAGAAGAGACAGGGAGAGGTGGCACATCCGCCGAACTAGGCTCATAGGCCGATATATTTTCAGCAAACTTTACATCTCTTCTAATGATAACATTTTTGGACTTAAGTGGAATAAGTCTATATCCTTTGACATCTTCAGAATATCCAACAAAAATACATTTTTCACTCTTAGGTTCTAAAGCTTTATGTTTCTCATCGGGAATAAGGGCCCATGCTTCACTTCCAAAAACACGAAAGTGAATCACATCTAGTTTAATTGAGCTCCATGCTTCTTCTGGAGTGATATTCTTTAAAACTTTAGTAGGAGTGCGATTTATTATGTAATTTGCACGGTTAATTGCTTCTGCCCAATAATTAAGACTAAGTCCTTTAGATTGAAGCATACAATTAGCCATTTCCTTTAAGGTGTGATTCTTCCTTTCAGCTACACCATTTTGTTGTGGAGTATATGGAACAGTATGTTGCATTTGAATTACATGCTCAGTGCAAAAGTTGATGAAGTTGTTTTTAACGTATTCTCCGCCATTATCAGATCTTAGCTTAAGAATTTGATGTCCAGATTGTTTTTCAACAAAGGCCTTAAAGGCCAAGAACATGTTAAATACTTCACTCTTGAGTTTTAAGAAGTATACCCAAGTGCGTCTAGAGAAATCATCAATGAAAGTTAAGAAATACTTGTAGCCAGAGAAGGAAACAACTGGAAGTGGACCACATAAATCACTATGCACAAGCTGTAAAGGGGCTGAGGCGTGCCAAGAGGCACGTTTTTCAAAACTGTCCCGATGATGTTTTCCGAGTACACATCCGGAACAAACACCATCTCTGCAAGATACCATTGGAAGACCTATCACCATATTTTCTTTACATAGATTCTGAAGAGAGCGATAGTTTAAGTGACCAAATCGCTCATGCCAAAGTTTGCTCACTTCATCATTATGAGCAACAAATACTGAGGGAAGATTTGATGACCCAAAGTTGTGAAACTTATACAACCTTGTAGAATCATCAGCAATGCCAATAGCTAAAATCTGTCTAGGATCTCTTAGGTCCATAATTACAACATCGTGAGGTGAAAATTCAACGATTTTACCTTCACCTGAATGAGTTATCTGATATACAGATAGAAGGTTGCAGGATAAGGTTGGAACACATAATACATCATTAAACTGACCATTGTCTATATGAACAGTTCTAGTCCCTACAACACTAAGAGATCTATCATCACCAACATATATATTTTTGGTGTTACAATCATTTAAAGAAGAAAACATGGCTTTGTTTTTGGCCATATGATAAGAAGCTCCAGAATCAATGAGCCACTCATGAGAATGAGAAGAAGAAGATACATTTAGTGCATAGCCAGACTGAGATGCTTGACAACCACATGCAGAAAGTACCATTCCTGAAGATGAAGTTGAAGTTGAAGAGTGCTCCAAATGGATGTTATGCTTCTTCATTGTTGCTTCCAAGGCTTCCATCTTCTTAAAGCATTTGGATTCTAAGTGGCCATCTCAATTACAAAAGTTGCAATGTCTATCAGTCTTCTTCCCTTTGTTTTTATTTGTCTTATCATTTTGTTGAAATGATTTTTCATTTTGAGGCTGAAATTGCTTAGGACCATTCTTTTTAGGATACAACTTCTTAGGATTCTTTGGATTTGGTTGCTACTAGGTGGCTAACGCTTTCTTAGAAGAGTTTCCAAGATTAAGAAGACCAAGGTGTAAGAGTTTTTCTTGTTCTCTTATTAAATAGTCACAAAAAGAATCAAAGGAAGGGGACTTGTAGTCTTGTCCTTGAGAAATGAAGGCTTCTCTTGTAGAATGGAAGGTGGAAACAAACACAGAGTAGGCTGGTCCCAACTTAGTAAGAATGGTATAGATAAGGTTACTATCTTCTTTCTTAATCTTAACACCTTCCAAGAGAAGTCTAAGGGTCTTGAACTTGGACAAAAAATCTTCAATGCAAGAAAAATTATTGGGGTCCAACGTAAGCAACTCATTTTCAAGTTGATGGGCTCTAAGTTCATTTTTAATTCCAAAGACTTTAGTAATCTGTTTCATTGCTTCATCAGGAGCATCAAGTTCTGCAATATGGAATCTAAGATCAGGAGAGATAGACATCCCTATCAACCCACGTGATTGATCTTGCCTATTTTCCCATTTAGCTGCATTATCTTCATCTTTCGGTTTGGTTTCTTAGCCTATGGCTATTCTGTAGAGACCTTTACTTCTAAGTAAATCCACAAAGTAGGACCACCATTGGAAGTAGTTGGTGCTGTCAAGAATAACTTGGCATGGACTTTCCATTTTAACAGAAATTGAGGCTATAGATGCTGAAACCAAGTGTTGCAATGGAAAGATCTCGAAAAATTAGGCTGTTTAAAAAAAAACGGTTCTGAAAACGGCTTCCGGATGAAGAAGTTATGGCTTTTTGTAGAAAATTTGATGAAGTCGCCGACGAAGTGCGGGAATGTGTGGAAATGAAAAATCCGCCCCCACAAAATGGAGACTTGAACCCAAGACCTCTACTCTCATAAATTAGCTTTGGACCAAGTGAGCTATACAAAAATTTTGAGAGAGAGGGGGGGGGGGGGTTGAAGCTTTGGGTTGCGTGCTTTCTTTGAGAAAGCTCTTTTTCCCTACAAAACAAAAAACACAAAACCAACATGGAAATACAAAAAAAAACGAACCTTGCGGCTCAAAGTTAGCTTTACCCGGAAACTAAATATTTTTCTCAATGTTTCTGATTTTCCGAGATCACACTAAGGCGCAACGGAAAAGAGCATACGCATGAGAAAAATCCTTCCTTTCTATTTCTGATTTGCCCAGATCGCACAAAGTCGCGGGGAAAAGAGCATACGCAGAAATGAAAGGTATAGATCCAGTAATAAAAAAAATGCTAAATAAACCGAAACCGAAATAAACAGAGAGAAAATAACTGTAAACTGCAAATAAACACTGTATACCTCCAGCTCTTAAAAATGACGCAGCTAGGGCTACCAGAAACCTTTTCGTGTGAAACGAAAGGGGTTCCTCACTGGAACAGATGCTACCAACACAACAGAGTAGTCCCGTCGGCCCAAAAGCAGTCAGAAACAGTAGATCTAGGAAACGGTAGTCGGATGCAGTTCTACCAGCTTCAGATTTGGATCACCAATGGACGCAGCCATCAAATAGTTCTAATACCATGTAGGAATTTACAGGGTAAGTTCCTCAGACAGAACACCAAAGGACACCACTCACAAACAGATCACAGATCAATACACCAGTACTTTGACGTGGTTAAAACCCTCAAAGAGGGAAACATTCCACGGCCTGACCCAAAGCGGCCACTTCAGGCAATTTATTAATAAAAGAATGAAAATTTACATAAGCTTCTCTCATGAACGGTTAACCTCCAAATGACCCTCCATGATCTTTAAATAGAGATCATGGACCAATCGGGTGTTAAGCCACGGATCAAGTGTCGGTAATACCGAGGAGAGAATGAATCGTCGGATCACTACATATCGTGACCATCGGATTGTAAGTTACAAAATATACATAGTAAAGAAACACACTTTACCTAACTCTATACTAGACCAAGTTATACTTAACTATTTCCTATGTGTCAGAATATCCTAACAATTAAGAGCATGGATTGCATTGAATTTCCAATCAACACATATGGTAAGAGGAAATTTTTAGACCTCATGTATTATCTAGTCTATGTTGCCTTTGTGATTATCTTCTCTCCCTATTTTTTTATTTCAAAATACTCCGAAAATGAGCACCTAGCATTGTGACAAAAGAGTAGATGAAATTTCCATAAGGAACCTTGAGGATTGCATTTTTTTGCAAATGATTTAAAACAAAAGACATTTATGCAATTTAAAATAATAGCAACAAAAGCATCATTGTCATTTTAATAATTTTCAAAACACAATATTTAATTTCCAAAATTCCATAAAGAATATTTGACAATTATTGTAAATTTATTTCAAAATGTATAAATCAAATAGAATCCAATTATTAGCTTCAAAAACAAATTACAATATATCTTTCTATAATAAACAACTTTAATTTAAGATAAAAAGGCATAAAACTACTTAAAACAATTATCATATTCATAATCTTATTGAAATAATAAACATATTCAAATTCTTATTACTATAAAGCTATCAATTTCACCATGTCTAAGTTACTAACCTATTGTTGCACTATAAAGACATTATGCTATGAAATAAAATGTAAAGTATTTAGCTTCCTAGCATAGTGTAATATTTGTTTTTTAAGACTTGGTGCAAATGGATATAGATCCAATTGTTTGAGCATACCTATGGCCAACACATCATGAACATCATAGATTTTTTACATATCCACATCATAGTAGTTGGAAAAAGTCTCGTAGATAGTGTGTGCATATGCAAGAACAAAACCCAGGCATAATTGGTAAACAAACAAATAATGCATGAAGTTAATGGAAAAACTGAAAACTAGAAAAACTAATAATTGATATTTCTATGTAGCAAGAAGCACCAAAGAAAAATTGTAAGCATTTTGATCAATAAAACACACCACACTTTTTGTTTTTTCAACAAATACCTATGCAACTTCTTTTTTCCATAATAATCTAGTTTTTTTGTTATACAGGTGATTTTTGAATTCTTTTATCTAAATTGTCTCTATATGATTTATGTGACAATAAAATAATTACATCAGTTCTACATACTTGTTTTTCATGCATAGCCTATACATAGTTCAAATGTATTTGTGATCACACACTGATCATTAAGAGATTGAAATACATAGAATAAGACCACATGAGAATCACCAACAATGTATGTAAGGCTACCATTCAGTGTATCCAAGGCTACCATTCAATGTATTCAATGCTACCATATCATATGTGTGTGTGTGTGTGTATTTTTAATCTATTTTTTGCAACAAACAGTGACAAAAAATAGGTAATGTCATTTTGTATCATATTGTTTACCAACAATTGAAATCATTACCTATTATGTCATAAACAATAAGCAACATTATAGTGACACATCACTAAAGAAAGCACACACAAAAAATCATTGCTCAATTGCAATCATAGAACTATAACTACATTAAATTGCAATGAAGGTGGGCAGGCTAACTTTGTATCATATTGTTTGCTAGATATTGAAAGCATTATCTAATATGCCATAAATAACAATTAACATTCTAGACACACATGACTAGAGTACTTGTAAATAAAAACCATCACTCTATATTAATCATAGTTCTAACCACATTAAATTGGATATGTACTTTAGTAAATGTGTCAATTTAAACAAAACATGTTGCACCAAAATTGTCTAGGAATGAAATAATTTAAGCTTCCATAGCCCCTGATATTGGCATAAATATTCCAAGTAGAAATACACAACTAAAATTACTATGAGATTTAGGGGTGCATTTAATATCTCCTAATTTTAGAATTACAATTTGTGAAAAATCTTTCTCACTTGGGACATAGTGAATCAACAAATTTAACATCTATATCACACAAAAAAAAAAAAAAAAAATTGCATGTTGGCCTTTGAAAATCATTCACTGTTCTTTGGATTTGAACAAATATATTGCATGCAACAACACAAAGATTTACACCAATTAAAATTGCAAAAAATCCACCTGCCATGGAAATTGCATTCAAACTGTTCATTTTTTTTCCTCTTCTCTGATTTATTTGCATAATTCATTTTTTTATTATTAGTCTCCTCCTCTTTTATAATTTGTTGCAACGAATTTGACAATTCCACAACTACACATTCCATGACTCAAAATCATTCACAATTGCATGGCATGGTTCTATAACATATTCCACCCAAACTAGCAGACATCACCTTAATCCAGTGTATCATCAAGTCAAATAATGATTCTACAATGTAAATAATACTACTATTTAAAGTTTTATTAGTACCAACTACAATAAATAATACCAGGAAAAAGTGTTCTGAAAACTAATTTTATTAGTCAAAGATGTTCAATTGTAAGCATATTAGACATTGTACTTCAAATCATACCGAATGTCAATTGGCCAAAAAAGTAAAATCCAAGTATCTAAAAGTATTTGAAAACCCTTATAATTGTCTTTGAGTGTTTGGACATTAAATACTGTTAAACACGACAATTGAAAATAACAAAGGTTGTAACGTTCTTTAATTCCTTCTAGTTCTCATTTGTCATTTTATTGATTTCTACTTGTTTTGAAAAAAAAACACATAATTGCTACATAAAACATTAATATTATTCTATAATTCAAAAATTCTTTAAAAGTTTAACTTGTAATCTAGCTATAAGTAACATGTAATTTAATCCAAATTAATGGAAAACAATAAAGTTCATTTAAAATTTCTAAAAAATATATCAAGTTTTGGATATTTCTCTATCTAGATAAAAGTATTCAGCACTTTAAAATTTAGAGCAAATTCAAAATTGCACAAATGTCCGGAACATCTTAAACATTACAATCTCATACTTATAAAATAAAAAGCACATGTAGAGTCAAATATTTCTCAACTAATATGGAAATTACTTCATCAAATCTTAAAAATATATATATTTTAAAGGCCCATCATACACATTATGAAGGCATTAAACCAATGCATGATATATATATATATATATATATATATATATATATATATATATATATATATATATATATATATATATATATAAAACACCTAGATAGAATATTTTTTATTAGCAATTTGTATCCATGAATCCATAATTTTATTGCTCAAATCAATCTCTCTCTTTTTTTTTTTTTTTACCAATAATATATGTGCACTGAATATCAAGAAATTTGTCATGATTTACAAAAATCACTAATAAAAATAACAACACATCTCTAAATATACATCACTTATCTATACACACACACACACACAAAAGACAATGTATTTATTATCTATAAAATTATTGCAATTTTCATGTGTATTTACATGTCCTTAGATCCAATATAAATGACACGACATCACAATAATGTCCAAGAATACTAGCTAAATAAGCAATTTTAACATCCATAGAATTTAAAATAAGCAAATATAAAACATTTTAATATAATAATTTAATATTCTATTTATTTATATATATATAAAAAAAAAATTGATAATAAAGCATTTTAGCATTATGTAAAAAATTAAAGGAATACAACATTATTGAAATTTCAATATATGTTTTTTTCATGTATATATATATATATATATATGAGAAAATTATCATAAATTTTATTAATTTTAAATTTAATTAATTACTTAATGTTCCAAACACCTATTTGACAAAATATATGAATAAAATTAAATTTAAATTTAAATAAAATTTAAATTTGCATTCACATGACTTTAAAAAAAAATCCCTTTTACTTTTATAAATGTTAGTCAAAATAATCAAAACACTCACTGAAGCTTTAATTTATTTTGCAACCATCCACAATTTTGAGTAATATTGATAAAAATTAACAATTTAATCATTTGTCACAATTAAAAATAATTAGGGTCCAAAAAATAAAAACAAAAAATTAATAAAACAACAAAGAAGAACATGCTGAACAAACAAAATAAAAAAGATCTTTATATAAAATGTACTATAAACCAAAAGTTAAATATACTACAAAGTTGTATTTTCAATATAAATTGATAAAATTAATTAATTATAAATATATACATACTTGCCACAATTAAAAATAATTAGGGTCCAAATAATAAAAAGTAAAACCAAAAAATAAATAAAACATGCTCAACAAACAAAATAAAAAAGATCTTTATATAAAATGTACTATAAATCAAAAGTTAATTATACTATAGAGTTGTATTTTAAATATAAATTGATAAAACTGTGTGTGTGTGTGTATATATATATATATATATATATATATATATATATATATATATATATATATATATATATATATATATATATATATATATATATATATATATATAATATTTTAGAATCCATTCTCTAAAATTATAATTTAAATAAATAATTTTCAATTTTAAAACAAAATTGATTTAGGATGTCTCCATTGAGTATTGTAGTTAGAGCCGATTTGGTTGGGGACTGTCAATAGTCGTGAGTGTCTAGAAAAACCATTCAAATGACAAGTCTGACTTTTGACCTCATAGTTGGACCCCTCTTTTGACTTGATTTCAATAGGGACCACAAAAAAAATATGTACATATAGTTGGGCATGTTTATGAGGAGGAAAATTGGTCATGGAAAATCATAGCACCATCGGAAACAAAATGTCGACCTTCGATATTAGATCCAACCCAACTATTGAATTTCTTCTGGAAGGGCCCACAAAAGAAACATATATGTATAATTGGCCTCTTTTTAATTGATTATTTTGTTTTTTTCTTACTACATTTTATTTGATAAAATTAATTTAAATTAATTTATTTTTTATCCATAAAAACATAAATTGAATAAATTATATTTATAAGATAAAAAATTTAAAAGATGGGAACTCATTATCCCATTCTCTAAAGCAAAAAATGAAATATTGAAGTTGGAGCCAAATTGTTCAGGGAGTGTCAGTGGTCGCGAGTGTCTAAAGAGACCATGCAAACCACGATGCCGGCCTTCGATCTCATAGTCAGGACCGACCTCCAACTTGCTTCTACAAATACCCACAAAACAAACATACGTGTTTATAATATTTTTTTTTCATATAAGATATTATTTAATAATAAATTGATAAAATTATATATATATATATATATATATATATATATATATATATATATATATATATATCCATTCACTAAAATTATAATTTAAATAAATAATCTTTAAATTAAAAAAAATTATTTAGGATACTTCCATGTAGTATTGTAGATGGAGCATATTTGGTTGAGGACTGTCAATAGTCAGGAGTGTTCAGAGAGACCATTCAATGACAAGTATGACTTCCAACCTCTTATTCATACTTGTCTTTCGACTTACTTCAGTAGCGACCACAAAAGAAATATGTACATATAGTTGGGCGTGTTTATAAGGAGGCCAATTGGTCGCAAAATGTCATACCACCATCCAAAACATGATGCCGACCTCTGATCTCATAGCGAGCCTGACCACCAACTTTCTTTTGTCAAGGCCCATGAAAGAAACATATATGTATAATTGACCTCTTTATAATTTATTATTTTGTTTTTACATATTATTTGATAAAATTAATTTATTTTTTTATCAATTAAAACATAAATTGAATAAATTATACTTATAAGATAAAATGTTTCAAATATGGGAACCAATTATCTCATTCTCAAAAGAAAAAATTGAAATATTGAAGCTGGAGTCGAATTGGCCAAGGAGTGTCTAGAGAGACCATTCAAACCACAATGTTGAGCTTTGATCTCATAGTCGCGGCCAACCCCTGACTTGCTTTCAGTAGGAGACACAAAATAAATATGTGTGTATAGTTATGCATAATGTCACAGCCAACCCAATCTCCGACTTGCTCCTGCAAAGGCCCACAAAACAAATATACGTGTCTATAATTTATTATTTTGTTTTTCACATAGCATTTTATTTAATAAATGTAATTTAAAATACTTTATTCTTTTATCAATAAAGAAAAAATTTAACAAAATATTTTTATAATAAATTTAAGATTTAATTTATAACATATCAACTCTTGATAAACTTCATCATATACCTCATTTAAGTCATTTATAAGAAATAATAATAATAATAACAGTAGTGAACCTAGATTCTAAGTCGAATTGGTGGGGGGTGTTAGTAGTCAGGAGTGTATAGAGAGATCATTCAAACAAAAATGCTGACCTCTGATCTCATAGTGGGGGCCAACCTCCGTCTTGCTTTTAGTAGGAACCACAAAATAAATATATGTGTATAGTTACATGTGTTTACAACAACCGCCTCTAACCTCATACTTAGCCTGACCTCCGACTTACTTCTACAAAGGCCCACAAAATAAACATATGTGTTTGTAATTTATTATTTTGTTTTTTCACATAAAATATTATTTAATAAATGTAATTTAAAATACATTATTCTTTTATCAACAAAGAAATACATTCAAAAAAATATTTTTATAAGACATTTATTTAAAGCAATTTTACAAAAAGATTATGATTCTTCCTACATAAAAGTTTAAGATAACAAATCTAAAAAATGCGTACAAATTAAAAGAAAATTAGGATTAAAATTCTTAAAATATATGAACCTATCATCCCTCGTCTACAGAATAAAACAATCTAAATATGGTTCATAAATTACAAAATCCGAAAACAACTAACTTAAAGGTCAGTTGCAACTTCAAAACTGCTTGAATCTTAGCCTTTGCCAAGATGGCTCACAACTCAGCCTTTTTCTTATGATTCTTCTCCAAAGATACGCCGACTGGCTGACCACGAAGTTGATTTCGACCACAATTATGGTTTTCTTAACTCCAAAGAAAATGAAAAAAATGAAATGGAGACAAATGCCCCTATAAAAACTTACATACATGTGTCTGGAGCGTAAAAGGAATATAAAAACTCTCATACACGAGTCTGCTAAAATGAAAACATGCATCAACTTCCGACATCACAATATGTCATGCCTGACTGAGGTCAGACTTATCTTCTCCTCAAGCTAGTTATTTGTGTAAATAGAACTCTGACCCCCCAACTATCTAAAACATTACAATGTGCAGTTGAAGCCGCCACCTTGTTCACGAGCCTTCGGAAAATGAAAATATCCCTATACTACTGACTTCGCAAGTTTCAGAGTGCATTCCGGGTAATATTCGTCATAACCACTACATAAAATCATTGAATTGGGGTCGGCAAACAATTCAAAACTGGAACATATGGAATCAGGGCTAGCACCTTGCCCACAAGACTTCCCCAAATTCAAAGATGGGTCGACCTTTCGACCTAGCTTTGGTCAGTCAATACTAGTTTATTCATAAAACATTGCATCCAAACCATGGAAACTTGAGTCAGAAATTTATTTAACACTTATTATCCATTAAACGAGAGTTTTCTAACAAAGAGAACTCAAAAACTTACCAGGTTTTTGCCTCTAGAATCCAACAATTCGCTTACCCCAACAAATCTTATGCTATAAATTCTAAAGTCTCACTTGCAAATTTTGCGAAATAACGAACCATTAGAACTCAGAATTATGAACCATGGCCATTAAACTAGAAAATAATGTTCATGCATTTACCTGTCAAATCATCGTCGAGGAGTTTGGTAAACCTGCATCCTGCCACAAACTCGCACAACTTTAGCATTCCACACAAAAATCTTACTCCTCACACCCATCGAAGTAAAAATAAAACTCACTTGGTAATAAGGAAAACCTAACAATGAGAAGTAATGTTGCACATAAAACACAGGCAAAAAAAAAAATAAAACAACCACTTTGAACAACAAAAACACCTAAATATTCTTCTTGGTGATCCATCAACCATAATAATAAATTCTCCACCAACACTCTTAAAATGAAATTAACACGACCAAAACTCCAAGTAACCCAAATTAACTCCCAACTATACGAAGGATCACCCTTCCCTATATCTACACTATTAAATTCGATCTACCATGCATGGAAGGATGACGTTGACCCTAGAAATTTGGAGCCGGGGATTCATTGACGCATTGACATCACACAAAAATTTCAGCCAAAAGCCTAATGTTAACTATGAAAAATTGAAAAATTGCACTAGTACAGACAAAATAATATCTTGGAAACGATCATAGATTTCATTAGGTAAACATTGACATAATAAATATACCTAAACATAAATTTGCACATTTAACTCGATAAATCCATCAATTTGAACATTAAGAGATAAAAATATAAAGGTTATTCGTATAGTTGCTAGAGATTGTAGAGTGTAGATGGTTTAGAAACCTTCAAACTTCTAGACAATGAAGGAAATATCCACAATCATGTCTTTAATATGTATGAGGAATGGTGTCAACTATACTCCACCACCTAAATATCAACAATAAATTGGTGCCTTAATTGCTCACAATCAAAGTAGGTGAGGGTCACAAATATGTGGAATGTAGAGGATCACAAATATGTGGAATGTAGTAGTGCACGTGGTCACAGACATGGCACTCTAGAAATGAAGACTCATATGAAGACGTGGAAATGTTGGATTAGGTTCATGGCTATCTAGTGGATCTAACGACCCAGAACTTTACAAAAGCATTTTTCCAAACACTTATGCTAGATGTTGGAATATGCATGCAAAGAAAATTGGAGTTGATGGAATTTTTGACATCATATGCCACATACCAAGCATTGAAGTTTGTTAAGTGAGGAAGATTAGGTAATAAGATCTCTCAAGGAGATGAGGTCCAAACATTCGGAAAAAGATATTAAAGAGATTTAATGAAAAACATAGATCAATATGCCAATAGGGAAATTTTCAAAATTTGGAAAATAACCCTTTTTCAATTAGCTACCAACATCCTTCCCATATGTTGTCAGAATTTGGTAATTTCCTCTATTGTAAATGATGAGATTATTTCATGTCCTGTAATAGAATCCAAAAGCATGGAAATCTGGAATCTCTTTTAACTATGTAAAGCCTAACTCTAAATTCTAGTAAGGTAGAACACATGGGGGACGTGTGGAGCCATGGAGGATGAACCCACTTGGAGTGTGACGTGGTACATGACATGGAAATATATGTGGATGATGATATGTCAACGGTGATGGTTTTTTTTTGGATAGAGTTTGATAACATGGCATTCCGTCGCGGTGTGTCGATGTGGTGTATCAGCTAGGAATTAGGAATCAAGAATTTTAGATATTTGACTAATTGAGTGTCGTAAAATCCAAAGAGAAAAAAAATTGGGTTAGTGCTTTTCATCATGCTTGTGCAAACCCAAGTAAATTATTAAGGCTACTAAAATCTTTAATCTACTTTTGAAGGTTGTTTTTTTTGTTTTTGGAGTTTTCTCTTTTTTTTCCCAAAGACGCTCTCTATAGTACAATATAGGGAAATGTTGTCACTTAATTTTACATTCAAAAATAATAAAACAATATTTACATTAACAAATTAAAAGATAGTATTAAAAAATGTACATCATAAATAAAATAATCCCATTTCTACTTAATGTTACATTAACTTAATATAAAAAGATAAAATAATGGAAAGCAAAAATAATAATTTACTTTGTAGTATGAGGTAGATAAATAATTTCTTCACTATTTAATAGAGATTTGTCATATAACATGTAAAAATAATATTATTGATATTACATGAAGTATAATCCATTCTATGTTTAGTTAGCTTGTAATATTTAAAACAAAAATATATTAATAATAAAAATTATTTTTATATTATCTCTAAAAAAAATATTTTAATGTCCATATTAATTTAATACAATTTTATGTTAACTTTATATAGAAAAAAAAGGATTAAAAATTGTATTATATTCTTACTTTTAGTTGTGAAGGAGGTGTAATTTATTTCATTCTTAATATGGAGATGTAATATAAAATTTAAAAAATATTAATAACAAAAAAAAGTTTAATGTGAGTTAAAATCCAATACTTCAATTTATGTTGAGTAAAAATTTTTAGAAAAGGAAAGAGTACAAGGTTTCTTCTTCTATTAATAAGCTCTTTTTAATTCAAGGTATGAAGGAAATGTTTAATTCCATCAATTTTTAATATAGACTTGATATATAAAATTTCAAAAAATATTAATAATAAAAATAATTTGAGAGAGAAAAAGTATTTTATGGATATGCGTTTAAGATTTTAATGTGGAGTATTATGTAAAACAAGTAAAACATTTTATTAATGAGTTTATCACAACAAACATAGATTCATCTTAACTCTAGATGTACCAAGAGCCTAGATTAATCAAATCATTCAAGGCGAAAAGCTTTCCTTGACTTTTCTACTCAAAAACGATTTGTGTCTCGAGGAATTTAATCCCTCTCCATGTTTTAGATGCTAATTTAGATTTAAAATGAATCTATGCTAATTAAATCTTATATTTGATTCTTATTTTACATATATTTATTTTTAACTCATTTCTAAATTTAATTTTCGTTATAAATAAACTATATTAATTATTAGAAATACAAAGAGAGAGAGAAATTAAACACAACGCAAATCGCTCTCATATTTTTATTGATCACAAAGGTTACATATATATAGGATACAAATTACTGACTCCGACAAATCTAGATCCTAAGAAAGTGGATCTATGGCTAGGAACTCATACATATGGGAAACAACCACATATAGAATAACACCTCAGAATACTCACTAACAACTTGCAATACACATGGCACACATGACATGGAAGCGTTACTTCCAACACCCTCCCTTAATGCTTACATGGAAAACATTGAAAACACATATTACAACAACAATATCATATTTTTCTGATTGGTATTCATCAACACTCACATCCACTCTGGAATCTCGCAAACATCACTCTTTCACCACCACATCTCGAGTTGTCACTTGACCTCCATTTAAAACGTAACCGCCTCTGACCATTGTTGATAAAATTTGCAATATCAACAATAATGACACCTCATCTCATCGGAGCTTCCGCGATAAGAGTTGTCGAGTAATGAACCATCCTATGGACCAACCACCATCTGTTGGATATTTCTCTTTCAGCTATCCGTCAGTTGCTAGGATGGAGGTTTGGATACTAAATGTGTTGAAAATTCGATCAAATAGCTTGACCTTACTAACGCACAAGAATTGACATTTCAGACACCAGGGCTTCCAGTTTAAGAACCACCAACCCTTTTTATAACCATAATTGAAAGAAATAGAAAACTATTTGACAAAGACATTTCACAACTACAAACTCGATAATCATCAAACTATTAGTTGTCATTCAGGCATAGACAAGTCAGCGCATCCCTCCTTAGCACGGGTCAAAAATTGTTCATTTGGTTCAATCTTTGTCTTGGATCTTTCTCATCTTCACAAAGAAACATTTGTTAGAGTGGCCAATTCCAACAAACTTACACTCACATATTGAGTTAACCAGACTCAATATGCTTAAAATGCAGACTCCAAAATTTGAGATCAGAACAAGATTGCAACATAAACATCTGACGCAAAAATCTCTACCCCGCATAAGTGAAAAATTGAGATCTTCCTCCAATTTTAACACTTTTGACATATATCATTAGCCACTTGAAACTCCTCTTCCCTAGATCTCAGATCCAGATCTCAAATCCATATCCGTGCAGCAACATGTATAGTTTGTGGGCATGATTTTGCAGATTTATAATATGATAGTGCACACAACTTTGACAAAACCATCCAAGCATGAATTTAACTCCTTTGCAAGTTCCAGGCAGATAAGCACAATTTTTTTTTTACAAATAGCAAGATAAAGGATGGATCTGATGATGTTTGAAGAAGCTGCAAAAAAAAAAAACAAACAGATCTATACACAAGGTCACAAAAAAAAATTCACACACTAAAGATAAACTCCCACACATCTATACTAATATGTAAAAAGATAATAACACTCGCGATCCCTCACATATTCCTCGTCCTCGCCCTTCCTTGCAGGAGTCAAGCCAGTACCAGCTCTGATACCATATTAGAAATACAAAGAGAAAGATAAATTACACACAACACAAATCACTCTCATATGTTTATTGATGACAAAGGTTACATATATTTAGGATACAAATTACTGATTTCGACAAATCTAGATCCTAAAAAAGTGGATCTATAACTAGGACATGACAAAACAACAACTCATACACATTGAAAACAACCACATCTAGAATAACACCTCGGAATACTCACTGACAACTTGTAATACACATGGCACACATGACATGGAAGCATTACTTCCAATATTAATTTAATTAATTAATTTCTTAACCATAATATTTATATCAATATTGTTATTTATTATTTTTATATTTATTTTTTATTAAATTATAATAATATCTTTGTTTATTTATATTTTGAGTTATTTTTTAGATTTTTAATTATTTTTGTTATATTCTTTTCTTATTAAATTATTAGTTTTTCTCCATTAAAGATTTTATTTATTTTTTCTCTTTCCTATTAATTGTGTTTTGCTCATTCAAAATTCCTCTCCAAATGATGGATATAGGTAATGGGTCTGTACATATTATGAATATGAATGAAATTATAAATATTGAGTATTATAAATATGAACTTATACTCTATCTTGCATGAATCTGAAATTTACTATCATGGAATTCAATTTTTATAAAATAATTAATTGTATTTACATTAAAAATATAAAATATTTTTTAAAAGACTAATGAAATTATAAATATTGAGTATTATAAATATGAACTTATACTCTATCTTGCATGAATCTGAAATTTACTATCATGGAATTCAATTTTTATAAAATAATTAATTGTATTTACATTAAAAATATAAAATATTTTTTAAAAGACTAATGATTTTATACACTGTTAGTGATATAATAGTTATCTTAAAAAGTTAAAATGTGTACATTGAGAGGAGTTTTTTTTTCATACGAGTTAAGCTCAACAAATCTAAAATTATGCATTCATCGATCTAAACATTAAGAGAAAACAATTCGAGAATAGTTGTTATGTTGTAAAACCTCCAAAGTTCCAAATAGAGAGAGAATTTGGCAAGCAAATTGCTTGTAATTAGGTAATTTCACTGTCAAATATAGTTTAAAATATTGATATACTATTTAAATGCTTCATTCAAACTGTGAAAACAAATCAAAGAGAATATAAATAGTTAGCTGAGTTTGTTTTAAAATCCCAACCAGCTCCCCTAGATGAAGAAGACCTCCACAATTGTGTCTTTAATACGTATTTGTGATGGGATTGGTTGCACTCCATCGCCATGAACCACACCAATAAATTGGTGCTTTGACAATTGACCATTGAAAAGAGGCGAGGATGAAAAATATGTGGAATGGAGTCAGTGCACTCCATGCCCAAAACCCTAGTAATACTTTTATGTTGTTTGTCTGTAAAAAAAGTTAGTTGGCTAAGGGTTTATTCAAATTTAATCGTATTAAATGTGCATGGATTAACATTTAACAGATACATACGGTGTCAAGGTGGCTCTTAGAAAATGAGTAACTAGATGAACACATATTGTGAGTGTAGTCTAAAGAGCTCACAAATTAGCCTAGAAAATAATGGAAATTCTAGCAAGATTATGACAAAATTAGGGATAAATTTTTGAAAATATGGGTTACACTCGTCAAAGTTCAGGATTTTGGGTGCCCTAGAAGTTCTTGATGGTGCTGAATCCATTTCCATAATTAGAAAAATGATCCAAACACTCCAACATTCTAATTTTTTGAAATTTGTTATACCATATTCTAACAAGAAATCTGTCGTCCGGGAAAATTTGTGGCATTGATAGACAACACCCATATTATGAGTTGGATCAGACTGGGGACCATTGAAAACAATGAAACATTGTGTTATGAGGACAATTCCTTTATAATGTATAATAAATATGGTAGTTCCAAACCAAAGATATCGGTAAACCGATTTTTTTGTTGACAAGTTTTGGAAAAGCTCGCCCTTGAAAACATAAAAATAAGAAACAAAACAACGATGTTGAGGTGAATGACCAAATGGACAAGTTTTAATCTATATTGTATGGGTGCTCTCTATTTTGATACGATTAGAAAGGCCATTCTAATGGAACCACATATGTTCCAAGTATGTTGACATATATTTGTTCATAGTTGTAATTTCAAAGAAAACCCACCCATCAAATTTGATTATTGTTAAACCTCCCAACCGCTCTTCAAAATTTCAGTTTTACAAATTTTTAAACTGTATTTAATAGGTAAATCACTCCATAACCCCATCAAATTGCATCATGGTATCCGTTAAGCATAAGCATCCAACAATTCAACCACCTCAATATCAATGTACTTAATCTGAATCCTCACTCTACACGTGTCTTCACCTGTTACATGCATGTAAAGATAAAGAGTAAGCTTTATACATAGTGTTAATAATTAAAAAACTAGAGCAGAGAGTTCCCTTCTCAATATTACAAATCAGTTAAATAAGGTTACATTAGAGAAATTAGTAATAAATGACTACAATGAAACTCAACTCAACTCAACTAACTGAAACTGAATTGAGACACTTGGAGTAACAACGATGACACCTAATAGGTGGTTGGAATTAGATTCTCCAACACTCCTCCCTAATTTCAACCATAAAAAACTTAAACTAAGACATTTGTTGGTCTATGTATCATCTAGGCTTACAATTCAAAAAATGGAGATCATTTGGACTTCCTTTTCTCTTTCTTTCCTTCAAGATCTTATAGCCTATAAATTGTTTCGACTTTTTCTCTTTATTGTATCCTTTAAACCTCAATTTATTTATTTTTTGGTGAAGCTCTTCTATTATTTCAGGTTGTCTAAACATGTCTCGAACTTCTTCAAAAATCAGCTTGTATATGGACAACGGTCACATGTCATCTTCTATTGTGTACTTTTCATCATCAATATTCTGCTCCAACATAAGTTTATAGTAAAAAAATATTTCTTCATGAAAATATCATTAATGTTTTCATCATCTATGTTGTCTTCAACATTCATTTCTACAACTTCTATGTAGGCTTTTCCAAGACATGGTGTTGCAAACCATGCTTCAAGGAAATTTAACTCTTCTTCATAATAATCCTATTTACTTGTAGATTGGAAATCAATGGTAAGTGTAAAAACATCTCTAGAACCACGTTATTTACATTCCTTTTGCTATGTAATGAGCCCTTTCTCTAGTTGTGTTTCCTTCTATGCCTTTGTTGCTTCCAATTTTTTACTAACCTCGGTTGCTTCAAAGAGGTTGTCTTCCACTTGGTTTGCAAACTCAAGTAGGATTCTCTCACCAAATATAATCATGTCGATATCACGTTTTTTTTGCATTATCTGCAACCATTCATCGTTAGGAAACAAGTCTTCATCAAACTTTACATCAACAAATTGAATTGTTGGATTCACCATAACATTGAGTGCTTCAATGGCAGCTTCATTGTCATCAATAAGCTCTATTGCTGCATTTAGCAAACCTTCATCCACTTGTTATTGTGCACAATGGGGTTCACAAGCATCTACGTGTTCCTTCTCTATTGTTTATGCAAATTCTTCACAATCATCATCCACTTGTGGTTGAGCACAGTGGGATTCACCAAACTCTTCACCTTCAATTGGATTACTCCCCCTTACACCAAAATTTGTCTCAAGGGTATCCCAAGCTTCCTTGGTTGTCTTTGTCTCTGCGATCAGGGGAAGAGTGTTGTCATCAACTCATTCTTTTATGCATTTTAATGCAAAGGAATTCTTTTGGCTTTTCACTTCCAAATCTCTCAAAAATATCTCGAACATTTCCTATTTTCGCTTTGACCTTTTCAACCTCTTAGCTTTTCCTATTTTTTGCTTGCTTACAAAATGCAATTCAATAAACAAATCGACCTACAAACATAGTTATTATCAGCAATAAAAACATATTTATAGTAACTTCTATGTTGTTTAGATTCTACAAAGTAATCTACAATTTCTTTACAAGTTATTATCAGCAATAAAAACATATTTATAGTAACTTCTATGTTGTTTAGATTCTACAAAGTAATCTACAATTTCTTTACAAGAGAAACTCTTTCATAAAAGCTTTCACAACTCCCTTATGATATTCCAATACCAATGCTGCCAACAATTTTGAACAACACCCTTTTCTCTTTTCTTAATAAAGCCACTTATAAAAAATGAGTATCTTTTGTCCTTTTTGAAAGGAACAATTAACGAAGGCATTTCATTTAAAAATTTTATGAGCCCCTTTTTTAATATTACGTATAACTTTTTCTTTTTGACACTCTTTTAGAATAAAAATAAAAAACTTCATCACAAATTTCCTTAGGAACATATGCTGAGAAAGACTCGTACGTTTTTTTTATATTCTCGAATAAAGAAATGGTTTTCAAACGAAATGCCTTACACCATGAGTGTTGGATACCTTTGACTGTTCACGATTCGTTCTTCCAATCAGCAGCTTCATGACTACCTAATTTTTTTTTCAAATTTTGACGATGTTTCCTCCTTCGTATGACGACCCACACTTCACTCTTGGTCGCACGGATATTTAAAATTTCGACAAATACTTGATGTTGCTCCTACCGACACAAGACTCTTTCTTCAAAGTACGACACTAAAATTTTAGATTATATCACAGCTAACGCTCCATTTTGTTTAAAAATTATGCTTCATCATTTGTGCACCTCTTGAAAGAGGTTGTATGTGCAAAATTGCGGACTCTTTCAACTCAAAGGGTGCATCAAAGTTATCTTTTGCCCAGTTTTCTTTTTGTTGGGGGGGAACCGTTACGCATTGGGCCTTTTTCTTCTTTTACCGTGGAACAAGTGACACACTTCTATTTTGTTGTGAAAGATTGTGAAAGTCAAGTTGTTGTTAGACTTTTTCTGTCAAGCTCCTCGGCCTCTCATGGCCTTGGCTTCTTCTTTGTGAGCCCAAAAACAAAATTAAAATGATTCTCTATCTAGAGTCTTATGCAACTTGGGGCTCTGATACCATGTTAAAGAATGAAAAAAGTGGAGCAGAGAGTTCTATTCTCAATATTATAAATAAGTTAAATAATATCACATTGAAGACATCAGTAATAAAACACTGCAGTGAAACTCAACTCCACTAAACTAAACTAAAGTTAAGCTGGAACATTTGGAGTAACTACAATGACACCTGGCATGTAGTTGGAATTAGATTCTCCAACACAAAGATAGTATTTAATGGACATTTCATTGTTCATTTCATGTATGTCAAGTTAAAACTTTATATACATAGATGGAATTCAATGGATAAATTGGTTAGAAGGGGATAATTTGGCCATTGAAATTGGGATAAAAAATATTTACAAGCAATGTCAACATTTTTAGTTTAAATAGGCAAGAAATTCCATCAATCAATTTAAAGAGTACCAAGGTTTTGAAATTCCGACCCTCCTCCCTATAAAGTTGAACTAATGTTGATAAGTGCATGGAGGGCGGAGATTATTTTTCTTTGGTTATCAAAAGTTGTAAGATCCCAATCAATGAAATAATCAACATATATGGCACATTTAGGTGTTCTAATAAAAATTCTTGCAATCAAAAATATCGAACACAAAAGGGATCTCGAAAAATGCATCCCTTATTTCAATTAATACTTAGAAAATGAGACATGCTCAAATAAAAGCAAAATAATGGAACCTCTGCCTCGACATACACAACTACTCAATGAATAATAAAATAAAGATACTTAAGCACAAACATGAACCCTGGATGGATCCACCAATAAATGTCACCACGGGGTTTTTGTCCTAGGATCACGCTAGAATTGGCCACATCAAGTTCTCAACAAAACACAAATAGATAGACAAGCCAGGATGGTCCTAATGCCTAGCTCCTATCCCCTTTTATAAGCTTGATGGACTCCTTAGAAACCTTATTTTATTATTTTCCTTCGAAAAATGAAGGAAAATACCATGGGCACATATCATGGGAAAATACCACAATAAATACCATGGGTAGATTCCGTCCATTTTGAAATATCCAGAAAAGGGAATATTACTAATCATTCGGCCCAAATATTGCTTGCCCTTAATAAATACACTGCTATCCATAAGCATTTGTACATTTATACCAAGATCCTATAAACCAATTTGCTATCCCATGCCTCCATGCTAAATGATCTTAAATGGATCCTTCGATACCTGGATTCCAAACAATCTTTCAACCAAACCTGCCCTCAATAGATCCACCTAGATCCCAATGCCACCTAAGTCCTAGGACCTGTGGGTTATGATATGACCTCGGTCCTCCATCATTGTGTGTGCCTAAGGGTCCATGTTGTGATATGCCCTTGGATAAGAGTGTCCTCCTTAGAATCATCCCATCAATAGAGTCCCAACTCATAATCTCTCGCCAATCCATGTCGTGAGAAGGATGAATACTTGCACATGGAACAAATCTATTATGTTTATGTTGCTCGATGCTCAACTCATGCTGCTCCACTCGATTACCCATCATGATCCATTTGGAGAACTCTGCCCTGCTCTTCCCAGTGTATAAAGGTGGGTTGGTAGTGCTGCAAGCCTTATTTATGTACTCTTGTAGAGGTCTGCTCTGGAACTCCCAACGGTAATCCTCTTACTACCTTTTGAGGGACTTGAGTCATTCCTCAACACTAGACAACTTGGCCATTGATTTGGCACATACCCCTATGAGCTCCTCAATTTTCCTATTCTCTTGTAAGACAGTGTCTCAGACTATCTAGACTCTCTGCTTCAACATCATAAGATTTGTCTTGAAATGCATGATCTTTTCCTAAACACTAAAGTACAACTCAGGTTTTGACGAGCAATGCGACGTATTGTTTGAATGAATATCCCTGGTAGCAACTGGGGTAACTAAATGTTTCCTCAACCCTTAACTCGACAGGTCTTGGATCAATGGCAGCGGCGACCCTACCTCCAACTATAAATAGTCATCCTTCGTCCTTTACATATTCTATATTTCCATCATGTGGATCGATGGATTCTTGGCCCTTATAAACCCTATATGACCTACAAGGTTGATGATTTTGGCCTCCCAGCCTTCTCACCTCCCACGCGACAGTCTATAACTTTGATTATTGTTCGATAGATTCTAATTTCACCAGATCATGAAAAGGCAGCTCGATTGGCATGTATTGGCAGCTCATACAACTCTAGGATTATTTTACTTCCATTTTAATGTATTTTTACCCTTTCTGATCCCGTATGCTAATCGGATCAATGTGCCCAGAGTCTATGGTTCATTAGTTGATAGTAGGTGGCCTTAATCCACTTCGTTTGGTCGTTTCTCCCACAATTCCGTTCCCACGGATCTTGTGTGATTACTCTACGTTCGATAGATGGTCCCTCGACCATCCAATATTGGTGCATTGGTTGTATGGCACCATAAACTTGGAACTCCTATAATGAAACTTGCCACCTTTTGACCCTCGACCCTATAAACTTTGATATATTGGTCATACAACCTTCCAACACTTGCACAATTGATATATCGCCCCCACATGACTCCTTCTTGCTTTGCCTACGCGTCCCTCAAACATTTGTGTAGTGCTTCTCAGCCTTCAACGAGATCAAATAAATTTTGTCTATTAGCTTCCAAATGATCTCCCGCACTTCCAAGAACTGATCTGAGAAATGGATCAACCACTAACAAGATCGATCCTCCCTATGTGATGACCTTGATCTTCTACCAAAGTTACAAATCAGATCAAGATATGCTTGATATGTGATGGATCTATGCCTTTTATCTTTCAATGTGATTAAGACAGTCCTAATCTATAGATGAGATAAACCCTATAGAGAAGTGCAGAGATAACCCTACAAAGAAGTGCAGAGACCAATACCCTTGAATCCACAAACCCATCAACACCAAAAAAAATCAAGATTTGTTCCTTGAACTAGCAATAGGAAAAATTTCCAAAGAGACAAACTAGGGTGATATTAAATACCACTGAAGATGAAAATGTTGGCTAGGGTGAGAATAAATCCCACTGAAGTTCTCTGCATGAAACCCTCACACTGGTAGGATGCACAGCTCTGATACCACTATAAAATCCCAAGTAATGAAATAATCAATAGATCTGGCACATGAAGGTGTTCAAAAAAAAACTCTTGCAATCAAAAATATCGAACACAAAAGGGATCTCCAAAAATGCAACCCTTATTTCAATTAATACTTAAAAAATGAGACATGACCAAATACATGCAAAATAATGGAGCCTATGCCTCGACATACACAACTGCTCAATGAATAAGAAAATAAAGATATTGAAGCACAAACGTGAACCTTGGATGGATCTACTAACAAATGTCAAGGCATAGGCTCAATTATCCCAGCATCAAGCTGAGAACTAGCCATGCCAAGTTCTCAACAAAAACAAAAATAGATAGACAAGTCAAGATGGTCCCAATGCCTAGCTCCTATCCCCTTTTATGGGCTTGATGGACTCTCTAGAAACCTTATTTTATTATTTCCCCTTGAAAAATGAAGGAAAATACCATGGGAAAATACCATGGTAAATACCATGGGTAGATTTTTGTCCATTTTGATCATATCAAGAAAAGGGAATACTACAAATCTTCTTGCCCAAAGATTGCTTTCCCTCAATAAATCCAATGTTATCCATAAGCATTTGTACATTGATACCAGGATCGTACAAACCAATGTGTTATCCCACACCTCTGTTCTAAATGATCCTAAATTGATCCTTCGATACCTGGATCCCAAACAATCCTTCGACCAACCTACCCTCAATAGATCCATCTGGATCCCAATGCCCCCTAATTCGTAGGACCTATGGGTTATGATACGGCCTCAGTCCTACATCACTTCCTATGTCTAAGGGCCCATGTTGTGATATACCCTTGGCTAAGAGTGTCCTTCTTAGAATCATCCCATCGATAGAGTCCCAACTCATAATATCTCGCCAATCCATGTCGTGACAAGGATGAATACCTACACATGGAACACAAATATTATGTTGATGATGCTCGAAGCTCAACTCATGCTACTCCACTTGATCACCCAACATGATCCATTTGGAGAACTTTTCCCTACTATTCCCAATGTATAAAGGTGGGTTGGTAGTGTCGTAAGCCTTATTTATGTACTCTTGTAGAGGTCTTCTCTCGAACTCCCAATTGTACTCCTCTTTTTGCCTTGTGATGGACTTGAGTTGTTCCTCAACACTAGACAACTTGGACGTTTATTTGGCACATACGCTTATGAGCTCCTCAATTTTCCTATTCTCCTCTAAGATAATGTCTAGGACTATGCAGACTCTCTAGTTCAACATAATAAGATCTATCCTAAAATGCATGATCTTCTCTCGAAATTCCTCTACTGGAAATTCTAGTGCCCTGTTGAATGTCTTTGTATTTGTCTGCATTGAATTCTCAACTATCATAGCTCTAGCTTGGACCTTTGACCGATTCTCTAGAAATGGCTTATCCTGTATACTATGTTTTTCATGTTACTCCTCATGATCATGCTCATCATGCCGATTTACCACTGCTTTCTCCTAACTTAAGTCTCCTTGAATGTCTTCTTGCTTGCCTTCTCCACTTAAGACAACTTGTTGTTAATCCTCTTTGGTTGTCGAACATAGATGCACTACTAGAATGCTATCTATACTTGACTGTTCATATTCTTAATGGATATCCTCCTAGAGAACTATGGACTCATCTGTATAGGATTCTACCTCATCAACACCATTAGGTATAATTTCCTCATGCACTTCTAAAGGTTTGTCATCCTGCAAGTCTCCCTGAATAATATTGTGTTGTTGATCACCATCCTGGAAATCAATAGATCGAACTATAGAATATTTCCCATGATCTGTAGGAATCTCCTCTTGTTCTGTCCATTTTGACTCCTTCCTGTTATTTATACATGAATGGTCAGGTGCCCAAGGTCCCCTATAGATAAAGCATAGCCCTCTCCTCCTTAGTTTATTCTTGATGCAGGTTTTGTACTTGCTTCCTCCATCAATCCTTCTCAACTCATTCCTAGTCAGCACCCTTCTAAGCAATTTTATGTTTTACATGACTAACTTCTCGACTAGATCATAGGCAACTAGTGATAAAATTAGTTTCGTTCTCCAAACGGTCAACAATTTGGATCTTAGTATCTTGTAGATGTTAGAATCTCCTTCTAAAAACAAGGACATAATATTTTTCATGCTTGTTTTAACACTGTCTGGATGAGTTGATGTAATGATGGTGTAAAATATTTGCAACACCTGAAAGATCAAGTCCTCACATTCTAAATTCAACATGAATGTGCCAAAGTTGACCTCTGCCATGAGTTATAATATTGTGTGCTGCTTCTAAAAGGTAGGAAGCATGAGTTGTCCAACACTTGATGGGATTCTACTATCAGTTGCAATATCTCCCTCTTGATATCATGATTGTAAGGTGATAGAAGAGATGTTAAAGCTAGGATCATGTTGAGACAAGAGGCAACTGTGAGCCTGACCTCTTGAGAAGGATGCTCCCATAGTTTGGGTTGTATTAATGCAATTATAGATGGCTTGAGGACCGAATTGAGTTTCTTCCATTCTGGCTACCCGAGCCTGGACAAACATGTGTCTAATTCTTCCAACTTATGAAGGTATATTTATGACTTTGTTTGTTACAATTCAGATCCAAGTGTGAAGAGACACTTACTTTCTACAACTTCCTTCTCGATATCCCTTGATTGTTGAAGGATAACATGGACCTTCCAAGAGAAAGGAATATTATTCTTCTCTTGCTTTTGATCTATATGTTGTTGCCACATTTTATACACAGAATTATTATAGCCCATAGGATCCACTCATGCATTACTATGTTAATTTCTAAGGCATTTCCAAAAGTAAAATGATGACATTATGATTTGGCACCAATGGATCTCAATACTTAGTCATCATTCTCTCTCCTCGGATTTCTTTAATCAATTTACACCCCTTCAAGAAATCGATCTACACTGGGCTAGAAAGAAAATAAATGATAAATATTTAGCCTCCATAAATACATTGAACCCCTGCAAATAATAGCGTAGAAAATAGTAACCTTATGCAACAATAATTGGTGTAGAAGAAATTCTCCTGCAAATAATTAAAGTCTCAAAATTGACTTCCTTCAACAAAGTTGGGAATAAATAATATTTTGTAGATATTTCCTTCAACAAATAAATCCTTGAACAGTCCTCCTAATAAACCCTTGCAATATCAATATTCTTCAACAATAATAATAATGATTTGAACATAATCACTTGTTAAAATTGCAACCCTCCAGTAAATCATGAATTTGGCCTAATGTTCAGACAAACAATCTACTGGAGGCAACAGTGAAGTAATCTCGGCCTTTAATCTCGAATGAGAATGATTCCTTGGTCACCTGCTAACTTGAAGAATTCAAGGTAATTTGATTTCTTGGAAAACCCTTGGCTCGATGCTTTCAATCTTTTTACACCAAATGAGGGATTGACCTTGGTTGGTGATGCCACAGATTTAATGGAGGCACCTTAAGTTTATTGATTGTGATAAGCGGAAGACATTAGTCTTGGCAGCGGTGGAAATGGTCGCTCGACCACTAACTGAAATGACCCTTTTTCAGGATGTGCTTTCAGTATATCATACCAACAAAAGGGTAGAAATCCCAACGCTTCGGTTGTGCGGTCGTTCTTGGTTGGCTCAATGGTTGCTTTCTTTTGTCTTCTCGCTGCAATCATATAACAGTATGACACTTCGCGCACAATGGATCGACGTAAGAATGGTTATGGCTCTTTGTTCCACAAGCATATGGCATGTCACCCAATATTAGTGGCTCCAACATCCAAACATTGATGCACTCAGGTTTTAACGAGCGATGCAACGGATTTTTTAAATGGAGATACCTAGTAGCGAATGGGATGACTAAATATTGTTTCGTCGACCCTTAACTCAACAGATATTGGATCAATGGCAGCGTCGACTCTACCTCTCACGATAAATAGTCAGCCTTTTGGCCTTGACATGTTCTATATTGCCATCGTGTGGCCCGATGGCTTCTTGGACCTTACATCCCCTATATGACCTCCAATCTTAATGATTTCAGCCTCTTGGCCTTCTAACATCCCACGCAATAGTCTATAAAATTATATTATTTTTGGATAGTTTCTATTTCACCAACACATGATAAGGTGGTTCGATTGGAATGTATTGGTGGTTCATACAGATTTGGGCTTATTTTACTTCCACTGTAATGTATTTGTACCATATTTGATCTACTGCGCTGATAGGATAAACATGACAATGGTCTATGGTCTACTCGGTTGACTGGTCGATAGTTGGTGGCCTTAATCCACTTTGTTTGGTTGCTACTCCCACAACTTCGTTGGATGGATGGTGTAATGCCTTATGGTTGGCGAGTCAACCGGGCGTGCCCTCCCACCGTGCGAAGCAGCAAAGTCATGCAAAAGCAAGGTGACCGTGGGCGAGGCGTTATACTACGCGGGTGAGTTGGTCATTCCAAGTTTATATGGGCGAGTTGGGGAGCTCGCACCACAAGCCAACCAAAGTGAAAGGCAAATGAAAGAACAAATTGGTGGGCGGTCCCACGCCATGGGTGGGCCGACCACACGAAGGTGTTGTATTTTGAAAGGCGAGGGTGGTTGAGGCTTGAATGGTAGGTTGGCTGGATGGCATGACCACTATTCACAAACGATATATATATGCGACGATGGCATGGCATTTGGACATCACATTTGACTTCAATCACTCGAGCAAGAGGTGTGAGGAAGGGTGGTAAAGCCGCAACGAAGGCGCAACTTTATGCGCCCGTTCGCTGAGCGAGTCTACAAGACTTGACACGATGGTTGAAGTGGTTGAAGGCGCGGGTGGCGGGCGTGTGAGGGTGCCCGCCCGCCGAGTATCTTGAACGAGTTTGGATTGTATCTCGGATAAGGGTTGTGCATGGGCGCACCCACCCGCCTTGACAAAGGAACTCGTGTGTTGTATGTTGAATGGTTGGAAGGCAAGGCCAACGTGCGGTCATGCACGAGTGGGCGCCCGACTTGGTTGTAAAGCCGGTGGAGCCTAGCTCCCAGTCATTGTAAAAATTTTGATACTTACATAATAAAAAAATTGTTGTTACATATGAATGTGTTCTCCTGCTGTTCTATGCATGTCTATTATTGATGTTTATAATGTTAATGGATTCTGCACATTAATGTTATGTTATTCATGAATGAAGATGAATGTTAAGGCATAGTTCATAAAGTAAGATAACAATGGAACATGTTAATTACTTAGGCAGTGCCGCACCCGGCCAATTAAGAAAAAAAAGAATTAGGGGTGTGACAGGTGGTATCAGAGCAGGGTTGCTCGTGACAGGTGAAGCTGATTCAGGGTTGAAGAAGCTTGACGGAAGCAGAGAACAGACATGTATGTAGGGAAAAGAGATGGAGTTGGACAGACAAATGTCAAGAGGCATTTGATGACTTGAAGAAGAGGATAGTGTTAGGCCCCTATACTACTAGTGTAACCCCTTATTGTTATTAGTACAACCCACTTATTATATTAATGTACCCATGTAGTGCCCATATTGTTACTATTATGCCCCATAGAAGCCCACTATTTTTATTATTGTGCCCTTACATTATTATTGTTATGTCGACTCTGATTATGTTATGACCCCTTAGACTCCTATATATAGAAAGGAGGTCTTTTCATTTGTATCATCCTAGAATTGTTCATTTATGTAATGTAAAGAAGGTTGCCCCCTCAAAGAGGATGAATTCTAAGGCGTTGATCTATCTTTTCTATCTTTTTCTTGAGTTGGTTCCATAACATTTGGTATCAAAGCTTTGGATTCTAGGGTTTCGCTGCTCCAAATAGGTCATCGTGGCATTTTTGCTATAACTTTTTTTCTGCGACGTTTCAGAAGCTAAAAAAAAACCCATTTGAGAAGAAATCATGCTGAACCTTGGTTCCGAATGTCAGAGCTTTCCTCGGTATATTTGCGGATATATGATCTAAGGAAGTTGGTCTTTTTGCAGACTCCTGAATTACATTCCAAACAGGTGACCTGGGGAAAATCGTCATAACTTTATCTCTGAGCATCAGATTGAAATTTTGTAAGAAGGTACAGAAAGAGGACGGACTGTAGTTTCTTGTAGATATTTTTCAAAGCCAAAGGTCGAAACAGTGACACGTGGAACTTCATACAATTTTGCTCTTCTGGAAAGGTCTATAATCAAGTCATCTTGGGAGATCATGCATAACTCTTTCTTGGAGATCCAATTTGGATTAGACTGGTGGCATTGGAAAGAGGACATAGAGGGATATTACAGGTCACAATTTCAGAACTTAAATATCTGAAAGTACAAAGTTACAGTCGTTTCAAGATCGAGCTCCTAAAATAAAAAAAAAAGCAAGATGAAGAAGTTTGATGGCAAGGATCCGGTAAATTGGATACTTCAGATGGAGCAATATTTTGATCTACATGGTGTACCACTGTTACAAAAGGTATGTATTGCATCTTGATATTTGAAATTGGATCAACTTTTATGGTATGAAGGGCTTTTTTCTCGTAAACAACTTGTTACGTGGTCAATTTTCATGGAGGAAATGATAGCACATTATGAGGATACAAAGAGCAACACCTTCTTTGGAGCACCACAACAATTGGAAGAAAAAAGAGAAAAAGGTCTTTGTTACAATTGTGATAGCAAATGCACTAAAGGTCATAAGTGTGCTAAGAAGAAATTATTTTACATAGAATATGAAGAGGAGGAAGAAAATGATCAAGAAACATCAAAAGAATAAGATATACACCAAGACCCCACCCTAGAGAAAGAAGAAATGAATCAGACCATATCTTGTAAAGCATTGGTAAGAATTACCACTCCTCAAACTCTCAAGATAGAAGGACATATCAAGAAGAAGAAGGTGCAAGAAGTGAAATATCACATCGAGAAAGAAGAAATGAATCCAACCATATCTTGTAATTCATTGGTCGAAATTACCACTCCTAAAACTATCAAGATAAAAGGACATATCAAGAAGAAAAATGTTCAAGAAGTGAAAGATCACATTGAGCACCAAGAAATGAATCTGACCATATATTGTAAAGGATTGGAAGAAATTACCACTCAAACTCTAGAGATAGAAGGACATATCAAGAAGAAAAAGGTTCAAGCAGTGAAAGATCACATCGAGTGTTGGAGAGGTAAATCCCCTCTACGGGTAGAGGCGATCCCTACTAGCCCAGCAGGGGTCTAGCAACAATCACACAATGCTGCCACGCATGTTCCTAGTTGCAATTAAACAAGAGGTAAAGAGCACCTACTTGGATTCCCGCGCTGTCGTTTGACGAAGGGATGTTGTCTTCGCTCCTTCGCTTCAGCTGGTCACAATCCTCCGCGATCCCCGCGAATAGATACCTGCACACACGAAGAGGAAACAAACGCAAGCGTGAAATCTAATAAAAGAAACCATACATCAGTCAGAAAAGATGCAATTCACATTCAACCGTTGTATAAACAAATAAGAATGGAACAATAATAGCAGTCATCTATTATTAATCAGAATAGAGAAGAGTACAACCAAATGTTCTGACGTCGGTAACCTTCTCAGGAGGGGCCAGTCAGCATGTATCTCAAGCATTCACCTTTGAGGATGATTCTCCCAAGACAAACAACTCTCTCTCTCACACAAATGTCACAAACAACCTTCCCTAAGCAATCAATCACTTCCACACCTAGCACACCAAACCTATAGCAGCAATCTGAGCACTACAAGCTCTGTACAATCCAAGCTATTCCAAGCTATGTCTAACTAGCTGCTCATGGTAATGGTGAGAGTTTATATAGGAGAAGGAGTCTCCTAAAAGGGTGGAAGGATGAGCTTATCTTCAAGGGGAGTTGTTGGAAAGGGTCGAACAGACATGCCATAGAAGGGAGTCGACATTCACAAAGCTAACAACCAAGCCTGGAGGGATCTGGAAGGCAGGTTGTTTGAACAAATTCGCCTAAACTGGATCAGCGCGGATTATAAGGAAACTGTCGCGCTGTCGGCGCATCTCAATAACTGAGGAAGTCATGTCAGCGCGGAAGCACACGGCAAAGGCGCGCTGTGGACCATCACGGAAAAGTGATGTTCTTCCGCGCTGGCAGCGCACAACATACACTGGAAGGCGCCTGTCATCGCGGTTATTTTAGGAACAGACGCGCTGATGAACAAAACTTTGGAAAAATGGGTTTTTAAGCCAGTTCAGGGAGCAAGCACTTAGTGATTGTGAATTCTGGGCACAACAGGGTGACTGACAGGAAGGCAGTGATAAATTACTGTGTAACAGATGCCCCCTAAAGCATGAAGACCGAGAGAGTGGGAGGGGTGAAATGCTTTACAACACACGCCGAACTGGAACACCACCAAGAAGGACCGAAAATCTCTGACAATCACGTACATGCAGTCTAGGCATGGGCGCAGCCATCCAAAAGACATGCGAGAATGGTCTGTGGAATGGACGCAGCCACCCAGTCAAAGAGACCAAAAACTGATAAGGTATGGTCGCAGCCATCCATGAAGACTCAGGTATGGGCGCAGCCATCCATCAATGAGTCATGTAATGATCATCCACAATTCGCAGCCTGGACCATAACAAGCAAAGATCCAGGGTCTTGCGCTCCATCTCGACCCGAACAAAGTACAAGTCCAAGCATGTGAATACAGGAGTTGAAGTCGAACATGCGTGAACATCGTCTGATTACCAGTCAATGATGAAAACTGTTAACAGACGCGAGAGGTACCACCAATAATGACAATGGTCCTCAAGGTACTATAGGTACAATCCGTGGTGTGTGAATCAATGAGTTGGTGTCGAACACCCACGGAATCATTCGATCGAAGGCCAATGATGTAAACCTTGCGTCGAACACGAAGAACCTGCCATTGAGGCATGCAGGCTCCAAGGCACCCGAAAGGAGTCTCTAAGTCACTTTCCCGGATAATGAGTTGGAGTCGACGAGAAAGGACCTTGATCGAAGGTGGGCCATGATGTTTCCCACATCATCGACACGAGACAGAGGTACAATAGTTTGTGTGAGATAGCGAACGAGGTTGCATTGTGGCAGAGGACAACTTCTCTTGAACATATAACGGCACTGTAACGGGTTTGGCAGTACTTGACATCAAATGAGCAGAGGATAAGGTGATGATGGCAATGAGCAGATGAGAGGTCAAATAGGATATCCCAAACCCATGGAGGCTAGTGAAAACAAAATGAGATGACCCCACCCAGACACGAAACAGCGGAGTGCCATGTTCAAGAGCGACGTACTGCCGAGACGACTGTAATCATAGTTCCATTTTCCCCACCATTGCTGGCAGGTACCCCGATTATTTTTGGACGACAAGCTTGACGGGGATAACATATGCTTGATGTGTGTCATTTCGACAATACCCGATGTCATTGAGTGTTTAACGAGCCTGACAAAGGAAAAACTCGGCTTCTTTTCTTGTTTCGAGAGTCTGAAAAGAATGCGGAAAAGGAGACTCCAGGGGGGTCCTTTTTCGTACAGTTGTGTCTCTCGAGCCCGAAAAAGTATAAAACTATGCTCGAAAGAACCGCCCGGCCATTACAACCGAGGAGTACTTTTCATGAATAGTGCCTTCGACCCGAAAAAGTAAAAAAGCGGTCGAAAACACGTCGTTTTAGAGCCGATATCGAGCGCGAAACGACAAACACCCGGCAATCTTTTTAGTTCAATCGGTCGAAAAAGAGCTTAAAATGACCGCTTTTCCTTCCTTTTAACGAGCTGAAAAGAGGCTCGGCTATCTTCTCTTGTTTACCGTCGGAAAAGAGCTTAGAGACGACATATTTGGGGATCATGTGAACAGAGGACCATCACGACCAAGTTACTTCATCTGGACCTGCACAAGAGCACTACCCGCATAAATCCATTCGATATGTATAAAAACATATTAAAACATGCATTTAACAAATTCAGGGCTAAAGTTATGGTTAAAAATGGCAAAAACCCAAAAATATGGCAATTTATGAGTTTTTACTATAAATAGGAGGGAGTAATAAGTCATTTTTACCATTTTACTATTTTGGAACGTGAAGGACGTGGAGGAGCCAGAAAGTTGACGGAGCGATTTCCAGCCCGTACAGACACCGTTTTCCGATCTGCTTCTTCCAGGTAGGTTCTCGTTCCCTTGCCCTGCATTTTGATTGTTTTCAGTAGGATTTTAACGGTTCATGTTGCCCAATTGGGCAATTTTTTAATGCATGGGTGCGCGCTCGGTCAGCGCGGATATCCCCCACGGGTCCGCGCTGACCGAATTAGAACACAACGCGGCCAACTTCGGGTCAGCGCGGAAAACCCGTGTTCTTCCGCGCTGACCTCGAAAATTATCGAAGGGCTGCCATGGCCAGCGCGGCTGTTTTTAAAACAGCCGCGCTGGCGCGGAAAAATAATTTTGTTTCAAAATGAACGTGAATTTTTCAAGGTTAGCACTTCTGATTGATTTCTATGGCTTGTGCAGGACATAATGGCTTTCCAATGGCAGGAAAGAGTACATGATGTGGAAGATGTAGCTGCTTGGGGGGATGTGAATTGTTGCAATGCCATGCGGGCTTGCGGTTTTATGAAATTTTTCCTCACGCCGCGCCTGAGAGCTCAGCATGATCTTCTTGAGCTACTGATCAGAGCATGGAACCCGGTGGATATGAAATTCACCATCCGCGGTCACGATATTGAGTTTGACCATATGGATATCTTTTTCCTGACTGGGCTGTCGCGCCGAGGTGCGAGGCCCATCTTGGAGGGGCAGCGACCTAGCGGCGGCACTTTAGATGATCTGATGGCTCGGGTTTGCCCGGAGGCTGTGAAGACGCGAAGTGGGAAAGTAGCAATCCCCACAGTGAGAAACATAGTGCTTCGCACCATTCTGTTCATGGTGACCCGGGCAGCGGGTAGTATGGCCAACCATGAGGCTTCAAAGACTCATCTCCTGCTAGCTCTTGATTGCCTCGAGCCTACAGTGTTCGATTGGTGCACGGCAGTGACCAACAACATGAAGAGGCAACTGAGTAACTGCCGTCGCGGGGAGACAAAGCAGTTTGGCTATGGATCGATCCTAGTCCCGCTCATTCTGGAGCGAGTGCCAGCCATGCGGCTGCAGACGATGGCCGTGGATGCCCCCAGGGATCCTCGGGAGACGAGGGCCTCACGATGGGCTCGTATCATGCCACGTGGGGGTGGCGGCCGGCCACATAGCTGGGGAGCATTTTTCAGAGACTGGCTGGACCAGCAGGAGATTTTTGTGCAGGATTGGCCATATGCGGGCATGGATTTCCGCAATGACCCTGATTTGGCACTGCCCCCAGGTGAACAGTGGGATGATGCAGGTATGACACTTTTGACTTTTGAGTTTTGCAATGTTTTTTAATTTTTTATGTACATGTCCTAATAAATGTCTTGTTATGCAGATGTGGGGCCTACTAGACCGATTGGCCTGGCTGCCACGGCACGGAGAGAAGGACAGGGAGCCGGGGCTTTGGCCTTAGCCCCTCCAGGGGTTAACACGTCGGAGACTGTGGCTCGCAACCTTGAGGGGTTGCTGGAGGGGGTGCCTGACTACCAGGGGGTCGAAGAGGTCCCCTTAGAGCATCAGATCAATACAGTGGGGGTGGAACCCAGGGTGCACCGTCTTCTGAGGCGGGTAGCACGAGCAGCTGTGTACTACAGAGAGCATCATCCAGCTGACTAGTTGTCTAGGTTTTACTTCCACTGTTATTTTGAGACATATGACTCAGATGTATTGAGATTTTTGGACATGCGCATCTATTTTTGAGCGCCTTAGTGCGCCACACGATATATATATATATATACATACCGATTTTTGGATGGGTCATTGTTACATATGATGATGTGTTATTTATGTTATGCGTTTATTCAGTACAATTGTGATCTTATGTATGAATTTGCACGACACATGACCCACGGATTTTATATTTTTTAATGCAAGCTTAAAAGCACACACATGCAAACTTTGCTTGAAATGATTTATTTACACATGCTTATGGTCTTACTATGCTATCTATGCTTTCCTGTATGATGTTTATCTGTTACGCAAATGTCTATTTAATACATGATTTGCTAATGCATCAGTTAACGTATTTAATCGTCTCGGAATGTGTTGATAAGTAATATAATCAAAATTCCGTTCCAACAATCTTACACGTAGGTACAACCTTAGAATGCGCTGGTCTCTGATGGAATATCGTCCGTTGAGTTGATGGACAACCAGCTGGGAGTCCAGGTTCACCACTAGCTCTCGGATGCCGAGATCAACTGCTTCGGCAAGTAATTCGATTACAGCGCTGTACTCGGCAACGTTGTTAGTGGTACGACCTAGGCAGACACCCTGAAGGTCTAACAACTCTCCGTGAGGATCGTAGATCACCCACGCTGCCGAAGACAAATTACAAGTGCTACGGCAGGCACCATCAGCGAAACCAACATAAGGGGTACTGGACATCTGCGCAGGAAAGATAAAGCATAATAAGGGGCAAGACACGCCTTTATACCAAAGCAAAATGAAACTCATGCACTAAAAACTCAAAAACACACGTATATACAAAGTGAATGTGAGAAGCTATGCATAGTATTTCTTCAGATACAGCCCGTTACGGGGCTTGTCAAGAGGATTTCCTTCATAGTCAATCAACTCATATGCGCCCTTTTGTAAAACTCGTTTCACGATGTAGGGACCTAACCACATGGATTCGAGTTTTCCTGCCCCCAGCTTATCCTTAGCTTGATCGTAGAGCAGTACTAAGTCTCCCTCAACAAAGGAACGAGGATGAATATTCTGATCGAAGTGAGCTTTGACTCTCTTCTTCTGTGCTTCGATAGCCAGAGAAGCCAAACGACGAGTCTCGTCTAACCGTTCTAGGTAAAGAAGCCGTTCCTCCACCGGAGTGGTGTTGGGAAGCAACTCGACAGCTAATTTTAATGAAGGAATCTCGCATTCGACGGGAAGGGTAGCCTCCAGTCCATAGACCAGTTGAAACGGGGTGAAACCGGTGGCATCCTTCATGGAAGTCCGGTAGGCCCACAAGGCCGGGAACAGCATTAGATGCCAGTTTGACTTGTGTGTATTGACAGTGCGTTGAAGCATGGTGATCAAAACTTTGTTCACGGCTTCGACTTGACCGTTAGATTGAGGATAGTACGGTGACGAACTATCTTGACGCAAGCCTAGCTGGGTCGTTAATTCTGTCATCATATGATTTCAGAAATGCTTTCCGTGATCTATAACAATAGCCTGAGGGACTCCGAAACGAGTGATGATATGGTTGAATAAAAACTGCGCCGCTGTGTGACCGTCTTCATTTAATGTAGGCATCGCTTCGGCCCACTTGGTGAAATAATCCACAGCAACGATAATGTACCCATGCCCCCCGGCCGAACGAGGGTTACAGGACGTATAATCGATGCCCCATTTTGCAAATGGACCTACGGTTACGACAGGGTGCAGTGGTGCAACAGGTGCACGCATCTTCCGGTGGTAAACCTGGCACTCGTGGCATGCGCGTACAGCAAGGATGCAATCCTTGAAGATAGAAGGCCAGAAATAACCAGCGCGGAGGATCTTCTGAGCGGTAGCGTATCCGGACATATGGCCGCCACAAGCGCCGGAGTGGCAGTCATTCAAGACTCGCTCAGCTTCCTCGAGGGTTAAGCATCGGCGAAGAATAGAATCGACGCCGAGGCGGTACAGGGTGTCGCCCAAAATGCGATATGGTTGAGCTTGGTGACGAATTCGTCGTCGAGCATCTTTCGATGTGTTGGGACGAAACGAAGACGTTTGTAAATATACGATAATGTCCCCGTACCACGGGTCGAGAGTGCTGATGAGAAATAGCGTTTCATCCGGAATATGCTCCTCTGAACGAGATGGTGCAGACTGAGATGGTAAGGAACAGAGCAGTTCAGCGAAGACCAGTGATTTCTTAGACTTGGCAGCAGTGAATTCCAAGTCGAACTCTTGGAGGATTACGATCCACTTCGAGTATTTGCCCCCCAGCAACTGACGTGACAGAATATAGGTCATGGGGTTGCAATCAGAGACCACGGTCGTTGTGCGCAACAGGATGTAATGACGGAAACGTTGGACGACACAGACAGCGGCCAATGCCAACTTCTCAACATATGCATAGCGAGTCTCCGTATCCAGAAGGTTGCGGCTAAGATAGTATACAACATGCTCAGTGCCATCGTCGTCGTCTTGCACTAAAACCATGCCGATGGTGGTATCGGCAGCGGCCAAATAAAGGGTGTAGTCACGGTGGTAATTTGGAGGTCTTAGGAGCGGAGCTGAGACCAGGAGGTCTTTAAGACGCTCAAAAGATTGTTGAGCGATAGCGTCCCAACGAAAGGGCGTGTCTCGCTTTAATAATCGTGTGAAACCCTTAGCCACCTCGGCATAATTTGGGATGAATCGTCTGAGAAAATTGGCTTTCCCCTGCAAGCTCTGTAACTGCTGTAGAGAGGCAGGGGGAGGAAGATTCAAGATGGCCTCGACCTTAAGGGGATCCAGACGGATGCCCTCCCGGGAGACGATAAACCCGAGTAGTCGGCCGGACTCCACGCAGAAGACACACTTATGCGGATTGAGTCGAATACGGTAGTGTCGACAGCGGAGAAAGATTTCGCGTAAATGAGATGGATGGTCTTGGCGTTTAGCTGAATGAGCTGGTAGGTCATCCAGGTAAGGCTGTACGATGTGTCGGATATCATGAAAAGCATACGACATCGCACGCTGGAAAGTGGCACCGGCATTTTTAAGACCGAAAGGTAGTTTCTTGTAAGCGAAGGTGCCCCAAGTACAAATGAAAGCAGTCTTGTGCTGGTCCGCGGGGGCTATGTTGATCTGGTTGTAACCAGAGAAGCCGTCCATAAGCTGATCAATAAAAGGCGTAGGAAAGTTATCTTTTGGACAGGCGCGATTGATATCGCGATAGTCAACACAAACCCGAATAGTGCCCTGTTTTTTATTCACAGGGACTATATTAGATACCCACTCCGTGAGAGGAATGGCATAAATGAAACCAGCTCGAAGGAGTTTTTCAACTTCGGCCTTGATGGCTGCAGCCTTTCGAGGGTGCACTGGGCGTAAACGCTGGCGTACAGGCTTAGCGCCGGGATAGGTAGGGATTTCGTGCTCCACGATACTGGGGTCAATGCCGGGCATTTCCTCGTAAGACCATGCGAAAACATCACGGAATTCACGAAATAAATCTGTATAAAGTTGAATTTCCTCAGGAGTGCATGTGACTCCAATGTAAATATTCTCGACGACCCCTGTTTTGACAGAGATGTCGATAGCCAAAGTCTGCGTAATGTTACCCATGTTTCCTTCCGAAGACACTTGATATAACTGAATAGGCGTTTGGAGAGGGATAGATGGGACACATGAAGCAAACCGTCCGAGACATGTGGCCATTTCCGAATGAGGAGGGAGAAACGAAGAGCGATGGTGGTGATCTGACCAAGGGAGCTCTTCGGGAGACATAGTCTCGATGATAGCCTCGTCGGAGGGAAATGATTCCTTCAGGGGATCCGAAGTGGCCTTTTCTCCCAACCAAGGGAAGTGGTCATATGAATCGGGAACGCTGCTTGGAAGAGCAGGTTCAGGGGGTGAAGCCGATGCAGCGACTATCTCGATGTAGTTGAGCTCGGCAGGGCTCAACGGCATCATCTCGCCCCAAGAGTCTTCCTGACTCAAGGGAGGGAGAACCCATGGATCAGAACGTACTGTGATCATGTTAACGGAGGCGAGATTTGGAGGTGGGAGGGGAAAGACTCCCATTAAGGAGGGATCTTTAAATAATCCGGCACCCACACTCACTAGCGATTTGGAGGTATGCTCTACGAATGGTACATTCCCTTCAGAAGAGGAAGCAAAAAAGGACAGCTGGTCCACCGTGACGATTTTCCCTTGATGGGGGAAGCGAACGACACGGAATAAGGAGGAAGCCACGGCTTGCATGGCATAAGTCCAGCTTCGTCCAAGGAGGAGGTTGTAAGTGAGATTAGCGTCAACGACTTCAACCTCGACTTCTACCGTTTTCCCTTCTAAAGAGATAGGTAAACGTGGGAGGATACCATATGGACGAGATTCTCTTCCATCAAAAGCCTCTAGGGTGGTGGGAGACTGGCTCAGAGCAGGCGAACCAATAGCCTTCCAACAAGCAACCGACATGATGCAGGTTGAGGCTCCTTCGTCAATGACGGTACGATGGATCGTTTTGCCATTGATGAGAACTTGTATAAGGAAAGCCACCTGGTGAGGCAATCTCTGTGTGAAACCTTCGAGATCAAAAGAGATTAAATCCGAATCTGCCGGGTCTATGCCACCAATCGCTGATAGCAGGGACTTCCTCTGGGAGGGGCAGCTCTGGAGGACTTCTAATGCGGACATAGCAGACGGAGCCTGAGCTAAGTCCTCGACAATGCTATAATGCTGGGCAGCACGAGCATTGGGGTTATAAGATGACTTCCTGAGTACACCTTTGGGAGGGGGTCGGGGGATCGTCTCGGTGCTGGGCCGTTCAATGTGAAGAGGGCCAGAACTGGACGTAGGAGCGCTGGAGGGGACCTCCGGCTCTTTCCCGGCTGAAGATGGATAATCTTTCGCTCGAGTCGTGACATGGATGGGGATGGTTCCAGCCATGAACACTTGAGAACCGAACGAGGAAGAGGATTGAGAGGGGTCTGCCACCTGATGCGTCTGCTGGGATGGGAAAGGCTCTTTAAGCACGGCAGGGGACCCTGAAGCACCTTTCAAAAGCCGACTAACCTCGGACCGCCTGGGGCAATCCTTGGTGTAGTGATCCTCCTCGCAAATGAGACAAGGATACTTAGGCTTCCGTTTGGCTCCTTCCTCGGAGGGAGGTTTAGGAGGGTTCTGCTTAGGTTGTCCGGATTTTTCTTTGGCCTTTCCTTTCTTTTTGCCTTTTGAGGATTTGTCTGCCGCGGTGGACTGAACGGCATTTACCTCGGAGGTATTCCCAGGAATAGATTGGCTCTGAGAAGCATTCTCGTTAGAGGCGTTTTGTTTCTGCTTCCCAGGGTTCGCGGTCGATTTCTTACTTGATGAATTCACGGAGCCAATAACCCCATCAACGGAAGGCTTTGGTGGAGCTTTGGTTTGTCCGGGCCTCGGGGCATCTGGCAAATACTCATACAAAGTACCTAACTGAGAATACACTAAGTGAAGGAATTGAGCTCGCGCGATTGCTTGCTCCTCAGTTACACACGCCCGCATTGCAATATCTTTGGCAATTTTAGGGACAAAGGACGTGGTAAACCAGTCGGTCAGGAGTTGATCAGGAATCCAAAATTTAATCAAACGACGGCGCCTTCTCCATTCATGTATATGATCGGAGATGTGCGTCGCCGTATCCTGTTTTAGAGACGTGAGAAAATGGGTCCCAGTCTCGTACCGAATGGGTAACTGAAAATGAGTTAAAAAGGCCATAGCCAACGAGTTAAAGTCTGAAAACATGCCGCGGTTGAGTTCGATGTACCATTTTGCAGCTGAACCAGTGAGAGTCCTCTGGAAGAGGCGAAGTCGGATAGAATCATCAAGCCATGAGTTAGATGAACACCAAAGGTGATAAGTCATTACATGGGCCTGAGGATCCTCTCCGGCTTTGCCGTCGAACTTTGGACAGTCACCTGGTATCTTGGTCGGAACCGGTGGCCAATATGAGTTATGCAAAATAGGATCGTTTGTTAACTTGGACACATCGGGTAGTTCCAACGTAGCCAAAAATGGTAGCTGCGGGTTGAAGGACATCTGCGGCTGAGGATTCGAGGCGATATTAGGGTTCCACCCAGATTGGGGTTGCCCCCACGAACTTTGTCCGGACGGGCCCGACCCGAAAGGACCTGGCGCGTAGGAATTTTGTCCCGACGGACCTGGTCCAAAAGGACCTGGCGCATAGGGGGTTTGTCCGTAGGAGTTTTGTCCATATGCGGACGACTGTCCCTGTGTCTGCCCCCCAGCTCCCCATGGATTAGCAGCTTGCCCGACAGGTTGACCATATTGATAATTTTGATAAGGAGTGACCTGTGGTTGCTGATAATTTTGATAAGGAGCGTACTGATTTTGCCCCTGGGGTTGCTGGTAGCCATATGACTGCTGGGTCCCATACGGAGCCTGGTAGGCAGGCTGCGTTTGGTATGAGGGTTGATAACCTGTTTGAGTTTGAGGCCCAGAGTAGTGTCCTTGAACCGGCTGGGGTTGAACCATACGTCCCGAAGGTTGACTTGGTCGGATTCGAGATGGACCTGGTTGGCCAGCAGGATAGCCTTGCTGGGCGCCAGGTTGTCCATGTGCCGCCAAGGGTTGTCTTTGCGGAACGGGTGGTCGAATTGGCTGGATAGCTGGTTGACGCCGAGGTTGGCCAGCTTGTCCAGGTTGACGATGAGGGTGGACAACGGGTTGATTTGGCTGTATAGACGGTTGGCCCGTTTGTCCCCCAGCGTGACCAAATTGGGAAGAGGGCTGGGCTTGCTGTATGGCAGGCTGCCCTCCTTGGTGTATGGGCTGAGCAGAGGGTTGGCCTTGCTGTATAGCAGGTTGCCCCCCTCGCCCAGAAGGATTCGTGATTTGAGGGGTAGGTTGGCCCTGTTGAACATAGGGTTGTCCACCCTGCCCAAGAGGATACCCTTGCTGGACGGCTGGTTGATTTGGAGGATTGTAAACTGAGCCAGTTTGTCCAGAGGGGTACCCTTGCTGGAAACCAAGCTGGTCTTGTTGAAAAGACGGTTGCTCTGTTTGCCCAGTAGGTTGATTTTGATATGGATATGGCGGACCTCCAATGCCCATGGGTTGTTCCTGGTAAGGTTGACCTTGTGGGTGCCCAGATTGTCCCGGGTCGGGCGGGCCATACAGTGGTTGCCCCTGGGGGGTTTGCACGTGGAATGGCGGGCCTTGATTGGTTGGTCCTATGGGCTGCCTGGGAGGATCTCGGTTTCCATAGAACACAGTAGTGTTATCATACATGACATTCAAGGGTTCCTCGTTTTCTTCAAAAGGGCGATGAGGGAGACCTGAGATGCTCTCAAGAAACTCACCATTTTCATCATAGTAGAAGAAAGGACCTTCGTAATCCGGGTCCGTTATAGGTTCCCCATAAGCATCATACGGTCCTGATCCTGGAATTCCACCAACAAAAGAACCAGCTTGAGGGTTTTCAGACGAGGAAACCGGTACAGCACTGACGACCGGAGTCGAATGCGCTATACAGACAGTAGGTTGAGTGGGAACTGAGGTGACGGGCGTGTTAAGCCCTGTCGTAAGGGGTGTAAAAAGGGGCTGCGAAACAAAAGGTCCGATGGAGGCAGCGAGATTAGGATCCCATATAGTTGTAGAAGTCATTCTAGCGGCATACCTATCCCTCACTGATTGATATCGTGAAGGGAGGGGAGAGGAAGCCGGGATCGGGGTCTCGATGTCTGTGACCACGGGTGTCTCACCGGTACTGGAAGCTGTCTCATCCATTGGAGATGACATACCGAGAGGGGTACGAGGGGTACGGGGGGTATGATCCGGCTCCCAGATGGGATTCCAATCCTCTATGTAATCTGGGTTGCCTGGGGCACGTACGTTGATGGGCTGGATACTCGGAACAATGGGAAGAGTACCGCTTACAACTGGTACCTCTGGAGCAACAGAGGACGGAGAACCTTGATCACTTAGACCGGGGGTTGATGGGTCAGCCAGGATGACCAGACCCCTTAGAAAACCTAAAGAAAAACTACCGATAAAACTCTACTCAAAACTATCGCACACAAGATCTAAAAAGGGTGATGTTATCGTGGCCAAATTAATTTTAAGACGCAAGAACCAAACTTGACCTTTTCATGTTTCAGGAGTCGAGAAAAGGACAAAAAGGTGACTCCAGTCTCCTTCGAATGTTTAATGAGCACGAAGTGACAAGACGCTCACAGGCACCTTTTCGTTTAGGGAGTGTTGGAGAGGTAAATCCCCTCTACGGATAGAGGCGATCCCTACTAGCCCAGCAAGGGTCTAGCAACAATCACACAATGCTGCCACGCATGTTCCTAATTGCAATTAAACAAGAGGTAAAGAGCACCTACTTGGATTCCCGCGCTGTCGTTTGACGAAGGGATGTTGTCTTCGCTCCTTCGTTTCAGCTGGTCACAATCCTCCGCGAATAGATACCTGCACACACGAAGAGGAAACAAACGCAAGCGTGAAATCTAATAAAAGCAACCATACATCAGTCAGAAAAGACGTAATTCACATTTAACCATTGCATAAACAAGCGAGAATGGAACAATAATAGCAGTCATCTATTATTAATCAGAATAGAGAAGAGTACAACCAAATGTTCTGACATCGGTAACCTTCTCAGGAGGGGCCAGTCAGCATGTATCTCAAGCATTCACTTTTGAGGATGATTCTCCCAAGACAAACAACTCTCTCTCTCACGCAATAGTCACAAACAACCTTCCCTAAGCAATCAATCACTTCCACCTCTAGCACACCACACCTATTGCAACAATCTGAGCACTACAAGCTCTATACAATCCAAGCTATTCCAAGCTAAGTCTAACTAGCTGCTCATGGTGATGGTGAGAGTTTATATAGGAGAAGGAGTCTCCTAAAAGGGTGGAAGGATGAGCTTATCTTCAAGGGAAGTTGTTGGAAAGGGTCGAACAGACATGCCATAGAAGGGAGTCGACAGTCACAAAGCTAACAACCAGGCCTGGAGGGATCTGGAAGGCAGGTTGTTTGAACAAATTCGCCTAAACTGGATCAGCGTGGATTATAGGGAAACTGCCGCGCTGTCGGCGCATCTCAATAACTCAGGAAGTCAGGTCAGCGCGGAAGCACACGGAAAAGGTGAGCTGTGGACCATCGCGGAAAAGTGATGTTCTTCTGCGCTAGCAGCGCACAGCATACACTGGAAGGCACCTGTATTCGCGGTTATTTTAAGAACAGACGCGCTGATGAACAAAACTTTGGAGAAATGGGTTTTTAAGCCAGTTCAGGGAGCAAGCACTTAGTGATTGTGAATTCTGGGCACAGCAGGGTGACTGACAGGAAGGCAGTGATAAATTACTGTGTAACAGATGCCCCCTAAAGCATGAAGACCGAGAGAGTGGGAGGGGTGAAATGCTTTACAACACACGCCGAACTGGAACACCACCAAGAAGGACCGAAAATCTCTGACAATCAAGTACATGCAGTCTAGGCATGGGCGCAGCCATCCAAAAGACATGCGAGAATGGTCTGTGGAATGGACGCAGCCACCCAGTCAAAGAGACCAAAAACTGATAAGGTATGGTCGCAGCCATCCATGAAGACTCAGGCATGGGCGCAGCCATCCATCAATGAGTCATATAATGATCATCCACAATTCGCAGCCTGGACCATAACAAACAAAGATCCAGGGTCTTGCGCTCCATCTCGACACGAACAAAGTACAAGTCCAAGCATGTGAATACAGGAGTTGAAGTCGAACATGCGTGAACATCGTCTGATTACCAGTCAATGATGAAAACTGTTAACAGACGCGAGAGGTACCACCAATAATGACAATGGTCCTCAAGGTACTATAGGCACAATCCGTGGCGTGTGAATCAATGAGTTGGTGTCGAACACCCACGGAATCATTCGATCGAAGGCCAATGATGTAAGCCTTACGTCGAACACGAAGAACCTGCCATTGAGGCATGCAGGCTCCAAGGCACCTGAAAGGAGTCTCTAAGTCACTTTCCCGGATAATGAGTTGGAGTCGACGAGAAAGGACCTTGATCGAAGGTGGGCCATGATGTTTCCCACATCATCGACACGAGACAGAGGTACAATAGTTTGTGTGAGATAGCGAACGAGGTTGCATTGTGGCAGGGGACAACTTCTCTTGAACATATAACGGCACTGTAACGGGTTTGGCAGTACTTGACATCAAATGAGCAGAGGATAAGGTGATGATGGCAATGAGCAGATGAGAGGTCAAATAGGATATCCCAAACCCATGGAGGCTAGTGAAAACAAAATGAGATGACCCCACCCAGACACGAAACAGCGGAGTGCCATGTTCAAGAGCGACGTACTGCCGAGACGACTGTAATCATAGTTCCATTTTCCCCACCATTGCTGGCAGGTACCCCGATTATTTTTGGATGACAAGCTTGACGGGGATAACATATGCTTGATGTGTGTCATTTCGACAATATCCGATGTCATTGAGTGTTTAACGAGCCTGACAAAGGAAAAACTCGGCCTCTTTTCTTGTTTCGAGAGTCTGAAAAGAATGCGGAAAAGGAGACTCCAGGGGGGTCCTTTTTCGTACAGTTGTGTCTCTCGAGCCCGAAAAAGTATAAAACTATGCTCGAAAGAACCGCCCGGCCATTACAACCGAGGAGTACTTTTCATGAATAGTGCCTTCGACCCGAAAAAGTAAAAAAGCGGTCGAAAACACGTCGTTTTAGAGCCGATATCGAGCGCGAAACGACAAACACCCGGCAATCTTTTTGGTTCAACGGTCGGAAAAAGAGCTTAAAACGACCGCCTTTCATTCCTTTTAACGAGCTGAAAGGAAGCTCGGCTATCTTCTCTTGTTTAACGTCGGAAAAGAGCTTAGAGACGACACATTTGGGGATCACATGAACGGCGGACCGTCATGACCAAGTTGCTTTACCTGAACCTGCACAAGGGCACTACCCGCATAAATCCATTCGATATGTGTAAAAAACATATTAAGACATGCATTTAACAAATTCAGGGCTAGAGTTATGGTTAAAAATGGTAAAAACCCAAAAATATGGCAATTTATGAGTTTTTACTATAAATAGGGGGGAGTAATAAGTCATTTTTACCATTTTACTATTTTGGAACGTGAAGGACGTGGAGGAGCCAGAAAGTTGACGGAGCGATTTCCAGCCCGTACAGACACCGTTTTCCGATCCGCTTCTTCCAGGTAGGTTCTCGTTCCCTTGCCCTGCATTTTGGTCAATTTTAGTAGGATTTTAACGGTTGAATTTGCCCAATTGGGCAAATTCTTGGTGCATGGATGCGCCCTCGGTCAGCGCGGATATCCCCCACGGGTCCGCGCTGACCGAATTAGAACAAAACGTGGCCAACTTCGGGTCAGCGCGGAAAACCCGTGTTCTTCCGCGCTGACCTCGAAATTTAACGAAGGGCTGCCATGGCCAGCGCGGCTGTTTCTAAAACAGCCGCGCTGGCGCGGAAAAAATTTTTGTTTTAAAAAATGAACGTGAATTTTTTAATGCCAGCACTTCTAACTTGTTTTTATGGCTTGTGCAGGACATCATGGCTTTCCAATGGCAGGAAAGAGTTCACGATGTGGAAGATATAGCCGCTTGGGGGGATGTGAATTGCTGCAATGCCATGCGGGCTTGCGGTTTTATGAAATTCTTCCTCACGCCGCGCCTGAGAGCTCAGCATGATCTTCTTGAGCTACTGATTAGAGCATGGAACCCGGTGGATATGAAATTCACCATCCGCGGTCACGATATTGAGTTTGACCGTATGGATATCTTTTTCTTGACTGGGCTGTCGCGCCGAGGTGCGAGGCCCATCTTGGAGGGGCAGCGACCTAGCGGCGGCACTTTAGATGACCTGATGGCTCGGGTCTGCCCGGAGGCAGTGAAGACGCGAAGTGGGAAAGTAGCAATCCCCACAGTGAGAGACATAGTGCTTCGCACCATTCTGTTCATGGTGACCCGGGCAGCGGGTAGTATGGCCAACCATGAGGCTTCAAAGACTCATCTCCTACTAGCTCTTGATTGCCTCGAGCCTACAGTGTTTGATTGGTGCACGGCAGTGGCCAACAACATGAAGAGGCAACTGAGTAACTGCCGTCGCGGGGAGACAAAGCAGTTTGGCTATGGATCGATCCTGGTCCCGCTCATTCTGGAGCGAGTGCCAGCCATGCGGCTGCAGACGATGGCCGTGGATGCCCCCAGGGATCCTCGGGAGACGAGGGCCTCACGATGGGCTCGTATCATGCCACGTGGGGGTGGCGGCCGGCCACATAGCTGGGGAGCATTCTTCCGAGACTGGCTGGATCAGCAGGAGATCTTTGTGCAGGATTGGCCATATGCGGGTATGGATTTCCGCAATGACCCTGATTTGGCACTGCCCCCAGGTGAACAGTGGGATGATGCAGGTATGACACTTTGGTTTTGAGTTTTGCAATGTTTTTTAATTTTTTATGTACATGTCCTAATAAATGTCTTGTTATGCAGATGTGGGGCCTACTAGACCGATTGGCCTGGCTGCCACGGCACGGAGAGAAGGACAGGGAGCCGAGGCTTTGGCCTTAGCCCCTCCAGGGGTTAACGCGTCGGAGACTGTGGCTCGCAACCTTGAGGGGTTGCTGGAGGGGGTGCCTGACTACCAGGGGGTCGAAGAGGTCCCCTTAGAGCATCAGATCAATACAGTGGGGGTGGAACCCAGGGTGCACCGCCTTCTGAGGCGGGTAGCACGAGCAGCTGTGTACTACAGAGAGCATCATCCAGCTGACTAGTTGTCTAGGTTTTATTTCCACTGCTATTTTGAGACATATGACTCAGATGTATTGAGATTTTCGGACATGCACATCTATTTTTGAGCGCCTTAGTGCGCCACACGATATATATATATATACATACCGATTTTTTGGATGGGTCATTGTTACATATGATGATGTGTTATTTATGTTATGCGTTTATTCAGTACAATTGTGATCTTATGTATGAATTTGCACGACACATGACCCACGGATTTTATATTTTTTAATGCAAGCTTAAAAGCACACACATGCAAACTATGCTTGAAATGATTTATTTACACATGCTTATGGTCTTACTATGCTATCTATGCTTTCCTGTATGATGTTTATCTGTTACGCAAATGTCTATCTAATACATGATTTGCCAATGCATCAGTCAACGTATTTAATCGTCTCGGAATGTGTTGATAAGTAATGTAATCAAAATTCCGTTCCAACAATCTTACACGTAGGTACAACCTTAATATGCGCTGGTCTCTGACGGAATATCGTCCGTTGAGTTGATGGACAACCAGCTGGGAGTCCAGGTTCACCACTAGCTCTCGGATGCCGAGATCAACTGCTTCGGCAAGTAATTCGATTACAGCGCTGTACTCGGCAACGTTGTTAGTGGTACGACCTAGGCAGACACCCTGAAGGTCTAACAACTCTCCGTGAGGATCGTAGATCACCCACGCTGCCGAAGACAAATTACAAGTGCTACGGCAGGCACCATCAGCGAAACCAACATAAGGGGTACTGGACATCTGCGCAGGAAAGACAAAGCATAATAAGGGGCAAGACACGTCTTTATACCAAAGAAAAATGAAACTCATGCACTAAAACTCAAAAACACACGTATATACAAAGTGAATGTGAGAAGCTATGCATAGTATTTCTTCAGATACAGCCCATTACGGGGCTTGTCAAGAGGATTTCCTTCATAGTCAATCAACTCATATGCGCCCTTTTGTAAAACTCGTTTCACGATGTAGGGACCTAACCACATGGATTCGATTTTTCCTGCCCCCAGCTTATCCTTAGCTTGATCGTAGAGCAGTACTAAGTCTCCCTCAACAAAGGAACGAGGATGAATATTCTGATCGAAGTGAGCTTTGACTCTCTTCTTCTGTGCTTCGATAGCCAGAGAAGCCAAACGACGAGTCTCATCTAACCGTTCTAGGTAAAGAAGCCGTTCCTCCACCGGAGTGGTGTTGGGAAGCAACTCGACAGCTAATTTTAATGAAGGAATTTCACATTCGACGGGAAGGGTAGCCTCCAGTCCATAGACCAGTTGAAACGGGGTGAAACCGGTGGCATCCTTCACAGAAGTCCGGTAGGCCCACAAGGCCGGGAAAAGCATTAGATGCCAGTTTGACTTGTGTGTATTGACGGTGCGTTGAAGCATGGTGATCAAAACTTTGTTCACGGCTTCGACTTGACCGTTAGATTGAGGATAGTACGGTGACGAACTATCTTGACGCAAGCCTAGCTGGGTCGTTAATTCTGTCATCATATGATTTCGGAAATGCTTTCCGTGATCTGTAACAATAGCCTGAGGGACTCCGAAACGAGTGATGATATGATTGAATAAAAACTGCGCCGCTGTGTGACCGTCTTCGTTTAATGTAGGCATCGCTTCGGCCCACTTGGTGAAATAATCCACAGCAACGATAATGTACCCATGCCCCCCGGCCGAACGAGGGTTACAGGATGTATAATCGATGCCCCATTTTGCAAATGGACCTACGGTTATGACAGGGTGCAGTGGTGCATCTTCCGGTGGTAAACCTGGCACTCGTGGCATGCGCGTACAGCAAGGATGCAATCCTTGAAGATAGAAGGCCAGAAATAACCAGCGCGGAGGATCTTCTGAGCGGTAGCGTATCCGGACATATGGCCGCCACAAGCGCCGGAGTGGCAGTCATTCAAGACTCGCTCAGCCTCCTCGAGGGTTAAGCATCGGCGAAGAATAGAATCGACGCCGAGGCGGTACAGGGTGTCGCCCAGAATGCGATATGGTTGAGCTTGGTGACGAATTCGTCGTCGAGCATCCTTCGATGTGTTGGGACGAAACGAAGACGTTTGTAAATATACGATAATGTCCCCGTACCACGGGTCGAGAGTGCTGATGAGAAATAGCGTTTCATCCGGAATATGCTCCTCTGAACGAGATGGTGTAGACTGAGATGGTAAGGAACAGAGCAGTTCAGCGAAGACCAGTGATTTCTTAGACTTGGCAGCAGTGAATTCCAAGTCGAACTCTTGGAGGATTACGATCCACTTCGAGTATTTGCCCCCCAGCAACTGACGTGACAGAATATAGGTCATGGGGTTGCAATCAGAGACCACGGTCGTCGTGCGCAACAGGATGTAATGACGGAAACGTTGGACGGCACAGACAGCGGCCAATGCCAACTTCTCGACATATGCATAGCGAGTCTCCGTATCCAGAAGGTTGCGGCTAAGATAGTATACAACATGCTCAGTGCCATCGTCGTCGTCTTGCACTAAAACCATGCCGATGGTGGTATCGGCAGCGGCCAAGTAAAGGGTGTAGTCACGGTGGTAATTTGGAGGTCTTAGGAGCGGAGCTGAGACCAGGAGGTCTTTAAGACGCTCAAAAGATTGCTGAGCGATAGCGTCCCAACGAAAGGGCGTGTCTCGCTTTAGTAATCGTGTGAAACCCTTGGCCACCTCGGCATAATTTGGGATGAATCGTCTGAGAAAATTAGCTTTTCCCTGCAAGCTCTGTAACTGCTGTAGAGAGGCAGGGGGAGGAAGATTCAAGATGGCCTCGACCTTAAGGGGATCCAGACAGATGCCCTCCCGGGAGATGATAAACCCGAGTAGTTGGCCAGATTCCACGCAGAAGACACACTTATGCGGATTGAGTCGAATACGGTAGTGTCGACAGCGGAGAAAGATTTCGCATAAATGAGATGGATGGTCTTGACGTTTAGCTGAATGAGCTGGTAGGTCATCCAGATAAGGCTGTACGATGTGTCAGATATCATGAAAAGCATACGACATCGCACGCTGGAAAGTGGCACCGGCATTTTTAAGACCGAAAGGTAGCTTCTTGTAAGCGAAGGTGCCCCAAGGACAAATGAAAGCAGTCTTGTGCTGGTCTGCGGGGGCTATGTTGATCTGGTTGTAACCAGAGAAGCCGTCCATAAACGAATAAATTTCGCTTCCTGCGCAATCGTCGATAAGCTGATCAATAAAAGGCGTAGGAAAGTTATCTTTTGGACAGGCGCGATTGATATCGCGATAGTCAACACAAACCCGAATAGTGCCCTGTTTTTTATTCACAGGGACTATATTAGATACCCACTCCGTAAGAGGAATGGCGTAAATGAAACCAGCTCGAAGGAGTTTTTCAACTTCGGCCTTGATGGCTGCAGCCTTTCGAGGGTGCATTGGGCGTAAACGCTGACGAACAGGCTTAGCACCGGGATAGGTAGGGATTTCGTGCTCCACGATACTGGGGTCAATGCCGGGCATTTCCTCGTAAGACCATGCGAAAACATCACGGAATTCACGAAATAAATTTGTATAAAGTTGAATTTCCTCAGGAGTACACGTGACTCCAATGTAAATATTCTCGACGACCCCTGTTTTGACAGAGATGTCGATAGCCAAAGTCTGCGTAATGTTACCCATGTTTCCTTCCGAAGACACTTGATATAACTGAATAGGCGTTTGGAGAGGGATAGATGGGACACATGAAGCAAACCGTCCGAGACATGTGGCCATTTCCGAATGAGGAGGGAGAAACGAAGAGCGATGGTGGTGATCTGACCAAGGGAGCTCTTCGGGAGACATAGTCTCGATGATAGCCTCGTCGGAGGGAAATGATTCCTTCAGGGGATCCGAAGTGGCCTTTTCTCCCAACCAAGGGAAGTGGTCATATGAATCGGGAACGCTGCTTGGAAGAGCAGGTTCAGGGGGTGAAGCCGATGCAGCGACTATCTCGATGTAGTTGAGCTCGGCAGGGCTCAACGGCATCATCTCGCCCCAAGAGTCTTCCTGACTCAAGGGAGGGAGAACCCATGGATCAGAACGTACTGTGATCATGTTAACGGAGGTGAGATTTGGAGGCGGGAGGGGAAAGACTCCCATTAAGGAGGGATATTTAAATAATCTGGTACCCACACTCACTAGCGATTTGGAGGTATGCTCTACGAATGGTACATTCCCTTCAGAAGAGGAAGCAAAAAAGGACAGCTGGTCCACCGTGACGATTTTCCCTTGATGGGGGAAACGAATGACACAGAATAAGGAGGAGGCCACGGCTTGCATGGCATAAGTCCAGCTTCGTCCAAGGAGGAGGTTGTAAGTGAGATTAGCGTCAACGACTTCAACCTCGACTTCTACCGTTTTCCCTTCTAAAGAGATAGGTAAACGTGGGAGGATACCATATGGACGAGATTCTCTTCCATCGAAAGCCTCAAGGGTGGTGGGAGACTGGCTCAGAGCAGGCGAACCAATAGCCTTCCAACAAGCAACCGACATGATGCAGGTTGAGGCTCCTTCGTCAATGACGGTACGATGGATCGTTTTGCCATTGATGAGAACTTGTATAAGGAAAGCCACCTGGTGAGGCAATCTCTGTGTGAAACCTTCGAGATCAAAAGAGATTAAATCCGAATCTGCCGGGTCTATGCCACCAATCGCTGATAGCAGGGACTTCCTCTGGGAGGGGCAGCTCTGGAGGACTTCTAACGCGGACATAGCAGACGGAGCCTGAGCTAAGTCCTCGACAATGCTATAATGCTGGGCAGCACGAGCATTGGGGTTATAAGATGACTTCCTGAGTACACCTTTGGGAGGGGGTCGGGGGATCGTCTCAGTGCTGGGCCGTTCGATGTGAAGAGGGCCAGAACTGGACGTAGGAGCGCTGGAGGGGACCTCCGGCTCTTTCCTGGCTGAAGATGGATAATCTTTCGCTCGAGTCGTGACATGGATGGGGATGGTTCCAGCCATGAACACTTGAGAACCGAACGAGGAAGAGGTTTGAGAGGGGTCTGCCACCTGATGCGTCTGCTGGGATGGGAAAGGCTCTTTAAGCACGGCAGGGGACCCTGAAGCACCTTTCAAAAGCCGACTAACCTCGGACCGCCTAGGGCAATATTTGGTGTAGTGATCCTCCTCGAAAATGAGACAAGGATACTTAGGCTTCCGTTTGGCTCCTTCCTCGGAGGGAGGTTTAGGAGGGTTCTGCTTAGGTTGTTCGGATTTTTCTTTGGCCTTTCCTTTCTTTTTGCCTTTTGAGGATTTGTCTGCCGCGGTGGACTGAACGGCATTTACCTCGGAGGTATTCCCAGGAATAGATTGGCTCTGAGAAGCATTCTCGTTAGAGGCGTTTTGTTTCTGCTTCCCAGGGTTCGCGGTCGATTTCTTACTTGATGAATTCACGGAGCCAATAACCCCATCAACGGAAGGCTTTGGTGGAGCTTTGGTTTGTCCGTGCCTCGGGGCATCTGGCAAATACTCATACAAAGTACCTGACTGAGAATACACTAAGTCAAGGTATTGAGCTCGCGCGATTGCTTGCTCCTCAGTTACACACGCCCCCATTGCAATATCTTTGGCAATTTTAGGGACAAAGGACGTGGTAAACCAGTCGGTCAGGAGTTGATCGGGAATCCAAAATTTAATCAAACGACGGCGCCTTCTCCATTCATGTATATGATCGGAGATGTGCGTCGCCGTATCCTGTTTCAGAGACGTGAGCAAATGGGTCCCAGTCTCGTACCGAATGGGTAACTGAAAATGAGTTAAAAAGGCCATAGCCAACGAGTTAAAGTCTGAAAACATGCCGCGGTTGAGTTCGATGTACCATTTTGCAGCTGAACCAGTGAGAGTCCTCTGGAAGAGGCGAAGTCGGATAGAATCATCAAGCCATGAGTTAGATGAACACCAAAGGTGATAAGTCATTACATGGGCCTGAGGATCCTCTCCGGCTTTGCCGTCGAACTTTGGACAGTCACCTGGTATCTTGGTCGGAACCGGTGGCCAATATGAGTTATGCAAAATAGGATCGTTTGTTAACTTGGACACATCGGGTAGTTCCAACGTAGCCAAAAATGGTAGCTGCGGGTTGAAGGACATCTGTGGCTGAGGATTCGAGGCGATATTAGGGTTCCACCCAGATTGGGGTTGCCCCCACGAACTTTGTCCGGACGGGCCGGACCCAAAAGGACCTGGCGCGTAGGAATTTTGTCCCGATGGACCTGGCCCAAAAGGACCTGGCGCATAGGGAGTTTGTCCGTGGGAGTTTTGTCCATATGCGGACGACTGTCCCTGTGTCTGCCCCCCAGCTCCCCATGGATTAGCAGCTTGCCCGACAGGTTGACCATATTGATAATTTTGATAAGGAGTGACCTGTGGTTGCTGATAATTTTGATAAGGAGCGTACTGATTTTTCCCCTGGGGTTGCTGGTAGCCATATGACTGCTGGGTCCCATACGGAGCCTGGTAGGCAGGCTGCGTTTGGTACGAGGGTTGATAACCTGTTTGAGTTTGAGGCCCAGAGTAGTGTCCTTGAACCGGCTGGGGTTGAACCATGCGTCCCGAAGGTTGACTTGGTCGGATTCGAGATGGACCTGGTTGGCCAGCAGGATAGCCTTGCTGGGCGCCAGGTTGTCCATGTGCCGCCAAGGGTTGTCTTTGCGGAACGGGTGGTCGAATTGGCTGGATAGCTGGTTGACGCCGAGGTTGGCCAGCTTGTCCAGGTTGACGATGAGGGTGGACAACGGGTTGATTTGGCTGTATAGACGGTTGGCCCGTTTGTCCCCCAGCGTGACCAAATTGGGAAGAGGGCTGGGCTTGCTGTATGGCAGGCTGCCCTCCTTGGTGTATGGGCTGAGCAGAGGGTTGGCCTTGCTGTATAGCAGGTTGCCCCCCTCGCCCAGAAGGATTCGTGATTTGAGGGGTAGGTTGGCCCTGTTGAACATAGGGTTGTCCACCCTGCCCAAGAGGATACCCTTGCTGGACGACTGGTTGATTTGGAGGATTGTAAACTGAGCCAGTTTGTCCAGAGGGGTACCCTTGCTGGAAACCAAGTTGGTCTTGTTGAAAAGACGGTTGCTCTATTTGCCCAGTAGGTTGATTTTGATATGGATATGGCGGACCTCCAACGCCCATAGGTTGTTCCTGGTAAGGTTGACCTTGTGGGTGCCCAGATTGTCCTGGGTCGGGCGGGCCATACAGTGGTTGCCCCTGGGGGGTTCGCACGTGGAATGGCGGGCCTTGGTTGGTTGGTCCTATGGGCTGCAACACAGTAGTGTTATCGTACATGACATTCAAGGGTTCCTCGTTTTCTTCAAAAGGACGATTAGGGAGGCCTGGGATGCTCTCAAGAAACTCACCATTTTCATCATAGTAGAAGAAAGGACCTTCGTAATCTGGGTCCGTTATAGGTTCCCCATAAGCATCATACGGTCCTGATCCTGGAATTCCACCAACAAAAGAACCAGCTTGAGGATTTTCAGACGAGGAAACCGGTACAGCACTGACGACCGGAGTCGAATGCGCTATACAGACAGTAGGTTGAGTGGGAACTGAGGTGACGGGCGTGTTAAGCCCTGTCGTAATGGGTGTAAAAAGGGGCTGCGAAACAAAAGGTCCGATGGAGGCAGCGAGATTAGGATCCCATATAGTTGTAGAAGTCGTTCTAGCGGCATACCTATCCCTCACTGATTGATATCGTGAAGGGAGGGGAGAGGAAGCCGGGATCGGGGTCTCGATGTCTGTGACCACGGGTGTCTCACCGGTACTGGAAGCTGTCTCATCCATTGGAGATGACATACCGAGAGGGGTACGAGGGGTACGGGGGGTATGATCCGGCTCCCAGATGGGATTCCAATCCTCTATGTAATCTGGGTTGCCTGGGGCACGTACGTTGATGGGCTGGATACTCGGAACAACGGGAAGAGTACCGCTTACAACTGGTACCTCGGGAGCAACAGAGGACGGAGAGCCTTGATCACTTAGACCTGGGGCTGATGGGTCAGCCAGGATGACCAGACCCCTTAGAAAACCTAAAAAAAAACTACCGATAAAACTCTACTCAAAACTATCGCACACAAGATCTAAAAAGGGTAATGTTATCGTGGCCAAATTAATTTTAAGACGCAAGAACCAAACTTGACCTTTTCATATTTCAGGAGTCGAGAAAAGGACAAAAAGATGACTCCAGTCTCCTTCGAATGTTTAATGAGCACGAAGTGACAAGACGCTCACAGGCACCTTTTCGTTTAGGGAGTCCGAAAAGGATCAAAAGCGACTGCTCTGGAACTCTAGGTAGAGGGTGTGCCAAACTTTTCGCAAAACCACAGAATACTTTTTAGGGTACGGGTGGTCAATCTTCGTGAATGCTGTGTTCACTGCATTGCGAATCGTAGGGTGGCTGACTCGACTTCCTATGGATAAAGGATAAAAGCCTAGTGGGGTATCCCTATATACGCGACGGTACGTGGGAGCGCAGTCCGTGTTAGACCACTATCGAGTCACAGAAGGAGGAATCACCCAACCTAATGTGAAACAACAGTGACTATGTTTTAAGACGCCGGAACACGTCTCTAACCTAGACCTCTAGATATTTGCGTTTAGTTCCAATGCGTTTTTAGATTCATTTGGTTCATTTTACAGTTGATCTTGAGATTAAGTTTCGATTTCAAGCTCTATCGTATGTTCGCTCACAATTACTTAGATGCAATCTATATGCCGAAGAATTCCGTTTTGTTCGATGAATTCTAGCTATGAGAGAGCAAAGAATTTTAAATCAAACCAAACGAATACAAACAAACAAGCAGCTAAATGCAACTAAAGCGAGGAAAGGAAACTTTTCTTTTGAAGATGCAAGCCAACGAAATGTTCTTTTCCTTTTCAAATTTTTAAAGCAAGCCACTAGTTTGATTTCTTTTCAACGACATAAAGCACCTAAAGCAATTTGGAGGAACCTGAACACCAAGTAAACTACTTAATGAGAGCACACAAAGTTCCCGAAACACTCAACCAAAGTTTCCAAATCAACGGAAAACAAAGTAATGCACGAGCTATGTAATCTAAGCTCCGCAAGACAAGCAAGGATTGCAAGAAAGGAGGAAGCGAAAAAAGACCACTTGGAAACACAATCCAAAACACTCTAACAATCACTGAACAAATGCGAAAACAAGTCTAGAACCAGCTGGTCAAACAAGCAAACAGAAATCCTACGGTAGGCTTGACACACACACGGCCTCTAGATGTCCTAGGGCTAGAGTGCGAAATCAATAGAGAAAAGCAAACACCCGACGGACGAGAGTCACGACCAGTCAATTAGAGACTCAACACAATCCAGCAATTGCAAAAGTAAGGATGGAAGCACGAACCAAGCAGCGAAAGCAAAAGAAGGGAAGGTATTTGCAAACTCAAGAACTGAGCAAAAACGAAACCTTATGAAGCCAAGCTCCGTAATCAAGCAGTTCAAAGTTCAGACAGTGAAAAACAAGTCATTAGACAGGTGGAGAGAAGAAGGGAAAGTCACAGCAAAAGGTTTAGGAGGCCAATTTGGTCAAAAATGAATTTTTCAGGCTCAGCGCGGGTAGCCTTCAGCAACTCGGCGCTGACAGGGGGAGGCCTGTAGCAACTTTGCGACGTCAGCGCGGAAGGACACGGATAAAGCGCGCTGTCTCAGAAAAACGAGGTCAGCGCGGAAATAAAGCACACAGACGCGATGACAGAAACCACAAAGAAGTGAGGGCGCGATGTCAGCGCGGAAGGACACGAATAAAGCGCGCTGCCCTTGAAAACGAGGTCAGCGCGACTGTTAGACGTACAGGCGCGATGAAGAGAAAACCAAAGAACAGGGTCGCGATGTCAGCGCGACTGTTCGGAATTAAAACGCGCTGAGAGCAAAAAACAAGGAAAGCCAAAATAAAAACTTCCAAAACCAAAGGCAGGAGCTTTTCAACAATAAAAATGTTTCCCAGAAACACCCAGAAAGTTCATAAGCAACAAAGACAATCCCAAAAACTCGGAAAGAGGTCAATCAAAGCCAAACACAAAAGTGGACTCAAGAGACAAAAAGGCTGATCCCCAGCGGAGTCGCCAAATTGTTGGAGAGGTAAATCCCCTCTACGGATAGAGGCGATCCCTACTAGCCCAGCAAGGGTCTAGCAACAATCACACAATGCTGCCACGCATGTTCCTAATTGCAATTAAACAAGAGGTAAAGAGCACCTACTTGGATTCCCGCGCTGTCGTTTGACGAAGGGATGTTGTCTTCGCTCCTTCGTTTCAGCTGGTCACAATCCTCCGCGATCCCCGCGAATAGATACCTGCACACACGAAGAGGAAACAAACGCAAGCGTGAAATCTAATAAAAGCAACCATACATCAGTCAGAAAAGACGTAATTCACGTTTAACCATTGCATAAACAAGTGAGAATGGAACAATAATAGCAGTCATCTATTATTAATCAGAATAGAGAAGAGTACAACCAAATGTTCTGACGTCGGTAACCTTCTCAGGAGGGGCCAGTCAGCATGTATCTCAAGCATTCACTTTTGAGGATGATTCTCCCAAGACAAACAACTCTCTCTCTCACACAAAAGTCACAAACAACCTTCCCTAAGCAATCAATCACTTCCACCTCTAGCACACCACACCTATAGCAGCAATCTGAGCACTACAAGCTCTATACAATCCAAGCTATTCCAAGCTAAGTCTAACTAGCTGCTCATGGTAATGGTGAGAGTTTATATAGGAGAAGGAGTCTCCTAAAAGGGTGGAAGGATGAGCTTATCTTCAAGGGAAGTTGTTGGAAAGGGTCGAACAGACATGCCATAGAAGGGAGTCGACAGTCACAAAGCTAACAACCAAGCCTGGAGGGATCTGGAAGGCAGGTTGTTTGAACAAATTCGCCTAAACTGGATCAGCGCGGATTATAGGGAAACTGCCGCGCTGTCGGCGCATCTCAATAACTGAAGAAGTCATGTCAGCGCGGAAGCACACGGAAAAGGCGCGCTGTGGACCATCGCGGAAAAGTGATGTTCTTCCGTGCTGGCAGCGCACAGCATACACTGGAAGGCGCCTGTCATCGCGGTTATTTTAAGAACAGATGCGCTGATGAACAAAACTTTGGAGAAATGGGTTTTTAAGCCAGTTCGGGGAGCAAGCACTTAGTGATTGTGAATTCTGGGCACAGCAGGGTGACTGACAGGAAGGCAGTGATAAATTACTGTGTAACAGGGAGTCTGAAAAGGATCAAAAGCGACTGCTCTGGAACTCTAGGTAGAGGGTGTGCCAAACTTTTCGCAAAACCACAGAATACTTTTTAGGGTACGGGTGGTCAATCTTCGTGAATGCTGTGTTCACTGCATTGCGAATCGTAGGGCGGCCGACTCGGCTTCCTATGGATAAAGGATAAAAGCCTAGTGGGGTCTCCCTATATACGCGACGGTACGTGGGAACGCAGTCCGTGTTAGACGACTATCGAGTTACAGAAGGAGGAATCACCCAACCTAATGTGAAACAACAGTGACTATGTTTTAAGACGCCGGAACACGTCTCTAACCTAGAACTCTAGATATTTGTGTTTAGTTCCAATGCGTTTTTAGATTCATTTGGTTCATTTTACAGTTGATCTTGAGATTAAGTTTCGATTTCAAGCTCTATCGTATGTTCGCTCACAATTACTTAGATGCAATCTATATGCCAAAGAATTCCGTTTTGTTCGATGAATTCTAGCTATGAGAGAGCAAAGAATTTTAAATCAAACCAAACGAATACAAACAAACAAGCAGCTAAATGCAACTAAAGCGAGGAAAGGAAACTTTTCTTTTGAAGATGCAAGCCAACGAAATGTTCTTTTCCTTTTCAAATTTTTAAAGCAAGCTACTAGTTTGATTTCTTTTCAACGACATAAAGCACCTAAAGGAATTTGGAGGAACCGGAACACCAAGTAAACTACTTAATGAGAGCACACAAAGTTCCCGAAACACTCAACCAAAGTTTCCAAATCAAAAGAAACAAAGTAATGCACGAGCTATGTGATCTAAGCTCTGCAAGACAAGCAAGGATTGCAAGCAAGGAGGAAGCGAAAAGAGACCACTCGGAAACACAATCCAAAACACTCCAACAATCACTGAACAAATGCGAAAACAAGTCTAGAACCAGCTGGTCAAGCAAGCAAACAGAAATCCTACGGTAGGCTTGACACACACACGGCCTCTAGATGTCCTAGGGCTAGAGTGCGAAATCAATAGAGAAAAGCAAACACCCGACGGACGAGAGTCACGACCAGTCAATTAGAGACTCAAGACAATCCAACAATTGCTGAAGAAAGGATGGAAACACGAACCAAAAATAAGGGAAGGTATTTGCAAACTCAAGAACTGAGCAAAAATGAAACCCTATGAAGCCAAGCTCCGCAATCAAGCAGTTCAGAGTTCAGACAGTGAAAAACAAGTCACCAGACAGGTGGAGAGAAGAAGGGAAAGTCTCAGCAAGAGGTTCAGGAGGCCAATTTGGTCAAAAATGAATTTTACAGGCTCAGCGCGGGTAGCCTTCAGCAACTCGGCGCTGACAGGGGGAGGCCTGTAGCAACTTTGCGACGTCAGCGCGGAAGGACAGGGATAAAGCGCGCTGTCTCAGAAAAACGAGGTCAGCGCGGAAATAAAACACACAGACGCGATGACGAAAACCACAAAGAAGCGGGGGCGCGATGTCAGCGCGGAAGGACACGAATAAAGCGCGCTGCCCTTGAAAACGAGGTCAGCGCGACTGTTAGACGTACAGGCGCGATGACGAAAACCACAAAGAAGCGGGGGCGCGATGTCAGCGCGGAAGGACACGAATAAAGCGCGCTGCCCTTGAAAACGAGGTCAGCGCGACTGTTAGACGTACAGGCGCGATGGAAAGGAAACCAAAGAACAGGGTCGCGATGTCAGCGCGACTGTTCAGAATTAAAACGCGCTGAGAGAAAAAAACAAGGAAAGCCAAAAAAAACTTCCAAAACCAAAGGCAAGAGCTTTTCAACAATAAAAATGTTTCCCAGAAACACCCAGAAAGTTCATAAGCAATAGAGACAATCCCAAAAACTCGGAAAGAGGTCAATCAAAGCCAAACACAAAAGTGGACTCAAGAGACAAAAAGGCTGATCCCCAGCGGAGTCGCCAAATTGTTGGAGAGGTAAATCCCCTCTACGGGTAGAGGCGATCCCTACTAGCCCAGCAGGGGTCTAGCAACAATCACACAATGCTGCCACGCATGTTCCTAGTTGCAATTAAACAAGAGGTAAAGAGCACCTACTTGGATTCCCGCGCTGTCGTTTGACGAAGGGATGTTGTCTTCGCTCCTTCGCTTCAGCTGGTCACAATCCTCCGCGATCCCCGCGAATAGATACCTGCACACACGAAGAGGAAACAAACGCAAGCGTGAAATCTAATAAAAGCAACCATACATCAGTCAGAAAAGATGCAATTCACGTTCAACCGTTGTATAAACAAATAAGAATGGAACAATAATAGCAGTCATCTATTATTAATCAGAATAGAGAAGAGTACAACCAAATGTTCTGACGTCGGTAACCTTCTCAGGAGGGGCTAGTCAACATGTATCTCAAGCATTCACCTTTGAGGATGATTCTCCCAAGACAAACAACTCTCTCTCTCACACAAATGTCACAAACAACCTTCCCTAAGCAATCAATCACTTCCACACCTAGCACACCAAACCTATAGCAGCAATCTGAGCACTACAAGCTCTGTACAATCCAAGCTATTCCAAGCTAAGTCTAACTAGCTGCTCATGGTAATGGTGAGAGTTTATATAGGAGAAGGAGTCTCCTAAAAGGGTGGAAGGATGAGCTTATCTTCAAGGGGAGTTGTTGGAAAGGGTCGAACAGACATGCCATAGAAGGGAGTCGACATTCACAAAGCTAACAACCAAGCCTGGAGGGATCTGGAAGGCAAGTTGTTTGAACAAATTCGCCTAAACTGGATCAGCGCGGATTATAAGGAAACTGTCGTGCTGTCGGTGCATCTCAACAACTGAGGAAGTCATGTCAGCGCGGAAGCACACGGCAAAGGCGCGCTGTGGACCTTCGCGGAAAAGTGATGTTCTTCCGCGCTGGCAGCGCACAGCATACACTGGAAGGCGCCTGTCATCGCGGTTATTTTAGGAACAGACGCGCTGATGAACAAAACTTTGGAAAAATGGGTTTTTAAACCAGTTCAGGGAGCAAGCACTTAGTGATTGTGAATTCTGGGCACAGCAGGGTGACTGACAGGAAGGCAGTGATAAATTACTGTGTAACATCGAGCATCAACAACAAGTTCTCCAAATTTTAAAGGATAACGCCACTTCGGTGCAAAATCAAACGAAACAACAGGTAGATCAACATCGTAGTGAAAAATGTTTTGATGTAGGTGATTGGGTATTTTTACTGCTACATCTCAAGCAAGCTATTTATGAGAAGTAAATGTTGGCAATACTACATGCACTTAAAAAATGGTGACCTTACTGAATTGGAAGACTCTTCAAGGATGAAGATGTGGAAGCATTGTTTTGTGCTATTTCTATTATCCAACTAGATTGGATAAACGAAGCAAGGGATGAGTGGAAGAAGGACGAAGAAGTATGGCCACTTATTCAAAAGTTGCAAAAGGTCCCTATTCAAACAATATTGCCAGAAATTGAAGAGGAAGGAAAAATCATATTGGAACCTGGAGCAGTCACAAAAACAAGAACCCGATAGCTATGAAATCGATCAATTTCAGAGTATCTCATCAAGTGGAAGAAATTACCCCCTGAAGATTCCACATGGGAGGACAAGAATTTTATACAGAAGCATCAAGAACTACTAAAGCATTGAGGACAATGCTTTTTGAAGGAGAGGGGCATGTTAGGCCCCTATACTACTAGTGTAACCTCTTATTGTTATTAGTACAACCCACTTATTATATTAATGTACCCATGTAGTGCCCATATTGTTATTATTGTGCCCCATAGAAGCCCACTATTGTTATTATTGTGCCCTTACATTATTATTGTTATGTTGGATCTGATGATGTTATGACCCCTTAGACTCCTATATATGGAAAGGAGGTCTTTTCATTTGTATCATCCAAGAATTGTTCATTTATGTAATGTAAAGGAGGTTTCCCCCTCGAAGAGGCTGAATTCTAAGGCGTTGATCTATCTTTTTTTTTTTTTTTGAGATGGTTTCATAACAAATGGTTACATCACCGATACTGAAGTTGCCTGACTTCAAGAGATCATTTGAGGTACACACTGATGCTTCAGATTTTGCCATAGGAGGGGTTCTTATGCAGGATGGGCATCCGATGGCGTATGAGAGTCGGAAGTTGTAGGATAGAGAATGGAGGTATCCAATCCATGAGAAGGAGATGACTGCAATCATTCACTGTCTTCATGTGTGGAGGCATTACCTGATTGGGAAGCCATTTGTTGTCAAGACTGACAACGTTGCAACAAGTTATTTTGCATCACAACTGAAGCTTTCTGTGAAGCAAGCTCGTTGGCAGGACTTCTTGGTAGAATTCGACATGACTATTGAGTATAGACAGGGAAGACACAATGCGGTAGCAGATGCCCTTAGTAGGAAGGGACAGCTTGCAGCATTGGAGGGAGAAGACCAGGCAGAAAGGAGTAGGAGTCAAATTCAGATGTGAGAAGAGATGTAGAATAAGCTCAAGGAAAGTGTTGAAACCGATACTTTGGTGCAGAATATAGTGAAGCAGATAAAGGAGGGGAAGACACGAAAGTTCTTTCTACGAGAGGGATTCTTGTTCTTTGGAAACTGATTCTATGTTCCAAAGTCATCTGGAATCAGGAGACACCTTTTGAAGGAGTTCCATGACTTATCGTGGGCTGGCCACCCAAGGTAGCGTCGTTCTTTGGCATTGTTGGAGAGAGGATTATTTTGGGAGAAGATGTGGGAGGATGTTGAGGAGTATATACATACATGCATCATTTGTCAGCAGGAAAAATAGGATAATCAGAGGTAAGGAGGTCTATTGCAGCCTTTATCGATTCCTGAGAGACCATGGATGAGTGTCTCGATGGACTTCATCACTCAGTTGCCACAGGTTCAGGGGTATAATGGGATTATGGTCGTGGTTGATCATTTTTCCAAGTATGATGTCTTTGTTCCAACAAAGATGCCTTGTGGAGTCGAGTGGATTGCAAAGTTCTTCTTTAAGAACATAGTGAAGTATTGGGGGATGCCATTAAGAATATTGTCAGACCGAGATCCACGACTTACAGGTAGATTTTGGACCACATTGTTTAAGTTGGTCAGGACATAATTGTTGATGAATTCGAGTTACCATCTACAGAAAGATGGACAGACCGAGAGGATCAACGCATTTCTGGAGGATTACTTGAGATAGTATGTGACGACTGATCAGAAGAATTGGCCTGAACTCTTGGATGTTGCTCAGTTTAGCTACAACATTCAAAAGAGTTCTACGACAGGGTACAGTCCATTTGAGTTGGTGAATGGACAGATGCCAATCACACCACATACCATAGTGACATGAGGGTTTTTGAGAAGTCCTCATGTGAAGAAGTTCATGAAGGCTTGGGATGAGACCTTGGAGCTGGCATGGTTGCGCTTGCACGAAGCTGTAAGGAGAATGAAGAAATGGGCTGATAAAGGAAGACGGGATGTACACTTCAGTGTGGGAGATATGGTGTTTCTCAGGATTACCGGGGAGTAGTTTTAGCCACCTAAGGGGACTGCGAGTAAACTGACATGGAAGTATGAGGGACCATTCTAAGTGAATAAGAGAGCGGGGAAGTTGCTTATGAGCTGGAGCTTCTGCACCATATGCACTTGAAGCATCCGATTTTTCACATGAGTTAGTTGAAGAGATGCAGACTTGATGGTTATCATCTAGAGAGAGCTGAACCATTGAGAGGACTAGCCGGGATTGTGGACAAGCCAGATTTGGAGTTGGAGAAGAGTTTGAGCTTCAGAACTATAGGAATTGGTTGCCACATGAAACGGGAATTTCTTGTCAGATGGAAGAATGCACCAGAGGAAGAAAGCTGGGAAACGGAGGACTCACTTTGGAGATGGAAGAAGAAGATTGAGAAGTATGATAGGAAGCTACTGAGGAGGTCAGGATTGTCGAGGGCGATAATGATTTCGAGTGGGGGAGGATGTAACGCCCTGCGGTTGGTGAGTCAACCGGGCGCGCCGTCCCACTGTGCAAAGTAGCGAAGTCATGCGAAGGCAAGGTGACCGAGGGCGAGGTGCTATACTATGCAGGTGAGTTGGTCATTCCAAGTTTATATGGGCGAGTTGGGGAGCTCGCACGACAAGCAAACCAAAGGGAAAGGCAAATGGAAGAACGAATTGGTGGGCGGTCCCGTGCCATGGGTGGGCTGACCACATGAAGGTGTTGTATTGTTTGAAAGGTAAGGGCGGTTGAGGCATGAACGATAGGTCAGCCGGATGGCACGACCACCATTCAAAAACAATATATATATGCGGCGATGGCATGGAATTTTGACATCGCATTTGACTTCAATCACTCAAGCAAGAGGTGCAAGGAAGGGTGGTAAAGCCACAGCAAAGGTGCAACTCTATGCGCCTGTTAGCCGGGCGAGTCTACAAGAATTAGCACAAAGGTTGAAGGTGCGGGTGGTGGGAGTGTGAGGGCACCCACCCGCCGAGTATCTTGAACTAGTTTGGATTGTATCTTGGGTAAGGGTTGTTCATGGGTGGGCCCACTCGCCTTGATAATGGAACTCGTGTGTTGCATGTTGAATGGTTGGAGGGCGAGGCCACTGTGCGATCGTGCACAGGTGGGTGCCCGACTTGGTTGTAACGTCGGTGGAGCCTAGCTCCCGGTCATTGTAAAATTTTTGATACTTACATAATAAAAAAATTGTTGTTACATATGAATGTGTTCTCCTGCTATTCTATGGATGTTTATTATTGATGTTTATAATGTTAATGGATTCCGCACATTAATGTTATGTTATTCATGAATGAAGATGAATGTTAAAGCGTAGTTCATAAAGTAAGATAACGATGGAACATGTTAATTACTTAGGTGGTGCTGCACCCGGCCAATTAAACAAAAAAAGAATTAGGGGCATGACAGATGGTCTCTCGGTCCTCCAATATTGGCACATTGGTTGTATGGCACCATACCCTTGGAACTCCTATAATAAAACTTGCCACCTTTTGACCCTCAACATTGTAAACTCTGATCAATTGGTCTCACGGCCTTCCAACACTTTCACGTTCGATATATGGCCCTCAGAGCCTTGAGACTCCCGCTTTCTTTGCTTGTGCATCCCTTAAACACTGGTGTAGTGCTTCTAGACCTGTAACAAAATCAAATAAATTTTGGCTACGAGTTTCCAAATGATCTCCTGCACCTCTAAGAACTGATCTGAGTGATGGAATAGCCGCTAATAGGATCAATCCTTCCTATGTGACGACCTCTATATTCTACCAAATATATAGATTCGATTAAAATATGCTTGATCTGTGATGGATATGGGCCTTTGATATTTAAATTTGATTAAGACAGTCTCGATCTAGATGAGATAAACCCTGCAGAAAAGTCCAAAGAAAATTACCCTTGAATCCAGAAAACCATCAACACCAATATATATATATATATATACTAACACAATCATATTTATCAATATGGTTGACATACGTTGATAGGCGTATATGGAGCATATATACAATCACATATTCCAATGCGGTTGATATACGCCGATAGGCTTATATCAACCACATTAATAATTATTATCGGTATTTAGAATTAATAATAACTATATAAATATTAACAACCAGATTATTTATATATATTATTGTATAAATATTATATTAGTATTGTAATAATTATATAAACTCCTAATATATCTTAATTAATAATAAGAATAGCTCATAATAATATTAGATTATCATTATATTATTTAAATAATCTAATAATATAAAATTATAAAAAAAAAAAGATAACAATTATATTGTGTTATTATTATAATAATATAGAAATATAATTATCATAATAATATAATCACTATTATTATAATATTATTAGGAGTTTATATTATTGTTATAATATTTATATAATAATATATAGAAATAGTCTGATTGTTAATATTTATATAGTTATTAATAATATTCGATTATAATATTATAATAATATCATATTATTATAATAATATACAAATATAATTATTATTATAATAATAATATAATCAATATTATTATAATAAGAACAATAAAGACCAATTATTTATTATTTATGATAATTAATAACTATACAAATAATATAATAGTAACCATATTCTTATATAATTATATATTTATGGTTATTATATTATTATTATTATAAACCTAAACTCATAATATTATTATTATTATTATTATTAGGCTTTAGTATTTTTAATTTTTATCTTAGGGTTTGTATACATATGGTTAATTTTTATTAGTATTTAGGATTATTAATAACTATATAAATATTATCAAACAGATTTAGGATTATTAATAACTAATAAAGTTATATGGCTCCGATTTAATGTAAGTCCACGGTTGAAAGGCTCAAGGCCTAAAGAAATGCTTTTGATAGGCTTAGTGGGCATTAACTCACAGGCCTCAATATCAATATTTTTTTAAGGAAAGGGATTTTGGTTAACCCCCAAGAACTCTTTTCATCAAAAACCTAAGATAAACAAAAGGGACTAATATTATAAACCCAGGGAACTAATAAACCCATTGGTTTAATATTATAAACCCAAGGAATTAGTGAACCCAACGGATAAATATTAAAAACCTAAGGGATAAAGAAGTGCAAGGGATTGATATTACAAATACAAGAGATTAATAAAGATGACCATGATTGATATTATAAACCCAAGTTAATAATAAATCCAAACGATTAATACTAAAACCCTAAGGGATTATGAACCTAAAGAAATAATATTAAACCCAACGAGCTAATATTATAAACCCAACATTGGTAAACCCTAATATAAATATTAGAAAGACTAAAATAAACATGGTTTATTTTTATGGTGAGACAATCCTTGTCACGATGTGACATTCAACCATGGTTGACCATGGTTGTTTATGATTGGCAATGGTTGACCATGATCGATATTATAAATCTAAGGGATTGATATTATAAACCTAAAGGAATAATAAAACTAAGGGATCAATACTAAAACCCCAAGGGTTTATGAACCCAAGGAAATAATATTAAACCCATGGGACTAGTATTATAAACCCATCATTGTTAAACCCAAATATAAACACTACAAACACTAAAATAAATATGGTTTATTTTCGTAGTAAGTCAATCTTTGTCAAAATGTGACATTCAACCAAGGGACTAATATTATAAAACCAACATTGGTAAACCCAAATATAAATACTACAAATACTAAAATAAACATGATTTATTTTGACGTTGAGAAAATTCTTGTCACAATGCAACATTCAACCATAGTTGACGATGTTTGGCTATGATTGACAATGGTTTACCATGATTTATATTGTCAACCAAAGGGAATAATAAACCCAAGGGATTGATATTATAAACCCAAATGAATAATAAACCCAAGGGATAAATACTAAAACCCAAGGGATTATGAAGCCAAGGGAATAATATTAAACCCATGGGACTAATATTATAAACTTCACATCAAGTAAAGGCAAATATAAATACTACAAATGCTAATTATAAACCCAAATGAATAATAAACCGAAGGGAGTAATACTAAAACCCCAAGGGAACAATATTAAGCCCAAGGGACTAATATTATAGACCCAATATTCATAAACCCAAATATAAATATTACAAACACTAAATTAAACATGTTTTATTTTCATGGTGAGACAATCTTTGTCAAAATGTGACATTCAAGCATGAGACTAATATTATAATCCCAACATTGTTAAACCCAAATATAAATACTACAAACACTAATATTAACATGGCTTATTTTGATGGTGAGACAATTCGTGTCACAATGCGACATTCAACCATGATTGACCATGTTTGGCTATGATTGACAATGGTTTACAATGATTGATATTATAAAACAAAGGGAATAATGGACCCAAGGGATTGATATTATAAACCCAAATGAACAATAAACCCAAGGTTTTAATACTAAAACCCCAATGAACAATAAAACCAAGGGATTAATACTAAAAGTCCAAGGGATTATGAACCCAATGGAATAATATTAAACCAAAGGGCCTAATACTATAGACCCAACAAATGTAAACCCAAATGTAAATACTACAAACATCAAAATAAACATGATTTATTTTGACGGTGAGACAATCCTTGTCAGAATCCGAGAATCAACCATGGTTCACCATGATTGATATTATAAACCTAAGGGAATAATAAAACCAAGGGATTGATATTATAAACCTAAAGGAATAATAAAACTAAGGCATTAATGCTAAAACCCCAAGGGATTATGAACCGAAGGGAATAATATTAAACCCATGGGACTAATATTATAAACCCAATATTGATAAAGCCAAATATAAATACCATGAGCACTAAAATAAACATGGTTTATTTTGATGGTGAGACAATCCTTGTCACAATGCAACATTCAAACATGGTTGACCATGGTTGGCTATGATTAATAGTGGTTGACCATCATTGATATTATAAACCTAAGGGAATAGTAAACCCAACTTATTTACATTATAAACCCAAATGAATAATAAATCCAAGGGATTAATACTAAAACCCCAAGGGATTATGAACCCAAGGGAATATTATTAAGTCCAAGGGACTAATACTATAAACCCAACAATTGTAAACCCAAATATAAATATATATATATATTTCTAAGTAAAACTATTCTATTAATATGAGATAAAATTTATTTACAGTGAGGCTCGGGCCTCAATAGTGCTGAGCATCGTTCATTAAAAAATATGACTGTCTAACCTTGACTGCTCCAACAATGGGGAAACCAGTCTATGAAAGAAAAAAAACCCACACAAGGGTTATCATTTTTTACCAAAAACATATCAGACATTGCATAAACATAACCGGAAAATACAGACATAACCAAAATTGTCTAGTCATCGGAAAAGCATCCACCTGGTAGAAGGGCGACACCTGGCTGCCAAGTGTCGAAACTAGAGATTGTCTGGGGCTGGTTCTTCCTCGATCAGACACGTGTATTGATACCAATCCTCCTCTTCTACTGATGTGCCGTTGCCTCGAGCTGGATGGGCACTCGCGGAACTACCCGAAACTGCATGCGGTCTGGACATGTCTCCCGATCTGCTTCCTGAAACCTCCGTGTCACCAATTCTACTGTCAGCAGCCTGTTGACTACCAACCAACTCTTTTCCATGCGGGATGGCAACATCTTCGTCGAGTTGCTGTTTGCCTGGGTTGTGATTGCATCTGTTTCTTTGTGTTGCCCTTTGCTGCTCAGCATTGTGCTTAGGCAGAGCTGCCGACGGGTCGATTTCTTCAGAGAATGTGATAGTTATGGTGGCAGTGATAACAGGTCGATGCAGGTTGCTGTGGAAATGGAATTGCATTTTGTGGGGAGCTTGGTGTGGAGGAAGGGGAAACTTGGCTGTATGGATAGCGGCATCCCTCCTCCCTACACCTTGGAGCTGAGCTCTTCCCCTTCTACTGCGGGTGTCGGGATACCGGCCAGAGAAGGAGCCATAAGGATTGGGAATGTCAGATGAAGTGGAGGGGGAGAGAGAGTCTGGGCTGGGCGTTGCAGGAGGGCAGATGCTCCCGCCACGAGTGCCCCCTCTCCTGCTCCACATTCGGTGGCAAATGTGAGCCATGGCAGGATTCAAAGCAAGGTGATCAACGGGAAGATTGGTGGAATGTCTCTGTAGAGAGTGAGTGAGGAGGTCTGAGCACGAGCTAAATTACAGATCCTGGTGTAGGAGAAGTGAAACCCATTGCTAAGGTATAGACAGCTAAGCAGCTAGCAGCGGCTTCCCATTACTGTGCATGAGCAGGGCTCTACGGCTTGAGGAGGACAAACGCAGTGGAGCAGGGGAGGAGGAATAGCATTATGGTCTACGAAGGCCATTGCTATGAGCATTATGTTGATGTCTCAGCCAGAACATTCATTTAATGGCACCTGCAAGGTGCCATGAATGCCCTTCAGGTTGGCATGGGGGAAGACGCAGGCAGCCATGTGGCCAGTACTCCCACTGCCCAACCATCTAATCGTCTTAAATGACTTGATTATCACCCGCATCCGGGTACCCAAATATAAATATTACAAAGACTAAAATAGACATGATTTATTCATGGTGAGACAATCCTTGTGACAATGTGACATTCAACCATGGTTGACCATGATTGATATTATAAACATGAGGTAATAATAAACCCAAGGGATTGATATTATAAACCCAAATGGATAATAAACCCAAGAGATTAATACTAAAACCCCAAGGGATTATGAACACAAGGGAATAATATTAAACCCAAGGGACTAATATTATAATCCCAACATTCATAAACTCAAATATAAATATTACAAACACTAAAATAAACATCATTTATTTTCATGGTTAGAAAATCCTTGTGACAATGTGACATTCAAGCATGGTTGACCATGGTTGGCTATGATTGACAATGGTTTACCATGATCAATATTATAAACCTAAGGGAATAATAAATCCAAGCGATTAATATGAGAAACCGAAAGGAATAATAAAACGAAGTGGTTAGTGCTAAAACCCCAAGAGGTTATGAACCCAAGGGAATAATATTAAACCCAAGGGACCAATATTATAAACCCAACTTATATAAACCCTAAGGAAAATATTATAAACATTGAAATAAACATGATGGACCATCATCAATTTTCATATTGAGACAATCCTTATGACAATTCCATGTTGGACCATGCTTGAAATCATAATAAATCATGTTTGCCTCAGGAATAATAAACCCAAGTGATTGATATTATAAACCCAAGGGATTAATACCAAAACCCCAAGGGATTATGAAACAAAGGGAATAATATTAAACAAAAGGGACTAATATTATAAACCCGAGGGAATAATAAACGTAAGGGATTGATATAATAAACCCAAAGGAATAAAAAACCCAAGGGATTATTATTTATTTTCGTGGTGAGACAATCCTTGTTAGAATATGACATTCAAGCATGGTTGGCTATGATTGACAATGGTTTACCATGATCGATATTATAAACCTAAGGTAATAATAAACCTAAGGGATTAATATGAGAAACCCAAAGGAATAATAAACCCAAGCGATTGATATTATAAACCCAAGGGATTAATACTAAAACCCTAAGGGATTATGAGCCAAAGCGAATACTATTAAACAAAAGGGACTAATATTATAAACCCAAGGGAATAATAAACCCAAGATATTGATATAATAAACCCAAGGGATTAACACTAAAACCTCAAGGGATTATGAACCCAAGGAATTATTAATATTAAAAAGTTGAAGAATGAAGAAAACCAATAATTTGATACTATAAACCATTGGGAATTAATAAAGCGAAGAGAAAAATATTAGAAACCATCGAAATTTTCATATTAACCATGGTTTACCATGGTTGATTTTCATATTGACATATAAATATTAACTATAAATATTAATAATACTAAAAGTAATATTAATATTCACATTCATATTAATTAATATTATTATTAAAATTAATATTAATAAATAATATTAAAACTTTATATTAAAATTTTATAGCCCTAAAACAAGCATGGTTGATCATGTTGACCATGATTGATGTTCATATTGAGACAATATTTTTCAGAATGTGGCATTGTACCATGGTTGACCATGATTTTCATATAAAGAGAATCCTTGTCACAACGTGACAATGGAGCATGGTTGACCATGGTTGATTTTCATATTGACAATCTGTGTCAGAGTGTGACATTGTACTATGAGACAATCTTTGTCATACTATAAGCATGCCTATTGATGATCTTTGACCATGATTTACCATGGTTGATTTTGATATCGAGGAAACCTTTATCACAATGTGACATTAGAGCATGATTGATAATGGTTGACGATGGTTGACGATGGCTGATTTCGATATTGAGACAATTTTTTTCACAGTATGACGTTTAACCATGCTTGACCATGGTGATTTTCATATTTACCATGATTTACCATGATTGACTTTCATTTTGCGGCAATCTTTGTCACAATGCGACATTTGACCATGGTTGAACATAATTGGCTATGATTGTTGGCAATGATTGATTTTCATATTGAGATAATTGTTGTTATAATGTGACATTGGACCATGGTTCACGGTGAATGACAATACTTGGCAGTGGTTGATTTTCATTTCGAGACAGCCTTTGCCACAATGTGCCATTGGGCCATGGTTGACGACGATTAACCACGATTATAAACCCAATGGATTTATATTAAATCCTAGGATTAATATTATAAACCATGTGAATAATATTATACCCTAGGAATATGGACCCTTAGATTAATAAACCTAAGGGATTAATATTATAAACCCTAGTGACTAATAAACAAAAGGAATTAATACTAAAAACTGAGAGGATTATAGACCCAAGGGAAAAATATCAAATCTAAGGGCATAATATAATATACCCTAGGTATATAAACCCTAAGATAAATATTATAAACCACAAAATAAACATGGTCGACCATTATTGACTATGGTTTATTTTCATATTGACACAATCTTTGTCACAATGCGACATTTGACCATGGTTGAACATGACTGGTTATGATTGAATATGGTTGGCAATGATTGATTTTCATATTGAGACAATCGTTGTTATAATGTGACATTGGACCATGGTTCACCATGAATGACAATGCTTGGCGGTGGTTGATTTTCATGTTGAGACAACCTTTGTCACAATGTGCCATTGGGCTATGGTTGACCACGATTGACAATGATTATAAACCTAATGGATTCATGTCAAATCCTAGGATTAGTATTATAAACCATATTAATAATATTATACCCTCGGAATATGGACCCTGATTAATAAACCCAAGGGATTAATATTATAAACCCTAGTGACTAATAAAGAAAAGGAATTAATAATAAAAACTGAGAGGATTATAGACCCATGGGAATAATATGAAATCTAAGGGCATAATATTATATACGCTAGGTATATAAACCCTAAGATAAATATTATAAACCACAAAATAAACATGGTCGACCATTGTTGATTATGGTTGATTTTCATATTGACACAGTCTTTGTCACAATGCGATGTTCGACCATGTTTATCCGTGATTTATTTTCATATTGAGACATTCTTTGTCACAATGCAACGTTAGACTATGGTTGACCATGGTTGATTTCATATTGAGACAATATTTCTCACAATTGACATTGGACCATGGTTGACCATAGATGGCCATTGTTGTTGGACCAAGGGATAATCTTCGTTACAATGTGACCATGATTATTGACCATGGTTGACCATGATGGATTAGAGTTGATTTTCATATTGATAAAATATTTTTCATAATGAGATGTTCGACCATTGTTGACCATGATTGACCATGGTCGACAATGGTTGACCATGGTTTATTTTCATATTGTGACAATATTTGTCAGAATGTGATGTTGGAGCATAGTTGACCATGATTGGTTTTCATATTGAGACAATCTTTTTCATAATGTGATGTTTGAATGAATATTATAAACCCTAAAATAAACATGGTTGGCCATCATTGACCATGGTTGATTTTCATATTGACATAAATATTAATAATAGTAAAAGTAATATTAATACTAATATTCACATTCATATTAATTAAGATAATTATTAAAATTAAAATAAAAATTAATATTAATAAATAATATTAAAACTTTATATTGAAATTTTATAACCCTAAAACAAGCATGGTTGATCATGTTGACCATGATTGATGTTCATATTGAGACAATATTTTTCAGAATGTGGCATTGGACCATGGTTGACCATGATTTTCATAGAAAGAGAATCCTTGTCACAACGTGACGTTGGAGCATGGTTGACCATGGTTGATTTTCATATTGTCAATTTGTGTAAGAGTGCGACGTTGGACCATGGTTAATCATAGTTGGCCATGGATGACCATGTTTGTGATAATGTGACATTGTACTATGAGACAATCTTTGTCATACTGTAAGCATTCCTATTGATGATCTTTGACCATGATTACCATGGTTGATTTTGATATTGAGGAAATCTTTATCATAATGTGACATTAGAGCATTGTTGATAATGGTTGACGATGGTTGATTTCGATATTGAGACAATTTTTGTCACAATGTGACATTTAACCATGTTTGACCATGCATGATTTTCATATTTACCATGTTTTACCATGATTGACTTTCATTTTGAGAAAATCTTTGTCATAATGTGACATTTGACCATGGTTGAACATGATTGGCTATGATTGAATATGGTTGGCAATGATTGATTTTCATATTGAGACAATCGTTGTTATAATGCGACATTGGACTATGGTTGACCATGAATGACAATGCTTGGCGGTGGTTGATTTTCATATCGAGACAACCTTTGTCACAATGTGTCATTGGGCCATTGTTGACCATGATTGACAATGATTATAAACCTAATGGATTTATATTAAATCCTAGGATTAATATTATAAACCCTAGTGACTAATAAACAAAAGGAATTAATACTACAAACTGAGAGGATTATAGACCCAAGGGAATAATATCAAATCTAAGGGAAAAATATTATATAACCTAGGTATATAAACCCTAAGATAAATATTATAAACCACAAAATAAACATGGTCGACCATTGTTGATTATGGTTGATTTTCATATTGACACAATCTTTGTCACATTGCGACATTCGACCATGGTTATCCGTGATTTATTTTCATATTGAGACAATATTTGTCATAATGCAACGTTACACTATGGTTGACCATGGTTGATTTTCATATTGAGATAATATTTGTCACAATTGACGTTGAACCATGGTTGACCATGGATGGCCATTATTGTTGGACCAAGGGACAATCTTCGTTACAATGTGGCCATGATTATTGACCATGGTCGACCATCATGGATCAGAGTTGATTTTCATATTGATAAAATATTTTTCATAATCAGATATTGGACCATGGTTGACCATGGTTGACCATGGTTGACCATGGTTGACCATGGTCGATGATGGTTGACCATGGTTTATTTTTATATTGTGACAATCTTTGTCACAATGTGACATTGGACCATAGTTGACCATGATTGGTTTTCATAATGAGACAATCTTTTTCACAATGTGATGTTTGGATGAATATTATAAACCCTAAAATAAACATTGTTGGCCATCACTGACCATGGTTGATTTTCATATTGACATAAATATTAATAATACTAAAAGTAATATTAATATTCACATTCATATTAATTAATATTATTATTAAAATTAAAATTAATATTAATATTAATAAATAACATTAAAACTTTATATTAAAATTTTATAACCCTAAAACAAGCATGGTTGATCATGTTGACCATGATTGATGTTCATATTGAGACAATATTTTTCAGAATGTGGCATTGCACCATGGTTGACCATGTGTCACACGGAATAAGTCGATCTTGCGTACAAGATAGACCTTCCTAGAATCTAAAGAAGACCTAATGACAAGCAAACCAACCAGACACTATCTTTCTCTAAATATGCTTTTATAAACAATGGAAAACAAGTGTTTTTAGGGCCTACCTTAGGTCCAATGCAAGTTTGTGGATACCCTCGCTCCTTTGATCCAAATGAGCTCCTTTGTCGCGAATTTGCAAACACAAACAAGGCAAACAAATTAAATAGCACCTGAAAAGCCAATATCATAAAACATATTTAACATGGAAGTCAAGGAGTCCATGAAACAAATAACATGAGATACTTGTTGATAAAAATGAGTTTGATTGTATTAATTCAAAAGAAGAAGAAGTTTACACCTGTGCCTTGACGCTATACAAGCTCCTCCTAGGGTCCAGCAAGAAGTCTCCTCTACTTTGACAAGTTTGACTCACTCCCTAATGAAGCCAAAAAGGTATGTGATCTCTCCTCTTAAGCTCAACTAGGAAGTCTTGATTTCACCAGCATTTACCGTCAAAAATGTTCAGCTTCTAACCTTTCCAGCAACCAGCCCAATGCCTAAATTTATAGTGAAATGGAGGGAGGTTACTAGGTCCTCCTTCAAAGGGATAAATCCCTCCTTCAAAGGGATAGCTCCTCTCATTAAGGGATTAGCTCCTTCTCTTTTGGGATGCATGAACGACCTCAGAGCAAACAATCCACGTCAAAATTCCTTCTAGAATCCTCTAGAATTAACCCAAAGTGAGTTTTTCAAGATAAAACTTGTGCCTTTTGACTTTCACAGGGGTCTGCAGCCACACCATTAGGGACAGAGCGGTCAGGTCCGCAGTTTTTGTAAACAGAAGGTGCGGGACCACAGGTGACAGTGAGAGAAAGTGCGGAACCAAAGTTACATTGATTTTTAATGTCTTTCTCTCATTTCCAAAGCTTGACTTGAAGATCTGAGGTCTGAGACTTGCTTAGGAGGACAGTACAAGTGATGATAGACCCATACTGACTGCAAATAATCATGGTGACGATATTTTTGTGTAACAGATTGCCCCCTAAAGTGCGAAGTCTGTAGTAGATGAGGATTTCATTTATCATTTAGGAAGAGTGAAGTACTTTATCATTTCAAGGATCATCTTGTGGAGAGACCGGTTGGAACCTGTAAAAACATTCAATGCAAGATATATATATGAGATCATATCATCGCTGAGGTAGGCATTCCCATACTCAGATCAAAACTGACTAGAAAACTAACTACTGCTCTATTATAGGAATGATCTTGTAAAACATCACAAGTATAGACTCATGTGGACACAATATCGATGCAGCCATCTGTTTATGAATAGTGCATTATATAATGAATACAAAATTCCTCGCAACCTAGATTGTGGAAACTAGATCCAGGGTCTTCATTTCTACTTCCCGAAACAGTACGATTGTATCCATGCAAATGAATGTGTTGATGTCGAACATGGTAGAAACCACTTGATTACCAGTCAATGATGTAAATTGTTAACAAGTGTGAGAGAAACCACCAGTCATGTCAATGGCTCTCAAAGTACCCAGTACAATCCATGAGATGCGAATAAATGTGTTGATGTCGAACGTGTCACAGAATCCTTTGATCGAAGGTCAATGATGCAACCTGTCGTCAAAGGTGAGAAACCTTCCATTGAGGCATGCAGATCCCAAGGTACTGACGATTTATAGATCATCTTTCTAGATAATGAGCTGAAGTCGATAGAAAGTGATCCGTCGTAGGCAAGCCCACAACATGAAATCATAGATCAAGTCGAAGAAATTTAGTTGCAAGGACTGACTCAGGGATGGTCAATATGGATGACAGATATTTTGCAGATGAATGGCTTATTGGCAGTGACCTCTTGAACACATAATGACACGATAGATGGCTTGGTGACAATTGACCCAAAGTTAATACCCAGAAACTAGCTGAAGACTTTCAATGTGGTTTGATCAACTGTTAGGCAAAGGATTTCCCAACCCAGGTGAATAAAAGTGTCGTGTTCAAGAGTGGTTACAAAGTATGACAAACAGGCTCATTTTCCTCTCTTTTCCCCCACCATTTCTGGCAAGTACCTCTTTATTTTTGACAAGCTTGAGGAGGATAACGTTTGCTTGATTATAAGCTCATCCTTCGGATGAGTCCAACTTAGTTTAAATTCAAACCCTAAGAAGGAGTGGTTCGTTCTTGTTTGTAATTGAACAAGTCCTTTACTGCGAAATTTTAACGAGTCCAGTATAGGAGAAACTCGACATTTTTCAATTTTAGAGAGTCTGAAAAAACTTAAGAAGACTCCAGGGTTGACCTTTTTCGTAAATTTGTGTCTCCCAAGCCCGAAAAAGTATAAAATAATACTTGAGAAAACCGCTTGATCTTTTACGACCAAGGAGTACTTTTCGTTATTAGTGCCCTTGACCTGAAAAAGTAAAAAAGCGATCAATGACACATCGTTTTATAACCAATATCAAATTTGAAAATGACAAAAATCCAGCAATCTTTCCATGTTTTTATGGTCGGAAAAGAGCTGTAAGTGGACCGTCTTTTAATTCCATTTTAACAAGTTTAAAAGAAGAACTCGGCAATCTTTTCATGTTTCAGGAGTCAAAAAAGGGCTTAAAGATGACTAAATGTTTTTTCGTAGAAAACAATAGATTTCGCTTGAATAATCCGTTATCCTGCACAAAAACACAAACATTACTCATACCTGTTTGAAATGGATAAAAATGTCGCAAAAATACCTTTTCAAAGTGAAACATAAACAAATTTGCAATTTATTTACTCAAAAAACTTATAAAAAGGGCCTTCGTCAATTCATTTTTACCGTTTGAGTTTTGGGTGAGAAAATAGTGCTTTTTCTCAGAAAACTTCCCGTGAAGATTGCAGAAAATCCAACCGTCGGAATCGAACGTCGTCTTCTCCAGGTAATCCACATCATCCTACTCTTCTTTTTTAATCGTTTCAATTTTTGTTTTAGTCATTTATTTCATTTTTGGGAGGGTTTTTAGGCTTAAAACCCGCGCGCGGGGGCCCGCAGGTTTACCACTGCTGGCCTCAGGACCCCGACTTTTTCTCCATTGGGAAAAAGCTCGGGGTCCGCACCTTCCATGTAGACAAGGTGCGGTCCCACGCACTGTCTCTAACCCGGAGGGTGCGGTCCCTGTCGCAAGGGTTTTTAACCCAAAAATTCTCAAAAATGGACCAATCAAAATAATTTCTAGCAATTTAATTTATCCTTACACTTGATGTAGAGAGTACATCATGCTAGATTGGCGTGAACGAGAGCATGAGGACATGGATGCTGCCGCATGGAATCATCAGCCTTCACTTGATGCTTTGAGGGCGTGCGGCTTGTACAAATTCTGGGCCATTCCTGGCATGAGGGCTCAGGTGGATTTCTTACAGTGGTTGGTTGACAGATGGAGCATACAGGACCAGTGCTTCTTCATTGGTGGCCACCAGCTCGAAATCGAGCCGACAGACATATATTTCTTGACTGGTTTGCCTAAGAGAGGCGAAGACTTGACTCTGTTTGGGGCTAGGCCAGGTGGCCAGTCTGTCGATAGCCTCCGGCCAGAGTACTGCAACAGCCAGACTAGAGACAAAGGGATAGACATAAAGACCATATCCCGTCCTGAACTCATGGTGATTGCGTTTACTGTCACTAGACTTTGTGGGGCTGCCGCATTACATATTGCCACTGGATCCCAGATGCGTATGACAGTTGATTGCTTCCAAGGCACCATCTTCAACTGGTGCGATGCCGTGTTGGCCAATCTGAAAGGCCAACTGACCAGGGCCAAAAACAGACAACTAAAGACCTTTGGTTATGTGGCTTTGGTTGTGAGTTTTGGCTTGGAGAGGGTTCCTATGTTGATCCTGCAACACCTTACTGTTGGAGCTGGGCTTCCTCGAGAGCCCAAACTGATGCGATGGGTCGCAGTCATGGCCCGTCACCCGGACGAGAGGACAGAGGTTGCTCGATTCAAACCTGAGTATTTCCAATGGCTGGAAAACTAGGTCTTTTCTATTCAGGACTTCCCTTACGCTGGGATAGATTTTCATGGTGACCCAGACATGGTTCTTCCACCAGGAGAGCAGTGGGATGATTCAGGTAAAATCCTTTTCAACATTTTTCCTATTTTAATTTTTTTATTATTTTTCCATCGTCTCAAAACTGATAGAAAAAGTTTCAAATGCAGATGTGGGTCCACAGCCAGTTGCACCTGTGCCAGACCCACAGGACGAATCAACAGAGGTTTTGGCCGCGTTGGAGGGTCCTCTCGAGCGCTTGACAGGAGATATTTCAGAGACCACTATAGATGACATTCCTCGTCGACTTCATCGCTATGTGATTGGGGTCCGAGGACCTTTTAGGAGGTTCCTTTCCAAGGTGGCCCATGCAGTGGTTTCTTATAGAGATCATCACCAGTGATAGGATGATCGCCTATTGTGGGCACATATGACATTTTTTTTTTTTGTACTTATCATTTTTGCTGATCATAAGGTGTTTTTCAACCTATGATCGAGGATGATGTATTTTTTGACACACTCCTATATATATATCACTATACCGGCTTATCTTGTAAATTATGTTATGGAATGATTTTAAATTTACATGTATGATTATTGCAAATGTCTATTTAACATCCGAGAAGCAATTGCATCTGCTAATGTATTTAAAGATCTTGGAATATGCTGATATTCAATATAATCAAATTCACGTTCCAAGAGACGCACTCTCAAAAATAATCTTAATAACACTGGATTTCTAATGGCATACACTCTATTAAGCTGTAATACAATGAGTTCAGAATCTAACCTCACTATCAAACTCCGAATCCCAAATGAAATAGATTCAGATAATAACTCAATCACTGCACTATACTCGGCAATGTTGTTTGCTGTTTGACCGAGGCTTACCCCATGCATAGATACTAACTCGTCAGAGGGCGAATAGATAACCCAAGTTGCGGAAGAAATGTTGCGTGTATTACGACAAGCACCACCAGCGAAACCAATGTATGTTTGGAGAGGCATCGACATCTGCAATATCAAGATTAAAACCAAGATAAGCAGGAATAATGACGAAAAAGCACTCTCTAAGCTAATCACACTGTTTAATCTAAAACACACCAGCTAGAAAGAAAAACTATCCTAACTAAAAATCTCCATACCCATTCCTTAAGCATAATACCTCTTCAAGTAAAGACCATTTCTGGGTTTACCCAAAGAGTCCCCGTCAAAGTCTACCAATTCATAGGCCCCTTTTGCTAGCTTTCGCTTGACAACATAGGGACCATGCCACATAGGAACGAATTTTCCAGCGCATAATTTATCATTAGCTTGATCGTAAACTAAGACTAGATCTCCTTCCGAAAAATTTCGAGGGGTCACATTTCGATCATACTGATCTTTCATGCATTTTGCGTGAGTCTCGATCGCCAAGGTAGCATCACGTCGATTCTCATCTAATTGAGCCAAGTATAACAAACGATTTTCCTCTTCGGAAGTGGCTGGAAGTAACTCGATGGCCATTTGCAGTGACGGGATTTCGCATTCAATGGGTAACACAGCTTCCAAACCATAGACTAGTTGGAAAGGAGTGAACCCTATTGATGTTTTTACTGAAGTTCGATACGCCCAAAGCGCTGAAAATAGCATGTTGTGCCAATTCGACCGATGAATCCAATGATTCGTCGGATCATGATAACTAAAACTTTGTTGATGGATTCAACCAGACCATTAGCTTGTGGATAATAAGGGGTTGAACTATCGTGACGTAAACCAAGCTGGCCTGTAAGTTCGGTCATCATAACGTTTCGAAAATGACACCCATGATCAGTGATTATCACTTGTGGGTCACTAAACCTAGCAATTATATGATTGAACACGAAAATTGCAGCTGTCTTGCCATCTGCCTCAAATGTAGGCATCACCTCGGCCCACTTGGTAAAATAATCTACCGCAAGGATGATATACACATGCCCCCCGGCCGAGTGAGGGTTACATGTAATTAAACTGATACCCCATTTGGCAAAAGGACCAACGAAATTATAGGGTGGAGAGGAGCAGGTGGAGCACACATCTTTCGATCAAAAATTTGGCAGTTGTGGCATTTTTGGACCACCGTAATACAATCTTTAAATAAAGACGGCTAGAAGTAGCCAGCGCGCAATATCTTTTGGGCTGTGGCATACCCAGACATATGACCGCCACACACTCCAGAGTGACAGTCATTTAGAACCCTTTTAGCTTCCTTGTGAGTTAAGCAACGTCAAAACACAGAGTTTGCCCCACGGCAATAAAGAGTATCTCCAATAATCCTGAATTGTTGGGACTGGAATCGAATTTTTCGACGTTCTGACCTTGAAATTTCTGTCCGAAAGGATTGGGTTTCGAGATAAACGATGATATCCCCATACCACGAGTCTAAAGTGCTGATTAGAAACGAGGATTCATCCGTAATGGGCTCCTCCGCCACAGTTTCCGTGTCAGCACGCGGGAAGTCACACATTAACTCCGCAAAAACTAAAGATTTCTTAGACTTGGATTTCTCAAATTCCAAGTCGAACTCCTGCAGGATAACAATCCATTTAGAGTACTTGCCCCCTAGCAATTTCTTGGTCAAAATGTAGATCATAGGGTTGCAGTCCGAAATTACTGTAGTTTTACGTAGTAAAATGTAGTGACGAAAACGTTGGACAGCTTGAACAGCTGCCAATGCCAATTTCTCCACATGTGAGTATTTTAGCTCAGTTGGATTTAAAGTTTGACTAAGGTAATATATCACATGTTTAGTTCCGAATTCATCTTCCTGAACTAAGACCATTCCAATGGTGGAATGAGAGGCGGCGAGATACAAGAAGTAATCGCGGTTGTAGTTGGGAGGATGCAATAACGGTGCATGGGTCAACGCGTGTTTAAGTGCATCAAAATATTTCTGAGCTATCTCATCCCAATAGAATGGAGTATTCTGTTTCAACAACCGGGTAAAACCCTTTGTAACCTCGGCGTAGTTAGGAATGAATCGTCGTAAAAAGTTTGCTTTCCCCTGCAAACTTTGGAGTTGGTGAAGACTTGAAGGAGGAGCCAATTTGATGATAGCTTCGACCTTCGAGGGATTGACGCGAATGCCGGCTTTCGAAACTACAAACCCCAGCAATCGACCTGTTTCTATACAAAAGACACATTTGTGTGGGTTCAACCGAATCCGATAATGCCTACACCTCATAAAGATTGCTCGTAAATGGACGAGGTGATCAGCTCGATGTAATGAATGAGCAGGCAAGTCATCGAGATAGGGTTGCACAATGTGCTTGATGTCATGAAACGCATAAGGCATCGCCCTTTGAAAAGTTGCTCTGGAATTCTTGAGCCCAAAAGGTAACTTGCAATAAGCAAATGTCCCCCATGGACAAATGAAAGCCGTTTTTGGTTGATCGGCAGGTAGAATATTGATTTGATTGTATCCGGAAAAAGTGTCCATGAAGGAGAATATTTTGCTGCCGGCACAGTCATCAATGATTTGATCGATATAGGGTGTTGGGTAATTGTCCTTTGGATAGGCTCGATAATGTCCCTATAGTCGATACATATTCTTATTGTTCCCTATTTTTTGTTAACCGGAATAATATTCGATACCCAATCAGTTAACAGGATCGGATAAATGAAACCTGCTTTCAATCATTTTTCAAATTCTGCTTTAATTGCAGCAGCTTTTCATGGGTGAATCTGACGCAAACGTTGCCGGACGGGTTTAGCATCCGGGTAAGTCTTGATCTCATGAACAACAATCGCGGGATCAATTCCTGACATTTCCTCATAGGACCAGGGAAACACGTCGCGGAATTCTTGAAATAGGGCCTTATATAGTTGAATTTCATCATCTGTACAAGAGGCACCTATATGAATGTTCTCAACAATTCCGGGCTTAACCGAAATGTCAATAGGAATAGTTCGAGAGATGTTTCCCAAATTTAACTCTGAATCGGGATGTTTCATTGGATTTTGAGGTTCCTTGACATATTCAGTTGTAAAAATTGATGAGAAATCATTTTCAAAACGATCATTCTCAGGTAGAAACGAAGATCTGTGATGGAGATCTTCCCATGGTAAATCATCTACACATAGGATTTCACGAATTTGCTCATCTGAGTGAACAAGTTTATAAAACGTAATTAAATCCAAGTTTGATGTGAAAAATGATTCCTCACGGACCACATTCATGAAGTTATTTTTGGTTGAAAATGGGTCGGTAAACGATTGCACGGCCTCATACGCAATTTCATATGGACTCAAAGGCATGACATCACCAAATGAGTCTATCTCAGATTCAGAAGGAATGATCCAAGGATCATCATAAACAATGTTGTCTGATGTAATCATATGAATGGTTGTAAATGAAGACGATGCGTTGATAGGAGGAAAAGGAAAAGTCCCCAGTAAACCGACATCTTTAACTAGTCCTACTCCAACATCCTTATATGGGATAGTCGTTTTACCGACATGCTGAATACTCTCAGAAGAGGCTGGGTCAGATGAAAAGTAAGCCAGTTGGTCTATTGTTACGATCTTTCCATTATGTGGAAACTTTATTACTCGAAAGACCGATGAAACGACCGCTGTCATAGCGTAAGACCAACTTCGACCCAAGAGAAGGTTGTAATCTAGAGGGGCATCAACCACCTCCACATCTAGAATAACGGTTTTTCCTTCAACCCCTTTAGGCAAATCCTATAGAATGCCAAAAGGATGAAACCAACGACCATCCAAGGCCTTTAGAATCGTCGGGGATTGATTTGGAGAAGGAGAACCAAGCGATCTCCAACACTGTATCGACATAATACATGTTGAGGCTCCATCATCAATTACAGTCCGATGAATAGGTCTGTTTTTGACTATCACTGGGATCTGGAAAGCCATTTGATGAGGCAAACACAGTGTAATATTTTCTAGATCGAAAATTATTAGGTTCAAGTCCTGAACGTCAACAGCTCCTATAGCCGACAAAAGTAATTTACGTTGTGCTGGACATGATTGCAGCACTTCCAAAGCCGACATTGTTGAGGGTGAAAAGACTAAATCCTCAACAATGTTATAATTCTGAGCCACTCTCGCATGTGGATTGAAAGCTGACTTTCGAAGTATACCCTTGGCGGGCGGTTTGATTACCAAGTCTGGATTAGGTTTCTCGATCTGTAGTGGATCAGAACCGGGAGCTGAGGTTGATGGATTAGAATGAGAAGATTCTGCTTCTTTACCATCAACAAGACTTTTACTACCATAATCTTACGATCGAGTCGCAATCCTAACATGGGACATCATCAGTATGGGTTCTTCATTGGCACTCGAGGATGAACCTATCATCTTACTGTCTTGAGCTGGAAAAGGATCCTTCAAAACAGCAGGAGTTTGGGAACCTTTGACAATATTCGCAACCTCTGCACGATGAGGGCAGTCTCTTGTAAAATGTTCATCGTCACAAATGAGACAAGGATAGCGAGGTTTGCGCTTTTCATCATTTGATTCTGCCTTTTTAGGTTTCCCCTTTGAATTTTTTTCCGTTTTATTCTTCTTCTTTCCTTTCTTCTTCCCACCGGATTTTGATTTGGCTGTAGATGACTCTACAACATGAATATCGGCGGAAATCTCTTCAGGAGAATCTCCTGTTGGGGAATCAGGCAAGGCTATGATGGGAGAAGAATTCTTGGAAGAATTCTTCTTACTTTTAGTGTTAACCGTGCCAATCATACCATCGGCGGCATGAGATCCCGAAGGAGCTTTAGTGATTTGATTTTTCTTGGGAAGATTGGGGATTTTCTCGTGTAACGTACCTGACTGAGTATAGACCAAGTCAAGGTACTGTGCTTGAGCAATTACTTGCTCCTCAGTAACAACTCCGGCTTTAGCTACATCTTCAGTGATCTTTGGCAACAAAGATTTTACAAACCACTCGGCCAAGATCTGATCTGGAACAAACACCTTCACTAAATGTCGTCGACGTCTCCACTCATGAATATGATCTGAAATGTAAGTGGATGTCGATTGTTTTAACGAAGTTAACAATTCCATGCCATTGTCATATCGGACTGGCAACTGAAAATGAGTTAAAAACGAGGTAGCTAACTGACTAAAATTATAAAAAGTGCCTCATGGTAACTCAATGTACCACTTGGCCGCGAGACCAATTAGAGTGCGCTGGAAAAGTCTAAGACGGATTGAATCATCTGAAATGGAGTTAGATGCACACCAGAGGTGGTAAGTTATCAAATGGTTCGACGAGTCCTCTCCTGATTTACCTTCGAACTTAGGAATGTCACTGGGCAACTTATTCGGCATTGGCGGCCAAAATGGAAGATAATTAATGGGATCATTCGTGAGGCGCGACAAGTCAGGCAAGTCTGATTGATACTGATAGACTGGCTGCTGCACAGCAGGACCGAATTGGTACTGTCCCTAGTACGGTTGATAAGTAAATTGTGGTTGACTTGTGACAACCGTACTTGAACCAGGTTGTCCTACAAGCATCTGAACCGAAGTTTGAATCGTGGATCCAGACGGTGGTAAAGATGTCTGAGGAGTAGATACAGGAACAGTAGAAACCAGAGCTGTCGATACTCCAGAAGTAGGTGGGGTAGATTGAACAGATGTTGCGGCAGTTGTAGCAGTCGTTTGAGGTGGAGTACGAGGCGTACTAGGCCTAGGCTGAGAAACTACCGAAGGTACAGAAGTTTGAATGTTAGACTGGACTGGTTGCTGGGGGGTACCAGAAACTAAGGGTTGTCCAGTTTGAGATGACAACTGTACACTTGGCTGCGACACCTGTTGAGTTTGTGATGGATCCCACACAATATTCATTCCTGGGTACTAACCCATAACAGGTTGAGAATACTGAGGACCATAACCGGGTTGAGGGTAGGATTGATAATTGAAAGGTACATTTCCCGTTCCTTGAACATACGTTTGACCGGAGGGTGGTTGGAAACCTTGGTTCGAGTACTGACCTTGGGGTTGATACCCTTGAGGCACATACTGATACTGGGGTTGAACTTGAGGTATAAATTGATATTGGGGTTGACCTTGGGGTACATATTGAGTCTGGGGTTGACCTTGAGGAACATACTGTCTCGTAGGTATGTATTGTCCTTGAGGTTGCCCCCCAGATGCAAATTGGGTACCTTGAGGTTGCCCCCCAGGTGAGAATTGAGGCTGCTCCCCAGGCAGTAACTGGCCACCTTGAGGTTGAGGATTGGGAATAGAACCTGGCATCATAAGAATGTCTTCTACGCTCAACGGCTTAGTACCATTGCTTCCAGTTAATAACCCTTGCTCAATGGGTTGAGGAGATGCTCCCGAAAAAGTACCAGAAAGGGACTGATACCCAGAGGGAACAGAAGGACTGCTGTACAAAAAGGATTCGGGCAATTGAGTAAACATGGACGACTGATTCGACATATTTAATGAAGGATAATAACCTCTAGGTGTTGGGTGATAAGGAGCGCGAGGTGGTGAAAAACTTAACCCTGGGTTTTCTAAGAAATTAGTCAAAGAAAGATACCAAGTACTGCTCCTAGGTGGACTGTAAAAAATTGATTCACGCTCCCTTAGCTCAATAACAGGTTGATCTTCAGGGATAGGGATGCCTACTTCTTCTTCCGGAGTAGCAAGTTCTTCAATAGCAATAAGTCCAGAATGAAGATCTTGGGTGATTACTCTTTCTACCCTAGGTGAACCAGGACCACTAGAAGCTGGAGAAACAAACCCCGATGTCGGAGTAGCAGCAAATTCACTTTCAGGCTCGGATATTTCAGGTTCCTCACCTATATCACTAGTAGATGAAAAGCTACCAGTAACTTCGGAAACAGACACTGATTGTGGATTATAATCCGCCGCTGACGTTTGAAAATCAGGATGTACTATCAAAGAAGATTATCCTTCTTCAAGTGACCCAACTCTACTGTCTCTAGGAGTTACGAGGACTTTCAAGCCTTCAAGCTGGCTCGGTACTTCCTCAGGAGGTTGGCCCCGAAGTCTACGGGACTTCCTCTGTAACTCACCCACATTTACAAACTCAGGAGGTTGGCCCCGAAGTCTACGGGACTGCCTTCGTAATTCAGCCACAGTTAAAAAATTTTAACTACTTCACACGCAAACAAAGTAAAATCTCAATTAAAAGCACCTAAAGTCTCTAAAGAACCAAACAAATTTGAATCACACGCCTAAAGAATCTAGGAGATCAAACACACACAAATAGTAACTTTTCGTACTGAAAGCACTAGTTGGTGATGAAATCCAACGTCGCAGAGTTCAATACAGAAATGGCGGTTGGAACAGTTACCCCAGAAACCTGCTTAATGAATAGACTGGCACAAGTTCCTCCACTTAACCGTCTCGAGTGAAGAGAACCCCCCAGAAAATCCAAGTGAGTCTAGCCGACGTCTGCTCTAGGTACAGTGGGATCTTCCCACTACTGTCACCTTAGGAAGAATCCTAAAGAATATGACAACTAAGGTTACCAACAGAAACAAATATACCTGGGGGAACAGTCTATGATCCGATACCACGCAAGGGTAGAGTAGCAAGCTGAATCCCCTTGAAGGCTCCTTGACATAATCCAAGGTTTACCAACAAGTGACCCCAGGCTCCTCGGCAATGGTTAATCCGAGGTTTACCATTTTTAATACGTGAATATATGGCATCGTTCCCAATGAAGAAGGATTGATTCCCACACTGGTTCGGACACGATCTCGTGCTTCTCCTTTAAGAGGAGCTTTCCCAGAGTATAAATGCAACAATTGGATTTCTTCCCTACCACAAGATACAACTACTTGTTTGTTTTTATTGTCTTGGAGAGTTAATTACTCTCCTACTCAAAGACACTAACCTAAGCTAAGTTGGTGTATCAGAGCCGTAAAAATAAAAATGTTACTAGATGAATTTTTCTTTAAGCGTTATTTTTTATTGGTTTTTGTTTAAGTCAAAAGGTGCAGAGATGAAACTCGTGGTATGAAGACTCGACTCAAAATCACTAAAAATGCACCTAAGATGGTTTAAACAATATTTTTCTCTTCGATGAACTTCTAAACTAAGAAAGAGTTTGAGAATGCAAATACTTTGTAAACACAAATCTTTCTCAATCAAATAAATTAAAAGAAGAGCTTTTGTCCTTTCCAATGCACTCAAAACGAGACAACTAGTTATTTCACAAAAATTTCCCTTTTTCGTTTCAAAGCACTCAATCACTACAAAAACAAACTTTTTTCAAAAGAGATTTTTTATATTTTTTATAAAACACTCAAAACTATGGAAATGACTAACTTTGAGATCTATAAATTATAAAAACCTATTTGAAGTCAAAGCCTACTAGATGTCTTTTTTAAGGATGTTTTACTTAGCTAGATGTAAGCTAAGGACAAATTTATGCAGAATCACAAATCAGTCAAGAACAACCAATTTTTTTTCTTTTTGAAAATGAAAATCCAAACTTTTTAAACACAAGCTTTTCGAAGTTTTGTAAAGAGAAAACTCAAATCGGATTCCTCAACAAGGGGAGATTTCATAAATGGTCAGACTCATAAGAAGGCTAGTAGACACTAAGGTGATCTGAAGTCCCTACAGCTTCTAAGCTCATAGCCACTACACAACCAAAATGAAAAACAAGCCCAATAAGCAAAACTCCTAGGAATTTCACCTAAAACCCTAACACTAATGAAATCAACCTAAGGAAAGCTTCTGACAAGTTATATGCAGGTCTGGGTAGTAGATAACGATTTCTAAACAAAAACTAAGCTGACTAACAGAGGAAATCTTAGGTTTTTCAAAATTTTGACAGGGTTCATAGGCCCACAGTTGACACAGGTGCGGTCCCGCTTTGTGCTAAAAACAAAGGTGCGGATAGGTATGCACTGTGTCAAAGGGTTAGGGTGCGGTCCTCTCCCAAAGCTATGAAAAACAAAAAATAACCTTGGATCTACAAACTCTACCCAATTTTACACACAACAAGCCAAAAACAGAAACAAAAATGCAGTTTCTCAGGTGAAAGTAAAAACAAGGAAAACAATCAAGTCCCCAGCGGAGTTGCCATTTTGTCACATGGAATAAGTCGATCTTGCAGACAAGATAGACCTTCCTAGAATCTAAAGAAGACCTAATGACAAGCAAACCAACCAGACACTATCTTTCTCTAAATATGCTTTCATAAACAATGGCAAACAAGTGTTTTTAGGGCCTACCTTAGGTCCAACGCAAGTTTGTGGATACCCTTGCTCCTTTGATCCAAATGAGCTCCTTTGTCGCGAATCTACAAACACAAACAAGGCAAACAAATTAAATAGCACCTGAAAAGCCAATATCATAAAACATATTTAACATGAAAGTCAAGGAGTCCATGAAACAAATAACATGAAATACTTGTTGAGAAAAATGAGTTTGATTGTATTAATTCAAAAGAAGAAGAACTTTACAACCTATGCCTTGACGCTGTACAAGCTCCTCCCAGGGTCCAGCAAGAAGTCTCCTCTACTTTGACAAGTTTCACTCACTCCCCAATGAAGCCAAAAAGATATTTGATCTCTCCTCTTAAGCTCAACTAGGAAGTCTTGATTTCACCAGCATTTACCCTAAAAAATGTTCAGCTTCTAACCTTTCCAGCAACCAACCCAATGCCTGAATTTATAGTGCAACGGAGGGAGGTTACTAGGTCCTCCTTCAAAGGGATAGCTCCTCTCATCAAGGGATTAGCTCCTTCTCTTTTGGGATGCATGAACCACCTCAGAGTGAACAATCCACGTCAAAATTCCTTCTAGAATCCTCTAGAATTAACCCAAAGTGAGTTTTTCAAGATAAAACTTGCGCCTTTTGACTTTCACAGGGGTCCGCACCCACACCGTTAGGGACAGAGCGGTCAGGTCCACAGTTTTTGTAAACAGAAGGTGCGGGACCGCAGGTGACAGTGAGAGAAAGTGCGGAACCAAAGTTACATTGATTTTTAATGTCTTTCTCTCATTTCCAAAGCTTGACTTGAAGAGCTGAGGTCTGAGACTTGCTTAGGAGGATAGTACAAGTGATGATAGACCCATACTGACTGCAAATAATCATGGTGACGATATTTTTGTGTAACACCATGATTTTCATATAAAGAGAATCCTTGTCACAACATGACATTGGAGCATGGTTGACCATGGTTGATTTTCATATAAAGAGAATCCTTGTCACAACATGACATTGGAGCATGGTTGACCATGGTTGATTTTCATATTGACAATCTGTGTCAAAGTGCGACGTTGGACCATGGTTAACCATATTTTTCCATGGATGACCATGGTTGTGACAATGTGACGTTGTACTATAAGACAATCTTTGTCATACTGTAAGCATTCCTATTGATGATCTTTGACCATGATTTACCATGGTTGATTTTGATATTGAGGAAATCTTTATCACAATATGACATTAGAGCATAGTTGATAATGGTTAATGATGGTTGACGATGGATGATTTCGATATTGAGATAATTTTTGTCACAATGTGACATTTAACCATGGTTGACCATGCGTGATTTTCATATTTACCATGTTTTACCATGATTGACTTTCATTTTGAGACAAGCTTTGTCACAATGCGACATTTGACCATGGTTGAACATGATTGGGTATGATTGAATATGGTTGGCAATGATTTATTTTCATATTGAGACAATCATTGTTATAATGGGACATTGGACAATGGTTCACCGTGAATGAAAATGCCCGGCGGTGGTTGATTTTCATATCGAGACAACCTTTGTCAGAATGTGCCATTGGGCCATGGTTGACCACGATTGACCATGATTATAAACTCAAAGGAATAATAAATCCAAGGGATTATTATTTATTTTCATGGTGAGACAATCCTTGTCCATTATTGTTGGACCAAGAGATAATCTTCGTCACAATGTGACCATGATTATTGACCATGGTTGACCATGATGGATCAGAGTTGATTTTCATATTGATAAAATGTTTTTCATAATGAGACGTTGAAGCATGGTTGACCATGATTGACCATGGTTGATCATGATCGACGATGGTTGACCATGATTTAATTTCATATTGTGACAATCTTTGCCACAATGTGACGTTGGACCCTAGTTGACCATGATTGATTTTCATATTGAGACAATCTTTTTCACAATCTGATGTTTGAATGAATATTATAAATCCTAAAATAAACATGGTTGGCCATCATTTAGCATGGTTGATTTTCATATTGACATAAATATTAATTATAAATATTAATAATACTAAAAGTAATATTGATATTCACATTCATATTAATTAATATTATTATTAAAATTAAAATTAATATTAATATTAATAAATAATATTAAAACTTTGTATTAAAATTTTATACATATTTAATGTTATTAATGTTAATGATATTGATAATAACAATATTTATTAGTATTAGTATTAATATTATTAATAAATTAAAATAAAACACAATTAAAATAATTTAAAATTACCACAATAAATAAATTAAAATTAAAATAACTTAAATTTATGTTATATATTATAATCTATAATGAATTGTCTTAATAATATTAATAATAATATTAATATTAATAATAATAATAATAAATAATAATAATAATAATAATAATAATATTAATATTAATAATAATAATAATATTAATATTGATATTAATATTCGTATTCGTAAATAATATTAAAACTAAATATTAAAATTTTACTTATATTTAATGTTGTTAATGTGAATTATATTAATACTAAAATGTATTAATTAATATTAATATCAAATAATAATAATAATAATAATGAAGAATATTGTAAATTAAACAATATTAATAGTATTTTTAATACCAAATGTTTTTAATATTTTTCATAAATATTAATATTAATATTAGTTATAATATTAATGTCATTAATAATTCTCCAACATGTCGTGTCCACCTCTCCGTCAAACCTACACATCCAACACAATATAATCTTTGCCGTCGATCCTTATCTCTTTTGATCTGATGACTATCACATTCATCCCTTCTTCTAGCTGCTTAAACGTTATCACCGAAAAGAGTGGTTTTGTAATGCTATGTGGCAGCTCCACGTTTTATCGGGTCAAAAAATAAATTATCACCTAGGCCATGGAAGCGGTGCGAAAAGGACTTTTCCAGATTTTGAAAACCACTTACAAGTTCCACCAGTTTAATACTCCACTTGCTCGGTGTTCCACCGCTCAAGGATCTGATCCCCTGGCTCCATGCACACTTCCTCATAACTCTCGACCCCATCAACAAAGAAAGAGTTGCACCCTTAAATCGTTAACAGAGTAAACCCACGAAAATATCATTAATAGAGTAAATCATCAACGACCCTAATAACGAACAGACTCAGTACCTCAGATTTCTTCTGAGCTTAGCATTCCTATCAATTAGCATATAGGGATTTTAGAAAACCCTTCGATATCACTTAAAACCGTGAAAGCTTTGTAAAATAGGCAAAATTGAGCCATAGTGGTTAATTTGAGGTAAAAGTCATTCGATAACAAGAAAGAAGCCTCTGTCTGTGACCAAAGATTCAAATTTGAGGTAAAGATCGTGGACAAAACCCTTCAATATCACTTCAAACCATAAATAGCTCTATTAAATAGGCAGAATTGAACTGTACATTTTGAAAGCAATGTCACAATGTATTTTTGGAGGTACTTGCATTTAAAGTGAAAATTTTGTAAAATTATTTCCAAATCTCGTCAAAGGAACTATGAATTGTGGTAGAGAACCTTAAATAAAAGGACAGTTAAATGTATAGTTAGACAGGAATTACAGTCAATTTAGCATAAATGGTGCAACCCTAAGGTTGCCACATGCTAAACACCTTATCAGGGCTTAATTTCCTCTTAATGACACTTATTAAGCTTTATACCCCCATGCCCACATATATATCTATCGAAAGCGTTTTATACACATTCGGCCTTAAAAACACCAAATGGATAAAAAATGACCCAAGAAATCACCCCGCCAAACACCCCTTTTCCTTTAAAAACCATGCCTTGTCCTATCGGGAGTGAAAAGCCTTTGAAAAAGCTTAAAAACTATGTTTTTCCCTCTCGGGACCAAATACTCTCCAAAATGCCGAAACAACGCTTTTCCGCCTTTTTACATAGTCATATGTGTTATTGTCGTGGATCAAGATCTAACCAATCAGACAGCTTAGATTCAATCGCTATATCAGCGATCGACAGTCTTAATGGTCTGTAATATTGGCACTATCCTTTGGCGGGGTGTGATGCGATTATCGCTAATCATTATTGGCGATCACATCAATTATCAATTCACCACCTCTGCTCCAATATGCCGAGGTGACCAGTTGGCAATCACATATCACCAATCCAACTACGCGATGTGACATAAGTGTCGAACCCGATAAGGTCCAAAACTCCTATGCATAGATTTTCACATCCGCTTTCTTGAATCCGCTAAGTGTTAGCATGATTTTCCTTTGTAAATGGCTTTCGGCGATGCGACAAGGAAATACATAGGATTGATGCAGTTTGGGGTTCTACGGACCCGATATCATTCAAAACCTCCATTTAAAAGCTTTGAGGTCTGGATTCTCAGTTTAAATGTAGTTTGAGCCGATACTTAGTGTATTTTGGGTTTTCTGTCTATGAACCCAGATTACACCAAATTTGCCTTACCCATAGGGATTTCCATTGCAAAAGATGAAAACATAGGGCCAACACCAAATTTAGCTGAATACAAAGAGAAAACAAGCATTTGAGGCCTCCACAGGCTGTTTATATAATAATACATGCAACATTGATTTATTCACCATAAACACATTACAAAGTCCCGGCCTTAGGCCTGATCACATAGAAAAACCCTCTGTCTGAAAGGGATGCATTGATTACACAGTTCCACACTCAAATCAATTCTCTGTACAAACATAAATACAAACTACATCACAAAATCATAGTTTGTAGTGCCCACAGAGACCTACATCATCAGGACTATCAATAGTAAAAACTGCATTGTTGAATTAGTAATGCAACCACCTTCAAATCGCTTGAGAATTAGTAACACATAGGAAATCACTCAGGTAATCCTTATAGGTGTCAGAAAACACTTGGAAAATGGTTGAACATGGGTACGTTTGAGAATGTGAAAAGGTATGGTTGAGCATGCGCACGTTTGAAACCAGAATGTGAAAAGGTATGGTTGAACACAGATACATTTAAACCACCCATGTACGGTAATCATTAAATTAATGGACAAAACACTTGGGAAACAGTTGAATAGACATATGTTTCATAATATGAAGAGGTATAAGGTGCATGTCTCAACTTTTAATTGTTTCACAAGCTTGAGGAAAATTGTCGGTGGGTTGTTCCTCTTTGATCCACATCTCTTAGGTTAATATTTTATAATTTTTTTAAATACATTTCTCACTAATCAACATACGTGGTTATCAACAAGAGGCACAATAAATTTTTAATCATGCTTTGTAAAAAATTAATTTAAGTATGGTTTAAACATGTGATCTAGACATGCAAGAAAGTTACTGTTGCGAATTTCATTCATTTATTTAGTGACAACTACGAGAATATACTGGCATCTTTCAATTCAGGCCATCTGATAAAAAATATTAATTAAGAAAATGATTAAGTTGTCGATTCCGATAGGGGGGGACACCTATCGGCGTAATAAACCATCTACCCCAATATAGATCAAGATCCTTCCTTGAACTAGCAATAGGAAAACTTTCCAAAGAGACCAACTAAGGTGATATTAAATAGCACCAAAGATGGAAATGTTGGCTAGTGTGAGAATAAATCCCACTGAATTTCACTGCATGAAACTCTCATGCTGGTAGGATGCACAACTCTAATACCACTGTAAGATCCCAAGCGATGAAGTAATCAACAGATATAGCACATTTAGGTCGTCTAATAACTAAAATTGAAAATATCGAACACAAAAGGAATCTCAAAAATTGCAGCTCTTATTTCAATTAATACTTAGAAAATGAGACATGCCCAAATACAAGAAACATAATGGAGCCTCTTCCTCTACATACACGGCTGCTCAATGAACAAGAAAATAAAGATACTGAAGCACAAACGTAAACCTTTGATGGATCCACCAAAAAATGTCGCCATGGGGTTTTCATCCTGGGATCAAGCTAGAATTGGCCACCCTAAGTTCTTAACAAAGCACAAATAGATAGACAAGTCAGGATGGTCCCAATGCGTAGCTCCTATCCCCTTTTATAGGCTTGATGGCATCTCTGGAAACCTTATAACGAAGGAAAATACCGTGAGCAGATACCATGGGAAAATATCACAGTTAATACCATGGGTAGATTACATCCATTTTGACCACATCCAGAAAAGAGAATATTACAAAAGTGAAGAAGATGACTATATAGCTTGAGGTGAATGGCACATGTTTTGTCTGTTTTGTTTTGGTGTTTAGTAGATGATTTCTATAACCCTGCATTTAAATTTGAACACATGAAACTATCTAGCAATGTTCCTATCCTTTGTTTTTTATTTCAATATGTGTGAAGTTATAAACCATATTATATAGTACGCTTCGAGCTCACATAGTAAGCTAGTAGAGCATGGTGGGTTGAATTAGTGAAATTAACATAGGAGAGCCTTAGGGATAAGGGGGTCCATATGATCCGATGGAGGATTTAGGTAACATGACTATCTTAGGTATAGGTTGATTTTGATTTGGAGCTTCTTATGAATTGAATATGGCTTCCCTATCTACCCATACACATCACTAATTGTCATGACTCGCAATGTTCTGCACTTATGATATCATTTGGAACAACTAATTAAGCCAATAGGATTTTTATGGTGAGGTTCCTCCTGACGACACTGTAGCAGGTTCGTCAGCCTTCAAAGAATATACCATTTCAACGGTGTGATTGACCGTGGGCCTCCTATCTACAATTTTATTTGCCCGAGGTTCTTTGAAATGACTATGGAACCAAATTACATGCATGGGACGACATGACATGCCCCTATGCCTCTATAATATCATGGAATCACAATCAGCAATTCCACAATGTAACATTTGGTTGCAGTCCAAAAACTTGCAATCTCCAATGAGTGACGTGGCCTGACCTATGTGGAGAGAAAATGAGTGAAGGCCCAAATCGGAGCTCTCTTTATCGTCTATTTCCAATCAAAGGTGTAACCTTGGTGCACGACATGTCAATTCACTAATTACTGATCGTCAACCACCTTCTGCATTTGGGCCTTGGTCTTGTGGCTCTTCCCGTGACTGCACTCTATCCCCCATATCGGAGTCCTTCAATGAGAAGTTATCAATTGAGGTGTGACCGTGATGCTAGCCTCCAAATCATAGACCACTCTATTGGAAATTTCCAGTTGGAGGTGTGACCTTGGTGTACGCCATGTCAATTCGTCGATTACTGATTACCGATCTCCTTCTTCATCTGGGCCTTGGTCCTATGGTTCTTCACATGACCGTAGTCTAGTCCCCGTATCAGAGCCCTTCAATCAGAGGTTTCACTTCGCTTGATAAGTCTCCTCAACCGCGGATTGTTGATCTCCCATACATGACACCATCACTTCCACGTATATGCCATGTGTAACTTGTTCAATAATACCACATGCCGCCCTTTTTTGGCCTATTTTGAGACTTGAAACTATCGAATCTACCTGCCACATGTCAACCGTGATGGCACATTGTGATGGCGTCAACCTCCCTGTGTCACTTATCGTAACCAATTACTACCTGCAACACATCCCTAAATGCATCCAATCGTTGTTTTCCACATGTCTCTTATCGAATCCAGTCTTTTTGCTGCCATGCATCCCTTTGGGAGGAGAGAGAAAATGCTCGAGGTTCTTTGGTTTTCCAGACAAATCCTTTGTTAATTTCTTATTGTCCATCCTGACACTTTAACACTAGCGGCTCATTGTTGGTAGTTTCCTCACATATAACAACTCCCCTATCACAGCTCGCAATATCAACACTTTTAAGATGTGGTCGATTTTTGGAAAGTTCCACTTGAGAGAGAATGCAATGTTATATTGAATTCTTTTCATACCTCTGGAGGGTTCAAATATCGGAAGGTATAGCAATCTCTGAAGTTGGAAGTCGAAACTTGAATAAACAGGGCATTTTGGAGGCCGAAAAGGATCGTTAGGTATCTGAAACAGATAAGGCATTAACACCTCAGACCTGCAGGACATTCCTATTGTTCTATTTTTCAAATTAACCTCTATATAATAGATTTATATCAGACTAATAACATCGCGAAAATTCTTTTCAAAATTTCCGATACATGTAGCATTGGTCCAGTATAATAATAAACAAATATCTAAATTCTGAATCTCCAAACTGTGCTATGGACCTCCAACCACTAATATGAAACCCTGATTGTTTTATCATACCAAAATTAAATGTGAAATCACATCTACCCCTTATCGTAGCTTTTTGAATGCAACCTCCAATAAGATCCACTCTTTATGCATGTATCTTGCTCTCGTTGTCTATTTTTATTCATTAATTACTGTTGGTTAGCCAACTATGCGCATTTATTTTTGTTTTATTCTCCCTCGTATGAGGATCTACAGGGGTAAATTAATATGATCAATCAACCTTTCTTCCCACAGATTTCCAAAATATTTCATTTGTTGTCAAGGTTTGAATGCTCAAAAACTCCGATATATGTTTAATCAATATGCTGTATTTTTTTAACGATTGCAACTTAAAACCTCTACATGCATATTGGTCTCAGCATCTACTCTATTCATTAATCTAATTAATGGACCGAAAATGTGTGTTTACTTTTCCTTTATTCTCGCTCACACAAAATTGATATGTTTTATGCCCTGAACACTTTATTATATGTGTTTATTCAAATGAGGCACATTGATATTCTGGATTAGACTCTCAACTTGCAAGATTTCGAAAATGATTCTTCTCATGTAAAAATTTCAAAATCCTTAAAATCCCATGTATATCTAATCAATATGTGACATTTTCCTTTGATTAAGGTTTGAAACTTATCCACGCATCCTGGCGTTGAGGGCTGTCATATTCAATAATATAATTAATGGCCCACCTATGTGCATTTATTCTCACTTTACTCTCACTTTGACGAGCATCCCTGTCACTGGAAACTCCGTGACCTTTGCATGTGTCCTAACTATGATTTATTGATCCCTATGTTTAGCTAGTAGATGGGCGTGTTCTCTATTTATCATCTTCATGACGCACTACTCTCATGATTTTTCGAGTTGCATTTTCTGTTGTTGTTGTTATGCTATTGTTGGTCTCTTGTTATTTCTCTTACTATTTCTACTACACATCGTGCTACTATCTTCAATTAGATAACTACCCTGGAATTTCAATAATAAACAGGTGCGAATTGAGAACTTGCTAACCATATTATCTTCTGCACTTAAATGGAAAGTATCAATGTTTTAATACTGCGTATATAGCTTAGAATAATATGTGCATTGTCACGACATGCAACACACCCACCTATAGAGTTTCTGAAATGTCATATATAGACAACCAAATTTCCATGCTTAAACATTTCAATTTTCCTTTCCCCTTGCCTTTGACTATTGGCCAACATCTAAATTGCAAATCTTTCTTCTTTCATTTTCCTCCAAGTATGCCAATCCTATGAATGACCACGCTCGCTGCTTTATTTCCACTTCTCTTCCAACGTTGACAATATTTTATGGGCTTTCACATTTTAGGATAGTTCCTTTCCTCGTCATCATGGAAGTTTCCATGACAACAAATTCCATAACTTTGTTCCTCGTTGGCTCTATAGTGATCCAACCATCGCTCCAAATCATTGAACTCGACCTTCTTGCTTCCACAAAGACATTGTCCCAACACTACTGCATTTCTCTCTCTAATGGTACCTCTTATCATAGAACTTTGCTTCCATTTGCTTACAATGGCCATGTCGCCTCTAGTGCCCTCCAGCTGGGCTCAATTATCATTATCAAATAAGTCAGTTGAAATTTTTTGTAAAACTATGCATAACTTCACTCTTTACCATATTCTTCATGTTTTTTTGTTCCTTCCCTCTCTCTGTCACTATCGCTCTGATTGCATTTCTTTTCTCTTTCTTTCCTTCTTTTCAGGAGTCTACAAATTATTGAACTGGAAGTTCTCGAACGTCATGCAACTTTGATTGGGGACCTGAACCTTCTTTAAATTGTACAAGCGTTGACATACCAACCAACCTCTTCAATGTCACATGCCCCCACCTCATCTCTTTCTTATTCAACATAGGATTATGCGTCATCATCAACTTAGTTGTCCTCCGTTGTGCGTGTTGCCATTCCATTCATGGCGCTAAGCCCCTTTCATAAACAATGATCGATCTAGGGTAGGGTGCTTGGAAAAACATATGTTCGCTCGTACAAAAATGCTTAAGGGTTCGGAAAGGTATTTGTATTTGACCTCGCTGATTCTACCAATGATACAATCCATCTCTCTGCCTTCGGTGATCTGGAAAATTCCTTGCATGACCTTGTCAAAATTGGGAAGCTTTACATGGTTTCAAATGGCACTGTGAAACCAAAAAACACAAACTATGACCATATGGATAGAAAATGGGAAGTCTCCCTCTCTGCAACTTCCACTGTTGAACCTTCCTTAGATGATTTTCCAACAATTCTTTTCTACCATTTCCGTTTTAAATCTATAGATGAAATCAGGTCTGCAAACCTCGACTCAATTATCGACATCATTGGAATTGTCAGGTCCACTTCTCCAACTTCCATCATTAATCGAGTATATGGCTCTAAAACACCTAGGAAAACTCTTAGATTTGAAGATGTGTCTAGCTATAGTATCGACATCACTCTATGGGGGGGCTATTGCCCCACCTTGGGCAACCAACTCATTGAACTCGCCTCTTCTAATGCTTCAATCGTGCTTGCAATCAAAGGGGGTCGCATAACCAAGTTTAATGGAAGAACTAATGGTATTATCTCGACCATTAGCCTCGTGCTAGATCCCACCATTCCACAGACTAAACAAATCCAACCATTGTTTCATCAAAGAGATCAATTAGCCTCTTCACCATCATTAAGTAGAAAATTCTTTGGAAATTCCAAGTGGGGCCACCCACAACACACAATTTTCGACCTCATAGACTCGCATCCCAGTGGAAAACCAACATGGTTCTCTATTCGTGGAACCATCACCTCTATTGACATGCAATATTTCTACTTCCTTGCATGCGCTCTCTCATCTGATGGAATGAAATGCATGAAAAAAGTTTCCAACCACTCAAATTGAATATGGAATTGCACAAAATGTGGTGGGGCCTTCTCGGAATGTGACTAACAGTATATGTTGAAATTTTAAATGCATGACCACACAAGCGTACTGGAAAATGTCATCGCATTTTATAATGTTGCAACTAAACTCATGGGTTTCCAAGCAAAAGACTTGTTCATACTCTCCAGTGATCCTGGTGCTATCTACGAGATTCATGCAAGGGTTTCATGTCATCCTTTCCTCTTGACATTGTCTGTGAAAACAAATATGTTAAATGGTGTGGACCATTTGAAGTTTGTACTAATCAATTCAGAGGAAATCACCTATAGCTATATATGTTTCGTTCTCCTCCAAGAAGTTGAAAAAATGTCTACAGCTCTAGTTGCTTGTTGTCTTTGAAAGTCTATTTCTTTTCCCCATGCCACCGTGAAATGTAAATAATAACTTCTATATAATTTTCTGCTCATTGTCATTTCGTCCCTTGCTTCCCCCCTTCTTTTTGTTCACTTCATCATTGTACTTATATTGTTTATGTATATACACCTATGATGCATGTTGCAACTTTCACCTTTGCATATTTCTCCATATTTTACTTTTACATATAGTATATATGTTTTTTTTCTTATTCCTTCTAAACAAAATAGAATATTTAGATCCTTTTATATTGTCCTTTGTGCATGTAAATACGAACAATGGCTTCTTACAAAGAGTTGTGGTTTGGTTGCCTTAAATATATTTGGTAAATGAATTATAGATAGTTATTGACTAGCACAAAAATACTTCACTAAAATAAGATTGATTCTAATCTCCTTCTATGCTGAAAAGATAGCTTTGACAAAGTTCCAACAACAAAATTTGAATTGCACAACATTAGTACATAATATCAAAGAAACATGAAATATATTATAAAAAAGATTTCTTCAGCCACTGAACTTCAGCTACTTTGTCAAAAGACACATATACTTTATAAGCTAGAAGTCACTAATTTGAAAACATATCCACTAATGAAGTCCTTGCATTTGGGGTCTATGTGCTCTATATTTGGGCTTAAGAATACTGTTTCTCATCTCGTATATTCACTTGAACTTGTCTCATTATTTTTGTATCAATATGGACATGCCAACTCTTCTACAAACCCCTCAAGAAATGCTTAGAAGAGACTCCTTTATGCACAGAATAAATACACCTCCAACAAACAAACACGCCTCAAATATAAAGCTAATTTAAACACCAAAACATTTCCATCTATACCCTTGTCTAAGGTTTCTCTTCCATAACATCACGAAGCTTCACTTGCAAACCATCTCCTTCAACATTGCCTGCTCTGATTGTACCTACCCTTCAACTTCATCCATTCAATGCCACTTCTTACCCATATACATCATACGTTGTTACACTAAAATTTGTCACCATGACTATTTTCAGTTAATATGGCTCCATCAACTGTCATACTATCCTCCTTGGCAAGTCTCATACATCTGCTCTTCATGTCAAACTCCAAGAAAGAGAGAAAGTCTTTAAAAATATATATATCTCTGGGTACGTAGTTTCTCTTAACCTTACCTGCGTGTACGCACCCCAAGTTCACAATACCTGCGTACTTGTACGCTTTGTCTGTAAAGGGGTGGGTGCGTACTCCTGTAAAGGTCAAAAGGCGCAAGTTTCACTTCAAAAAAGTTACTTGTGTTCATTTCTAGAGCATTCTAGAAGCTTGTTTGACCTGTATTGAGCGCCTCCAGATGGTTCATGTATCCCTATGAAAGAGGAACTTATCCCATCAAGAGGGGAGCTATCCCATTCAAAGAGGGGCTTATCCCATTGATGGTGGACCTGATTAACTTCCTCTAGAGCACTATAAATACAGGCATTGGGCCAGAGGGAGGACAGGTTGAAAGCTGAACATTCCTAAGGGTAGATGCTGCTGGAATTAGGACTCCCTTGTATAGCTTGAGAGGAGAGATTCCCATCCTTTCCTAGCCTTATTTGGAAGTGGGTGAGCTGATCAAAGTAAAGGAAAGCTCTTGCTGGACCCTAGGAGGGACCTGCACAACACCAAGGCTCAGGTTGTAATGGTTTCTTTTGTTTCCACTTAATAAAAATAAACTCATTTTTCTCAACAGATTGTTATAAATGATTTGTTTCATATACTCCTTGGTCTATATGATGAATATGTCTTATTTTATAAGTTATTCAGGTGTTATTTAATCTTTTGGCTTGTTAGTGAATGCAGGTTTCAAAGAGAAGGAGGAGCTCATCCGGATCGGCGAGGCTGGACTACTACAAAGCGTTGGACTAAAGGTATGTTATAATCACCTGATTACTTGTATTCTAAATGCATATTTAGAGAAAGGTAGTGTTAACTTGTCTTGTTTGTCACTAGAAAGCCTTAGCTTCTAGGGAGGTCTATTTTGTCCGAAAAATTGACTCTTTTCGCATGACAAAATGGCAACCATACTGGGGAACTCCATTGATGTGAATGATTTTTCCTTTGTGTGAAACTTTGATCTGAGAAAAGTCCTTTGTTTTCTGGTTTTTGGTTGTTTGACAGTGTATTTGGGTGGGATAGCTTAGGGTTAAATTAGATTTTAGTTTTTCTTGGTTTTGCTAGCAGTACACACCCTCTGAGTTAAGCACAGTGCGTACTTGTACGCACTGTAGCTTTGTGCACAGAGCATACATGCACCTGTGCAAACAGGTTGCCTGCGTACCCTGTCAAAATTGAGAAAATGTCAATTTTCTTCTTTTTTGCCTTTTAGATTTTGTTTTTAATTTGTGTTTTCTGCCCAGATCCACTGGTTACCTGTCATAAATCTTCACCTAAGCTTGTTTCATTAGTATCAAGAGTTTTAGTGAAATTCATAGAGATTTTTCCCTAGGGTTTGATTTTTGCACTGGTCCTGTAGTGACTTTGGCTTTAGAAGTTGTAAAACCTTGGATCTCCTTGGTCTTTTCAGTCTTCTTAGGAATCAGACCTTTCATAGAATCCACCCTTGTGAGAAACCTACCTTTGTGTTGTCTCTTTGCCGAATCTCGAAAAAGTTTGTTGATTGAACTTTGAATTTTATTCTTAAGAAAAAGAACAAAAGATTTTGATTTTTGTTTTTGACTGGTTTTTGATTTTGCATTAACTAGTCCTTAGTTAAATTTTGACTGAGTAAAACATCCTGGAATCAGACTTGGTAGGCTTTTTGCCTCATTAGATTTACTTTTAGGTGAATTTCTCTTAGATTTGCTTTTGGGTGAAATTGAGTTGATTTGAGTGCCATAGATTTTTTAACTTTGATTTCTGTTAAAGTAAGTTTTACATGCTTTGTTAATATAGGGAAAAATACAAAAACTCTTTCGAAGAAAAGTTTGCTTTAGTAGCATTTGAGTCTTTGAAAAGAAAATGAATTTTCGTGAAGTAATTAGTGGTCATGTGTTGTATTCTTTGGAAAAGATAAAGAGTTTGTTTCTTTGATTTTCATTGCCAAGAAAGTTGTCTTTATATCAATTTTTCATTCTCCAACTCTCTTAGCTAGGGAATTCATTGAAAAAGAAAATTAGTATAAATCATCCTAAGTGCATCTTTTTAGTGGATTTCAGTCGAGTCTACACACCATCAGTTTCATTTCCACTACCTTTTGTCCTAAAGAAAAGCCATAAAAAATTAACGCTTAAAGTAAAATCAACTTAGTAACTTTTATTTACTAGGGCTCTGAAACACCAATATAGATCAGGCTAGTGTCTGGGAGTAGGAGAGTAATTAACTCTCCAAGACAGTAAAACCAAACAAGTAGCTCATCTTGTGGTAGGATAAATCCAACTGTTTCATTTGTACTCTGGAAAGCTCCTCTTAAAGGAGAAGCACGAGACCGTGTCCGAACCAGTGAGGGGATCAATCCTCCTTCATTGGGAAAGACGCCAGATACGCACGTACTACAAACGGTAAACCTCGGATTATTGTCGAGGAGCCTGGGGTCACTTGTCGGTAAACCTTGGATTATTGTCAAGGAGCCGGCAAGGGGATTGAGCTTGTTACTCTGCCCTTGCATGCTATCGGGTCGTAGACTGTTCCCCCAGGTATATTTGTTGTTGTTGGTAACCTTAGTGACCATTATCTTTAGGATTCTACCGAGGTGATGGTGGAGAGAAGATCCCACTGTACCTGGAGCAGACGTCGGCTAGACTCACTTGGATTTTCCGGGGCGTTCACTTCACTCGAGACGGTTAAAGTGGAGGAACTTGTGCTGGTCTATTCATTAAGCAGGTTGCCGGGGTAACTGTTCCACCCACCACTTCTGTACTGAATTCAACGATGTTGGGTTTCATCTCCAACTAGTGATTTCGGCCCGGAATGCTACTGTTTGTGTATGGTTTGACGCCCTAGATTCTTTAGGCGTGTGATTCGAATTTGTTTGGTTCTTTAGAGACTTTAGGCGGTTTGCTTTGAGATTTTACTTTGTTTGCGTGTGCAGTAGTTAAAAGTTTTTTACTGTGGCTGAATTACCGAGACAGTCCCGTAGACTTCGGGGCAAGTCTCCTGAGATTGTTACCGTGGCCGATTTTTTGAGGAAGTCCCGTAGACTTCGGGGCGAACCTCCTGAAGACGTCTCGGGTCATTACGAAGGTTTGAAAGTCCTTGTAACTCCTAGTGGCAGTAAAGTAGGTTCACTTGAAGAAGGAGAGTCGTCGTTGGTAGTCCATCCAAATTACCAAGGTCTAGAAACATGTTATAATCCCGAAGCTGTTGCAGTTTCCGAGCTTGCTGGTAGTTTTTCATCTACTAGTGATATAGGCGAAGAACCTGAAATATCTGAGCCTGTTACTCCAACTTCTAGTGCTCCGTATTCACCTAGGGTAGAAAGAATCATCACCAAAAATCTTCCTGCTGGTTTGATAGCTATTGAAGAACTTGCTCCAGAAGAAGAAATAGGCGTCTCTATCCTTGAAGATCAACCTACTATTGATCTAAGGGAGCATGAATCCATCTTTTACAGTCCTCCTAGAAGTACTACTTGGTATCTTTCGTTAACCAATTATTTGGACAACTCAGGGTTAAGTTTTTCTCCACCTCGTACTCCTTATCCACCCGGAGGTATTTATACTCCTGTAAATATGTCTGGTCAGTCGTCCGTGTTCACTCAATCTCCTGAATCTTTTTTGTACGGTGGTCCTTCTGTTCCCTCTGGGTATCAGTCACTTTCTGGTACTTTTGCGGGAGCATCTCCTCAACCCATTGAGCATGGGTTATTAACTGGAAACAATGGTAATAAACCATTGGGTGTAGGAGACATTTACATGATGTCAGGTTCAGTTCCCGGTTCTCAACCTCAAGGTGGCCAGTTACCGCCTGGGGGGCAGCCTCAAGGTACACAAATTGCGTCTGGGGGGCAACCTCAAGGACAGTATGTACCCATAGTACAATACATTCCTCAAGGTCAACCCCAGCCTCAATATGTACCCCAAGGTCAACCTCAGTATCAATTTATCCCTCAAGGTCAACCCCAGTATCAGTATTTACCTCAAGGGTATCTACCTCAAGGTCAGTACTCGAGTCAAGGTTATCAACCACCCCAAGGTCAATCTTATATTCAAGGTACGGGAAATGTACCTTTCAATTATCAATCCAACCCTCAATCCGGTTATGGATCTCAATATCCTCAACCTGTCATGGGTCAATACCCCAGAATGAACATAGTGTGGGATCCATCGCAAGTTCAACAGGTATTGCAACCAAGTGTACAGTTGTCATCTCAAGCTGGACAACCCTTAGTTTCTGTTTCACCCCAGCAACCAGTCCAGTCTAATGTTCAAACTTCTGTACCTTCGGTAGTTACTCAGTCGCCCATTGCACCTAGTACTCCATCTCAAACGACTGCTGCAACTACCGCAACATCTGTTCCTTCCACCACACTTACTTCTGGAGTATCGACAGCTCCGGTTTCTACTGTCTCTGCAACTACCCCTCAAACATCTTTACCATTGTCTGGATCCACGATTCAAACTACGGTTCAGATGCCTGTAGGAGAGCCTGGTTTAAGTACGGTTGTCACTAGTCAACCACAATTCACTTATCAACCGTACCAGGGACAGTACCAATACGGGCCTACTGTCCAACAGCCAGTTTACCAGTATCAACCGTATCCTGGGTACACTTATAAACAATCTCAGCAACCCTAGTATGGTCCGGTTAATCCTGGTTTTCCAGGAGGATACAATATCCCGAATGCAATTCCTATTCCAAGTTATCCTGGATATCCTCCTCATGGGACTGGTCTTGTGACCCAGAGTTTTAGGGATCCTAATCAACAATTACCATTTATCGCAACTTTGGATTTACCGGACTTGTCGCGCCTAACGAACGATCCAATAAATTATCTTCCGTTTTGGCTGCCAATGCCAAATAAGTTGCCCAGTGACATACCCAAGTTCGAAGGTAAGTCTGGAGAGGATCTGTTGAATCATGTGATGACTTACCACCTCTGGTGTGCTTCAAATTCCATCTCGGATGATTCGATCCGCTTACGTATTTTCCAATGTACGCTCATTGGTCTCGCGGCCAAGTGGTACATTGAGTTACCACGGGCCTCTTTTTATAATTTTAGTCAGTTAGCTACCTCGTTCCTAACTCATTTTCAGTTGCTGGTCAGATATGATAATGGCACGGAGCTACTAACTTCATTAAAATAGTCGACGTCCACTTATATTTCCGATCATATACATGAATGGAGACGTCGAAGGCGATTAGTGAAAGTTTTTATCCCAGACCAAATCTTAGCTAAATGGTTTGTTAAATCATTATTACCGAAGATTACTGAAGACGTAGCTAAGGCTGGCATAGTTACTGAGGAGAAAGTAATTGCTCAAGTGCAGTACCTTGACTTAGTTTACACTCAGTCAGGTACATTACACGAAAAGATCCCAGATCTTCCAAAGTCAAATCAAATTGTTGCTGCTCCTTCGGGATCTCATGCTGCTGATGGCATGATTGGTACGGTGAATACTAAAAGTAAGAAGAACTCTTCAAAGAATTCTTCGCCCATTATAACCTTACCAGACTCCCCGACAGGAGAATCTTCTGCTGAAGTTTCCGCTGATATTCACGCTGTAGAGTCATCTACGGCTAAATCAAAAAACGGTGGGAAGAAGAAAGGTAAGAAGAAGAATAAATCAGAAAAGACTCCAAAGGAGAAAACATAAAAGTCGGAAACCAATGACGAAAAGCGCAAACCTCGATATCCTTGTCTTATTTGTGAAGAGGATCATTTTACAAGAGATTTCCCTCATCGGGCCGAGGTGGTGAAAATCGTCAAGGGTTCCCCAACTCTTGCTATTTTGAAAGATCCATTTCCAAAGCAGGAGATTAAGATGATAGGTTCTTCCTCGAGTGCCAGTGAAGAACCCATATTGATGATGTCTCATGTAAGGATTGCGACTCGATCGCAAGATTATGGTAGTAAAAGTCCTGTTGATGGATCGAAAGAAGCAGAATCTTCTCATTCAAATCCATCAACCTCAGCTCCCGGTTCCGATCCACTACAGATCGAGAAACCTAACCCTGACTTAGTAATCAAACCGCCACTTCGAAGGTCTGCTTTCAATCCACATGCGAGAGCGGCCAAGAATTACAACATTGCTGAGGATTTAGCTGTTTCACCCTCAGCAATGTCGGTTTTAGAAGTGCTGCAATCATGCCCAGCACAGCGAAAATTACTTTTGTCGGCTATAGGAGCTGTTGATGTTTAGGACCCGAACCTAATAATCTTTGATCTAGAAAATAGTACACCGCGTTTACCTCATCAGATAGCTTTCCAGATCCTAGTGATAGTCAAAAACAGGCCTATTCATCGGACTGTAATTGATGAGGGAGCTTCCACGTGTATTATGTCGATACAGTGCTGGAGATCGCTTGGTTCTCCTTCACTAAATCAATCCCCGACAATTCTTAAGGCCTTTGATGGCCGTGGGTTCCATCCGTTTGGCATTCTACAGGATTTGCCTATAGCGGTTGAAGGAAAAACCGTTAGTCTAGATGTGGAGGTGGTTGATGCCCCTCTGGACTACAACCTTCTCTTGGGTCGAAGTTGGTCTTACGCTATGACAGCGGTCATTTCATCGGTCTTCAGAGTAATAAAGTTTCCACATAATGGCAAGATCGTAACCATAGACCAGCTGGCTTAATTTTCATCCGACCCAGCCTCTTCAAAGAGTATCCAACATGTCAGTAAAATGACTATCCCTTACAAGGATGTTGGCGTAGGATTAGTTAAAGATGCCGGTTTACTGGAAACTTTTCCTTTTCCTCCAATCAACACAGTGTCTTCATTTGCATCTATTCATATGATTACTTCAGACACCATTGTTTATGACGATCCTTGGATCGTTCCTTCTGAATCTGAGATAGACTCATTTGGTGACGCAATGCCTTTGAGTCCATATGAAATTTCCTATGAAGCCGTGCAGTCTTTTACCGACCCGAGTTCAACCAAAATCGACCAAATGAATGTGGTCTGTGAGGAATCCCTTTTCGCGTCAACCTCGGAGTTAATAACGTTTCCCAAAGTTGTGTCATCTAACGAAAAACTTTGTGAAGTCCTGTGCATAGACGATTTACCATGGGAAGATCTCCATCATAGATCTTCGTTTTTACCGGAGGATGATCGTTTTGAAAATGATTTCTCATCAATCTTTACAACTGAATATGTCAAAGAAGCTCAGAGTCCAATGAAACATCCTGATTCAGAGCTGAATTTGGGAAACATTTCTCGCACTATTCCCATTGACATTTCAGTCAAGCCCGGAATTGTTGAGCACATTCATATAGGTGCCTCGTGTTCAGATGACGAAATTCAGACATACAAGGCCCTATTTCAAGAATTCCGCGACGTGTTTGCCTGGTCCTATGAGGAAATGCCAGGAATTGATCCCGCAATTGTTGTCCATGAGATCAAGACTTACCCGGATGATAAACCCGTCTGGCAAAGTTTGCGTCAGAATCACCCACGAAAAGCGGCTGGAATTAAAGCAGAAGTTGAGAAGCTGTTGAAAGCAGGTTTCATTTATCCGATCCCGTTAACGAATTGGGTATCGAATATTGTTCCGGTTAACAAAAAACAGGGAACAATAAGAATATGTATCGACTATAGGGATATCAATCGTGCTTGTCCCAAAGACAACTATCCAACATCCTATATCGATCAAATAATTGATGATTGTGCCGACAGTGAAATATTTTCCTTTATGGACGGTTTTTCCGGTTACAACCAAACCAATATTCTACCTGCCGATCAACCAAAAATGACTTTCATTTGTCCCTGGGGGACATTTGCTTATTGAAAATTACCTTTTGGGCTTAAGAATGCCGGAGCCACTTTTCAAAGGGCGATGTCTTATGCATTTCATGACATCAAACACATTGTGCAACCGTATCTCGATGATTTGCCCGCTCACTCCTTACATCGAGCTGATCACCTTGTTCATTTACGAGCAATTTTCATGAGGTGTAGGCATTATCGGATTCGGTTGAACCCACACAAATGTGTCTTCTGTATAGAAGTGGGACGATTGCTGGGATTTGTAGTTTCAAAAGCCGGCATTCGCGTCGATCCCTCGAAGGTAGAAGCTATCATCAAATTGCCTCCTCCTTCGAGTCTTCGCCAACTCCAAAGTTTGCAGGGGAAAGCAAACTTTTTACGCCGATTTATTCCTAACTACGCCGAGATTACCAAGGGTTTTACTCGGTTGTTGAAACAGAATGCTCAATTCTCTTGGGATGAGATAGCTTAGAAATCTTTTGATGCACTCAAGCACGCGTTGACCCATGCACCGTTGCTGCATCCTCCCAACTACAACCAGGATTACTTTTTGTACCTCGCCGCCGCTCATTCCACCATTGGAATGGTCTTAGTCCAGGAAGACGAATTCGGAACGAAACATGTGATCTATTACCTTAGTCGGATGTTAAATCCCACTGAGCTCAAATATTCACATGTGGAGAAATTGGCCTTGGCAGCCGTTCAAGCTGTCCAACGTTTTCGTCACTACATTCTTCTCCGTAAAACTACAGTCATTTCGGATTGCAACCCTATGATCTACATTTTGACTAAACAATTGCTAGGGGGCAAGTACTCTAAATGGATCGTTATCCTGCAGGAGTTCGACTTGGAATTTGAAAAATCTAAGTCTAAGAAATCTTTAGTTTTTGCCGAGTTAATGTGTGACTTCCCGCGTGCTGATACGGAAACTGTGGCAGAGAAACCCATTGCAGATGAATATTTGTTTCTCATTAGCACTTTAGATCCGTGGTATGGGGATATAATTGTCTATCTCCAAACCCAATCCTTTCGGCCCGAAGTTTCAAAGTCGGAACGTCGGAAAATTCGATTCCAGTCCCAACAGTACAAAATTATTGGAGATACTCTTTATCGCCGTGTGGCGGACTTGGTTTTTCACCGTTGCTTAACTCATGAAGAAGCTGAAAGGGTTTTGAATGACTATCACTCTAGAGCATGTGGCGGTCATATGTCTGGGTATGCCACAACCCAAAAGATATTGCGCGCTGGCTACTTCTGGCTATCCTTATTTAAAGACTGTATTATTGCGGTCCGGAAATGCCACAACTGTCAAGTGCTTGATCGCAAGATGCGCACACCACCTGCTCCTCTCCACCCTATAATTGTTGTTGGTCCTTTTGCCAAATGTGGTATCAATTTTATTACATGTAACCCTCACTCGGCCAGGGGTCATGCATATATCATCCTTGCGGTTGATTATTTTACTAAGTGGGCCGAGGCGATGCCTACATTCGAGGCAGACGAAAAGACAGCTGCAATTTTCGTATTCAATCACATTATTGCTAGGTTTGGTGTCCCACAAGCGATAATCATTGACCATGGGCACCATTTTTAAAACGTTATGATGACAGAACTTACAGGGAGCTTGGTTTGCGTCAGGATAGCTCAACTCCTTATTATCCACAAGCGAATGGTCTGGTTGAGTCCATCAACAAAGTTTTAGTTATCATGATCTGACGAATCATTGGTATTCATCGGTCGAATTGGCACAACATGTATTTTTCGCGCTTTGGGCGTATCGAACCTCAGTGAAAACATCAACAGGGTTCACTCCTTTCCAACTAGTTTATGGTTTGGAAGCAGTGCTGCCCATTGAATGCGAAATCCCGTCACTTCAAATGGCTGTCGAATTACTTATAGCTACTTATGAAGAGGAGAAGCGTTTATTATACTTAGCTCAATTAGATGAGACTCGACGTAACGCTGCATTGGCAATCGAGACTCACGCAAAACGGATGAAAGCTCAGTATGATCGAAACGTGACCCCTCTAAATTTTTCAGAAGGATACCTAGTGCTATTATATGATCAAGCTAACGATAAATTAGGTGCTGGGAAATTTGTTCCTATGTGGCATGGGCCCTACATTGTCAAGCGAAAGCTACCAAAAGGGGCCTATGAGCTGGTAGATTTTGACGGGGACTCTTTGGGTAAACCCAGAAATGGACTTTACCTAAAGAGGTATTATGCTTAAATGATGGGTATGGAGATTTAGTTAGGTCAGATTTTTCTTTCTAGCTGGTGTGTTTGTTAGTATAGACATTGTGCTTAGCTTAGAGAGTGTGTTTTTCGTCGTTATTCTGGCTTATCTTGGTTTTACTCTTGATATTGCAGATGTCGACGCCTCTCCAAACATACATTGGATTCGCCGATGGTGCTTGTCGTAGTACACGGAATATCTCTTCCGCAGCTTGGGTTATCTATTTGCCCTCTGACGAGTTAGTTTCTATGCATGGGGTGAGCCTCGGTCAAACAACAAACAACATTGCAGAATACAGTGCAGTGATTGAATTATTGTCTGAATCTATTTCATTTGGGATTCAGAGTTTGATAGTGAGGTTAGATTCTGAACTCGTTGTATTACAGCTTAATAGAGTTTATGCCATTAGAAATCCAGTGTTATTAAGGTTATTTTTGAGAGTGCGCCTCTTTGAACGTGAATTTGATTACATTGAATATCAGCATATTCCAAGGTCTTTAAATACATTAGCAGATGCAATTGCTTCTCGAATGTTAGACAGACATTTGTGATAATCATACATGTAAATTTAAATACATTGCATCACACATGTTTAACAAGATAAGTCGGTAATAATGATATATATAGATAGGAGTGTGTCAAAAAATACATCTTCTTCGATCATAGGTTGAAAAACCAAAATGTCACATGTGTCTACAAAAGTGACCATCCAATCACTGGTGATGCTCTCTATACGACACTACTGCACGAGCTACCCTAAATAAGAACCTCCTAAAAGGTCCTGGGACTGCGACCACATAGCGCTGAAGTCTGATAGGAATATCATCTATAGTCGTCTTTGGTATGTCTGCCATAAGATGCTCTAGGTCTTGTTCCAACTTAGGTAAGGTCTCTGCGGCTGCGTCCTGTGGGGCCGGTGCCGGTGCAACTGGTACTCTCCTCTCGAAAGGCTAGAGATTGGCCGGACGTTGTGGGCCTACATCTGCATTTTGAAAATTGTCACTGTCAGTTTTGAGACGATATAAAAATAAACAAAAAATAGATAATTTAAAAAACTTGTGAAAAATGAAGTACCTGTGTCGTCCCACGGTTCTCCCGGTGGAAGAATCATGTACGGATCTCCACGAAAATCAACTCCGGCATAAGGAAAATCCTGTATCGAGAAGACCTGGTTCTCTAACCAGTGAAAATACTCCGGTCTAAATCGGACAACCTCCGTGCCCTCGTCAGGATGACGAGCCATCACCGCAACTCGTCGCATCAACTTAGGCTCTTGAGGAGGCCAAACCTCAATAGTGAGCTGCTGTGGGATCAAAATTGGAACCCTCTCTAGGGAAAAACTCACAACTAAAGGCCCATAACCAAAAGTATTCAGTTGTCTGTCTTTGGTCCTAGTCAGTTGGCCCTTTAAGTTGGCCAACACAGCATCGCACCAGTTGAAAATGGTGCCCCGATAGCAATCAATCGCCATCCGCATCTGGGATCCAATGGCAATGTGCAAAGCGGCAGCCCCGCAAAGTCTGGTAACTGTAAAGGAAATTACCATAAGTTCAGGTCGGGATATATTTTTGATTTCTATCCCCTTATCCTAGTTTTGATTATTGCACCACTCTAGTCGGAGACTAGCAATGGACTGGCCACCCGGCCTCATCCCGGACAGAGTCAATTGTTCGCCCCTCTTGGGAAAACCAGTGAGAAAGTAAATATCTGAGCGCTCTATCTCAAGCTGGTGCCCTCCAATATAAAAACACTGATCCTGAACGTTCCACCTTTCAACCAGCCACTCAAGAAAGCGCTCCTCGGCCCTCATGCCAGGTATGGCCCAGTATTTGTAAAGATCGCATGCCTTCAAAGCATAAATGGAAGGTTGGTGATTAATCGCGGCCAAATCAACATCTTTGTGTTCTCTCTCGCACCAATCAAGCATGGTGGGCAATCTACACACCATAAAACATCTGTTAGAGTGCATAAAATTGAATGTTTTTGGTTCATTTTGGAGAAATGGGAGTTTCAAAATCCTTTCCGCGGTGTACGCAGCCCGCCTTTAGAGACAGGGTGTATGTACGCAGGTTCTCTTAAGGCAAGCTGCGTACGCCCGGCATTTTCCCAACTGAGAAAATGTCGGGGTACGCAGGTCACCCATGGAGCACCTGCGTACCCCGAAAAGCGGATATTGAAACCCCCAAGGCCTCCAAAAAATGAAACTAAAGATTAAAAACAAATTCTAAATGGATGGAAATGCAAGGGAGGATGTTGTAGAATACCTGATGAGACGGCGTTCGGTTTCAACGGTCGGATTCTCCGCAATATCCACGGGAAGTTTCTTGCCAAAAGCCCTTTTTCTCTCCTCAACAGTAAAATGGTAAAAATGAAATGGTAAAAGCCCTTTTTATAGGTTTTTTGAGTAAATAAATGTCAAATTTGTTTATTTTCCACCATGAAAAGTTATTTTTCAAAGTATTTTTATCTATCTTTAAACAGGTATGAGTAATGTGTTGGTTTTTGCGCAGGATAAAAGAATTTTCAGGGAAAATTGTCATTTTTCACAAACAAAAACATCAGAGTCATCTTTTAAGCCCTTTTCTAACTCCTAAAACATGAAAAGATTGTCGAGCGTTTCTTTTACACTCGTTAAAACGGAATTAAAAGACAGTCCCCTTATAGCCCTTTTCTGACCGTAAAAATAGGAAAAGATTGCCGGATTTTTGTCGTTTCAAATTCGATACTGGAAATAAAACGACGTGTCCTTGATCGCTTTTTACTTTTCAGGTCAAAGACACTAATCATGAAAGTACTCCTTGGTTCCAAGATCAAGCGGTTCTCTCAAGTATTATTTTATACTTTTTCGGGCTTGGGAGACATAAATTTACGAAAAAGTTCAACCCTGGAGTTTTCTTAAGTTTTTTCAGACTCTCTAAAATTGAAAAACGCTGAGTTTCTCCTATACTGGACTCGTTAAAATTTCACAGTAAAGGACCTGTTCGATTACAAACAGGAACAGACCACTCCTTCTTAGGGTTCGAATCAAAACTAAGTTGGACTCATCCGAAGGATGAGCTTATAATCAAGCATATGCTATCCTCCTCAAGCTTGTAAAAAATAAAGAGGTACTTGCCAGAAATGGTGGGGGAAAAGAGAGAAAAATGAGCCTATTTTTTATCCTTTGTCTCAGAAGAAGCCTTATCACCACTCTTGAACATGGCACTTTTCATTCACCTGGGTTGGGAAATCCTTTGCCTCACAGTTGATCAAAACACATTGAAAGTCTTCAACCGGGTATTAACTTTGGGTCAAATGTCACCAAGCCATCTGTTGTGTCGTTATGTGTTCAAGAGGTCACTGCAAATAAACCATTCATCTGCAAAAAAATCCATCTCGACCATCCCTGAGTCAGTCCTTACAGCTACATTTCTTCAGCTTGATCTATGATTTCATGTTGTGGGCTTGCCTGCAACAGGTCGATTTCTATCGACATCAACACATTATCTAGAAAGATGACCTAGAAATCGTCAATACCTTGAAATCTGCATGCATCAATGGCAGGATTCTCGCCTTTGACGACAGTTTACATCATTGACTTTCGATCGAAGGACTCCATGAAATGTTCGACATCAACTCATTCATTCACATCTCATGGATTGTACTGGGTACTTTGAGAACCATTGACATCACTGGTGTTCTCTCTCACACTTGTTAACAGTTTACATCATTGACTGGTAATCAAGTGGTTTCTACCATGTTTGACATCAACTCATTTATTCGCATCGATAGAATCGTACTATTACGGGAAGTAGAAATGAAGACCCTGGATCTAGTTTCCACCATCCAGGCTGGGAGGAGTTTTGTATTCATTGTATAGTAGACCAACTATAAACAGATGGTTGTGTCCATACTGTGTCTACACAAGTCTATGATTATGATGTACTGCAAAAATAATTCCTGTATCAGAGCAGTAGTTAGTTTGTTAGTTAAAGTTTTCAATCTGAGTATGGGAATGCCTACCTCAGCGATGATATGATCTTATATATGTATTTTGTGTTGAATATTTGCAGGTTCCGACTGGGCTCTCCACAAGATAATCCTTGAAATTTTAAAGTACTTCACCCTTCCTAGATGATATGAAACCCTAATCTACTACAGGCTTCGCACTTTAGGGGGCAATCTATTACACTAAAATTTGTCACCATGACTATTTGCAGTTAGTATGGCTCCATCAACTGTCATACTATCCTCCTTGGCAAGTCTCATACCTCTGCTCTTCATGTCAAACTCCAAGAAAGAGAGAAAGTCTTTAAAAATCTATATATCTCTGGGTACGCAGTTTCTCTTAGCCTTACATGCATGTACGCACCCCAAGTTCACAATACCTGTGTACTTGTACGCTCTGTCTGTAAAGGGGTGGGTGCGTACTCTTGTAAAGGTCAAAAGGCGCAACTTTCACTTCAAAAAAGTTACTTGTGGTCATTTCTAGAGCATTCTAGAAGCTTGTTTGACCTGTATTGAGCGCCTCCAGATGGTTCATGTATCCCTATGAAAGAGGAACTTATCCCATCAAGAGGGGAGCTATCCCATTCAAAGAGACGCTTATCCCATTGGTGGTGGACCTGATTAACTTCCTCTAGAGCACTATAAATACAGGCATTGGGCCAGAGGGATTACAGGTTGAAAGCTGAACATTCCTAAGGGTAGATGCTGCTGGAATTAGGACTCCCTTGTAGAGCTTGAGAGGAGAGATTCCCATCCTTTCCTAGCCTTATTTGGAAGTGGGTGAGCTGATCAAAGTAAAGGAAAACTCTTGCTGGACCCTAGGAGGGACCTGCACAACACCAAGGCTCAGGTTGTAATGGTTTCTTTTGTTTCCACTTAATACAAATAAACTCATTTTTCTCAACAGATTGTTATACATGATTTGTTTCATATACTCCTTGGTCTGTATGATGAATATGTCTTATTTTATAAGTTATTCAGGTGCTATTTAATCTTTTGGCTTGTTAGTGAATGCAGGTTTCAAAGAGAAGGAGGAGCTCATCCAGATCGGCGAGGCTGGACTACTACAAAGCGTTGGACTAAAGGTATGTTATAATCACCTGATTACTTGTATTCTAAATGCATATTTAGAGAAAGGTAGTGTTTACTTGTCTTGTTTGTCACTAGAAAGCCTTAGCTTCTAGGGAGGTCGGTTTTGTCCGCAAAATTGACTCTTTCCGCATGACATACACCCCACCATCGAATCATCCTCCTTCACCCTTCCATCCCCATATTTTGGTCAACCCTGCCCTTAACCATGCACACCACTGATTTTGTGGAAGGATAGATGACCTCTCTCCATTTCATATCTACTACATATGCAAAGAATCATACCCAAATATCAAAACAAAATTCTTACATGGTAGCCTCTATTTTTCTTGGTGTGTAACTACAAAATCCACCCAATGCTTCTCCCTTGCAAACAACATGGACCCTGGAAACCAACTGCTTGTCCTTGCTTCTCTAACACAGATAGAAGAAATACTCATATCACGTTTCAGCCCAATCTTGCAAGTCACCCATGCACGTGGTGGACAGTACAAATACACTGGTTATACTATTTATTTCCCACAAGACATCATTGCCATTTCTAGCATTTTACCACGCTTGGTTTCCAAATTGGACATCATCATTGTTACTAGGCATGGTTGTGACCACAAAACATATGACTTCATTGTTAGTGAGACATGCCTTCTTGCAGCTTTACAGTACAAACTAACCCATGATCGCTCCTACAAGCATGTCTAACTAGACCAAGCTGCAATATCTACCTTTCCAACTCACCCTACCAATATGTCTTCTATCATCCATCACATCTCCCCCTCTTCTCCTAAACCATGACTTTACTTCCACTTTCAATGATAACATTCATTCACAACCCACTCCAACAAATCTCCAACCATCCTCTTTTGTATCAGCACTCCTTAATTCCCATACTGAGCTTGAAGAAATACGCAACTACCTACAATCTCCCCATCCTAGTTCCACTACTTCACTTTCCTGGCCCTCCATTTCCCCCACTGCTATCAATGAATATAACATAGAAGGCCTCCTTGTTATGGGGTTCCACACACTCTTCCCCATAGGGGCTTCCATGATTGGTCAACCATGTCTTAGAGAAGTTGAAATATAAGAATATGTTTTTCACCTCATATGATACTATGATAACCATTTTTCCCAACATCCAATATTCTAGTATTAATTGTACAATGTTATGTTGTGGCATCGTAGTGAAGCAACTATTGTTTTTTTCATGAAGAGAAACCTTGAAGAGGGCTTTCCAATGACTGTTGTAGACCTTCATGCATGCCTCCATGAAATGCTTGATTCCATGCTTCTTGACCAAATTATGCGCTTTGGATCAAGCCTTAGAGGGACATGCTCTTTCTAGAACAAACACAAATGTGAACTCACTAATATAATCATACGAATAGGTATCCCTACTTTCTTTTTCACCCTAAGTGCAGCTGAAACCAAATGGCATGACATGCGCATGGTCATGCCTAGCAGCACCCCCCAGGATTCATCCGAGTTTTCTCGATGTAAATTCAATAATATAATGAACAACCCACACCTTGCAACACAATACACTCATTTTTGATTCACAATCTTCCTCGAAGAGGTCTTGCAAAATGGTTTACATGCAAAGGACCTCTGGTGCAGGTTTTTCCCTGGCCACCCTTCTCGTTTTTGTTTCTTTGCTTGGACGTATACTTGCCTCACAAAATTTCCTTTTTCATCTTTGCAGGTATGAGTGGAAACATAGGGGTTCCACACACCTACATTGTTTCCTTTAGCTTGAAGATGTACCTGATATGGACAACCTCGATTGGGATGACCAAGTCACGATGGATAGAGCCAAGTCCTTTTTCTATGAACACATTTCTTCTTGGAATTCTCGCCCTCCTGAACAACATGGACCTTATGTACACATCTTTATAGTGAATGACCCATGCATCCTTGCATATCCATTGATATTTGCATCCTCTCACCTTCATGACTACAATAATCTTCTTAATTTCATTCAACAACATACAAAATGCCACCCCTCTTCATGTCTTCACTAAAAAGGTCCTACTCTTGTTTGCCGCTATGGAGTTCCATGAGATTTGAATAACACCTCCTCTTTGATCATTAATTATAGTGGACGAAATAAATATGTCCCCACTCATAATGATGACAACTTAAATGTACACAACTCTAACATGTTATACATATGGAGAGAAAAAATTAAATTCCAGTCGGTTTTGTCTCGGCATGTTGTTCTGCACTACATCGTGAAATATGAATCGAAACTAGAAACAAAATCAAAAATTTATCGGAAAATGTTGTCATGTGTCTCCCAAGCTATCAACCCCAAAACAGCTGTTCTTAATTTTGTTCGAAATTTTTTAGCAGAAACAGTTTTCGATAGGGACATTGATGCACAAGAAACATGCGACATGCTACAAAAACTACCCCTTTCACTTTGTAGTCGTTCATTTGATTCTCTCAATCTTACTCGAACTATTTTTTAACATGTTTCTCATAGTCTAGGCCCCCCCATCCCAAAAACCACACCTCATTATAACATACATGAATAGACCTACTTCGCTTGAAACACTAAATCTTCTCGAAACTACACATTCTTGGTCCAAATCTACTCCCTGAAAACATAACCAATGGAAAAAAATAAATCCTTGCAATATTGTTCATGTCCTCCCTTCCTATTCCTCGATCTCTTCTCCTACTGATGCATCCTATGATTCTTTCTTCACTTCTATACTTCCCTTTTTTCACACTCCCATCAGACATAGGATCCATTGATGAAGCAATCATTTCACATTGGGAACAAAAAAGATATACGTATGTTCCATGGCTTGTTCATCGAGCCCCTTAAACTCACCCTTCCTCTTGCTCTGATGATATCTCCATTAATGATATGTCGAACCCCTTGAATCCGTAGACATCGATGAATGGAAATTCCTTTCTCAGCTACACCCTAGATACAACATGGAAATTGATGGAATTGACATGCTTGGACATCGTGACTTTGATTGTAACCATAATTGGGCCCATTCTACCATCCCCCTCCCTTTGCAAGAGAAAACCATATGTTTCATAGAATTTAGTCACTGATCCACCCAAATCCACTCTAACTTGTCTCCAGTTCCCCACTTGCCCACCTCACTATCGCCCACCCAACAAGTTGATTTCACCATTTTCCTCGCCCACTTTAGGACCACTTCCTCCATTGCTCCACTTAGAAGGATCATCCAAGGTACTGCTAGCATGGGAGAGTCTCATTTAATTTAATACCTAAAAGATACATTTCCTGTTGAATATCTTCCCAATTCTAGTCCACTGCTCCTAATCGCTCCAACAGGTGTTGCAGTGTTTAACATAAAGGCGCTTACAATCCATTATTCCCTTCACATTCCTTTAGTGTCAATGGATCGTCTTGAGGGCCAACCACTTATGCATCTCCAATAAAAACTTCATCATGCCAAATACATTTTAATCAATGAAATGAGCTTTATTGGCCCTAAACTTCTTTCACAGATAGATGATCGCTTAAGGGATGTATTTCCTTCGTATCAAAATGTGACTTTCGACAATCGGTCTATCATACTGGTTGGTGATCTTGGGCAAATACCTCCTGTGAAGGACATCCCCATGTATGTCAGCACATCACTCAATAATTCCCTTTGGCACATCTTTTACATGGTCATCACATTATCTCCCATCTTTCGTCAACAAGGGACGAACCCTCTTCAAATTGCATTCTGACAATTTCTCACAAATATCATAAATGCATGCGAACATTTGAAGACTCGGACCTTCTTATGTCAAGGACAACTTCATTTTTTTCAAAGGATGAGAAGCAAGAATTAAACAATGCAATCCACCTATATCCAACCAACCTAGTTGTGAAATTGCATAACAAACAAATGCTCAAAAAATTGAACATGCCAATTGCATGTTGCTACATAGAGAAAAGGAACCACCATCCTACTGGTGCACATGAGGAAGATGAACATTTGAATAAAAAATTTCTTATTTGAAATGAACAGGTTTTCCTCACATGTAACTTCTGGGTTGAAATAGGTCTTGTAAATAGATCACTTGGAAAAGTAACTTCCATGTTCTATGTAGTTGGATCAAAACCCCCTCAATCACCATCTTTTGGTGTTGTTGAATTCTTCCAATGCAAAGTTTCACCATGAGACACCTTCCACCCATGTTATGTTCCACTTGCCCCAATAATGCGAGGGTCTCGCAGGAAAATTCCACTTTGAATGGCATGGGGTTTGGCAATGCATAAATCACAAGGAATGACATTACCAAATGTGATAGTGGACATTGGCAACATAGTACGACAAGGCTTAACATTCACTCATATCTCCAGAGTTTGAACATTGGTTGATCTTTTCATCTCTCCATCATTTTCCTTTAGTCGCTACTCCCGCATTCAAGGAGATGCTTACATAAAGAGTAGGAAGCAAGAGGAAGCGATACTAGAATCAAAGTCTTTACATCCACCTGCAATCTTATCATTGTGTCTAGCCTAGTTTGATTCCCTTTAAGTAAGCATACTTTTCATTCAATTTCACAATAGCTTCTTTCTTTTACAAGTAGTTGGTGTGAAACTCAGTTAAAATTCCATAAAATTTCCCCTTTTTCTTGACAGTAAAATAGAAACTAAAATCATTTTTCTCACTTACCTCCAAATCTCTTTTCATATCTCTAATGAGTGACTTACCACATAAGTTCACAACAAATTTTCCAAACAACAAAAGGACTCAAAATGAACAAACTTTCCAAACTTTTGTGGTAAAACAGACAACACTCCCAACTTGACTTTATTGTTATCATATTGGTAATGGGGACCCCTATGTAATTGCAATTTCCTTTTGGATCATTTGTTATTTCACTTTTTCTTATCCTTTTGTCATGTTTATTTTTCAATTTGACTTAATCTTATTTTTAAAGTTTCTTTTTTATTATTCGTTAATTAGAATAAATGAAATAAATAGCCCCGAGTCCAACACTTGTATTTTCATGCAACTTTAACCCTTTTATATTGAACTAACCCCTTCCGTTTTCATTCTAGTAAGCATGCTTTTGATTCAAATTTAAAATAGTTACTTTATTTTACGAATAGTTGCCGTGAAACTCAATTTACATTCCAAAATTTTTCCCCTTTTAAAAAACAAAATATAAGGTTTGTTTGTGTTTAGGAAAAAAAAATGGGCAAAATTGAAAAGTTTGAATTTAGGTCATTGATGAGAACATGGTTTTACAACTCTAATTCAAATCGAATACTTTTAGAATGCTTGATAGTAAAAAAAGGAACTGCTCTCACTTACTCGCAAATCTCTTTTCATCCTTAAAGGCGTCTGTTCTGATATGCGATTACCTCTGACATTTGATATCAGAGAACCTATGAGATTAGCATATCACAATATCAAATTTCAGCCCTTTATCGCATATCAGAGAGAGGAGATTTTAAATCATGTCACATAACTAAAATGCCGATAGGGAATCTTCGATTTGCTAAAGCAGAGTATAATATGCCATGTGTTCTCCTCTAATATTGCTTATTATAATATGTTGAACACTTTTAAAAGCATTATCACTTATGTGTTTTGGAGTTTAGATATTTTCTTATTATTATAAAGAACCAATGTTATATGTATTAGAGTTTTACTATCGGAGTTTTCTAAAACAATTCTTCCAATGTCATAACTTTGATATAACTCTAATATCAAAAGCTTCCTCCCACCAACATACTACAACCACTCCATGGATTTTCTGGCATATAATTTTGACCAATCATGTGAGGGTAAATTTGGTTCCACCAATCATAAGCCTCCCTTGACTAGGGTTTTTTCCATCCAATGATAAGCTTATCCCAAAATTTCATTTAAATTCACAGCCTCACTCTTATGCACTGCAACAAGACCTTCTCTATGGTTCTTTTCATGACTCAGTGAAGGGACCTCGACTCTACATCACGTAGTGTCTTAGATGAAGATATCTAGAACCTCCCCAGTTATAATCTTTGTTGTTGTAAAGGCTTCCTCAACCCAGTCTTGCCAACTATGTCTCTATCTCAGGAATCTCGTACAATCCTAGACGTGCTTCATGGTTTGGTGATGATACATTTGGTTACTTATGACATTATATGACATTATCCCTCTAGAGCTTCGTGCGATACGTTCTTTAATGGATTCCTAGCCAATGAGTCTTCCCTTCCAACTGGGAGGGAATCCTATCCACGGGTTTGGTGTGGACTCCTTAGAGGTTCCTACCTCTCTTGCTACACATCGAAATTGACAGACCCTATGTCGGTCCTGCAAGAAGCTCCATGGCTCTTGACGAAACCTTCTAGTGCCTCGACAATCATCTTAAGATTCCAATAATAGATATCCATCTTTCTCAGAAGGCTAGGTTACAAGTCATTTAGGCAAATTTGTTGGCTCATCTAATCCCAAGGGAAAGCTCCCCTTGACAATAATTCAATGCTTTCCATGCAACACAATAAATTGTAACTTGGAAAACAATAGGGATGAAGGCTGATAAAGACCCTACTATCTAACGGGTCTTCCATGTAATTTTCATATTAATAAAAGGGTCTCAGAACCCACTATCTTTCAAGTTTTATCGAACCTCTGATTGGTCGACCATGACATGTAATGAGTGTTGTCACTTGCTTAATAATTTATTAATCTTTGTTATGATGTGGTTTATTATAGTATGTGATTTGTTATGCCTCTTAAGCATCAAACATACTATGTTTAGCTTTAATAGTCATTACGCACATCTTTGCCCTCAGCTTTTACACACATGCATATATATATATATATATATATATATATATATATATATATATATATATATATATATATATATATATATATATATATATATATATATATATATATATATATATATATATATATATTATATATTATGTATGTATGTATGTATGTATGTATGTATGTGTGTGTCTATATATATATATATATATATATATATATATATATATATATATATATATATATATATATATATATATATATATATATATGTATGTATGTATGTATGTATGTATGTATGTATGTATGTATATGTATGTGTGTGTGTGTGTGTGTGTGTGTGTCTATAACTCATCCCCACAGGGATGTCCCACATATGCAAACATAATCAACACAATGTAGTCCTTCAATACAGAACTAGTAGTGGAATCAGAGGTTTACTCATTTGAAAATTCAAAATGAGGCAACAAAAAAAATTTGTGATATGGGTACCTCCGATATGGAACAAATGCGATAACATAATTAACTGATTTTAATAATTGTATCAAGTCCATAATATCAGAGGTTTTGATATTGCAACATGCCACAGTTTGCAAACTTGTGGTATAATAAAGCTCTGATATGATGGACGTGAAATTAAAATTAAACTCATTCTAATATCAATTTCACATGCATACTGTCGGCCATTTTAGATGATGGCACACAATGAAATTTATGATAAATAGATGCAATCTTAGATTAAATCCAATCTTATAATTATATCAGGTCCACAAGTGAATCAACGATCGACGATTTGATATCGGAGGTTTCATTCAAAAGTCCCAATATCAAGGCGAACGCAAAATTCTTATTAATCAACATTAATACACCTTATCGGGTTTTGATATTAGGGATTGCAGAAAATTCAAGGTCGGATATTATTGCATATCACAGCCCACACCTTCAAGAATATCGACGGGATATGGATATCATAGGAAGTGTTGTATTGCAAGTCAAAGATCGAGGGGTTTCAAGTGTTAACATATAAGAAAAACACTGAATCATCAACTACACATATATGATATCATTGTTCATTTTTATACTTAACACATTTCAATTTAAACACATCAATGGTGATACTTATCTAATCCCATACAATAACATATATGAAAAACTTCAATTAAAACAAAATTTGATTAACAATAGTGCTTCATCACAAAAACATAGCATCACCATAAAGATAATAGTACCTGATACACATTCACTTTGATCATAAGAAAAATTGGTGTGGTTCTTCTTTCTATTAAGACTTGTTTATAGCTACTATAATAAAAACCAAAATACTTCTCGCAAAATTTTAGAATCTCCTTTGTTCATAACAATGAATGGGATTTAAAGTTTAAAATCAAAACTCAAATATAGAAAAGTCCATAAAATGTTGCACTGGTCCAAACAAAACACACTTAAAATAAAAATACAAACTAATAGTAAAATCATGTTACAACAAGTTGATCAAGACTTGGACGAAGATTGATCTAGAAATCGTTGTCAAAGTTTGCATATATTTGTCATCGCCTTCAATTTAGGTGGATGTTCAGGCCTAATGTGCATCCATGCATTGAATAACGCATCGATGAGTGCTGGCAGCACCTGACTAGTTCTATTTAGAAGACACTTCAACATCAACCATTGCCCATGTGGTTTGACATGGAAATGCCAATGGCATTCCAGGTCAATCTTTGATAGATCTTTTATCCATTCAACCTTCTTCTTTGATGATTCTTGCCAATATTTTTTCAATATTTTAACATCAGGAGACATATCTTCTGGGAACTTCGAGATTAAATTTTCCTGCAAGAGGATATCGTTGATCGATTGAATCATGTTGCTAGATATGCCCCTAGCATTATAGATTTCCATCTCTGCATTTTTAAGCCTTATCTCCCATTCTTGGAAGACAATTTCTTTATGATATTCTTTTATTTTTGGTATATTTTCTAATCAACCCTTCGAGTTGTTTTTCTAGTCTATGAAATTAGAGATTTTCTCTTCAAATGCATTGTTATATGTCCTAAAATCGGGTAGTTTATTCACAAGTGCATCAGTTGATTAGACCATCTCTTCAATAATGTCCATCTTTTGGAAAAATCAAACCTGATGATGAGCAACCAGTTTATTTATCTCCCCTGCTTCTTTCATGAATTCTATCATCTCAGGATTAGCCTTCAGTTGCTCAATCCTGCGCTCTAGCTCCTATATGTGGGCATCGCAAGTCTTCATGTCAGACTCATATTGAATCTTCAGCCCATCAAAACTGGTTTAAAATTGTGCAAATTGAGCTTGCCATTATTGGACAATTCCTTGCTTTTGATTTTCTAAATTTTGTTCAAGGTGCCTTAATCTATCATCTTTCTCCCTTCAGAGTTGTTGCACTTTTGTGGCTTTGTCAATTGTTGCACTAGCATAGGATCCTGCATATTGAGATAGTCTCCCAAGATCTTCAGTAGGGGTCACTTGGGCATCTTCCCACGGTACTTCAAAGGAGCTATTAGCAGGGACCAAAGTTTAGGCCTTCTCCTCTTTCTCTACGTGCTAACTATTCCTCTGTGTTTCGTATTGTAAAATACATCTAGGGGAGGAATCTCCTCAATATTGAGAACGACCTCAAAGGTCGAAAAAATTGGGATGATTTCCAGATCATCATTGTCCATAATTTCCTTAGATGGCTCAACATTGAACGAGGTATTCTCAATGATAACTGAATTTTGAGCAATCTATGTCTACGATGAAGTTTGTTGTTTTTTTGGGTCAGTCTCTTTAAGAAATTGATCCGAAATCCCATCCAGACTTTCTTATGTCACTACCTTCTATGCCTTTGATTCGCTAGCTGATGATGTTTTAGTTACATGAATTGCATCTTGACTGAGATATGTGCTCGCTCATGTGATTAAGATTCAAAATTTCACTTGAAAAATGGGAAATCCTTTTAACCATGTATTGATGAAACTGCACTAATTCCTTGGGGCTAAGCCCTATTGTTGCTTCTTTCTCAACCTGTACATAATTTGATGTCGATTGAAAGAAATCATCAAAATTATCAGGCTTGTTTGTAAATTACCTAAACTTTTCCTTTGTTGTAATAATTTTCACAGTATCAATTGGAACTTACTCCTGATTTGGAAAGGTTGGAAAGCTCATCAATTGGATTTCCTCCATCTCCTTAGTAGCATGTTTGAAATTCTCTAAACAATAGAATCCACAGGGAAATGGAAAAACAAGGCACATTATCTTTTTTCTTTCTTCCATGACCTTAGATAGGCCATTTTGCATAGTCTGGTAGGTTATTTTGCGGGTAAGGGGCTTATCAGGAACATACAGGGGAAACACATAAGGTTGTGCAAGGCTGCCAAAAACTTGAACATAGGTAAATGATTCCTCCCCAAACCATCTTCCAACTGATAACAGGTCAATCCTTCCTTCAAAGGAGATTCTAGGGCACTTCTCATTGTAAACAAGTTGGTAACTAGGAAGGGTGATACCATGGCTAATCTTGTAAAAGTGGGGTCAGTGTTTTGACTCCCATAGAATATTATGGTAAATATGAATAGGCAAAGGGTCTTCAATAGCCCATTTCCATCCCATGGATGGAAAATCTGAAGTGAAACAAATGCAATCCATAATGTAGGCACTCATGTAGAATGGGAGAACAACAATTTCAATAAAATTACACTTTTTCCTATATTCTATGATTACGTTGGTTAAGTTGTTGGACAAAATAGTTCCCCAATCCATTACATAACTATCAGAGGTAGCTTCAATCAGGGGTTCACATTGGTTTGAAAACTTCTAGGTATTCCCATAGCCAAAATCTCTAAACATCATTGCAGTAACAAAACAATAGGGTGCATTAATAGAGGCTATAGCATACATACCCTCGTCTTCCCACTTATGCTTGCTTGGGTCTCTTCTCCATCCTCGAATGACCTCATATTCATTTTCATTTTCTTGCATGAACTTTACAATGAACTCTTTATCATATTTATTATGAGCTTCTCGGAGGTGGTACATTGTAGACAAGTCTTTTGCAGTGAAAGAGTCGATGATTGTATCTCTCTTGGTCATGAAGTTCCTATCTACGATGTTCATATGATCAATGACCCACCTGATCACATCCATATAAGGCATGATACTTGGGTGAGCGACAATTCTATGGAGAAACGAATTGGAAACATCATTGTATGTAATTTCTGAAACAGGAACCCTATCCTCTGTTGTGACTATTCTTCCTGTGACTTTTGGCCCTGCATCTTCAAAAAGATTATACATGGCCTCCCAGCTAGAGACCCCAGCATCAGGGGTGCATGTTGTGTTGGAAAATAGCGCAGGAATTTCTGTGACCTAAGGAGGAGGAGCAACTAACTATTTTTGAGCAACAATTTTCCTTTTGGGTTTAGCCAATCGAGACATTTCTCATGAATTATGTTTATCGAGACTAGACTGTGAGGAGAAAATACAAAAATGCACTAGCGCTTACAGTTAGAGAAACTGACGAATTATGCATGAATCCAATAGTTTTATGAGAAAAATCTTCAGGAATCGTTAGTATTAATGATAACATTTACAATATCAAAAACCATAAATTCACTGCATTTCACCATTAATTAACAAAACCTGCATCCACATGTCCTTCAACGCACATCAACATTAGCGGACATTTTTCTCGGACAAATCACATCATTGTCCTACCAAAACTTGTGATCTCCTCTATCTCTGGACCCGATTAATTTTATTAGAACATCTTTAATATAAAATCACATATTCCCTTCATCGCATATTTTGGAATCAAACCTTCACTTAGATCCACTAATCTCCGATTGAGATATGTATTACTGTACTTTTCAGCTTTACCGAAGATTTTTATCAGAAAAATCATATGGTTGTCCTAGGAAAACTTGTGATCTCGTCTACATCTGAGCTCAATTAATTTTATCAGAACATCTTTAATATAAAATTGCATCCACCCTTAATCATATCTTTTGGAATGAAATCTTCACTTGCATCGGCCGATCTCGAATTATGATATTCCAATAGCCCTTGATTCCTTTGAATTATTTGTGACCGTCGTGTTAGCCCACAAATTAGGTCCCTCTCTATCAGCCATTTCCAATCAGAGTTGTATCCTTGGTACAAGACATGTCAATTTGCTGACTTCCGATCATTTATCACCTTCTGTGTTTGGCCCTTGGTCTTATAGATCTTCACGTGACTGTAGTCTAGCCCCCATATTAGAACCCTTCAATCGGAAGTTATCAATATGAGGTTTTACTTTGATGCACAATATGCCTCAACCTCCAATCAAGGATCTCCCATACATAATGCCATCGCTACTACGTATCTTCCACCTATCACCTTGTGTGTACTACCATGTGTTATGCTTTTTTGGCCTATTGTGAGCCTTCAAACTACCGAATCCTCCTGCCACATATCGACCGTGTTGGAACACCATGATGATGTCAGCCTCTACGTGTCACTTGTCACAACCAATTACTCACTACCATGTGTCCCTTAACTCATCCAATCACTATTGCCATGTGTCTCTTATCAGATCCAATATTTTGTTACCACGCGTCCCTTTAGGAGGAGAGAGAAAACACTCCAGCTTCTTTCATTTTTCAGGTTTTTTATCACCCTTCTCAACACATTAACACTACTGGCCCATTCCCCGATGATTGGATCACATATCGCAACTCACATATCACCGATTTTGAAACTTGGTCACTCTGCCTCAATTCCAAATATAAAGTACATAGCTTGGACCCTCTATTGTTGATATCGACTTTCATATAATGTCACCACTAATAATAGTTGAGCATCGATATCATATGCAAATGCGATTCATTTCTTATGATGCTTTCATGTGATTTTTCCTCTAAGCATATTTGTGACCTCTGTAATCTTAAAACCTTTGATGCCTAATAAGCTCTCTTTTTCGATTAAATAGGGATGAACTCAAGATCTGTATGTCCTATCTGTCAACCCTACCTCCAACCCTTGAAGGGCTTCTACTATCAGCTGCAATATCTCCCTCATGATATCATTATTGTAAGGCGATGGAGATGATGTTAAAGTTAGGATCCTGCTGAGACAAGAGGAAACTACAAGCTTGACCTCTTTACAAGGATGCTCCCAAAGTTTGGGTTGTATTAATGAAAGCATAGATGGCTTGAGGGGACAACTGAGTTTCTTCCATTTTGGTTTCCCAACCCTAGATAGGCATGTGTCTAATTCTTCCAACTTATGAAGGTCTATGTCTAACCTTGTTTGTTGCAATTTAGATCCAAGTCTGAAGATTCACTTTATTTTTACATCTTCCTTCCAGATATCCCTTGATTGTTTAAGGATAACATGGATCTTCCGAGAGAAAGGCATATTGTTCTGCTCTTTCTTTTCATGTATGTTGTTGCCACGTTTTATTCAAAAAAGTATTGTAGCCCAGAGGATCCACTAATGTATTACTATGTTTATTTTTGAGGCATTTCCAAAAGTAAAATGATGAAATTATGATTTCTCACCAATGGATTTCAATACTTAGTCTTCCTTCTCTCTCCTCTACTTTATTTAATCAATTTACACCTCTTAGAGAAATCAATCTACACAGGGCTAGAAATAAAATAAATGATAAATCGTTAGCCTCCATAAATACATTGAACCCCTGTAAATAATAGTGGAGAAAATAGTAACACTATGCAACAATAATTGGTGTATAAGAAATTCTCCTGCAAATAATTAAAGTCTCAAAATTTACCTCCCGCAACAAACTTTGGAATAAATAATATTTTGTAGAGATTTACTTCAACAAATGAATCCTTGAACAATATCAATACTCTCCAATAATAATAATACTGATTTAAACATAATCACTTGTTAAAATTGCAACCCTCCAATTAATCATGAATTCGGCCCTAAGTTTGGATAAGAAATCTGTTGGAGGCAACAATGAAGTAATTTCAACCTTTAATCCTCAAGGAGAATGATTCCTTGGTCTTTTTCTAACTTGAATAATTCAAGGCAGTAAGATTTCTTGGAAAACCCTTGGCTCGATGCTTTCAATCTTTTTACACCAAATGAGGGATTGACCTTGGTTGGCGATGCCACAAATTTATTGAATGCACCTTCATTTTATTGATTTTGATAAGTGGAAGACATTGGTCTTGGCAGTGGTGGAAATGGTCGCTTGACGACTAATTGAAATGACCCTTTTTCAAGATTCACTTTCACTATATCATGCCAACAAAAGATCAGAAAGCCCACGGATCCAGTTGTGCGGTCCTCCTTGGTTGGCTCAATAGTTTCTTTCATCTGTCTTCTCGCTACAATCATATAATAGTATGGGACTCTACTCACAATGTATCCAAATATGAATGGTTATGGCCCTTCATTGCATAAGAAAATGGCATGTCCGCCAATATTAGTGGCTCCAACATCCACACATTGATGCACTCAGATTTTGACGAGAGATGCAAAAAATTGTTTGAATGAATATCCCTGGTAGCAACTGGGTAACTACATGTTTCCTCAGCCCTTAACTCAACAGATCTTGGATCAATGACATCGTCGACCATACCTCAAAATATAAATAGTCATCCTTTTAGCCTTTACATATTCTATATTTCCATCATGTGGCTTGATGGATTCTTGGCCCTTACACCGCTTATATGACCTCCAAGCTTGATTATTTTGCTTCTCGGCCTTCTCAGCTCCCACGCGACAGTATATAAACTTTGATTAGTGTTCAATAGTTTTTAATTTCACCAAATAATGATAAGGCGACTCGATTGGAATATATTGGTGACTCATACAGATCCAAGGTTTATTTTACTTCCATTGTAATATATTTGAACCCTTTCTGATCTCATGCGCTAATCGAATCAATGTGCCCACAATCTGTTGTGGGGAAAAATTCCTACGCAGGACAATCCTATCCACCTAAGGTGTGACAGTGCCTTAGCAACAAACAGAGACAGCTATGCTGGTTTCTTCCTTTATGAAATGTGAAAGAAGAGAGATCAATAGACTTACCGGTGTCTTCCGTTTGTCCCTCGATCCGGTCTCTCTTCTCTTTGGGAGTTCACAGCTACTTGCCTTCTTGCTCGTCCAACTTCAACAGGTTCCTGCAAGATCACAAGAGAACAGCTACTTGCGACAAGAGAAGAACACTACACAAAGACAGATATTCACATTCATAACTAGTTTAGGATTAGAAATAAACTAAACATACTAATGCATTCATACATCAAAATACATCAGCATATAGGAGAAACCAAGATAGCTTTATTGATGAATAACAAGGTTCAGGAAGAGATACAACCTAGAGGGCTCCAATCCAACATCTCCTCCCCAGCAAATGGAATTCCTATCTTCACCCCCTTCAAAGCATTAAGCACCCAAAGATTCCAATCTCAAACCAACAGCGATTCTTTGCAATAATAAAATTCCAGCCCCCAGATCTCATGGAGGAGAGATCCATATACAGATGTTTAGAGAGAGGATGAGTCAGCTTGAGATTTGACTAGTGTCCTCTCCCTCTGTCAGTTCTTGAGTCCACTTGGAGGCTCTCGCTTCCACTTGGAGATTTGGAACCTCTTACTCATCACCAGTCGAATTCCCTGAGGCAAGTGTCATTTTGGAAGCTTCCTGGGTTTTGACACCTTGAGAAATGAGCCTGCCACTTGTCCATTCTCGTTCAGCGTAGGTAGCTAGTGTTCCCTTTGACATTCAACGTGGGTAGCCAGTGTTGGCTTTGACATTCAGCGCAAACAACTAGTGTAGCCACTGAAATGATCCTGAATTGACTTGTTTTTGAGCAGTTTCTGGTGGAGAACATCTGTGAATTGTTGTGGTTTGTTAGCCTTGTTCCTATACGGGTAGGAACAACATGTTTAGGGACTTTGGATCCCTTAGATTATGGACATTTCATGCTCAATGCTGTAAGGCACAAAAATGTCTATAACACAATCTATGATTCATTGGTTGATAGTAGGTGGTCTTAATCCACTTTGTTTGGTTGTTTCTCCCACAACTTCCTTCCCACGGATCTTTTATGATTACTCTGCGTTGGATAGATGGTATCTTGCCCCTCCAATATTGGTGGATTGGTTGTATGGTACCATAACCTTGGAACTCCTGTAATTAAACTTGCCACCTTTTGATCATCGACCCTATAAACTCTGATCGATTGGTCGCATAGGCTTCCAACACTTGCATGTTTGATATATGGCCCCCATAGCCTTGAGAATCTTTCTTTCTTTGCATGCGCATCCCTCAAACATTGGTGTAGTGTTTCTTTTACTTCAACGAGATCACATAAATTTTGGCTACCAACTTCCTAATGATCTCCCGCACTTCCAAGAAAGTATCTCAGCAATGGATCAACCATTAATAGGATTGATCCTTCCTATGTGATGACCTTGATCTTCAACCAAATTTACAAATCAGATCAAGATATGCATTATCTATGATGGATCTAGGCCTTTGATCTTTCAATGTGATTAAGACAGTCCCAATCCAGATGAGATAAACCTTGCAGAGAAGTCCAGAGACCAATACCCTTGAATCCAAACAACCGTCAACACCAAAAAAAAATCAAGATTTGTTCCTTGAACTAGCAGTAGGAAAAATTTCAAAAGAGACTAAATAGGGTGAGACTAAATACCACTGAAGATGGAAATGTCAACTAGGGTGAGTATAAATCCCATCGATGTTCCCTGCATGAAACCCTCAGGTTGGCAAGATGCACAGCTCCGACACCATTATAGGATCCCAAGCAATGAAATAATCAATAGATATGGCAGATTTAGGTGTTCTAATAAAAATGCTTGCAATAAAAAATATTGAGCACAAAAGGGATCTCCAAAAATGTAGCCCTTATTTCAATTAATACTTAGAAAACGAGACATGCCCAAATACAAGGAAAATAATGGAGATAATGGACACAATTGCTTAATGAACAAGAAAATAAATATATTGAAGCAGAAACGTGAACCTTGGATGGATCTACCAACAAATGTCACCACCGCGTTTTTTTCCCAGGATCAAGCTAGAACTTGCCACGCCAAGTTCTCAACAAAACACAAATAGATAGACAAGTCAGGATGGTCCCAATGCCTAACTCCTATCCGCTTTTATAGGCTTGATGGACTCTCTAGAAACCTTATTTTATTATTTTCCCTAGAAAAACAAAGGAAAATACCATTGGTAGATAACATGGGAAAATACCACGGTAAATAGCATGGGTATATTTTTTTCCATTTTTATCATATCCAGAAAAGGGAATATTACAAATCCTCCTGCCCAAATATTGCTTACCCTCAATAAATCAACTTTTATCCATAAGAATTTGAACATTAATAGTAGGATCCTACAAACCTATGCGTTATCCCACACCTCCATGTTAAATGATCTTGAATGGATCCTTTGATACTTGGATCCCAAAAAATCCTCCAACCAAAACTGCCCTCAATAGATCCACCTGTGCCCCAATGCCGCCCAAGTCCTAGGACTTGTGGGTTATGATACAACCTCATTCGGAGCTATCACTTCTTATTCCTAAGGGCCCATGTTGTGATACACCCTTGACTAAGATTGTCCTACTTCGAATCATTCCATCTATAGAGTCCCAACTCATAATCTCTCGCCAATCCATGTTGTGACAAGGATGAATACATGCACATGGAAAAAATACGTTATGTTAATGGTTATTGATGCTCAACTCATGCTACTCCACTCAATCACCCAACATGATCCATTTGGAGAACTCTACCTTTCTCTTCCTAATGTATAAAGGTGGTTGGTAGTGTTGCAAGCCTTATTTATGTACTCCTATAGAGGTCTCCTCTTGAACTCCCAACAGTACTCCTCTTGCTGCCTTTTGACAGAATTGAGTCGTTCCTCAACACTAGACAACTTGGACATTTATTCGACACATACCCCTATGAGCTCCTCAATCAGCTCCTCAATTTTTCTATTCTCCTCTAAGACAATGTCAATCAAGAGCGACTTGCTACCATCAAAGTTTTCTTTAGTTTCTCCCAATTTTTCCCCAGTCATTGCTGACCAATACCTCTTTATTTTTGTCAAGCTTGAGGAGGATAACATATGCTTGTTCTATAACCTGCCCTTCGGGCAAGCCCATCGCTATGTTTTAACGAGCCTAGCGATAGTGAAACTCGTTCTCGTCTAAAGACAAGTTTGTCGCTATTTAATTATTTTAACGAGTCTAACGACAAGGATAACTCGGTCCTTTTCATTTTTAGAGAGTCTGAAAAGGTACGTAAAGTTAACTCCAAAAGTCCTTTTTCGTCATCTAATCCCTTAAGTCCGAAAAAGTATAAAACAATACAGAAGGGATGAGTTTTCGATAGTTTTAACGAGCCGAACAAAACAAGCGATCGATCTTTTTGTGCAATAATCCCTCAGGTCCAAAAAGATTAAAATCTAGAGGAGGGATAGCTCTTCCTGTCCCTTTAACGAGCTGGAAGGCCAAGGACTCGGCAATCTTTTCATATTTTACGAGTCAGTTGAAAAGAGCTTAAAGAATACTCATCTTTTGAGGAACGAGTGATAAACAGGGTTAGCAGCTGATTCCAGGTACGGGTTGGAATTTTCCAATCATGGCAGTGTCACAAGGATGGCTAGGTGTAATCACTCTTCACAGCTATTCCTCAAAATGGGTAAACAATCATATGGAGGTGAACGATCGGCCAAATGAAAAGTGGAGGTGATGGTGCAAACACGACCAAGGCTTTAATGGCTGATGATATTACATTCACAGTGGTTATTTACCGGGATAGTTCATTTTTTAACGAGCTTAAACGCGGGTGGAAACATTTGCTCGATTTTATGTTTATTTTTTAACGAGCATGAACTATACGATAAAACTGCTCGGATCTTGCGTTTATTTTTTAACGAGCATGAACTGTGTGCTAAAACTGCTTGATCTTGCGTTTATTTTTTAACGATCATGAACTTTGTGCTAAAACTGCTCGATCTTGCGTTTATTTTTTAACGAGCATGAACTTTGTGCTAAAACTGCTCGAATTTATATAGTCAACATTTTTTATTTTTACCATAACTAGCTTTGCCCTTTTCAAAGATAGTAATGTATTCTCAATTGCTGCATCAAACTAGTTAGAAATGAATAACATTTGCTTGAAAATGAGATTATAACCCTAATATTTTTCTTTGAACCACGTAAAAAGCAATTAAAAGGTGTTTTTAACTCTCATTTTACCATTTCATTTGAACTTGGTTTGTTGGAGCTTTGGAGGTGCCTCTTCCCCCTTGATTTTCATCAGCTGATTCCAGGAGATTCTGCGGATGATTTTCGGTGCCGTCTAGACCAGGTAGGAGCTAAACCCTAGCTCTTTCTTTTCATGGTTTCCTTTTTCCATTTTGTGCCTGTTTTCCTGTTCTCTTGAGCCCCTGGGGTTTTGCTAGGGCGCTCTGCCATCAGCGCAGGCAGTCCATTCGAAACCTGCATTGAATGTCAAGCTGCATGAAGGCAGTTTGACCTTCAACGTAGGTGGGACACTAGCCAGTTGCGTTGAGCATAGAAAAACAGTTATGTTGCACAGTTTTTGATGAAAATTTTGCCAGTTTCTCATTAAATCCAGGATCTTACTCTTTCTCTTATTTTCTTTGCAGGGATTCTTGAGGAAAATGACCCTTACATGGCGAGAACGAGAGCATGAAGAAGAGGACATGATTGCCCTCCATGACCCTGTCACGGTGAACGTGCTGCGGAACTGTGGCCTGCTGAAGTTCTTCCATATCTCTAGTATGAGAGCACAGATCTCTCTATTGCAGTATATGCTTGATGCTTGGGATCCTATCAACCAAGTATTTCAGATCAGGAGCAAATCCATCCCTTTGACCGTGGTAGACATTTACTTCTTGACTGGTTTGTCGAGGCGGGGTGCCCCCATTTATTTGTCAGGTTCGGCCCGAGGGAATGACTCCGTGAGAGATTATGTTCGCCAGTATTGCAGGGAGGGATCCCAGCCGAGTAGAGACGGCAAGGTTGTTATCCGTGAGATTACTGACAGGTCTCTCAGGTCCATTCTGTATACTATTGGTAGGATGGCCGGTAGCGCATCTCTTCATGTTGCCAACAGGTCTTATGTGCAGCACGCCTTGGAGTGTCTCCAACCGAAAATATTCAACTGGTGTGATGCAGTACTTCTTCAGATGAAAAGTTAGTTGAACAAGGTAAAGGACGGGAAGCTGAAGAACTTTGGATTTGGTTCTATTCTGACTGCCTTTGCCTTGGAGAAAATACCACTGATGCAGCCTCAGTATATCGCACTCAACTTGCCTTCTCCTACCGAGCCACGCATGCAGAGATGGGTTGATCACATGTCTAGGCATGCTGGTCAATCTCAGATTTCTTTCACTGATACCTTCTTCAGGTGGTTCGAGCGTCAGGAGATGGTCTATTCCGAGTATCGATATGTTGGTATGGATTTCCGAGGTGATCCGGACTTGGTACTGTCAGATGGCGAACAGTGGGGCGCTATTGGTAAAATCTTCGACCATATTACTGTTTACTGTTCTTCTTTATAATGTCCTTGTTCTTTATTCTATCAAGACTTTAATCGAACTCCTGTGTGCATGCAGATGTTGGTCCTGTTCGTCCAGAAGTTCGCCCGAGAGCGCCAGTCATTGCCCCAGCAGGGGAGACTGCTGGGAGGGTTATTCTCCGCGACCTTGACGTGGCCGAGACCCTTACAGCTGTGCAGGAGCAGGTTGAGAGCCTTACTCTCGGCATTCCCGATGTGAGGATTGATGAGTTACCTTTACAGTTGCAGCGGCATACTACTGGTGTCCCTAGACGATGGACTCGTCTCTTACGCATGATTGCACAGGCCGTGACGTGCTATCATGAGCATCACTAGACTAGGGTGCCCCCTAGCATTTTTGAGTTTTTGGGTCATACGACCGATTTTTGTCTTGGTTACAGAACATTATGTATGAACGATAAACAGTTTATATATATATATATATATATATATATATATATATATATATATATATATTTTTTTTATATATATTTATTTTTTTATTTTCGGGGTTTATTCTGGTTGAGTTATGTGATCCATATGTACAACATTGATGATGTGTCTCTTTTTATAAATGTCGCAAATATCTATCTAACACATAGTTTGCTAATGAGTCGGTTAATGTGTTTAAGTTTCTGGAAATATGCTGGTATTGAATTAAATCAAATTGTCTTTCCAAAATCTTAACTCTTAGGAACATGCGATAAATAGCTGGATTGTGAACGGAATATATACCGTTGAGTTGTAGTATTACGAGTTGTGAGTCTAGCCTGACGATTAGTCGATATACCATGGGTGATGGCATCAGAGAGTAGTTCTATCAACGCGCTATACTCAGCGATGTTATTCGTTGATTGCCCAATACACACACCTTGAAACTTACCAACTCGCCGCTTGGATCAAAAATGGCCCAGGCTGCGGAAGACAGGTTCTGCGAACTACGACTCGTAGGCTACTTTTGCTAACACTCGTTTAACAATATAGGGGCCCATCCATAAAGAATTAAATTTACCTGCTCCCAATTTATCGGATTCTTTGTCATAAAGCAAGACCAAGTCACCTTTTGAGAAGACACGGGGTTTGACATTTTTGTTGAACTGCGCCTTGACTCATTTCTTATGGGCTTCGTTAGCCAAAGCGGCATCACGACGGGTTTCATCCAATTGGATTAATTCCAAGAAACGAGCCTCTTCTTCCGATGTTCTGGGGAGGAGATCAATTGCGAGTTTAAGAGACGAAATTTCACACTGGATTGGCAAGACTGCTTCCAGGCCATACACCAGTTGGAAAGGTGTGAACCCGGTCGCGTTCTTTACCGATGTTCGGTAAGCCCACAAGGCTGAGTACAGGATTAGGTGCCATCTTCTTTTGTGAACCTCGATCATCCTTTGCAACATACGCTTGAGGACCTTGTTGATTGCTTCAACTTGTCTGTTGGCTTGCGGATAATACAGGGTAGAGCTGTCGTGAGATAGCCCTAGCTTGGCAGCTAATTCAACCATCATGTGATTGCGAAAATGCGACCCATGATCTGTAACTATGGCCTGTGGTACGCCGAACCTGGCGACTACATGATTGAAAAAGAAAAGGGCAGCTGTTTCACCAGTGTTATCTAATGTAGGCATCGCCTCGGCCCATTTGGTAAAATAGTCAACAACGACTATAATATACCCATGCCCCTCGGTCGAGGTGGGGTTACATGTCATGAAATCGATGCCCCATTTGGCGAAAGGCCCAACAACAACTATTGGCTGTAAAGGTGCGGGTGGTTTTCTGGTTTTGCTATCAAAAATTTGACAAGCATGGCAACTTCTGACTGCGGTTATGCAATATTTGAACATGGTTGGCCAGAAATATCCTGCTCATAAGATTTTCTGTGCTGTAGCATATCCAGATTGATGCCCCCCACACGCGCCTGAATGACACTCATTCAGGGCTTTTTTGGCCTCTTCATGGGTTAGGCACCTCCTCAGAACTGTATCGATACCACGACGGTAAAGCGTATCACCGACGATCATGTAGTCTTTCGCTTGGTATCGTATACGTTTTTGTTCTGAGTGAGAGGTGTCAGGCCTGAATTTTTGGGTTTGGAGATAAATTATTATATCTCCATACTCATTGCTTGCAGATATCAGAAACAAGCTTTCGTCCACGATTGACTCTTCTGATGTTTCATCGTTGGACGACGATGGGAGATCGCACAATAATTCTGCGAAAACTAAAGCTTTCTTTGATTTGGATTTTACAAATTCCAGATCAAACTCTTGAAGGATCGCTATCCATTTGGAATATTTGCCCCCCAGCAACTGTCGCGACAATATATAAGTCATGGGGTTGCAATCTGATAAAATGGTAGTTTTCCGAAAGAGGACATAATGTCGAAATCTTTGTATCGCTTGAACAGCAGCGAGTGCTAGCTTTTCAACATAAGAATATTTGATTTCTGTATCATTTAAGTTTTTACTTAAATAATATATAGGATGTTCAATTCCATCGACTTCTTGAACTAAAACCATCGCAATGGTTGTATCTGCTGCAGCCAGATACAGGTTAAAATCTCTTTGATAGTCCGAGGCATACATTAATGATGCTTGTACTAGAGAATCTTTCAGAGCATCAAAGGAAGCTTGCGCCACCTGATCCCAGACAAAAGGTACATCTTTTTTCAAAAGACGAGTATAACCTTTAGTAAGTTCTGCGTAATTTGGAATGAACCTCCTCAGAAAGTTTGCTTTCCCTTGGAGTTTCTGAATCTGAAGCAAATTTGAAGGTGGAGGCAAATTAATGATTTCCTGAACCTTGCAAGGGTCGAGCCGAATCCCATCCTTAGAGACTACAAAGCCAAGTAAACGAACAGAACCGACGCAAAACACACATTTGTGCGGATTGAGTCTTATCTTGTAGTGTCGGCAACGTAGAAATATCGCTCTTAAATGCTGCGGATGATCAGTCCGCTTTTGCGAATGAGCCGGAAGGTCGTCGAGATATGGTTGAACGATGTTCTTGATGTCATGGAAGGCATAATTCATTGCCCTCTGAAACGTCGCCCCTGGGTTCTTTAAACCAAAGGGTAATTTTTGATAAGCGAATGTGCCCCACGGACAGATGAATGCAGTCTTTGACTGGTCCTATGTGCGGATATTTATTTGATTATACCGGAAAATCCATCCATAAATGAAAAGATTTCACATCCGGCGCATTCATCAATTATCTGGTCGATGAAGGGTGTAGGGTAGTTGTCCTTCGGACAAGCTTGGTTTACATCCCTATAATCGACACACACTCTAATTGTCCCTTGTTTCTTCATAACAGGGACGATATTTGATACCCAATCGGTTAGAGGAACCGGGTAGATGAAACCAGCATGGAGGAGCTTTTCAACTTCTGCTTTAATGGCAGCAGCTTTCTTGGGGTGCACCTGCCGAAGCCGTTGTCTTACTGGTTTGACATCAGGATACATCTTAATTTCATGTTCAACGATACTTGAGTCAATGCCTGGCATTTCATCATATGACCAAGCAAAGACATCTCTGAATTCGCGAAAAAGAGCATTATATATTTCCAGTTCTGAAGGAGAACAACCTTTGCCGACATAAATATTCTCTACAACATTTGTTTTAGTCGAGATATTTACGGCTATAGTCTCTTCAATATTGGATAAGTTTCGCTCGGAATCCACCGTATTTACAGTATTTGATAGGAATTCAAAAACTGAAGGGTGATAGAGGTCATGTTGAGTATCTTCTTCATATTCTGGAAGAAGGGAACGATGGTGGCAATCATTCCATGGTGCCCCCTCAATTAACATTGATTGTAGGATTCCTTCGTCAGTCCCATGCACTTTCGACCAAGGATCTAATGGGGTACCATATTCTCTAGACCTATCTACCCAAACGCTTGATGAGCGTTGATTTGGGTTTGCCTCCCATGCTCGAAACATTGATTGCTACAATATTTCTATAGGGCTTGGGGGCAAAACCATTTCATGATCCATGTTGATATCGTCTTCTGAGATCTTCGTGGAAGATATCATGTTGCAGGCTCTTACCAATGCTACTTCTCCTATATAAATTGGAGGTGGAAGTGCGAAAGTTCCCATTAATGTTGGGTCTTTCAGTAGGCCTACTCCGATGTCTTGAAGCGATTGGTTGCTTCCATGGATCATGGGAATGCTTCCTGTAACTTGTGAACCATTAGGGAGGAAGTCTTGTTGGTCGACGATCGTAATCCCCCTTTCAAATGGGAATGCGATCTTCCTAAAATAAGTCGACACAACAGTCACCATGGCATAGATCCATGGTCTTCCTAGTAGGATGTTGTAGTCAAGATTCCCATCGATGACTTCAACATCTATTTCTACTGTTTTTCCTCCCAGTTCAACCTTCAAGTTATTAAGGATACCGCACGGGGTATATGTCCTTCCTTCGAATGCTTTTAATGTTATCGAAGATTGCAACAAGGTTGGAGATCCTAAAGTTTTCCAGCAACTCATCGACATAATACATGTAGATGCCCCCTCATCAATAATTGTTCGGTGAACAGTTTTGTTGAGGGCTTTCACTTGAATAAGGAAAGCTAGTTGAGCTGGTAACTGAGGATCGTATCCTTTGTGATCAAAGGATACAAGATTGGAATCCTTAGGATCAACCCCACCAATAGCTGATAACAACGCATGCCTTTGGGATGGGCAATTTTGTAGTACTTCAAGAGTCGACATAGCGGATGGCGATTGGGCCAAATCTTCCACTATGTTATAATGCTGCGCCGTTCTGGCGCGAGGATTAAACGTCGACTTGTGTACTACTCCCTTTGGTGGTTATATTGTTAATTCAGGAATGATGGGCGGTACAACTTCTGTCGAAGTTGTTGTCGAACTACTTGGTTGATCTTTACCTTTGTCGTTTGACAGCTGCGGATTCCCGTAATCTTTGTTCCTTGTCGAAATCAAAGCATCATTTTGTTGTTTTGAAACCGACAACATGAGCACTTGCGACGGGGAAGCATTTCCACTATTAACCAGATTTTGACCTGGATTGGGAAATGGATCAGTTAACACAGCTGAGGTCTGCGAACTTTTAAAGAATCTCTTAAGCTCAGCTTTGTACGGACATTTGTTTGTCCAGTGATCCTCATCACATATTTGACATGGATTTTTTAGTTTCCCTTTCTCAGGAGGGTTTGAAGAGGTTTTCTCAGGGGATGACTCACCCTGTTTCTTCTTCTTCCCTTTGTTTTGCTTCTTCTTGCTTCCTGGTTGATTGGTTTCTTTGCCTTTATCTGCTGATACAGCATTTACTTCCGAAGCAAGAATTTCATCTTTTGCATTTTGATCTGAATTCTTACGGGCTTTCTTAGACGAAGCCTTTGTCGATTTCGCGTTTGCCGTGCCAATCACACCATCGCCAGCATGAGAGTCACTATTTGATTTAGGAGGAGGAGGAATTGAGAATTCCGGTCTAGGGGCGTCACGTATTTTGTCGTAGAGCGTGCCAGACTGAGTATAAACTAAGTCTAGATATTGTGCACGAGCAATAACTTGCTCCTCTGTTACGACTCCCCCCTTTGCCACATCCTCTGTTATAGAAGGAAGTAATGACTTTATAAACCATTCAGCTAACAGCTGATCGGGAACGTATGTTTTCACCATCCTACGACGACGACGCCATTCATGTATATGATCGGATATATGAGTGGCAGTTGTCTGCTTGAAGTTGGTTAATATTTCTGTTCCCATTTCATACCTTATTGGTAATTGAAAATGGGTTAAGAAAGTCGTGGCTAGGGAGCTGAAATTGTCGAACGAGGCTCTAGGTAATTCAATATACCATTTTTCCGCTGGACCCGTTAACGTCCTCTGGAAAAGGCGAAGCCTTATCGAATCATCATTTAGGGTGTTTGATGAACACCACAGATGAAAAGTCATCACGTGATTCGATGGGTCTTCACCTGGATTTCCATTGAATTTAGGAATGTCAGATGGAAGTTTGTGAGGAATCGCTGGCCACCAAGGGGCGTAAGCAATCGGATCGTTGGTCAACCGGTGTAAATCGGGTAACTCTAAAGTTGCCACGAATGGTAACTGTTGATTCAGGTTAGGTGAAGCATACCCAGGGTACGATGGAATCGCCTAAGCAGTGGGCCTTTGCATACCAGCATAATGTAATTGATGTTGGTATGATTGATACGGTTGGTGGACTTGACCACTGTAAAGCGGTTGGTTTTGGCCATTTTGAATATACGGTTGTCCACTGTTCACAAAGATCTGCTGCTCAGAACCTTGGTACACTTGCTGGAATTGTGGTTGTTGGTATTGCACCAGCCATGGTTGTGAAGCCATGTTCTGTTGCGCTATACTAACTGTTGGACCAAGGTGTGGGGTAATTGTACCCGTTTGGACCTCTGTCACCCCACCAGTTGGCGATTGTGGTTGTGTCACAGGGTCAAGGGGCTGTTGCATTACAACCTGAGAAATCTGAGGTTGACATACAACAGGCAACGTTTGAACTTGCGACACTGTCACAATAGCCGGTGTGGTCAGGATGTTCGACATAGGTACACATTGTTGCATAGAATATACAACCCTTGGTTGTTGAGGTAGCATAGGTACCCAACCACTTGATGTAATTCCATTATAACCTGAATACTGTTGTGAACTCCCGTATGGATACCCTCCCGAGGGGGTAGTGAAAGGGCATACTGCCCCCCATACGGTAGCAATCCGGAACTCAAGGGGATTGTTTGTCCTTGGGGACTGGATTGCCCAAATTGACCTCCAAATGGATCAATCTGGCGAGTCTCAACATAAGAGTTGCCGGATATTATTCCGGATGAACAAAATGGAACGGACCACACTGTCGAAATAGTCCCTTGGTGGACTCCTTCTAGCGGTTGTGAGCTAGTCGGGATAGATGGTATGCCGGCAAACATTGTCGGAGTGACGGCAAGGGCTTCTACTGTCGCTGTGTCGTTCGACACAGTCCTAGATGTTGACGGTTGTTCAGACATTTTGAGTCTATCCAATAGATTGCCTAGTGATTCTATAGGAACTTCCACTTGTGGTGGACTAACTTCTGATGAAGGAAATAGAGTGACCCCGACTCCAAAATGGGTTGGAGTACTTGCTTGCGGATCCTCTACAATTTCATCTATCGCAATCAAACTCGGTGGAAGAGGAAGATCGTCAGGTCCGTAAAATTTTTCTGGTGCCGAAGAAGGGGTTGAATCGACAGCGGCAGTTGTTTGAGGAGCAAGACTCTCTGAACTGGTTACAGATGGGACTGGTTCAGTAACGCAAGTATTTTCCCCCAGACTAGGATCAGTGTTACTGTCCCTCTGTGGCTGTTGAACTTCTTCTATAGAGGCAGGGTTTCCAGAAATGTTTGGAGTAACCGGAATCTCAGATGTTGTTGGAACACTTGTTCTAACTTTGATAGGAGATTTCGAACCGGTTAAACGATTTCGTTTTGTCCGTACTGTTTTCGATTCCGGAGACAAAGACGGTTGACTCGTAAGCCTCCGCGAACGACGGGGTTTCAATTGACTTTCTTCCACGATTGCGGATTACTCGATCAACCAAAATACAAAAGGGGAAAGTGTGTTTCCGAATTAAATGAATTTTTTAGACGCTTTTAGACACAACTTGCTTTTTCAGTTTTAAAGAGTCGAGAAAAAGCTAAAGATGTCTCTAGTCTCCTTCGATGTTTTAACGAGCCCGAAGTGACAAATGCTCGTATGGACTTTTTCTGTTATAGAGTCTGAAAAAGGCCAAAAGGAACTGCTCTGGAGTTCTAGGCAGAGGGTGTGCCAAACTTTTCGCAAAACCGCAGAATACTTTTTAGGGTACGGGCGGTCGATCTTCCTGAATGCTGTGTTCAGTGCATTGCGATCAGTAGGGCGGCCGACACGGCTTCCTAAGGATAAAGGTTTTATGCCTATAGGGGTCTCCCAATATATACGCGATGGTACGTGGGAGCACAATCCGTACTGGCGCTATCGTCCCTCAGGAGGAATCACCCACCATCCACGAGATCGACAGTCACTAGGCTTTACGACGCCGGAACACGTCTCTAGCCTAGACCTCTATGTTGTGCGTTATGTTGCAAAGCGTTGTTAAGTTCATTCAATTTATTTTAGGTTGATCTTTTTAGAGTTTGCCTTTCAAGGTTCACCACGAGATGTATGATACAAATTCCTAAATGCAGTCTAAAGATGATAAGCAAGCTTTATATCTTTTTAACTTTGAAAATCCTAGCTACTAAGTGAAAAGAAAGACACCATATTTTCTCAAAGAGCAATCAGCACACTCTAATGCACTTTTCCTAAATTAGACATGCAAACTATCAAGATGCAAATGCACAATGCAGGTGTTTGTTTTCCGCTTTCTTAGTATTGATGCCTACAAAGAAAGCTTTTTGCACAACTTTGAATTTGCTTTTAAATGACCAATACAAACAAGTTTACTTTTTCGAAATTAGAGAGGGTAGAAGAGATTACAACACTTAACGATTTTCGAAATGAATACTTGTTTTGACACTCAAAAGAGACAAACTCAAACCAATAAGCAAAAGTAAATGTATAATCAACTGCAAACAGCCAATGAACTCTCTCCTAAGATCACAATCAACAGATCTGAATCAAGGGCTACAGGATGATTATTTCACTCATGCAAAGGAAAACTGTAAATGACGCAAAAACACATAAAAACACTCACAGTCTTTTTGTACAAAAGGAGACAGAATCTAAGCAGAGAAAAGGAGTTATCAGACTGGTACCTATGCTGGTTACAGGCTGCAAAAATCAGAGATCAAAACAAGGCAAAACAGAGTAGAGAACCCTAGCTGCACAAGGCCAAACTGGTTCAGCGCAACCTCAACACAGGGGTTTTGACATTCAGCGCAGGTAGCCTTCACGGGACCTACGTTGAAATGCAGAATCCCTTCACTGGGTCTGCGATGAAGGAGAAACTCTCGTTTCCCACAGGTTCTGGGTCACAGATTGCTATTTAATTCACTGTTTCAGGCCAAATAAAAGCAACAAGCAAGGTGTAATCAAAGGGATTCTTTGAGGGAGTACTAAGATATATCACAAAGGATCATCAAATCATTTGTGACTCCATTGTTCAGATCATAGACAAGTCCAGTGATTGGATCAAAGCAGCAACTGTCTACTTTGCATTCGGGAAAAGCAGATGCAGTTCGATTGTTGCTGTCAAGTCTATGAAGCAAACAATGATAGAAACACAAATAAAATGACTAAAATTTTTCCCCAGTGGAGTCGCCAATTTGTTGTGGGGAAAAATGCCTACGCAGGACGATCCTATCCACCTAAGGTGTGACAGTGCCTTAGCAACAAACAGAGACAGCTATGATGGTTTCTTCCTTTATGAAATGTGAAAGAAGAGAGATCAATAGACTTACCGGTGTCTTCCGTTTGTCCCTCGATCTGGTCTCTCTTCTCTTTGGGAGTTCACATATACTTGCCTTCTTGCTCGTCCAGCTTCAACAGGTTCCTGCAAGATCACAAGAGATCAGCTACTTGCGACAAGAGAACAGCTACTTGCGACAAGAGAAGAACACTACACAAAGACAGATATTCACATTCATAACTAGTTTAGGATTAGAAATAAACTAAACATACTAATGCATTCATACATCAAAATACATCAGCATATAGGAGAAACCAAGATAGCTTTATTGATGAATAACAAGGTTCAGGAAGAGATACAACCCAGAGGGCTCCAATCCAGCATCTCCTTCCTAGCAAATGGAATTCCTATCTTCACCCCCTTCAAAGAATTAAGCACCCAATGGTTGCAATCTCAAACCAACAGAAATTCTTTGCAATAATAAAATTCCAGCCCCCAGATCTCATGGAGGAGAGATCCATATATAGATGTTTGGGGAGAGGATGAGTCAGCTTGAGATTTGACTAGTGTCCTCTCCCTCTGTCAGTTCTTGAGTCCACTTGGAGGTTCTTGCTTCCACTTGGAGATTTGGAACCTCTTACTCATCACCAGTCGAATTCCCTAAGGCAAGTGTCATTTTGGAAGCTTCCTGGGTTTTGACACCTTGAGAAATGAGCCTGCCACTTGTCCATTCTCGTTCAGCGTAGGTAGCCAGTGTTGGCTTTGACATTCAGCGCAAACAGCTAGTGTAGCCACTGAAATGATCCTGAATTGACTTGTTTTTGAGCAGTTTCTGGTGGAGAACTTCTGTGAATTGCTGTGGTTTGTTAGCCTTGTTCCTCTAGGGGTAGGAACAACATGTTTAGGGACTTTGGATCCCTTAGATTATGGACATTTCATGCTCAATGCTGTAAGGCACAAAAATGTCTATAACACAATCTATGATTCATTGGTTGATAGTAGGTGGTCTTAATCCACTTTGTTTGGTTGTTTCTCCCACAACTTCCTTCCCATGGATCTTTTATGATTACTCTGCGTTGGATAGATGGTCTCTTGCCCCTCCAATATTGGTGCATTGGTTGTATGGTACCATAACCTTGGAACTCCTGTAATTAAACTTGCCACCTTTTGATCATCGACCCTATAAACTCTGATCGATTGGTCGCATAGGCTTCTAACACTTGCATGTTTGATATATGGCCCCCATAGCCTTGAGAATATTTCTTTCTTTGCATGCGCATCCCTCAAACATTGGTGTAGTGCTTCTTTTACTTCAACGAGATCACATAAATTTTGGCTACCAACTTCCTAATGATCTCCCGCACTTCCAAGAAAGTATCTCAGCAATGGATCAACCATTCATAGGATTGATCCTTCCTATGTGATGACCTTGATCTTCAACCAAATTTACAAATCAGATCAAGATATGCATTATCTATGATGGATCTAGGCCTTTGATCTTTCAATGTGATTAAGACAGTCCCAATCCAGATGAGATAAACCTTGCAGAGAAGTCCAGAGACCAATACCCTTGAATCCAAATAACCGTCAACACCAAAAAAAAATCAATATTTGTTCCTTGAACTAGCAATAGGAAAAATTTCAAAAGAGACTAAATACCACTGAAGATGGAAATGTCAACTAGGGTGAGTATAAATCCCATCGATGTTCCCTGCATGAAACCCTCAGGTTGGCAAGATGCATAGCTCCGACACCACTATAGGATCCCAAGCAATGAAATAATCAATAGATATGGCAGATTTAGGTGTTATAATAAAAATGCTTGCAATAAAAAATATTGAGCACAAAAGGGATCTCCAAAAATGTAGCCCTTATTTCAATTAATACTTAGAAAACGAGACATGCCCAAATACAAGCAAAATAATGGAGATAATGGACACAATTGCTTAATGAACAAGAAAATAAATATATTGAAGCAGAAACGTGAACCTTGGATGGATCTACCAACAAATGTCACCACCAAGTTTTTTTCCCGGGATCAAGCTAGACCTTGCCACGCCAAGTTCTCAACAAAACACAAATAGATAGACAAGTCAGGATGGTCCCAATGCCTAACTCCTATCCGCTTTTATAGGCTTGATGGACTCTCTAGAAACCTTATTTTATTATTTTCCCTAGAAAAACAAAGGAAAATACCATTGGTAGATAACATGGAAAATACCACGGTAAATAGCATGGGTATATTTTTTTCCATTTTTATCATATCCAGAAAAGGGAATATTACAAATCCTCCTGCCCAAATATTGCTTACCCTCAATAAATCAACTTTTATCCATAAGAATTTGAACATTAATACTAGGATCCTACAAACCTATGCGTTATCCCACACCTCCATGTTAAATGATCTTGAATGGATCCTTTGATACTTGGATCCCAAAAAATCCTCCAACCAAACCTGCCCTCAATAGATCCACCTGTGCCCCAATGCCGCCCAAGTCCTAGGACTTGTGGGTTATGATACAACCTCACTCGGAGCTATCACTTCTTATTCCTAAGGGCCCATGTTGTGATACACCCTTGGCTAAGAGTGTCCTACTTAGAATCATTCCATCTATAGAGTCCCAACTCATAATCTCTCGCGAATCCATGTTGTGACAAGGATGAATACATGCACATGGAAAAAATACGTTATGTTAATGGTTAATGATGCTCAACTCATGCTACTCCACTCAATCACCCAACATGATCCATTTGGAGAACTCTACCTTGCTCTTCCTAATGTATAAAGGTGGTTGGTAGTGTTTCAAGCCTTATTTATGTACTCCTATAGAGGTATCCTCTTGAACTCCCAACAATACTCCTCTTGCTGCCTTTTGACAGAATTGAGTCGTTCCTCAACACTAGACAACTTGGACATTTATTCGACACATACCCCTATGAGCTCCTCAATCAGCTCCTCAATTTTTCTATTCTCCTCTAAGACAATGTCTCGGACTATCCAGACTTTCTACTTCAACATCATAAGATCTATCTTGAAATGCATGATCTTTTCTCGAAATCCCTCTACTGGAAATTCTAGTGCCCCGCTGAATGTCTTTGTATCTGTCTGCACTGAATTCTCAACTATCATAGCTCCAGCTTGGACCTTTGATTGGTTCTCTAGAAATGGCTTATCCTGCATACTATATTTTTCATGTTTCCCGTCATGATCATGCTCATCATGCTGATTTACCACTACTTTCTCCTGACTTAAGTCTCCTTGAATGTCTTCTTTGTCACCTTCTCCACTTGTGAAGACAATTTTTTGTTCATCCTCTTTGGAAGTCGAACATAGATGAAATGGTGTAATGTTATCTATACTTGAATTCTCATATCCTTAATAGATATCCTCCTGGAGAACTATGGACTCAGTTGTATAGGAGTATATCTCATCAACAGTGCCGTTAGGTAGAATTTCCTCATGAACTTCCAAATGTTTTTCATCCTGCAAGTCTCGCTGAATGATATTGTGCTGTTGATCACCATCCTAGATATCAATAGATCCAACTATAGAATATTTCCCATGATCTGTAGGACTGTCCTCTTGTTCTGTCCTTGTTGACTCCTTCCTATCATTTATACATGAATGGTTAGGTTCCCGAGGTCCCTTGTAGATAAAGCATAGTCCTCGCCTCCTTAGTTCATTCTTGATGTCGTTTTTTTCTTGCTTCCTCCATTAATCCTTCTCAACTCCTTCCTAGTCAGTACCCTTCTGAGAAATTTTATGTTTTACATGACCAACTTCTCTATTAGATCATAGGCGACTAGTGATACAATCAGTTCCTTTCTCCAAATGGTAAATAATTTGGATCTTAGTATCTTGCAGCGGTCAGCATCTCCTTCTAAAAAAAAGGACATAATATTTTTCGTGTTCGTTTGGATGAGTTTATGTAATGTTGGTGTAAAAGATTTGCAACACCTCAAAGATCAAGTCCTCACATTCTAGATTTGACATGAATGTGCCAAATTTGAACTCTAACATGAGTTCTAAGATTTTGTGCCACTTCTGAAAGGTAGGAAGCATGAGTTGTCCAACCCTTGATGGGATTATACTATTAGTTGCAATATCTCCCTCATGATATCATGATTGTAAGGCAATATAGGAGATGTTAAAGTTAGGATCCTACTGAGACAAGAGGCAAGTGTCAGTCTGGCCTCTTGAGAAGGATGCTCCCATAGTTTGGGTTGTATCAATGCAAGTATAGATGGCTTGAGGACCCAACTGAGTTTCTTCCATTCTGGATACCCCACCCTGGACAAACATGTGTCTAATTATTCCAACTTATGAAGGCATATGTCTAACTTTGTTTGTTGCAATTTAGATCCAAGTGTGAAGAGACACAATCGATATCTCCTGATTGTTGAAGGATAACATGGACCTTCTGAGAGAAAGGAATATTGATCTTCTATTTCTTTTGATTTGTATGTTGTTGCCACTTTTTATACACAGAAGTATTATAGCTGATAGGATCCACTGATGTATTACTATGTTGATTTCTAAGGCATTTACAAAAGAAAAATGATAATATTATGATTTGGCACGAATGGATCTCAATACTTATTCATCCTTCTCTCTCCTCGGCTTTCTTTAATCATTTTACACCATTAATAATATTTATCTTTCATAAATACATTGAACCCGTCCAAATAATAGCATAGAAAATAGTAACCCTCTGCAAAAATAATTGGTGTAGAAAAAGTTCTCCTGCAAATAATTGAAGTCTCAAAATTCACTGACTTCAACAAAATTGAGAATAAATAGTATTTTTTAGAGACGTCCTTCAACAAATAAATCCTTTAACATTCCTCCTGATAAAACCTTACAATATCAATATTCTTCAACAATAATAATAATGATTTGAACATAATCACTTCTTAAAATTGCAACCCTCCAGTTAATCATGAATGCAGCCTAATGTTCGGACAAACAATCTACTGGAGGCAACAATGAAGTAATCTCAGCCTTTAATATTGAATGAGAATGATTCCTTGGTCACCTGCTAACTTGAAGAATTCAAGGCAGTATGATTTCTTGGAAAAGCCTTGGCTCGATGCTTTCAATCTTCTTACACCAAATGGGGGGTTGACCTCGGATAGTGATGCCACAAATTTAATGGAAGCACCTTCATTTTATTGATTGCGATAAGTGGAAGACATTGGTCTTGGCAGTGGTGGAAATGGTCGCTCGGCCACTAATTGAAATGACCCTTTTTCAAGATGCGCTTTCAGTATATGATGCTAACAAAAGGGCAGAAATCCCAAGGCTCCGGTCGTGCGGTCCTCCTTGGTTGGCTCAATGGTTGATTTCTTTTGTCTTCTTATTGCAATCATATAACAATATGAGACTCCGTGCACAATGGATCGGAGTAAGAATGGTTATGGCCCTTTGCTGCACAAGAATATGGCATGTCGGCCAATATTAGTGGCTCCAACATCCAAGCATTGATGCACTCAGGTTTTGACGAGCGATCCAGCGAATCGTTTGAATGAAGATCCCTACTAGTGATTGGGGTATCTAATTGTTTCATCAGCCCTTAATTCATCAGATATTGGATCAACGGCATCATCGACTCTACCTCCAACGATAAATAGTTAGCCTTTTGGCCTTGACATCTTCTATATTTCCATCATGTGGCCCGATGGCTTCTTGCCCCTTACATCTCCTGTGTGACCTCCAAGCTTGGTGATTTCAGCCTTTCGGCCTTATAACTTCTCACACGAAAGTCTATAAACTTTCATTATTGTTTGATAGTTTCTAATTTCACCAGCGAATGATAAGGCGATTTGATCGGAATGTACTGGTGGCTTGTAGAGATCTGGGCTTATCTTACTTCCACTGTAATGTATTTGTACCCTTTCTGATCTCATGCACTGACACGATCAAGATGCCCACGGCCCACAGTCCACTCAATTCACCGTTCGATAGTTGCTCGCCTTAATCCACTTTGTTTGGTCGTTGCTCCCACAAATTTGTTGGATGGATAGCCTCTCGGTCCTTCGATATTGGTGCATTGGTTGTATGGAACCATAGCCTTGGAACTCCTATAATTAAGCTTGCCACCTTTTCACCCTCGACCCTGTAAACTCCGATCAATTGGTCTCATGGCCTTTAGACACTTGCACATTCGATATATGGCCCCCATAGCCTTGAGACTCTCGCTTTCTTTGCCTACACATCCCTTAAACACTGGTGTAGTGCTTCTTGGCCTTTAAAGAGATCAAATATATTTTGGCTACGAGCTTCCAAATTATCTCTCGCACTTCCAAGAACGGATCTGAGTGATGGAATAGCCACTAACAGGATCGATCCTTCCTATGTGATGACCTCGATCTTCTACCAAAGTTACAGATAAGATCAAGATATGCTTGATTTGTGATGGATATGGACCTTTGATATTTCAATGTGATTAAGATGGTCTCGATCTAGATGAGATAATCTCTCGAGAAAATTCCAAAGACCAATAACCTTGAATCCAGAAAACTGTCAACACCAAAAATAATCATATATATATATATATATATATATATATATATATAAACCCTCTTCCCCAATATAGATCAAGATCCGTTCCTTGAACTAGAAATAGGAAAACTTTCGAAAGATACCAACTAATGTCATATTAAATAGCACTGAAGATGGAAATGCTGGCTAGGGTGAGAATAAATCCCACCAAATTTCCCTGCATGAAACCCTTAGGCTTGCAGGATGTACAGCTCTGATACCACTGTAAGATTCCAAGTGATGAAATAATCAACAGATATGGCACATTTAGGTGTTCTAATAAAAATGCCTACAATTGAAAATATCGAACACAAAATGGATCTCGAAAATTACAACCCTTATTTCAATTAATACTTAGAAAATGAGACATGCCAAAATACAAGAAAAATAATGGAGCCTATGTCTCGACATACACGGCTGCTCAATGAACAAGTAAATAAAGATACTAAAGCACAAACGTGAACCCTCGCTAGATCCACCAACAAATGTCACCATGGGGTTTTCATCCTGGGATCAAGCTAGAACTAGCCACCCCAAGTTCTCAACAAAACACAAATAGATAGACAACTCAAGATGGTCCCAATGTCTATATCCTATCCCCTTTTATAGGCTTGATGGATTCTCTAGAAACCTTATAATGACGGAAAATACCATGTGCAAATACCGTGGGAAAATATCACGGTAAATACCATGGGTAGATTCTGTCCATTTTGAACATATTCAGAAAAGAGAATATTACAAAAGTGAAGAACATGACTATATAGATTGAGGTGAATGACACATGTTTTTTCTGCTTGTTTGTTTGTTTTGTTTTAGAGTTTAGTACATGATTTCTTTACCCATGCATTTAAATTTGAACACACGAAACCATCTGGAGATGTTCCTATCCTTTGTTTGTTATTTCAATGCATGTCAAGTTATAGGCCATATTCTATAGTATGCGCCAAGCTCACATAGTAAGCCAGTAGAGCGTGGTGGGTTGAATTAGTGAAATTAACATAGGAGAGACTCAAGGATAAGGGAGGCCATATGATCCGGCGGAGGATTTAGGTACCGCGAATATCTTAGGTATAGGTTGATTTTGATTTGGAGCTTTCTTATGAATGTAATATGGCTTCCCTATCTACCCATTTAAATCACTAATTGTCACGACTCGCAATGATCTGCACTTCTGATATCGATTCAAACAACTAATTAAGCCAATAGGATTTTTATGGAGAGGTTCCTCTTCACGACACTGTTGTAGGTTCATCGGCGTAAAAATAATATACCATTTCGACGATGTGATTGACCGTGGGCCTCTAGTCTTCAATTTTCTCCACCCGAGGCTCTTTGACATGACTGTGGAATCACATCACACACGCTTGGGCCTTTATAATATCATGGAATCGCAATCAGTGATTCCACAATGTAGCATTTGGTTGTAGTCCCAAAACTTTCGATCTCCGATGAGTGACGTGGGCCTGATCTACATGGATAGGAAATGAGTGAAGGCCCAAATCAGATCCCTCTCTATCGTCGATTTCCAATAATAGGTGTAAACTTGGTGCACGACATGTCAATTCGTCGATTGTCGATCGTTGATCACCTTCAGCATTTGGACCTTTTTCCTGTGGCTCTTCCCGTGACAGCAGTCTAATCCCCGTATTGGAGCCCTTCACTCAGAGGTTATCAATCACAGGTGTGACTGTGATGCTAGCCTTGAAATTGAAACCCTCTCTATTGGCGATTTCTAGTCGGAGGTGTGACCTTGGTGTACGCCATGTCAATTCGTTGATGGCCAATTGTCAATCACCTTCTCTGTTTGGGCCTTTGTCCTATGGTTCGTCATGTGACCATACTTTAGCCCCCGTATCTCAGCCCTTCAATCAGAGGCTATCAATTGAAGGTTTCACTTCACTTGATAAAACGCCTCAACCACTGATCATTGATATCCCATACGTGATGCCATCACTGCCACGTATATGCCATGTGTAACCTGTTGAATAATGCTATGTGTCGCCCTTTTTTGGCCTATTGTGAGCATTGAAAATGTCGAATCTGCCTACCACGTGTCAACCTTGATGGCACATCGTGATGGCATCAACCTCCCCATGTCACTTTCCACAACCAATTGTTGCTTGAAACACATCCTTAAATGAATTTGGTCACTGTTTGTCGCATGTCTCTTATCAGATCCAGTATTTTTGCTACCACACATCCCTTTGGGAGGAGAGAAAAAGGCTCGAGGTTCATTGGTTTTGCAAACAAATCCTTTGTTAATTTTTATCATCTATCTTGACACTTTAACACCAGCAGCCCATTGTCGGCGGTTTCCTGACATATCACAACTCCCATATCACAACTCACAATATCAACACTTTTAAGATGTGGTCAATTATTGGAAAGTTCCTCTTGAGAGCGGATTTGATTTTCTATTGAATTATTTTTCATACCTTTGGAGGGTCCGAATATCGGAAGGAATAGCAATCTCTAAAGTCAGAAGTTGAAACATGAAAAAATAGGGCATTTTGGAGGTCGTCAAGGATCGCTAGATATCTAAAACAGATACGACACTCACACCTCGAACCTACAGGACATTCCTGTTGGTCTATTGGTCGAATGAACCTCTTTATAATAGATTTATATCAGCCTAATAACATTGCCAAAATTAATTTTGAAATTTTCGATGCATGTAGCATTGGTCTTGTATAATAATAAACAAATATCTAAATTTCGAATCTCTGAACTATGCTATGGACCTCCAACCACTAATACAAACCCCGATTATTTTATCATACCAAACTTAAATGTGAAATTGCATCTGCCCCTTATCGTAGCTTTTGGAATATGACCTCTGATAAGATCCACTCTCTATGCACATATCTTGCTCTTGCTATCTATTTTTATTCATTAATTACCATTGGTTAGCCGACCATGTGCATTTATTGTCATTTTATTCTCCCTTGTACGAAGATCGCATGTTTTACACCCTTGTATACGGGTAAATTAATATGACCGATCAACCTTTTTTCCCACAATTTTCCAAAATATTTATTCTGTTTCAAGGTTTCAATACCCAAAAACTTTGATATATATTTAATCAATATGCCACATTTTTTAATGATTGCAACTTAAAACCTCTACATGCATCTTGGTCTGGTGGCTACTCTATTCATTAATCTAATTAATGGACCAACCATGTGCATTTACTTTCACTTTATTCTCACTTGTACGAAATGGATATATTTTATGCCCTAGAGACTTTATTATATGTGTTTATTCAGACAAGCCACATTAATATTCTGGAGCGGACTCTCGAATTGCAAGATTTTGGAAAGGATTCTTCTCATGTCAAAGTTTCAAAATCCCAAAACTCCCATGTATATCTAATCAGTATGTGACATTTTCCTTTGATTAATGTTTGAAACTTATCCATAGATCGTGGCATTGAGGAATGTTCTATTCAATAATCTAATTAATGTCCTGCCTATGTGCATTTGTTCTCACTTTATTCTCACTCGGACGAGCATCTTTGTCATTGTCTCTATCATTGGTAATGCCGCGACCTATGCCATGTGTCCTGACATTGATTTATTGGTCTCTATGCTTAGCTGGTATATGGGTGTGTGCTTTATTTAGCCTCTTCACATCGCACTAGTCTCATGATTTTTCGAGTTGCATTTTTTGTTTATGTTGTTATGCTACTGTTGGTCTCTTGATATTGCTCTTACTATTTCTACTGCATGTCGTGTGGTTGTCTTCAATTGTATAACTACCTCGTAATTTAAATAAAAAACAAGTGTGAATCAAGAACCTGCTAACTATATCATCTTCTGCACTCAAATGGCAAGTATCAATGTTTTCATACTATGTATATATCTTAGAATACTATGTGTGTTGTCACTACGTGCAACACACCCACCTGTAGAGTTTCTAAAATGCCATATATATACAACCAACTTTCTATGCTTCAAAATTTCAGTTTTCCTTTCCCCTTTCCTTTGACTATTGGCAAGAATCTAAATTTTAAATCTTTCTTCTTTCATTTGCCTCCAAGTATGCCAATCCTATGGATGACCATGCTCGCTACTTTATTTCCACTTCTCTTCCAATGTTGACAGCATTTTACGGGCTTTCAACTTTCAGGATATCTCCTTTCCTCGTCATCATGGAAGTTTCCTTGACAACAAATGCCAACACTTTGTTGCTCGCTGGCTCTCTAGAAATCCAACCATCACTCCAAATAGTTGAACTCGACCTTCTTGCTTCCACAAAGACATCGACCCAACGCTACCACGTTTCTCTCTCTAACGGTACCTCTCAGCACAAGACTTTTCTTTTGTCTGCTTACGATGGCCATGTCATCTCTCATACCCTCCAATTGGGCTAGATTATCATTTTGAAAGAATTTAGTTGCACTTTTTTTCAAAACTATGTGTAGGTTGACTCTTCACCATATTCTTGACGTTTTATATTCTTTCCCTCTCTCCACCATTGTCACTCTGAATAATGTCTTGTTTATTTTCTCTTTCTTTCCTTCTTTTCAGGAGTCTACAAATTATTGAACTACAAGTCATTGGGGGATTTTTAGGTCTAAAATGGGCCTCCTAAGAAAAATGTACAACCAAAATAAAATTTACAAGAACCAATAGGATTCAAGATGATGATGTCAACCATTGGGAATGATTCACCATTTTTGGAGTAAAAAAGTCAAAAGATTAAAAAATAATAAAATAATAAAACTACTTTTTCAACTCACATTCTCATCTTATCTCCCTAAGGTTTTACTCAAATTTCAAGCAAGAGTACTCATTAGATGCAAAATTTAATTCCTCATCCAAGGAGTACCCATGTTGCATACTTTCGATGGACCCTACTACACGAAAAATGAGAAATACATGAAAAGACATGATTTCAATCACGTTTTTTCATGTATTTCTCATTTTTTGTGTAGTAGGTTCCATCGAAAGTATGCAACATGGAGACCCCTTGGATGAGGGACCACATTTTGCATCCAATGAGTGTTTCCGCTCGAAATTTGAGTAAACCCATAATGAGATAAGTTCAAAAAATAGTTTTTCCTTTTTTTCCCTCTAAACTTTGATGGTGTAATCTAATGTTACTTTATTATTTCCACTATTATTTTATAATTTCCTTAAGAGTCCTATTTTATACCTCAAAATTCCCCTAACATCTCGAACGTCATGCAAATTTGATTGGGGACCTAAACCTTCTTCAAATTTTATAAACGTCGAAATACCTATAGGCCCCTTCAATGTCACATGCCCCCACCTCGTCCATTGCTTCTTCGACACAGGATTCTGCGTCATAATCAACTCAGTTTTCCTCCACTCTACCTGCTACCATTCAATTCATGGAGCTAAGCCCCTATAGTAAACAATGGTTGATCTAGGGTAGGGTGCTTGGAAAAACATATGTTCTCTCCTACAAAAATGCTTGAGGGTCAAGAAAGGTCTTCAGAGTTGACCTCATTGATTCTTCCAATGATACAATACATCTTTGTGCCTTCAATGATATAGCAGATTCCTTGCATGACATTGTCCAAATTTGGAAGCTTTACATGGTTTCAAATGGCACTATGAAACTAACAAACACAAATTACAACCATCTAGATATAAAATGGGAAGTCTCCCTCTCTGTAACTTCCATTGTTGAGCCTTCCTTAAATGATGTTCCAATAATTCCTTTCCACCATTTTCATTTTAAATCTATAGATGAAATCAGGTCTGCCAACCTTGGCTCAATTGTCGACATCATTGGCATTGTCAGGTCCACTTCTCCAACTTCCACCATTCGTTGAAGAGATGGCTCTGAAACACCTAGGAAAATTCTCAGCTTGGAAGACATGTCATGTTATAGTATCAACATCACCCTTTGGGGGCAGCATTGCCACACCTTTGGCAAACAACACATTGAACTCACCTCTTCTGGTGCCTTGACCGTGTTTGCAATCAAATAGCAGTCACATACCGAGTTTAATGGAAGAACTGTTGGGACTATCTCGACCACCAGCCTTGTGCTAGATACCGCCATTCCAGAGACTAAATAGCTACAATCATGGTTTCATCAAAGAGACTGCTTGGCCTCTTCACCATCGTTAAGCAGAAATTTTTTGGGAACTTCCAAGCGGGGCCACCCATAATGTACAATTTTTGACCTCATAGACTCACATCCCGATGGAAAAGCAACATGGTTTTGTGTTCGTGGAACCATCACCTCTATTGACATGCAATATTTGTACTTCCTTGTATGCCCTCTCTCATTTGATGGCATGCAATGCATGACAAAAAATTTCAACCACTCAAATGGAATGTGGCATTACACAAAATTTTGTGGGGCCTTCCCGTAATGTGATTATCAATATGTGCTGAAATTTGAAATGCATGACCATACAAGCGTACTGGAAAATGTCATCACATTTGATAATGCTACAACTAAACTCAGGGGTGTCCAAGCAAAATAATTGTTCATACTCTCTATTAATCCTGGTGCTATCCATGAGATTCATGCAAGGATTTCATGGCATCCTTTCCTCTTTGCACTATCTGTGAAAACAAATATCTTCAATGGTGTGGACCGTTTGAGGTCTGTACTAATCACTTGAGAGGAAATCACCTATAGCTCTGCATGTTTCCTTTTCCTCCAGGAAATAAAAAAAATGCCTACTACTCCAGGTGGTTCGGCGTCTTTGAAAGTCAATTTCTTTTCCTTATGCCACTGTGAAGTGTAAACAATAACTTCTATATAATTTTCCAACCATCCTTCTCCCTTTTGTTTCTTTTTCTAGATGTATAGTCACCTCAAAAAATTTCATTTAACATCTTTTCAGGTATGAGTGGAAACATAGGGGATCTGTACACATACATGGTTTCCTTTGGCTTGAAAATGCACCTGACATAGAGAACCTCAACTGGGATGACCAAGTCACGATGGATAGAGCCAGGTCCTTTTCGATGAACACATTTCTGCTTGGAATGCTCACTGTCCTGAACAACATGGACCTTATGAACACATCTCTACAACGAATGACCCATGCATCCTCGCATCACCATTGGTATGTGCATACTCTCACCTTCAAGGCTATGAGAATCTTCTTAATTGCATTCAACGACATACAAAATTCCACCCCTCATCATGTCTTTGCAAAAAAGGTCCTACTCTTGTTTGTCGCTATGGAGTTCCACGGGATTTGAACCCCACCTCCTCTTTGATCATTGATGACATTGGATGAAATAAATATGTCCCCGCTCATAATGATGACAGGTTAAATGTACACAACTATGAGATGCTATACATATGGAGAGAAAACATTGATTTCTATACAGTTTTGTCTCAGCATGTTGTTCTACGTTACATCGTGAAATATGCATTGAAATCATAAAAAAATTAGAAAGTTATCAAAAAATGTTGTCATGTGTCTCCTACTCTATCCACCTCAAAACACCTATTGTTAAATTTTTCTAAGAAATTTTAATAGAAACAATTGTTGATAGAGACATCGATGCACAGGAAACATAACACATGCTACAAAAATTGTCCCTTTCACTTTGCAGCCGCTCATTGGTTTCCCTCAATGTTACTCGAACTATTTTTTGACATGTTTCTCATGGTCTAGGTTCCCCCTTCCAAGCACCACCCTTCATTGTAGCATACATGAATAAACCCGCTTCGCTTGAAACATTAAATCTTCTTGAAGCTACACATTCTTGGTCCTTCTCTCTTTACTGAAAACATAACCAATGGAAACAAATAAATCCTTGCAAGATTGTTCATGTCCTCCCTTCCTATTCCTTGATCCCTTCTCCTACTGATGCTTCTTTCTGTTGCGGTGAACTACTTCTATACTTACCTTTCCACACACTCCCATCAGACATAGGCTCCACTGAAGAAGAAATCATTTCGTGTTGGGAACAAAAAAGATATACGTATGTTCCATGGCATGTTCATTGAACCCCTAAAACCCCTCTTTCCCCTTGATGTGATGAGATCTCTACTAATGATATGTCGAACCCCCCTGAATCCATAGACATCGATGAATGGAAATTACTTTCTCAGCTACACCCTAGAAACAACATGGAAATTGATGGCATTGACATGCTTGGACATCACGACTTTGACTCTAACCACAATTGGGACGATACTACCATCCCTCTCCCTTTGCAAGAGATAGCCATATGTTTCATAGACTTTAGTTGCCCATCCACCCAAATCCATTTTAGCCCGTATTCAGTTCCCTACTCACTCACCTCACTATCGCCCACCCAGCAAGTTCCTTTCACCATTGTCCTCACCCACTTTAGCACCACTTCCTCAATTCCTCCACTTAGAATGCTCATCCAAGGTACTTTTGGCATAGAGAAGTCCCATTTAATTGATTGCCTAAAAGATACATTTCTTGTTGAATCTCTTCCCAATTCAAGTCCATTGCTCCTACTCGCTCCAATAGGTGTTGCAGTGTTTACATAAAGGTTCTTACAATCCATTCTTCGCTTCACATTCCTTTAGTGTCAGTGCATCCTCTTGAGGTCCAACCACTTCTGCATCTCCAAGAAAAATATAATCACATGAGATACATTTTAATCAATGAAATAATCTTTATTGGCCCTGAACTTGTTTCACATATAGACGATCACTTAAGGGAGGTATTTCCTTCGTATCAAAATGTGCCTCTCGGAAATGGATCTATCATACTCGTTGGTGATCTTAGGCAACTACATCCTATGAAGGACATCTGCATGTATGTTGACACATCACGTGGCAATGCCCTTTGGCGCACATTTGACATGGTTGTCACACTATCTACCATATTTCATCAACAAGCGATGAACCCTCTTCAAATTGCATTCCTACAATTGCTCACAAATATTAGAAATGGAACACCAATAGTCGAATACTGGGACCTTCTCATGTCAAGGACAAATTACTTTTTCTCAAAGGATGAGTTGCATGAATTTAACATTGCAATCCACCTATATCCAACCAACCTAGTTGTCGAATTGCATAACAAAAAAATGCTCAGGAAATTGAACATGCCAATTTCACACTACTACGCAGAGAAAAGGAATCACCATCCTACTGGTGCACACGAAGAATATGAATAGTTGGATGCTAAAGTTCTTATTTGCAATGAACAATAGGTTTTCCTCACATGTAGTTTGTGGATTGAAGTAGGTCTTGTAAACGGAGCACTTGGAAAATTAACTTCCATTTTCTATGCAGTTGGATCAAAACCCCCTCAATTACCATCCTTTTTTGTTGTTGACTTCTTCGAATACAAATATCAACCATGGGATGCCTTCAACCCATCTTATGTTCCACTTGCCCCAATAATGCGAAGTTCTCGCAGGAAAATTCCCCTTCGAATGGCATGGGGTTTGAAAATGCATAAATCACAATGAATGACATTACCAAATGCGACAATGTACATTGGCAACATAAAATGACAAGGCATAACATTCACTTTTATCTCCAAAGTTCCAACATTGGCTGATCTTTGCATCTCTCCACCATTTTCCTTCAGTCGCTACTCCCGCATGCAAGGAAATTCTTATATCAAGAATAGGCAGCAAGAGGGATCGGTACTAGCATCAAAGTATGTATAGCCACCTACAGTTTGATCGTTGCATCTAGCCCCTTTTTATTCCCTTTTAGTAAGCATACTTTGCATTCAATTTCACAATAGTTGCTTTATTTTAAAAGTAGTTGTTGTGAAAATCAATTAAAATTCCATAAATGTTCCCCTTTCACTTGACAGTTAAATAGAACTAAAATATTTTTTCTCAATTACTACCAAATCGCTTTTAAACTCTCCAAGGAGTTACTTACCATAGAAGTTCGCAACAATTTTTCCAAACAAAAAAGGGACTCAAAATGAACAAACTTTCCAAACTTTTGTGGTAAAAAATACAACACTCCCAACTTGACTTTATTGTTATCATATTGTTATCCTGTAGTCTTGTTTTATTTTCAATTTGGCTTAATGTTATTTTTAAAGCCTCTTTTTTACTATCCATTAATTAGAATAAATGAAACAAATAGCCCTTGATTCCAACACTTGTAAATTGTTGTTTGACATTAACCCTTTTATATTGAACTAACCCCCTCTAATTTCATTTTAGTAAGAATACTTTTGATTCAATTATAAAATAGTTACTTTCTTTTATGGATAGTTGCTGCAAAACTCAGTTAACATTAAAAAAAATTCCCTTTCTAAAAAAAATATAATGCTCGTTTGTGTTTAGGAAAAAAATGGACAAATTTGACAAGTTCGCATTTCTGTCATTGATGTGAACATGATTTAGAACTCTAATTCAAATTAAATACTTTCTAACACTTTATTATGAAAGGGGTTTATATTATTCCTTGTTCTTGTGGGACCCCCTATATTGGTGAGACTGGTCGCTCCATTAATCAAAGGATTAGTGAGCACGCAGCTGACCTCAAGCATATGAGAACTAAGTCTTCCGCTTTAGCAGAGCATGTGGAGAAAACCAATCATCATGTCTGCATTGAGGAGGCTAGTGTGATTGCTAGAGTGTCGCAATTCCATCACTGGAAATTTAGGGAAGCCCTGGAGATTGAGAAAAGACCAAACAATCTCAATAGAGAGGATGGCTGGAAGATCAGTAGTTGTTGGATCCCAGCCCTCTCCTCCTAGTCGTTTTCTTTCGTTTCCTCCCTTATTTCATCGATATATTATTATTATTATTTATATGGTAATTTATTTATTTATTATTATTATTTATTTATTTATTTATCTATATTTATTTATTTTTATTTTTTGACTATTAATTTAAACTTAATTTATCTTCAAAAATTAATTTATATCTATTTTAATTAATTAATTTAAACTATTAATTAATTTTAATATGGTGAAGTAGTTGTTATTATTATTATTTATTATTATTATTATTAATCAATTTATACTTAATTTACATGAGGTAAAATTTAAAATTAAATCTATTGCAATATACTATTTTTATTTTTACTTTTATTTTTTATATTTATTTCTATTTCTAATTTTTTATTTATTTATTTATTTTTATTTTTATTTTTTATTTATTTATTTATATTTATTTATTTATTTTTTTGACCTTGAATTAAATTTTTTTATATTTTCAACCCTTGAGTCCTCTAATTATAATTATAATTATTATTATTATTTTTAAATTAATTTTATTTATTTATGTATTTATTATTATTATTATTAATTTTACTTTATTAATATATTAATATATTTGAAATTAATTTATTTTAGGTTTTACTTATTATATAATATTAATTTATTCTATATTAATAACTATATATATATATATTAAATTAAATACCCCTTATCATGGTCAATCTAGCCGCTATAACTAACTAATATTTTTATTTAATAGTTCTAAATTAATTTGATTCTTATCCTTGTTAATTAATATATTATTTGTTTATTATTATTTAATGATTTACTAAATTTACATATTCTAGTATACGTTTCTAACAATTTTTAAATTATTTCAGGTTTATTAATATATTTAAAATTAGTTGATTGGTAATTAATTTATTTTATGATTTACTTATTATATTAATTTATTCTATATTAATAACTGAAATTTCTTTTATATAAATAATATAAATTAATACCCCTTATCATGGTCAAACTAGCCGTTATGAGGTCAAATCTAGTTGTTGCCTTATCGAGTAATCTGAGTCAGTGGATATTTTGCCCTATCTATTTAAAGTGCATAGCTAGATCTGCTCATTCAACTTGTCCTGACGATGAACCACACTGGTTGGCTTGAAACGCGTCGACAAAAAATTTTCCATGTCATTTTCGCCGAAGAATTTTTCAAAAATTTGATATGGATCACAGAAGTCTCAATTCAATAATTGATTCCCTGCACAGAGGAGCATGAAGTTTCTTATGCTGCCTAATCTTTGTTATCATGTGGTTTATTATAGCATACGATTTGTTATGCCTCTTAAGCATAAAAAATGCTATGTTTAGCTTTAACAATCATTACACACATCTTTGCCTTCATCTTTTATACACATGCATATATATATATATATATATATATATATATATATATATATATATATATATATATATATATATATAGATATGTATATATAACTCATCCCCACACGGATGTTCCACATGCAAACATAATCAACATAATCCAGTCCTTCAATCCAAAACAAGTAGTGGAGTCAAAGGTTTACTCATCGAAACATTCAAAATGAGACAACACAAAAAATTTGTGATATAGGTACCTCCGATGTGGAATGGATGCAATAACATAATTAAGTTATTTTGATAACTGTAGTGATTCCATAATAGCGGAGGTTTTGATATCGCAGATAATTGCAACATGCCACTTTTTGCAAAATTGCGCTATAATAAAGCTCTGATATGATGGATGTCAAATTAAAATTAAACTCGTTTTAATATCAATATCGTGTGCATATTTTCAGCCATTTCATATGATGGCACATAACTAAAGTTTCTATAAACAAGTTCAATCTTAGACTAAATCCAATCTTATAATTATACTGGGTCCACAAGTGAATCGATGATCAACGATTTGATCTCTGAGGTTTCATTCAAAAGTCCCAATATCAAGGCAGATGTGAAGTTCTTATTAATCAACATTAATACACAATATTGGGTCTGGACATCGAATATTGGAGAAAATACGAGGTCGAATATTATCACATATCGTAGCACACTCCTTGAAGAATATCGGTGGGATATGGATATCAGAGGAAGTTCTCTATTGCTAGTCATAGATCGGGGGGTTTCAAGTGCTAACATATAACAAAAATATTGAATCATCAACTGCACATATATGATATCATTGTCCGTCTATATACTTAACACATTTCGACTTAAACACACAAACAGTGATGTTGATCTAATCGAATACAATAACATATATGACAAAATTCAATTAAAAACAATAATTCAGCCCAAAAACATAGCATCAACGTAAAGATAATAGTACCTAATACACATTCACCCTACTCATAAGTAAAATCGATGTGGTTCTTCTTTCTATTAAGACTTGTTTACAATTATAGTAGTAAAAAGCAAAATACTTCTCGCAAAATTTTAGAACCCCCTTTCTTCATAACAATGAAGGGAACTTAAAGTTTAAAATCAAAATTCAAATATAGAAAAGTCCATAAAATGTTGCACTGGTCCAAAAAAACCACACTTAAAATGAAAATACAAACTAATACTACAATCCTATTACAATAAGTTGATCAAGACTTGGACGAAGATTTCTCTGGAAATCCTTGTTGAAGTTCGCATATATCTGTCACTGCCTTCAATTAAGGTGGATGTTCAGGCCTAATGCACATCCATGCAGTGAATAACACATCATTGAGTGCTCGAAGCACCTGGCTGGTTGTATTTAGAAGATAACTCAGCATCAACCATTTCCCATGTGGTTTGACTAGGAAATTCCAATGGCATTCCAAGTCAATATTTAGTAGAGCTTTTATCCACTCAACCTTCTTCTTTGATGATTCTTGCCAAGATTTTGTCAATATTTTAACATCGGGCAACACATCTTCTGGGCACTCCGGGATTAAATTTGCCCACAAGAGGCTATTGTTGATTGATTGAATCATGTTGCTAGATATGTCCGTGGCACTATAGATTTCCATCTCCAAATTTGTAAGCCTTATTTCCCTTACTTCGAAGACAATGTCTTTCTAAGATTCTTGTATTTTGGACAAATTTCCTAATCAGCCCTTAGAATTTTTCTTCCAGTCAATGAAATCAGGTATTTTCTCTTCAACTTCCTTGCTATATGTCCTCAGATCGAATAGTTGATTCACAAGTGCATCAATCGATTAGCACATCTCTTTGATAATGCCCACGTTTTGGCAAAATAGAACCTGTTGATGAGAAAGTAGATTATTTAGCTCCCATGCTTCTTTCATGAATTTTGTCGTTTAGAATTAGCCTTCAGTTGCTCAATTCTACACTATAGCTCCTGTATGTGGGCATCTTGACTCTTCATGTCATATTCATATTGAATCTTAAGCCCATCGAAACTAGTTTTCAATTGTGAAAATTGAGCTTGCCATTGTTGGATAATTCCTTGCTTTTCATTTTCTAAATTTTGTTCAAGGTGCCTTATTCTATCATCTTTCTCCCTTAGGAGTTGTTGCACTTTTGTGTCTTTGTCAATTGTTGCACTAGCATAGTCTCTGACATATTGTGATAGTCTCCCAAGATCTTCAGCATGGGTCACATGGGTATCTTTCCACAATTCTTCAAAATAGCTATTTGTAGGGACCAAAGCCTACCTTTGTTCAAGCCTTCTCCTCCTTTTCTTCCTGGTAACTACTCCTCTGCGTTTCACACTGTAAAATATGTCTAGAGGAGGAATCTCCTCAATATTGAGAACGACCTCAGAGGTTTGAAAAAATGGGATGATTTCCAAACCATCACTGTCCATAGTTTCCTTAGAAGGCTCAACATTTAATGAGGTTTTCTCAGTGATTACATAATTCTGAGCAATCTATGTCTACGACGAAGTTTGTTCTTTTTTAGGGTCAGTCTCTTTAACAAACTAATCCCAAATTCCATCCAAACTTTCTTTTGTCACTACCTTCTCTGTCTTTCATTCGCTAGTTGTCGATGTTTCAGTTACATGAACTACATCTTCACTCAGAGATGTGCTCTCTCACGTGTCTTGTTCTGTGTTCTAGTGATTTAGATTCAAAATTTGACTTGGCAAATGGGAAATCCTTTTAACCCTGTATTGATGAAACTGCACTAATTCCTTGAGGTTGAGCCCTGTTGTTGCTTCATTTTCAACCTCTAAATAATTTAATGTCGATTGAAGGAAATCATCAAATTTATTAGGCTCGTTTGTAAATTGCCTGATCTTTTCCTTTGTTGTAATATTTTTCACAATATCAATTGGGCCATATTGCCGATTTGGAATGGTTGGAAAGTTCATCAGTTGGATTTTCTCCGTCTCCTTAGTAGCATGTTTGAAATTCTCTAAAGAATAGAATCCATAGGGAAATGAAAAAACAACCCATGTTGTCTTTCTTCTTTCGTTCATGACCTTAGACAGGCCATTTCCTACAGTCTGGTTGGCTATTTTGCAGGCTAGGGGCTTAAAAGGGACATACAGGGGTAACACATGAGGTTGTGTAAGGCTGCCAAAAATTCGAACATATGTAAATGATTCCTCCCCAAACCATCTTCCAACTAATAACAGATCAATATTTTCTTCAAAGGAGATTCTAGGGCACTTCTCATTAAAAACAAGTTGGTAACTAGGAAGGACGACACCATGGATAATCTTGTAAAAATGGGGTCGGTATTTTGACTCCCATAGAATATTATGGTAAATGTCAATAGGCAAAGGGTATTCAATAGCCCATTTCCATTCCATGGATGGAAAATTTGAAGTGAAACAAATACAATTCATAATGTGGGTACTCATATAGAATGGTAGAACAACAATTTCAAAAAAAAAAAAAATACACCTTTTCCTATATTCTAGGATTACATTGGTTAAGTTGTTGGACATAATAGTTCCCAAATCCATTACATAACTATCAGAGGTAGCTTCAATCAGGAGTTCCCATTGGTTTGAAAACTTCTAGGTATTCTCATAGCCAAAAGATCTACACATCACTGTAGCAACAAGACAATAGGGTGCATTAATAGAGGCTATAGCATACATACCCTTGTCCTCCTGCTTATGGTTACTTGGGTCTCTTATCCATCTTCAAATAACCTCAGATTGGTGTTCATTTTCATGCATGAGCTTCTCAACGAACTCCCTATCATATTTATTTTGAGCTACTAGGAAGTGGTACATTGCAGACAAGTATTTTGCAGTGAAAGAGCTGATGATCATTTCTCTGAGTATGACTGAAGTCTGGAATAGCTGTGAAGTTTTTTAAGTTAGTATTTGCATATCTGTATGCTGGTTCTTTTTGGTAAAAGCGCGTATACACGGTGGTTCGACACATCAATGTAGCGTATCCATTATGAAATATGATATTTGAAGTTGCAGTTAGTTATGGTTGTTGATGTAGAATTCTAGGTTCTACTCTGTGTTATGGTGACTGTGTTCTGGTGATAGTGTTCTGAATGTTCAAATTGATTGATTGTGATTTTCTTGAGTGATGAAGGGTTTTTAGTGATTGGTTGTATAGCAGTGGTGAATCATTTTGAGCTTCAATGTTGTTGATGGGTCCAGTATGAAAATTTGATGGAATGAGGACTTCAGATTGTGGTGTTGTGTTCCAAGAGTATCGAGACTAAAAATTTATGAAATGTGGTCCCTAGAGGAAGAGGGAAGGTTGTAGCGTTTTGTAGGCTGGCACCTACATACCAATAAATATATTGGCCAATACAAGAGCCAGGGGGTTGGAGCTCCCTTCCAGTAGCAGCTAGAAAATGAGTGAAGGTTGAAGCCTTTTGTAGGTCGGTGCCTACGTACTAGTAAATGGATCAGCTAGTACAAGAGCCATGGGGTTGGAGCTCCCTTCCAGTAGTAACTGGAAAACGAGTGAAGGTTGGAGCCTTCTGTAGGCTGACGACTACGTACTAGTAAACGAATCGGCTAGTACAAGAGCTAGGGCATCGTAGCTCCCTTCCAGTAGAAGTTGGAGAACAAGAGAAGGTTGTAGCCTTCTGCAGGTGGGTGCCTGCATACTGGTATGAGTCTGCACCAGTACAAGATTGTAAACAAGATTTTCTTATATTGAAAGATGACAACAATAGGTGGTTTTTGTCCCGCATTGGGTTTCCACCTTAAATCTTGGTGTTCATGTGTGTTACTTATGTGTGATGGTTTATTTTGTTCTGACTGCACATGGTTACTATTTATATGGTTAATGAAGTATTCATGCACTGATTAAATATCTATGATGAATTAACTAAATCATAGGTTTGCTGGATATACGATGGTTGCTTTAAAGATAGTTGCGTGTACACACGAGTTACCTTCATTGAAGTAGCGTATATAAATTGAAGTATGAAAAGAAAAAGTTAATTCACCCTCCCCCCCTTCTTAGTATTATTTCCAACAATTCGTATTAGAGTCGGTCCTTTGGTAGAAGCTTGATCTCTTGAAGGAGATCCGTAGAAACAATGGGAACGAAGCTAAAGAAGAAAGCACCTCAGAAAAGGAAGACATCTCAAAGGAACAGTGACAGCAGGAGAGACAATGGGTCATTAGGTGGAAGCAAGTATTCAGATTCTAAATCACCTCAGATTGAAGATGAACAAGAAAAAGAAGTATCGAGTACAAATTTTTGGTCTTATGGTGATAATTTTCTATGTTCATGCAATGTTGAAGATATTGAAAGTGATAGTGAAATAAATATAGAGGCATAAGTTAAAAGACTCACAGATAAAATTAGAGATCAACAAGATCTATTTAACAAAAGGGAGTGTACCTTCAGAGAAGAAGTTACTAGATTGAAATCTCAACTGGAGAAAGGAAACAAAGTAAGGAAGCAGTACAAGGAAAAGGAAGATCAATGTCAAACGCTGTAGGATGAAGTGACATCATTAAGAAATGAAGTAAATGAAAAGAGTACAACAATCAAGAGACTTAAAGATAGATATAATTACTATGAAAGTCTTGAAGCTAATCTCCTCTCTCTAGAAGAAGATCTTGATAAATCAAATAAGAAGAATGAAGAACTACCTCAAGCAGATGAAGAAGAAGAAAATGGGATTCTCGAATTAAGGCAATAGGTGGAAGGAGGAAAGGTTGAATAAATCATGAAGAAGCAATATCTTGGAAAGGAAGAACAATATTAGGTTGAGGTAAATATCTTAAAAGGTAAATTTGAAGAAAAGGATAAATTGTTACGATTTCAAGATAGTACTAAGATTTTGGATAATATTCTTAGTAGTTAAAGGTCTCCTACCATCAAAACTGGTCTTGGTTTTCATGAATTTGTTGAAGGTGAATCTAGCTCTTATTGAACCTCAGAATTACCCTCTCCTTGATATTTTTTCCTCACCTTTTTTCCCCACTTTCACATAATATTATAGACCCAATCAATCATAAATTCTAGGTATTGTCTTAAGGAAAGCATTAAAATGATCGCCATATTATATTTTCATATTCTTGCTATTTGAATAGGTTTTTGAAAATTAGCTACAGAATGTAGCCTATTCTGCAGCTGACTATGGATTCCGTAGCTACTCTAATGGTTTGGCAGGTTCCAGGTGTCAAATGAAGAACTGGGCCACATGGGCATTTCTAGAATCATCTCCACATGGATTCTATCCTATTCACCCAGTCCAGATTGATGAAAAAGCAAGCCTAAAGTCATGGTCAAAGATGGAGTCAAATTACGTTATCCGAAAGAAGTAGGACTCTTGATTTTCTCTTTCGTAGCTAATCAAGAGTCTAACATATCTGTTGCAAATTTAATTCAAATTAGGCACCTGTAGCTAATCAAAAGTTTAAACAGTCCTATTGCAATTCGAATTAGCCACCTGCAACAACTTTATCTCATAAATAGTCATGTTACATTTAATTCGAATTAGCCACCTGTAGCAACTTTATCTCATAAATAGTCATGTTACATTTAATTTGAATTAGCCACTTGTAGTAAGTTTATCTCATAAACAGTTATGCTATTTTCCTTTAAATATTGGTTGCCTGTAATCGAGAGAAGTAAGAAGGAATTACATTAAGTTCATGCTTTTTTCTTATACTTTGTATTCCAACTTCATTTTTTTCATAACACAAACTTTGTGTTGCCAATGATCATTTAAAGTGCATCCTTAACTAGCTAGCATTCCAACCACGTCAGTTGCAGAGGGCCCCTACACTGAAGGAGGTTTTTCATTTGTTGTTTTTAGTTCAATTTCCATTACTCTGTTTTCAGCAAATCTATTTTCTAAATTAGGATGATATTTCATTTCAGTTTTTAATCAATAGCATAATGATAAATCATAACTATGTAGCCTTGTTCTTCTAAGATATCTTGTGGAGAAAAACGACTCTATTTCCAAACTGAATTAAGATTAAAGTAATAAGAATACACAGTTGCTTAGTTTTCTTACTGTTTTTTCATTCATTTTCTTATAACAAAATTGTCAATTAACGGTGTTAATGGATGTTTTCAAAAGCCATTTCAAGATGATGATGATCCTAAACTAAATGGTTAAATGTCTAATTCATACAGTGATTGAATTTACTCAGTACATTGTTATTTTCCTAAGAACTTAGGAACTTAGGTATAATTGATTTATTGCACAACACTTCAAGAGGGTAATTCTTCACATTTTAATGTTGGAGAACGTCAAAAATACGTTAGTTGTTTACAATTAGTTTTACATGCTTTACTTTTTTTCTTTCAGATCCTCACTTAGTTGCAACTAATATTCCCAATAATCATTTCAAGGAGATTGATTTAATCATATTCCTAAATTGAATGGTTGAATGTTTAATGAATGCAATTACTAAGTTACCTTATGCATCAATTATATTCTTGGTTTTAAGAATTAGATCCATGGATTAGGACTAATAATAGGATAAGATAGATGCTTTTTTTTTTTATTACGTTCTAACTAGCCAACAGTTCTTGGTCCATTTTTAGGAAATTCTATTAACTTAGGAACATTTCCTTTCCTTTAAAATTCATTAGATTCACTTAAATTTTCTCATAGTTTCAAGTTGTACATTCTTAGACATCAAAGAACAAAAACCTCCCAAAAGCAACATAAAATACAAAACAACGAAGCAAGAAAAAGGTTAACTAAGCACATATAGTGCACCACACTTCATCAGCTTACAAACCTCGGTTGATAATTTATGCAAGCAATTTAGGACACTAATTTGATTAAACATTTTGGCGTCCTTTCCACGGAAGTGTAATTAGGTAACCTCATCTCTTACATCTAAAAGATGATAAGCGTAGAGAAAGAGACTCTAGGGGTAGATTCATAGCTAGAGGCAGGAGTTTAATTCCTACAACACCACTTACTCCACCAAGACTAAGAAGAGATACACCTCCATCTCAAACTCATATTCCACATTTCACTAGCCATAGACTTCTTGAAGTTCTAAGGTTAGAAATCCAATTAAGAGGATCCCCAACTTCATCTACTGAGGTAGTCCTAGAGGAAGAAAATCTTGGATCTCCAACAGAAGGAGTAGCCTTTTTCACCTCTATAGGGGAACATATTTTAGCTGAAGAATTAGAAATTCCTAGAGGAGAGGGATAAGTAGAACCTTTCTTCCACATGTCATTGATAGAGGAACCAGGGGAAGAGAAATTAACCTTGTAGGTTGAATATTATATTAACCCTGAAGAATCTATAATGGCAGAAAGAGAAGAATAAGGAGAGGGAGTTCTGAATGGAGAATTCACACTATTTGGAGGAGGAAGAGGTAGAGGAAATAATGGAGAAGGTAGAGGAAATGATGGAGAAGGTAAAGGAAATTTCGAAGTTGATAATTCTTTTGGATTCCCTATAGTTGATGAAGAAACAGATGCCACAATGAAAAATATCTCACATTCTGTCCTCCCAAATTTTCATGGATTAAAAAGTGAAGATCCTCGGACCTTTTTATTTGAATTTGAAGTCTTGTGGAGAACTTATGATTATTTACAAGACTCTCATAAACTCAAATTGTTTCCTTCAACATTGAAAGGAATTGCTTTAAAATGGTTCATGGGATTGGTCACTCAGTCTATTAGAACATGGAATGACATGAAGAAAGCTTTTTTGGACAGGTATTTGGATTACTACATGCCTATCAATGACAAAGATGAATTGTTTAAATTGATGCAAAGAGAGGATGAAAATTTGGAGGGTTTAATTGAAATATTCAACTATAACTTAAAAAGAGAAAAAAAAGAGAACTTAGATCAAGATATTTTAAAATCTCTTTTATTAAAAGCCATTAGAGATGAGTGGATAGACATCCTTATCATGACGGGGAAGGGAGATATCTCTCAACTCCCAATAAATGACATTGGAGAATTATGTGTTTATCTCTCAAGAGGTAAATCTAAAACTACTGGGAAAGGTCTAAGAGATCCTTCTCTTGCTAGAGTGAATAAATCTGCAACTGGATCAATGAGTAGGGTAGAAACTGGAAACATGCTTGATGAATTTAAAACAAATATTCTAGGGAGCCTTAATGAACAGATAGACACCCTTAAGATACAAAACAAGCAGAAAATTGAGACTAATGTTTTAGCTATTTTCTGTCCCAAATGCAGAAAGAGATATGCTTTAAGAGAATGCCCTTTGGATGCAAAAATCATAAAGACTTGTGTGATTTGTTCAGAAAACCAGGAGACCAAGAGTTGTCCTTCAATTCCTAGTCTTAAGGCTATTTTTCAAGAGAAAACAATTTAAAATCCAACAGAATCTCTTTTCTTTGTATCTAGAAGACCTTGGCAGGGGCCACAAAACCAGGGTTTTAACAACCAAATGTATATTCAGCCACCACCAAATTGGAATTCTTGACAGCAACCTTGGCCTCACTCTCAATCTCAATCTCAACCTTGGGCTCAAGGAGTGCGAAATCCCTATGGAAGATTCTCTCAATAATATCAATATCCTCCATCATATCCAAACTATCCTCCCCATCAAATTCCTCAACAAAATCAACAGCCTCACTTCAAAACCAAAATCCTCAATTTTCGCTGCCATTCCCACAGAGACCAAATCAGTTACCTACCCAAACATTACCAAACCCCACAAAACAAATCCTAAAAATACCTATATGTTGGAAGGACAACAATTTCCAACTTATATGATCACTCCTCTAGATCTTAATGATGTCCAACTGAGATCTGGTAAGATATTAGAAAAGAAAGAGCCTTCTATAGTTATTCAATAACAAGAAAATTATGAGGAAAATTCTCTACAACCAAATAAAAGTTTTGAAGGAACATCTCTTCAAATCCAGAATACTGAAAATGAAAAACCAAAAGAACCAATAAACTCAACTCCTATCATAGAGCAACCACCAATATCTATTTCTACACCTCCTTTTCCTGAAATATTACAAGTTGATAGACGGGTAGAAAAGCATATTATGTTGCCTAATTATGATTTTCTAGATGAATTGAAAAATGTTTGTATCAAAATCCATTTGTTACAAGCCATTAAGAAGATTCCAATTCTAGCTAAAACAATAAAGGAGTTGAGCATGAAGAAACTAGGAAAAAAAACAAAAGAAATAAAAAGAATTCAGTTGGCAGGAAAAATAACAAAAATAATGATGGGAAAAATGCCATACAAAAATATGTAGATCCAGGAAGTCCAGTTGTAAAAACACATATCAATGGAGTTGAAATTCTGAATAAATTGATTGATTTAGGAGCAGCAATAAACATCATGAGCAAACAAACCATGGAACAACTCAAGATTCCTAATCTTCTTTATACACTTACATTACTGCAATTGTCATATATATCTGTAATCAAACTAGATGGTGTGTTAGAAGATATTTCAGTGTCCTTAGACTCTTGGGAGTACACTGTTGATTTTATGATCTTAACTACTAAGAACACACTAGGAGGACATTCACTTATATTAGGAAGACCTTGGCTGGCTACAACGAATGCTTTCATTAGTTGTAGATTTGGTGATATGTATATCTCTAATGGTAACTCAACTAAGAAATTCACTCTATATCTTCCAGCAAGAACAATCACAGAGATAGATGACAAAGAAGGGATTGATGATGAAAATGATATTCATCATCTCTTTACTATTTCAAACATTAGTGAAGATAGTCAAATCTTAAATATAATGGAAAATTTTGAATTATCTCCAGAATATGAACATGACCAATTTCAAGAAAAATATAATATTTTTCATCTAGGCATGTGTCTCTTTATTCTATGGAAGAATTTGGTAGCTTTACAATTGAAATCTTTCCAGAGAAAACATTGAACATAAATAATAACTTGGAAAAATTACAACAGGAGAAGCTAATCAAAACATTACAACAATATTCTTTTGCGTATGCATGGGAATACACTGACATGAAAGGAATTAGTCCTAAGACTTGTATACATCACATAAACACTGAGGAAAATTGTAAATCTATCAGACAACATCAAATAAGGATGAATCCAAATCATGGGGAAATTGTGAAAGGGGAGTTGCAAAAATTGTTGAATGTAAACTTCATTTACCCAATTTTAGATAGCCAGTGGGTTTCTCCTCTAGTGATTGTGCCTAAAAATAATGATAAATTTAGGGTATGTATTGTTTATCGAGAATTGAATAAAGCTACCCTAAAAGATCATTTTCCTGTACCTTTTATAGATCAAGTGTTAGATACATTAGCAGGTAAGAAGTATTTCTCATTTTTGGATGGTTTTATTGGTTACAATCAAATTCAGGTAGCACCTGAAGATCAAGATAAAACCACATTCACCTATCCATGGGGAAATTACACATATTGAGTACTTCCTTTTGGATTTTGCAATGCACCTGCTACATTCGAAAGAGTAATACTAGGAATTTTTTCTTATCTAATACATGGTTGTGTAGACGTGTATATGGATGACTTTATAGTTTATGGGAATACATTTGAAGAAGGTTTAGAAAATTTGGAAAAAGTTCTTAAAAGATGTAAGGAATAAAACCTTTCACTAAGCCATAAAAAATGTTTTATGATGTTTACAGAAGGGATTGTTTTAGGACATCACATTTTAGGAGATGGAATTAAAGTTGATAAATATGAAGTTGAATTCATCTCTAAACTATCAATTCCAAGTTTTCAAAAGGATGTTAGAAGTTTTCTAGGATTCTGTTGATGCCTCAAAAATCGTTGCATCAACATCGGGGAAAACCACCCGGTTCAGACCTTAAAGACAACTCCTTTTCTGTTTGGTGTGGTGGCTCTGACTGGATATAATGGGACCCGTTTCTCAATGATTTATGAATGAGATGGATAATTGCTTGATTTACTTATATCTAATGGAAAATGATGAAAGATTTATTCTAAAATGAAATATTGTAATTAGTTAATCTATCCCATGAAGTCTCTGTTTTAGTGTAAATCTTAATGGTTCTTATTGAAAAGTAGGCATATAGATGACTCTACTTTTAAACAAAAATATTCACTCATATGATAATTAATTTCTTCAAATAGTTGAACAAAGTAATAATTAAATCGTTATTGCACTGATCTTTATATATCATTGACACATATATAGGTAAAAGATAACAACTATTGAACATTCAATAGAGATAAGTAAAAGAGATTGCTGTAAGAGCTTATAAATACATCAATAAAAGCAAAACTGAATGAATGTTATTTCACATAAAAGAATAAAGAAAAACATAGATAATAGTACCATATTAGTTTGAATCCCCTCCGACATGAATTTGCATTTGGGATCTGTATTTTAACTTAGAAATACTCTTATAGGAAGCAGTAGTGCATATCAGACAAAAGTACTCTTCATTAAAAGCTCAGAATTCAGGTCCAGTTTCATAAAAATATATATTGGAAGCACAATAGTGCAACTTCCAATCCAAGTCTTCATACAAAATTTTAGGACCCTTTCTAAAAACATGAAAGGGTCTATAAATACTATCTAGACTAACTAACTATAAAATAAAAATGCTGTGAGCAGGTGTAACCAAATAACAAATACATGAAAATCTCCTGAAATAGATATGCTTGTAGTCAGTAAGGATGGTTCATTGTTTCGGCTGACTATCTTTTGGCTTGAGCTGGCATATGGCGAGCATCGTTTGGTGTTTTGGAGGATGACTCATGCGCGAATGCAACTGAGCAGTATAGGTGGGATCAGTAATTTCAGGAATCATGTAACTGATTGCATCGGTCAAGCATTTGATTTTTTTCCTTTGACTATATGGTTTCACAAGGAAGAACCAAAAGGTTTCCCATGTTAAAGTTTGGATGCCCGCGATTAATCCATGCCTCTTTTCCAGCTCCTGTTTCCATGTCTGCTCCAATGCTTTGACTGATGGTAACTTCCCTCGGGTACATTCTGAAATTAAATTTGACAAATAAAGAGTATTATTAATCAATTCCACTAGATTACGAGTCGTTGATCTACATCTCAATGTTGCCCTTTCTGCTTTCATCAGTTGCGTTTTCCACTTAAGGAATAGGATTTCCTTGTGTGATTCCAGAATTTGGGGAAGATTTGCGGCTTGTCCTTCCTTGGTTTCTTGCCAGAAGAGGAACTCTGTTAGTGTTTCATCTGCTTGCTCCAACTTTTGTCTGCCATCAATTGACTCATCAATCATAGAAGAGGAAATTTCACAGAAGGAAGGAAAAACAGAAATATTCTTACATAACAAGTTCAACTGAGTAGATAATGCTTTAGTAATTTGGAGAGCCTCTGATTTGAATTCCTCTACTTGAGGAAATTCTTTGAACCTTTCTATTTGTAATGACAGCTGAGCAATATTTTCATCTTTCAATTTGCTCAATTGTTCATTCATTGTCTTTAGCTTGTTCAGTGCTTGAGACAACTCTTTTTTCTTTTAAACTGCATGTTGGTCTATCCTATGTTTCTCTTTTATCAATTGCTAATTTAATTGCTCGTTTGATTGCTTCTGTATTGCTAACTGCTGCTCTAACTGCTATATCATCTGCTATCTTCCTGTACCTGTGCCTCCAGTGAGATGATCGCTTGATCTTTTTCTTTAAGAAAATTGCTGACCTCTGATGCCTTGTCCATAGTAGCTACTGTATATGCCCCGGCATATTGAGAGAGTTTAGTATGATATTCGGAAGGGTTTACTTCCTCTCTCCATACAACATTAGTTATCTCCATCTGTGTACGTAAAAGAGAACATTGATCAAGTTTTCTCTTCTTTCTTTGTCTGTTTATTACAGCCCTATGCTTAGGGTTGTAGAAGACATCTAAGGGTGGTATTTCTTCTACACATAGAACAATCTCATCAGAAGGGTTCTCTAGAATCATTTCAACATCTGTCTGGGTCATGGATGGGCTCTAGTTCCTTCAGTTGGAACTGTATTAGTTGTTGTCTTCTGTCCAGTTATTACTTCGGGTGTACTAAATCCCTGCAAGGTCTTAGTATTGTTGATAATTGAGTTAAAACATTGCCATTCTTTGAGTAGTTTTAGATCAATATGAATGTTTGAATCAATAAGTTCACTACCCTTTTCTTGTCTTTACTCCTGCTATGGTGTTTTTTCCTTTTCAGGAACTTTTTCTACTGCAGAAGCTTTATCAACAATTTGTTGTTTAGTTTCACTTGACTGGACTGCCAGGGTTGTGGCTAATAGGTCTAAGGGCAGAGTTTGCAACCTCTGGTCCCTAAGCCTATTAAACATTTCTAGCCCTTCATCTTGATACCTCATCCTGCCCAATGTTTTAACTTGAAATAATGATTCAACTAAGGAAAATAGATTATCGAATTCATAAGCTTTATGATCAAACTTAGCAAGTCTGGGTTGAGATATAACATTATAAGAAACCTGTCTTGGATCATATGGCCTGTTAGGAATTGTGGCTAGATTCAGCATTAACATCTTTTCTGTCTCCTTCTCCGCATGCTTGTAGTCATGCAGAGTGAAAATGTTGCACCATAAAAGGAAGATTGGCCACATGTGCTTCTTTGAATAATTAAGGGTTCTGAATGTCCCTTCTACTATTATTTGGTAGGCCAACTCTCGAGTTAACAATTTATCATGCACATACAAGGGAAGAACATGGGGTTTAGTAAGGCTACAAAAAAGCCTTATATAATTAAATTTCTCCTCCCCAAACCAAAATGCCTACTGATGTTAAATAAATTTCTGCTTCCGAGGATATCCTTGGAGAAGGTTTATTAAAAATAGAATAATATACAGGGAAAATAAAACCATTGAAAATTTTATACAGATGATTTTTGTAATGCACCTTCCATAATTGTTAGTGGTAAATATGGATTGGATTCGGGTCTTGAGGAGTCCATTTCCACCCAAGTATTGGATATTCTAAATTAAAGCAAACAATATCCATTATATAAGCACTGTAATAGAATGGGGGAATAATCCGGGAAGTTTTATGCGCATTTGCTCTGTAATCTAAAATTGCTATGGCTAGTTTATCGGACAAGATATTAGCCAAATCCATCACATAACCGTTGATTGCAGCTTCCATTAGGGGAACCATTTCTATGGTGAATTTGGAAAAATCATGTATTCCCCACATCCTACACATCATAGCCCTAGCATAACAATAAGGGGAAGCCAAAGAGTCAACAAAATACTTACTTGATGACTCATGCTTGTGATTTTTGGGGAAATGTCTCCATTGCTTTATCGGGGCTGACTCTGAATCATTTTCCTTCGCGAATGCTTCTATGAATGCCTTGTTGTATCGCTTCTCAGGTTGAGGTAAATGATACATTTTTTAGAGATCTTCTGGCTGGAATGAGCCAAATATCCTTCCATCAGCTGTGCAAAAGGTTCTGTCTGAGACTGAAATTTTTTCCACCACCTATCTTACTACGTTTGTATATGGCAAGATTTTAGCTCGCGTTGCCATTCTGTGTAGATAGGTACAAGACAATTATTTAAGAGTTCCTTTCGATTTGTTAGTTGAATCGGTTGTGGCATCCTCTAATAATTCATCAGGCTCCTATGCTTCTATCAGATTGTAAATGCTCTCCCAGCTAGTGTTTCCTAGACCAAGGCACGTCATATCTCAGATTAATCCTTTCTTGCTTGGTTCGGGATTTTTGACTGGATGAGCTGCTGCTGTGGGAGTTGCTGTTGTGGATTTCTTTGATTTCTTACCCATTTTCTCTGGATCTATGGTTTCAGAAGAATTCTGCACAAACAATAATATAGAGAGAATTCTGCTGCAAGCCAATATGATAACGAATAGAATTACGTCAATTGGCATAAAATAAAATATAGTTAAGGATTACCACAGATGAAATCCTTTGAAAGATCCATCCTTAACTGCAATATTGAATAGCCGTTTGAACTGTCAGTTGTGGTAAATAACATCATAAATTCCCATCACGTTGGTCATATGCCGAATGATTGTTTCAAGCGTGCCTTAGATTTTATTGATTGACGATCAACAATAAATTGTTGATTGGTGATTGAGAGTGTCAAAGGGAAGGCTTTTAAAACTTGCTTTAAATATCTTCGATCATCGAAAGGTGATACAATATAATGCATGCAAACTTCCTTTAATGTATATTTTATTTTCGAGATGTGCACCCAATTAATAGATCGCAGTCAGGATTTGGCATGGTCTTTCATATCTTTATCATGTGACTCCGCTGAGTACCGATTGCCGACTGCGATTAGCTTTATCACGTCGAAAGTTTTTTTGGTTAGGCCTCTTCATATGTCTCTTTATTATTGACACAACTGATTTGCCGATTGCGATTTGCTTTATCACATTCGAGGAATTGAGGGGCTTTGATTTATTATGCGTCGGCATTTGTTTTCCCCGATTTGCCGATAGAAATTACTTATTCGGATTGGAGGGTTGGGTGATGTTGTTTTTTGTGTGTTTCCTTTAATATTGTGATATGCGATCTCCGATCGCTTTATCGCAATATAGAATGATTTTTTAATATTATAAAGGAACACTTTATTTCTTATTTAAAAGGTTGTATAAAATGATTTATTTACATGGAGGCTTTTAACAAGGATTTTTCTTGTGATGAGGTACATATCATTTTATTCACACATTTAACTAAGTTTATTTTTTGAGGAACCCATTTCAGATTAAGATTTTGTATAAAAATTTGTATGAAATGGGGGTCGTTGTACAGCACAACAATTGGCGATTCACTGGGAGAAATAGTTATCTCTGAGAAAATAATATAATACTTTAACTTCTTAATCTGAAAACCTTAATAGATAGAGAAAATCTAATATAACTAGGTAATTATAAATTCTGAATGTAGTTAAAACTATTTTTTCTATTTCTTTCTCATCTCAAAATTAAATACGTCCTAAGTTTTAAGTAAACCTTACTTGGTTGATAATGATAAAACAAAAGGCTTCTCTCATCTAGCTTGTATAATGACTCCTTTGCCATAAGTAAAGCCATTACTACCAACAAACGTCCATAGTCTCGGCAGGGTTACCTTTTAACCATTTAATTATTCATTGTTCCATCCATTTCAGAGTATAATTTAAAAGAATAAATCCAAAAGCCATGTTTCCACCTTTTTTGTATTTCATTTTCCTTTTTTCTTTATTTTGTAAGATAAAAAGCCATTGTCTTGGTTTGGTGGCCAGTTTTTGACAATGCCATTCACTGGTTGTAATTTAACTGAACAAGCTAGCTCGTGATGAGAGCCCTTGTCTTATAATTATAAGCCATTACCCTGTTTTGGTATGAAATATTGGTAATTTCAGTTGAGCTAGTCCCCTATGAATATGGTAAGTAGGCTTATAATAAGACCTCTTATCTTTTATATCAAATATATTTTAGAATTACACTCTGAAAAATCATAAACTTTGATGGATGGGGTGAATAATTTTCTCCTTAAGAGAACATGGATGATAATTTTGAGAGTTGAAGATGCTAGGCTTGAATTAGTCTTTGCTTTGTATTGATAACCGTTTTGGACTTCTAAAACTTTTAGAATGATTTACAGTATTTTTAAGTTTTGAGAAGATTTTACAAAAATGAAAAGAGTTTTCAGAATTCAATCATACCTAATTCCCTAGAATTTTCCTTTTCCTTCAAGGCTTTTCATCTATCAAAAGTAAATATTAAGACTATTTTCTTTTGAGTGACTTTTTCAATATAGTAAAAACCAATAGAAGGCTATTTACAACTTTTATTTCTTAAAACAAGAATAACTACAGAAATATAACTGGAAATTGAATATTTACAAAGTGAGAAGGGATTACCTCCTCAATTGAAGAATTTTTTCAAAATAAGGCCATTGACAGGAAGAGAATCTCTCTTTCCTGATAGATCTTGTAATATGAATGTAGATGGGCCTATCTTCTCACTAATTTGGAATGGTCCAAGCCACATTTTCTGAAACTTAGTATGCTTTCCTTTATCCTCATGGGCCTTGTCCCACTTAAAAACTAGATCACCAACTTGTAAATGTTTTGAGCCTGTTGAAGTTGTATCAAAAGAAGATTTGATAATTTGTTGATGCTTTGCATGTGTAATTCGGGCTTTCTCCCTTTTTTCTTCTAGTTTTAGGATCTGATCATGTCTTAATTGAATAGAAGATGAGGGATTTTCTTCAATAAATTGCACTAAGGCTAGTGATGGAAATATTAAATTTGATGGTATGACAGCCTCTTTTCCATACACTAGATTAAATGGAGAAGTGCCTGTTGAGGCCTTCTGTGTTATACAGTCTGCCCATAATGCAAATATCAAAGACTTATGCCAATTTTTATGATTTTGTTCAATAGTTCTCTTAATGATTTTGATAAAAAAATTATTGGTATATTTTGCTAAACCATTACCATGAGGGTAGTAGTTTGCAAAATATTTCGATTTGAATCCTCTTTTGATAGCAAATTCAAGTATAGAATTACCAGAGAAGTAAGATGCATTATCAAAAATAAGAGCGTTTGGGACACCAAACCTGGTAATGATGAACCGATCTATGAATTCAATGATTGCTTCAGAGTTTGTTGTCTTCAAAGGAATTGTTTCCACCCACTTAGTAAAGTAATCGGTAGCTGTAAGGATATACCTATGTTTCTTGGACGAATGTGGAATAATTTCTCCAATGATATCCAATCACCATTGTTCAAAGGGCTATTCAATGTTGACTGGTTGCAAAGGAAAGCTGACTTCTTTTGTCTTCCACTGGTAGTTTGACATGTTTGGCATTTCCCTACATATTCATGAATATCTCTGAATAAGGTGGGCCAATAATACCCAGCATGAATGATTTTGTGGGCTGTTGTACCAGATCCAAAATTTCCTCCTACCGGACCATCATGTAGTTCCTGCAAGACCTTTTGCGCTTCAAGTTTTTCTAAGCATCTTAACAAAATTGAATCATAATTCCATCTAAACAACACATCATCAACAATCATGAAATTCTTTTCCTTTAATATTATGGCACGTTTATTTTTATAGGAAAGATTAGAAGGAGGGTACCCATTGTTTAAATAGAATATCAAATCTGCATATTGGGATTCAGGATTAATGGTACTTATCTCATTGATTCCTTCAATACCATTTGTACCTTCATGTCCCTGAATATTAGAAGCTCCTGCTAACAACCTGCAAAAACCTTGGCCTTTGAAAATCTTTGCTGGTTTTATGTCCAAATCATATTCTTGTAATGTTGTGACACAATTTTCCCTTTTTTCTCCCAATTCCCTTTGAATTAGTAACCATCTTACTATTGAAAAAGGGACTATAACTTTTGTATGAGCCCTTAAGAGAAAGGGACTGAAGTGTTTAATGGATTTATATACAGCAAAGACTTGTTTTTCAACTTTGGAGTAATTGAGTTCAACACCTTGAAGGTTTGAACTATAAAATGAAATTGGTGCTTCCAAGTTTTGATTATTGATTTGTGTCAGCATTGCTGCGTAAGATGAATCAGATGCGAGATTATACAGAATGAAATGATTTGAAAAATCAGAGGGTTTAATGCAGGAGCATTTATGATTGCTTGCTTGATCGAATCAAAAGCTTCTTTTTCTATATGTCCCCATTTAAACACCGAAATTTTCTTAATCATGGTTTGTAATGGTAAAGCAATCTACGAAAAATATGGAACAAATATTTTTACAAAATTAATCTGGCCTAAAAATGATTGCATTGTTTTTTTATTATGTGGTAATGGAATATCAAAAATCTCTTTGATTGTATTTGGATCAATATAAATACCATCCTTTGAAACAATGAAACCCAAGAGCTTACCTTGATCAAGAGCGAAAAAGGACTTCTTAGGATTAAGTGAAATGCCATACCTTTTGCAGCGCTCAAAGATTTGTTTCAAATCATGTAAGTGATTTGATATTTTCTTAAAGAAAAAAGTAATTTCATCCAAATAAACAACTACTGATTTATTGATTAGGCCTTTGAAGGCGATGTCCATTTCTCTTTGAAATGTAGCTCCAACATTGATTAATTCGAAAGGCATTTTTTGATAGGCATAAGTTCCCCATTTGGTTCTGAAGGTAGTCTTAAGTCTGTCATCAGGGTGGACCAAAATTTGGTTATACCTTGAAAAACCATCTAGGAAGGACATTAATTCAAAACTAGCCACCGAATGGAGAGTTTGCTCCATGGTAGGTAAAGGGAAGTTATCCTTTTGACTTGCTTTATTAATATTTCTGAAATCAATACAAACTCTAATGTCACCACTTTTCTTCCTTACTGGCACCATCTTGGACACCCAATTTGAATGTCTAACAGAAAAAATTATCTTAGCTTTCAAGAGTTTGTTTAATTCAACTTTTATCTGACTCTCTAAGTTAGGATGAATCTTCCTTAATTTCTGATGTACTAGTTTTTCTTCAGATATCATCAGAATTGTATGTTGTATGATAGATGTATCATATGTTTTCAAATCATCATATTTCCAAGCAAAGACATTTTAATATTTGTGCAATAATCTAATAAATGCAATTCTTTCTTCTGGTGTAAGTTCTAATCCCAAATTAATGTTTTGTGTATTCTCCTCAGTACCAAGGTTTATCAATTCAAATCTCAAAGTAGAACTTTGAAGCTTTGAATTAGTAACCTGTTTAAATCTATCTTTAATATCATAAAGATCTTCAAGTTTGACCACTGGTTTGGGTATTGATTTTTCTTCAAGCTTTTCCTTCATTTGAAGATCATGCTCACTTTCATTAATAATTTGATCATCATAGGACTTATTAGAAGTTAAGAAATTTAAAATTTCATCATCATGATTGAATACTTGCCAGTTAGTGACATTGTCAAGAATCAATGGCTTGAAAATTAATTCTACTGAAAACCTATCGGAACTGTAATCTTCAGATGGTAGGAGCTTAGAAGTAACATTAGCTAGCAAATCTGCTGCTGCATTCTGAGATCTCGGGATAGGAGAAATATTAAATGCTAAAAAATAAGATACAAGGTCTTGCACCAAGGATTGATAATGTCTAAGGTGACTAGAAAGGAAATTTATAGTATTTCTGACTTGTCTTATAACAATTTCAAAGTCACCGAACACTTTCAAATATTGAACTTTAAGACCGATGGCTTTATAAAGTCCTTGAATCAATGCTTCATATTCAGCAGTATTATTGTGCACTCAAATTCTAATCTGCATGATAACATGGTCTTTTCTTCCTCAGGACTAACTAAAATACATCTTGCCCCTGCGCCTTCATTAGATTTAGACCCATCAAAGTATAATGACCAAAACAAAGGTTTATCTACAGTTTTGTTTATAGTTTCTTCAACAATTTTAACACACCTTGATGTATCTATTTGGGAAAAAGTTTCAATTTGAGATGTGAAACTATTAACTGAAAAAGGTGATGATTGAGCAGTAAAATTTCCAAACAATGATTCAGATGAATAGTTATCAAGAATGTTGTTGTTGAATGCTATTGGTTGGTTTTCTTGCTCAAACTCAGTAACAGTATGAGTCATATGTTTCTCCCGATTAATCTTGATCTGATTTGGCTTTCCTTTATAGGGCAGCCACATGTGCAATCAATCGGTGGAAATGTAACCATGAAGTTTCTCAGACCAGTCTCTACTTAACATCAAACCATAAAACTCAGGGATATCAATGATTAAGATATCAATTCTCTGAACAACTCTTGGATCGGTTGATAACCTGATGGTAACAAAATTGATTTCTCCTAATACTTGGACCTTAGTTCTATCCATCTAGACAATATGTATTACAGAACTTTTGGGTTCAATATTCAGTTTAGAACAAACTGAGGCTGGAATTATATTCGAAGAAGCCCTTGAGTCTATCAAGCAATTATGTAGATTTCTATTATAAATTTTGTAGGTCAAGAGAAAAGGAGGAGTATGGGAATTTGATCTATCTCCGATTAAAACAACATCAATAGCTTCTACCCTACCAGGAGGTGGTTTACCTGTTTCATTAGCAGCTTTGGACAATACAACATTTGGAAGAGGAGAAGAAGGTACTGCATCTAACTCCTTAAGCAGCAATTTTTGTTGATGTTTGAGTTTACTAAGCTCAAACATTGTGATATTTGCCTTTGTTTTCTTCATGTCTTCAATAATGTTGTAATCCATAGAGTCTGTAACTACTAATGTTTTAGATGTTGAAGGTGGATTTGAAGCTGATGGTTGATTTTGAGAAGGTATCGTTGTAGACTTCTTTGTGGGAACTTTTTCTATAGTAGTGGTACTTGAATTCCTTTTCTTCTGAGTAATTTTGAACAAGTTCAGGAGTACCTTTACTCCTGGTAGTTACAGGAAAATATTCCTGTTCATTTTTGTTATCAGAATTAGGCAAGATAAAGTCCCACATCCCATGACATTCTACAGTTACCTCTTCCTTAGTTTCTTCAAATGATAAGACTGTCTCTTATTCTTCATCTTCTTCGGGGTTTGAGTCTGCATTGGATATAGCATTTGGAGGCTTTGATTCAGGGTTCTTAAAGTTTCTAAATGGCCTTTTTGTTGAAGTCTCAGCTACTTGCTTCTTGATTTCTATCATTTCATTTGACATAGTTTTGAGAACTTTTTGGAGACCTTCTATATCGTAGGGATCTTTAGCCACTTTCTTTTTTGAATCATATTTGAAGGAGACCTTTTTTTATTTTCTATCTTCAAGAGTAGCTTTCTTTTCTAAGGCAATGATGCGTTTCTCTACAGCAAGTGCCTCTTTCATATTTTCTGCTAGATTTGGTTTTGCAGCTCTATCTACAAAGATAGCTATATTTGAGGGTAAAACTTTTATATACCACTTCTAACTTGCTCAACAGGTTTAGAGGCAGTCAAAATCTTATTCAAGAGTTTATTGAATCGTGAATTGAACTCTTTTATAGGATCTTTAGACTCTATCCTAAGATTTGAAAGATCATTGATTAACGTCGCTGGGGATCTGTCATCACCGTATTTAGTCAAAAATTGTTCTTGAAAAATGTTCCAACTAGCAATGGATCCTGATGGCAAGAAAAAGTACCAAGACCTCGCTGATCCTTGTAGGATATAAGGGAAAAGTCTAACAACCACATCTTCCTCTGTAACTCCTTTTAAGTTGACTGACAACATAAAGTTGTTAATATGCTCATCTGCCTATATGCCTGCATCTGGATTAAATTTCAGCAACCATTTTTCAGGATGAGCTGGCAATGGGTTTAATGGTGCAGGCATCGTGACTGCACCAGGATTATTCCATGTATTCTGTGCCATTATCAAACTACTACTAGATGATAGCGCCGATGAAGTTCCAGATGATTGGGAAGGAGCAGATATTGAAGTTTGAGGAGGTTTAGAAACAAATGTTGAAGTTCCAGTCCCTATTGAACAACAATCTGGAGTGGAGGAGTAGATGGTTGACTTCGCACTAAAGAAGATGAAATGGATGATGATGATGAGAAAGTTTCACTATCAGATTCTTCAATTGTTTTCCTTGCATGTTTCCTTTTAGGCAAATGTAACTCAGTAGGTTCAATACCAAGCTTTTCACTTTGAATTCTGGTGAGAGGGTGAGAAGCAATGAATTGCGAAGTTACACTGCATTGAAATACCTCAAATTTCTGTGGAGATATTGAGAATCCTTGAAGTTTGTGGATGAGAGGATGTACTTCAGGATATTCTAGAGTTAATTTATTTGAAATATTTTGGGGTTGAGCAGTGGTCATTGTCTCTTCTACTTCTCGCTTGGAAACTGGAGTTTCAGCCTGCAAGGGAGAAGTCGGAGGTGAGGTGGAGGGAGATTTACTCTCGGAATGGGTTGTATATTTGGGTTTCCTCGCCATTCATAGTTTATGCCCTCCTTCTAGCGCAAAAATTGTTGATGCCTTGAAAATCACCGCATCAACATCGGGGAAAACCACCCGGTCCAAACCTTAAAGGAAACTCCTTTTCCGTTTGGTCTGGTGACTCCGACTGGATATAATGGAATTAGTTTCCCAATGATTTATGAATGGGATGGATAAATGCTTGATTTGCTTATATCTAATGGAAAATGATTAAAGATTTATTCTAAAATGCAACACTGTAATTAACTAATCTATCCCGGGAAGTCTCCGTTTTAGTGCAACTCTTAATGGTTCTTATTGAATAGTAGGCATATAGACGACTCTACTTTTAAACAAAAATATTCATTCATATGATAATTATTTTGTTCAAATAGTTGAACAAAGTAATAATTAAATCGTTATTGCACTGATCTTTATATATCATTGACACATATATAGATGAAAGATAACAACCCTTGAACATTCAATAGTGATAAGTAAAAGAGATTACTGTAAGAGCTTATACATACATCAATAATAGAAAAAATGAATGAATTCTAGTTCACATAAAAGAATGAAGCAAAACATAGATAATAGTACCATATGAGTTTGAATCCCCTCCGACATGAATTTGCATTTGGATTCCATATTCTAACTTAGAAATACTCTTATAGGAAGCAGTAGTGCATATCAGGCAAAAGTACTCTTCATTAAAAGCTCCAAATTTAGGTCTAGTTTCATAAAAATATATATTGGAAGCACAAAAGTGCAACTTCCAATCCAAGTCTTCATACAAAATTTTAGGACCCTTTCTAAAAACATGAAAGGGTCTATAAATACTATCTAGACTAAGTAACTATGAAATAAAAATGCTGTGAGCTGGTGTAGCCAAATAAAAAATACATGAAAATCTCCCCAAAATAGATATGCTTGCAGTCGGTAAGGATAGTTCATTGTTTCGGCTGACTATATTTTGGCTTGAGTTGGTATATGGCGAGCATCGGTTGCAGTTCTGGAAGATGATTCATGCAGGAATGCAGCTGGGCAATATAGGTGGCATCAGTAATTTTAGGAATCATGTAACCGATTGCATCGATCATGCATTTGATTGCTATCTTTTGACTATATCGTTTCACAAGGAAGAACCAAAAGGTTTCCCATGTTAAAGTTTGGATGCCCGCGATTAATCTCTGCCTCCTTTCCAACTCTTGTTTCCATGTCTGCTCCAATGCTTTGACTGATGGTAACTTCCCTGGGGTACATTCTGAAATTAAATTTGACAAATAAAGAGTATTATTAATCAATTCCACTAGATTACCAGTCGTCGATCTACATCTCGATGTTGCCCTTTCTGCTTTCATCAACTGCATTTCCACTTAAGGAATAGGATTTCTTTGTGTGATTCCAGAATTTGGGACAGATTTGCGGCTTGTCCTTCTTCGGTTTCTTGCCAGGAGAGGAACTCTGTTAGTGTTTCATCTGCCTGCTCCAACTTTTGTCTGTCGTCAACTGACTTATCAATCATAGACGAGGAAATTTCACAGAAGGGAGGAACAAGATAAATATTCTTACATAACAAGTTCAACTGAGTAGATAATGCTTTAGTAATTTGGGGAGCCTCTGATTTGAATTCCTCTACTTGAGGAAATTCTTTGAACCTTTCTATTTGTAATGACAGTTGAACAATCTGTTCATCTTTCGATTTGCTCAACTATTCATTCATTGTCTTTAGCTTGTTCAGTGCTTGAGACAGCTCCTCTTGCTTTTGAATTGCATGTTGGTCTATCCTCTATTTCTCTTTTACCAATTTCTCATTTGACTGCTTCTGTGCTGCTAACTGCTACTCTAACTACTCTATCCTCTGCCTTCTTTCCTGTACCTATGCCTCAAGTGAGATGATCGCTTGATTTTTTTCTTTAAGAAAATTGCTAACTTCTGATGCCTTGTCCATATTAGTTGTTTTATATGCCCCGACATATTGAAAGAGTTTAGTAAGATCTTCGGAAGGGTTGACTTCCTCTCTCCATACCACATTAGTTATCTCCATCTGTGTAGGTAAAAGAGAATATTGATTAAGTTTTCTCTTCTTCCTTTGTCTCTTTATTACAACCCTATGCGTAGGGCTGTAGAAGACATATAAGGGTGGTATTTCTTCTACATGTAGAAAAATCTCATCAGAAGGGTTCTCTGGAATCATTTCAACATCTATCTGGGTCATGGATGGGTCGTTAGTTCCTTCAGTTTGAACTGTATTAGTTGTTGTCTTCTGTCCAGTTGTTACTTTGAGTGTACTAAATCCCTGCAAGCTCTCAGTATTGTTGATAATTGAGTCAAACTATTGCCATTCTTTGAGTAGTTTGGGATCAATATGAATGTCTGAATCAATAAGTTCACTACCCTTTTCTAGTCTTTGCTCCTGCTTTAGTGTTTTTTCCTTTTCAGGAACTTTTTCCAATGCAAGAGCTTTATCAACAGCTTGTTGTTCAGTTTCGCTTGAGTGGACTACTGGGATCGTGGCTAATAGATCTAAGGGTAGAGTTTGCAACCTCTGGTCCGTAAGCCTATTAAACATTTCTAAACCTTCATCTTGATACCTCATCCTGGCCAATGTTTTAACTTGAAAGATTCAGCTGAGGAAAATAGATCATTGAATTCATCATCTTTATGATCAAACTTAGCAAGTTTGGCTTGAGACCTAACATTATAAGCAACCTATCTTGGATCATATGGCTTGTTAGGAATTGTGGCCAGATTCAACATTAACATATTTTTTGTCTCCTTCTCCGCATGCTTGTAGTCATGTAGAGTGAAAATGCCGCACCGTAAAGGGAAGATTGGCCACATGTGCTTCTTTGAATCCTTAAGGGTTCTAGATGTCCCTTCTACTGTTATTTGGTAGGCCAACTCCCGAGCTAACAATTTATCAGGCACATACAAGGGAAGAACATGGGGTTTAGTAAGGCTACCAAAAAGCCTTATATAAGTAAATTTCTCCTCCCCAAACCAACTGCCTACTGTTGTTAAATCAATTTCTGCTTCTGGGGATATCCTTGGAGCAGGTTTATTAAAAATAGAATAATATACAGGGAGAATAAAACCATTGCAAATTTTATACAAATGATTTTTGTAATGCACCTTCCATAACTGCTGGTGGTAAATATGGATTGGATTCGGGTCTTGAGGAGTCCATTTCCACCCAAGTATTGGATATTCTGAATTAAAGCAAATAGTATCCATAATATAAGCACTGTAATAGAACAGGGGAATAATCCGAGAAGTTTTATGCGCATTTGTTTTATACTCTAAAATTGTTGTGGCTAGTTTATCGGACAAGATATTAACCCAATCCATCAGATAATCGTTGATTGCAGCTTCCATTAGGGGAACCATTTCTATGGCGAATTTGGCACAATCATGTATTCCCCACATCCTACAAATCATAGCCCCAACATAACAATAAGGTGAAGCCAAAGAGTCAACAGAGTACTTACCCGATGACTCATGCTTGTGCTTTTCGGGGAAATGTTTCCATTGCTTTATCGGGGTTGACTCTGAATCATTTTCCTTCATGAACGCTTCTGAGAATGCCTTGTTGTATCACTTCTCTGGTTGAGGTAAGTGATACATCTTTTTGAGATCTTCCAGCTGGAATGAGCCAAATATCCTTCCATCAGCTGTGCAAAAGGCTCTGTCCGAGTCTAGAATTTCCACCACCCATCTTACTACGTCCGTATATGGCAGGATTTTAGCTCGCGCTGCTATTCTGTGTAGATAGGAACAAGCCAATTCTTTAAGTGTTCCTTCCGATTTGTTAGTTGAATTGGTTGTGGCTTCCTCTAATAATTCCTCAGGCTCCTATGCTTCTATCAAATTTTAAATGCTCTCCCAGCTAGAGTTTCCTAGAAAGGCATGTCGTATTTGAGATTAATCCTTTCTTGCTTGTTCTGGGATCTTTGACTAGATGAGCTGCTGCTATGGGAGCTGCTGTTGTGGACTTCTTGGATTTCTTAGCCATTTTCTCTGGATCTCTGGTTTCAGAAGAATTCTACACAAATAGTTGCAAACAATGATACAAGGAGAATGTTGCTGCAATCCAATATGATAATGAATAGAATTATGTCGATTAGCATAAAATAAAATATAGTTAAGGATTACCATAAATGAAATCCTTTGAAAGATCCATCCTTAACTGCAATATTGAATAGCCGTTTAAATTGTTAATTGTGGTAAATAACATCATAAATTCCCATCACGTCACCCATATGCCAAATGATTGTTTCAAGCGTGCCTTAGACTTTATTGATCAGCGATCAGCGATAAATTGCTAATCGGCAATTGGGAGTGTCAAAGGGAAGGCTTTTAAAACTTGCTTTAAATATCTCTGATCACCGAAAGGCGATACAATATAATGCATGCAAACTTCCTTTAATGCATATTTTCTTTTTGAGATGTGTGCCCAATTAATAGATCATAGTTGGGATTTGGCATGGTCTTTCATATCTTTATCATGTGACTCTGCCGAGTGCCGATTGCCGATTGCGATTAGCTTTATCGCATTGGAAGTGTTTTTGGTTAGGCCTCTTCATATGTCCTTTTATTATTGACATAGCTGATTTGTCGATTGGGATTTAATTTATTGCATCGGAGGAATTGAGGGGCTTTGCTTTATTGTGCGTCGGCATTTGTTTTCCCCGATTTTCCGATAGCGATTACCTTTTCGGATCGGAGGATTGGGTGATGTTGTTTTTTGTGTGTTTCCTTTAATATTGCGATATGCGATCTCCGATCGCTTTATCGCAATATAGAATGATTTTTTAATATTATAAAGGAACACTTTATTTCTTATTTAAAAGGTTGTATAAAATGATTTATTTACATGGAGGCTTTTAACAAGGATTTTTCTTGTGATGAGGTACATACCATTTTATTCACACATTTAACTAAGTTTATTTTTTGATGGACCCATTTCATATTAAGATTTTGTATAAAAAATTGTATGAAATGGGGGTTTATTGTACAACACAACAAATTCAGAGGATACTATAGAAGGTTTATAGAAAATTTCACTAAACTAGCATCCCCACTCTTCAAATTACTCACCAAAGATTGTGAATTCAATTGGAGTCTTGATTTCCAATTGGCATTTGAGACTTTAAAAGCAAAAATTTCTAAAGCACCCATTTTCAGAGGTCCAAATTGGAAATTACCTTTTCATATTTCAACAGATGCTTCAAATATAGCTTTGGGAGCTGTATTAGGACAAAAATATTTGATCCCCTATGCCATCTATTACACAAGCAATAGTTTGACTCCTACTGAGTTAAATTACATTATAACTGAAAAGAAATTCTTTGTTGTTGTTCATGCTATCAACAAGTTCAGAAATTACATAACAGACTATGAAACCTTTGTTCATACAGATCACTCTGCAATTAGGTACTTAATGAATAAACCTATTACTAATGGCAGAGTTACAAGATGGTTATTACTCCTACAAGAATTCAACATCACTCTTCTAGATAGACCTGGAAAAAAAAAAAAGCTGTTGATTTCTTGTCTAGAATTCAAAATATCAAAGATGACACTCCAGTTGAAGATAAATTTCCTGATGAATATAAATTTCCTGATGACTATCTTTTTGCAGTAACTACTCAGACCCCTTGGTTTGCAGATATTGCCAGTTACTTAGTCATAGGAAAATTACCTTCACATTTGTTTCCTAAGGAGAAAAGAAAAATCATTCAAACAAGTGCAAGTTACTCATGGATTACTAATGAATTGTATAAAATAGGTCTAGATCTCATGATCAGAAGATGTGTTTGAGAAGATGAAATGCCTGAAATTCTTAAGGCATGTCATGGGGTGGACACTTTTCTGACAAGAGAACAACCTATAAAATCCTTCATTTAGGATATTATTGTCCCTCCATCTTCAGAGATGCCAAAGAATATGTCAAAAGGTGTGATAGCTGCCAAATAGGAAAACCTGCTCATTCAGATAAAATGCCACTACAAACTTAGGTACTCATTGAACCTTTTGAAAAATGGGCCTTGGATTTTGTTGGACCATTTAATCCTCCATCTAAACAAAAGAAATATATTTTGGTATGCACTGATTATGTCACTAAATGGGTAGAGGCTAAAGCATTACCTTTTGCTAATGAAAAATCTGTAGTTAATTTTCTTTTTGAGTACATCTTCACTCATTTTGGTGTTCCAATAGAAATTGCGACCGATTAGGGATCTCAATTTACATCTAAAATGGTGGAAAGACTTGTGAAATTCTTGTGGGCCTACAGAACTACATGGAGGAACATAACAGGACATACTCCCTATGAGCTTGTTTATGGGAAGCAAGTCCTATTCCCTATAGAGTTTCAAATCAGAACCTTCAAGATGGCAGTCCAATTGGGACTGGATTTATCAGAAGCACAGAAACATAGATTGGAGAAACTCACTGAGCTTGATGAAATCAGGCAAGATGCAATTCAAAGAACTAGTATGTCCAGCAACAAAGGTCTAAATGGCATGATAAGAAAATCAAGGAGAAGAAGTTTCAAGTAGGGGATTGTCGAAAGTTTCAGACTCATTGGCTTGGGTCATATGATATTGAAGAAGTCTTTAATAATGGACCAATGAGAATAAGGACAATAGATGAAAGAAAGGTACCTCTTCATGTGAATGGTCATCGGTTGAAGATATATCATAAGCCAATTTCAAGAGAGGATTTTATCAAGATTTTCCAAGATAACAATAAAATGAAGTTGGTGAAGAAGAATTCTTCTTCTCCACTAACTTAGCTTTTATTTTTCTTATATATATATATATATATATATATATATATATATATATATATATATATATATATATATATATATATATATATATATATATATATATATATATATATATATATATATATATATATATATATATATATATATATATATATATATATATATATATATATATATATATATATATATATACTCATAAAAAAAAATAATAAAATGGATAAGTATGAAAACCAATCATTAATTGGCATACTTATACAGAAAATACAGGGTGAAAATTAGAGATTCTGACATCCTATATTTTCCATTTCCTTTCTGTAATAAGTAGTGACATAAAGCTATATTCATTTTTAGTTCATAATCTGCAAATTCATTTCATTTTACAATCTCATTCCATCTCACCCCATTTTCATTTTATTTTATAGTTTCATTCCATCTCACTCCACTTTCATTCCGTTTCACTGTCATATTCCATTTCCATTTCCATTTCACATTCATGTTCCATAGCCATACTTCATTTTTTATCATGTTCTGTAGCTGATTCCATTTTGTAGCTAATTTGATTCTTCAGACATATCTCATTCAGTAGCTCTGGCATAATTATACAACTTGCAAACAAATGATGATTGCAGGAAATTGAAGAATCTTTTTTTGAAGACCAATATGCTAAAAGGGTACCTATGGATCAACACCAAAGAAAACAACAAACGAAAAGGTTAACTTCTAAAAGGTAAAGTGCAAAAATTTATTTTAAATTGCAGGGTTAAAACATAAGGTCTATATAATAAGGATATTCATATGTTTCCTTGATGAATCATCATTTGATTTGATTGCAATCTCCATCATACTATATGTCCACCACATCATCCATATTTTGTCACATAACAGTCCATCATTAACTCCCACATTGATTATTAATGGTCATGACTACGACATGGCATACTTGTCTACGTGTCTCCAGAACCCCTATCATCTATTCATTTCATACAAACACGCAGTTCCTTTCACCATATTTGCAACCAATTCATTTCATAAAACCAGGAAGGGTAATTATGAACGTTGAGAACTCTACGTAGTAGAAAGCATGGGGCTAATTGTCATATTAGAACCAGTAGGAGCAAAGTACATGGAAGGATACCCACAGATCAAATACATGTTGCAGAAAGCTGGATGGCTTAAATTCATTGAGAAATTTAAAGGTTTTAAAAAGAAGATTACAAAATCCTTTGCTCGATCTTTTGATGGCACAGAGGTAGAAATTGGAGATATCGCGTTTGCAGTGACAGAGTCATTTATGACCGAGGCTACAAAACTTCCAAGGCATGGTGAAAGATGGTTCAAGAACAAGAATTTCCATAATGAATCATGGAAAGTAATACTCAAAAACCCAAGTATGGATGTCTCTGGTTTTAGAAAAGGTATTCCCATTTCAGCTCTTCAAAGTAAGTGGAGGAACATGATCTTAGTTTTACAGAAATTTATCACTTGTGAGGGGTGGTTTGGTTGCATGTATGTCTACCATATCCATTTACTGATAAATTTCTTAGAAAATGGAGAAATTAATCTTTCTTTCTTCTTGCTAAATAGTTTAAGAAGGATGGCCACAAATGTGCAAAAGAGAATACAGTTCATAGATACAACCATGTATCATCATGGGCTGATAGAAATATTGATTGAGTTTCATTTAAAACGCATAGGAGATACCTGGGATAATTTCCTTATTAGAAACCATTTCCAAGAAGCACCAGAGTAACCTAAAGAAGATAATGTCAGAAGAAATAGAAGAAAGAAGACTGGTATAACTATTGAAAATAGACCTAAGTCTTCATTGCAGAAAGATGATGAAAATTTAATCTCTTAAGAACTGACAGAAATCAGGAAGCAAATCAAGGCAAGAGGGAAGATAAGAAAGGATAAAAAGGTCACAAATGAGGATAATGTAAGTCATTCATAACTTAGAAGGAGCTCTAGACTCTGAGGTTTGGTAAAGAAAACATCATCAAAAGGGACAGAGTTGGACAAAGTTTATAAATTTAGACGAGAAAACCCCAGAACTATCTCCTATTAACATCTCTTCTGCACACAATCCTCAAAATTCTCTTGTTCATCATTTTGAAGGTAGCCCAAGCAAAAGATCTCTAGGGATAGACCCATTGCAACAACAAATATATGACTATATCGAATCATTGGAAAAGAGAAGTGCCTCAATGAATCCAAAACCTTCTGTCAATCCACAAGAACCTCTAATTAATGCTCTCAAATAGGAAATTTAAGAATTAGAGATATTGAACAGACATATCAAATAGGAGAATGAGACCTTGAAGGAACAAAATAATTTGGACAAGGCAATTCAAGATAATACAATTCTTCATTTAGGACTGTGGTATAATAAAAGAAGAAATTAAAAAAAAATAAGATTTTGAATAGAGTAGTCATTAACCTTAAGCACAAGCTTCTTATGAGAAATCTCAGAATGACAGTCACTTCAAAGAAGAACAAAATAAGGAAATTGGATGTACTAGCATAGGTGTTTGAGCAAATGCATTAGGGAGGAAGAACTCAAATTTTTGGCAAATTGTGTGAGGACATGCAATGATTTTGCAGTGGGGGTATGTTGAACCTCATAATTACCCTCTCTTTGACATTTTTTTCTCGCCTTTTTCCCTCACTTTCTCATAGAATTATAGACCCAATCAATGCTAAATGCTAGGTTTTGTCTTAAGGAAAGCATTAAAATGATCGCCATATTATATTTTCATGTTCTTGCTATTTGAATAGTTTTTTACAAATTAGCTAAAGAACGCAACCTATTTTGCAGCGAACTGTGGATTCCGTAGCTACTCTCATGGTTTGGGAGGTTCCATATGTCAAATGAAGAATTGGGCCATATGGACATTTCTAGAATCATCTCCACATGGATTCCATCCTATTCACTCAGTCCATATCGACGGAAAAGAAAGCCTAAAGTCATGGTCAAAGATGGAGTCAAAGCACGTTATCTGAAAGCACTAGGACTCTTGATTTTCTCTTTCGTAGCTAATCAAGAGTCTAACAATTTTGTTGCAAATATAATTCGAATTAGCCACCTGTAGCTAATCAAAAGTTTAAACAGTCCTATTGCAATTCGAATTAGCCACATGTAGCAAGGTTATCTCATAAACAGTCATGTTACATTTAATTTGAATTAGCCACCTGTAGCAAGTTTATCTCATAAACAGTTATGTTATTTTCCTCTAAATATCAGTTCCTTGTAACCAATAGAAGTAAGAAGGAATTACGTTAAGTTTAGGCTTTTTGTTGATACTCTGTATTCAAACTTCGTTTTTTTCATAATACAAGCTTCATGTTGCCAATCATCGTTTAATGTGCATCATTAACTAGCTAGCATTCTAGCCACGTCAGTTGCGTAGGGCCCCTGCATTGAAGGAGGTTTTTCATTTGTTGTTTTTAGTTCAATTTCCATTACTCTATTTTCAGAAAATTTGTTTTCTAAATTAGGATGATATTTCATTTCAGTTTCTAATCAATAGCATAATGATAAATCACAACTGTGTAGCCTTGTTCTTCTAAGATATCTTGTGGAGAAAAACGGCTTTGTTTCCAAACTGAATCAAGATTGAAGTAATAAGAATACACAGTTGCTTAGTTTTCTTACTGTTTTGTCATTCATTTTCTTAGAACAGAATTGTCAATTAACTGTGTTAATGGATGTTTCCAAAATCCATTTCAAGATGGTGATGATCCTAAACTAAATGGTTAAATGTCTAATTCATATAGTGATTGAATTTACTCAGTACATTGTTATTTTCCTAGGAACTTAGGAGCTACGGTATAATTGATATCTTTCATAGCACTTCAAGAGGGTAATGCTTCACATTTTAATGTTAGAGAAAGTAAAAAATACATTAGTTGTTTACAGTTAGTTTTACATGCTTTTACCTTTTTGCTTTCAAATCCTCACTTAGTTGCATCACTGATATTCCCAATAATCATTTCAAGAAGATTGATTTAATCATATTTCAAAATTGAATGGTTGAATGTTTAATGAATGCAATTACTGAGTCACCTTCTGCATCAATTTCATTCTTGGTTTTAAGAATTAGATCCATGGATTAAGACTAATGATAAGATAAGATAAATGCTTTGTTTTTTTTATTAGGTTCCAACTAGCTAATAGTTCTTTGTCCATTTTTAGAAATTAGATTAACTTAGAAAAATTTCTTTTTCTTTAAAATTAATTAGATTCACTTAAATTTTCTCATAGTTTCAGGTTGTACATTCTTAGACGTCAAAGAATAGAAACCCCCCAAAAACAACATAAAATAGAAAACAACGAAGTAAGAAAAAGGTTGACTAAGCACATATAGCGCACCACACTTCATCAGCTTGCAAGCCTCGGTTGATCATTTATGCAAGCAATTCAGGACACTAAATTGACTAAACAACTCTCAAGATGAGGCAAGGAACTTTAATGTAAAATCTGGAGTTCTCAAAAAGGAGATGAGAAGTCAGCCCCATCGACAACCAAGGAAAGCAAGTCTTCAAAGAAAATCTTTTACTCCTAACTATGGAAGTGATAGTCGGTTGTTTCCTCCGATGAATAATGTTGAATGTTTTATATGTCATAATTTTGGACATGTTGCAGCGAGATGCAGAAGTAGGATGGTTCAAGACCGTCACACAAAAAGATCATTAGCTTCCAGGTACTTTAAGGGATATTGTTTTTCTTGCAATATGTTTGGTCACAAAGCCATTGACTGCTATAGGAGGAATACGAAACATGTAAGATTTTATGCATGTAACAAGTTTGGGCATATAGCAAAGGAATGCAAAAGAAAATTTCAGCCACCATACCAAAGGGAAAAAACATCATCACACTCGAAGATATGGAAGAAAAAGGAAGTACTGTCAGAAAGATGTGGCATAGTAGAGTATACAGGGATAACAGACTCAGAGACAGCTAAAAGTGTGGAACTGCAAAATTCCAATTCTCATACGCAATTATTATGAAGAGAAGTCGCGTATATACACAAGTTAGAATCTACACAGTCGCGTATATGGTGTTTTGAGGAAAAAGCAGTGGAATAGACTCAGGAAAAGGGGTCTGAAATGGTTCAGTCAATTATCAATTGTCTATTTTGTTTTGATTGAAGATGGTTATAGTCTGTTGATGATATGTGGAAGTGTTTTTGGCCTTCATAATTTGTTAATAAGTTGACGAATAACTGGTTGATGAAGATGCCTTGATGATTCTTACTAACAAATGCAATGATCAGATGCGATAGTAAACACTTGGCATGGGTTGAATTGCTGGCATTATATTAGAAGACCTTGGTACATGACGTTGCTTGATCCACATAGTGTTTGGTTCAGGTGACACTTTTGATGATGGACATATACAGGTTGTTGATCTTGATAGATGCTAATGGTGGAGATGATATATGGTGTATGATAGTTTCTGATGACTATCATCGTCTTGTTTAGATTGTTGGTCTTTGTTATAAATTTTATGTATATCATTTGATGTAAAGGTCATGAAAATACCTAATTTGTAACCCACTATGCATGGGAAGGATGATCTAATAATTTCTATTTCAGTCATGTATAAACATTTGTTATATCCCCACTTGGTTGGGAGATTTATAAGTCATTGGTGATAAGAAGGTTATACTCACTTAGTTGAGTTATAGAGTCATGGTATTCTTTCGAAAAATATTTTTTTGCAGACTCTGCATGTGCTCACGGGGAGCATGGATGGTTTAGTACATTTCAACATGTACAAAGGGGGAGCTTAATCATAGAATTCAGCATGTACTCAGGGGGAGCATGGACAACATGATGTATATCGAAGGCGGAGAATATCTTGGTACGCCCTTTGCCCTTGATGTCAAAGGGGGAGAGTGTCTTGGTGTTGCTGTTCCCATGAAGTCCAAAGGGGGAGATTGTTGGCATTATGATATAGGTGTTGTCCTTGATGGCAACTCACTTTGATGACAGTTCACAGTGCAACAGGTTCACTTATAGATTAGACTCTGAAGATTGAAGAAAGAGAGTGGTTTAAGAAGTATACGCTAGTTTACTTTGTCCAAGCAACGTATACACGTGGGTTAGCAGCACAAAAGGAGCGTATACGTATACACACACTCTCACAGGAAGAAAAGCGCGTACATGTTGGAAAAGCAAGGTTTTGGTCCAAGGTATTTGGTCTAAGTTATTTGGTCCGAGGTATTAAACCTAGGTATTTGGTCCAAGGTATTGGTCCTAAGTAGTTTTGGTCCAAGGTATTGACAAAGGGCCTAAAGCTATATAAGGAGGAAAAGATCATAAGGCCAAGTGTGCAAGTATTGAATATCTAATGAAGTGTTAGATCAAATATGCAGGTTATGGGTTTCTGATGCATTACTTGATCTGAACTAAGGATGCACTTATGTGGTTGATGATAGATGATGGATCAGAATTATAAGAACTAAAATGAATTATCATTATGTGGTTTGATAATGAATAGACTAGATATGAATACTAACACGTGTTTTATTCTGTAAATGTTATGATCTGAGTATGATTGAAGTTTGAAATAGCTGTGAAGTTTTTTAAGTTAGTATTTGCAATTCTGTACGTTGGTTTGCTTTGGTAAGAGCGCGTATACATGCTGGATTAACACATCAAAGTAGCGTATACATTATGAAATATGATATTTGAAGTTGCAGTTGGTTATGGTTGTTGATGCAGAATTCTAGGTTCTGCTCTATGTTATGGTGACTGTGTTTTGGTGATAGTGTTTTGAATGTTCAGATTGATTGACTGTGATTTTCTTAAGTGATGACCAGTTTTTAGTGATTGGTTGTATAGCAGTGGTGATTTATTTTGAGCTTCAATGTTGCTGATGGGTCCAGTATGAAAAATTGATGAAGCGAGGCCTTCAGATTGTGGTGTTGTGTTCCAGGAGTATCTAGTCTGAAAATTTATGAAACATGATCCCTGGAGGAAGAGAGAAGGTCGTAGCCTTCTTTAGACCGACACCTACATACTGGTAAACATATTGGCCAGTACAAGAGCCAGGGGGTTGGAGCTCCCTTCCAGTAGCAGCTGGAAAAGGAGTAAAGGTTTGAGCCTTCTGTAGGCCAGCACATACATACTAGTAAATGGATCAGTTAGTGCAAGAGCGAGGGGTTGGAGCTCCCTCCCAGTAGCAGCTGGAAAATGAGTGAAGGTTGGAGCCTTCTGTAGGCCAACGCCTACGTACTAGTGAATGGATTGGTTAGTACAAGAGCTAGGGGGTCATAGCTCCCTTCTAGTAGAAGCCAGAGAATGAGAGAAGGTTGTAGCCTTCTGCAGGTGGGTGCCTACGTACTGGTATGAGTCTGCACCAGTACAAGATTGTAAACTTGTTTTTCTTATATTGAAAGAAGACAACAACAGGTGGTTTTTGTTCCGCATTGGGTTTCCACCTTAAATCTTGGTGTTCATGTGTGTTGCTTATGTGTGATGGTTTATTCTGTTCTTATTGCACATGGTTACTATTTATATGGTTAATGAATTACCGATGCACTGATTAAAGATCAACATATGATGAATTAACTGAATCATAAGTTTCTTGGATATACATTGGTTTCTTTAAATACAGTTGCGTGTACATGCAAGTTACCTTCATTGAAGTAGCATATATAAATTTGAGTATGAAAAGAAAAAGTTATTTATTTGGCTAATACTGATTCATCCCCCCCCCCTCTCAGTATTATTTCCAACACAATTTTATGGAGAAATGAATTGGCCACATCATTGTATGTAATTTCTGAAAGAGGAACTCTATCCTCTATTGTGACTATTCTTCTTGTGACTTTTGGCCCTTCATCTTCAAAAATCTTATACATAGCCTCTCAAATAGAGAACCCAACATCAAGGGTGCATGTCGTGTCGGAAAATAGTGCAGGCATTTCTATGACCTCAAGAGGAGGAGAAATTGATTGTTGTTGAACGAGAATTTTCCTTTTGGTTTTAGACAGTTGAGACATTTCTCGTGAATTCCGTTTATCGGGACTAGCTTGCGAGAAAAAAACACAAAAATGCACTAGCACCTACACTTAGAGAAAATGACGAATTATGCACGAATCCAATAGTTTTATGAGTGAAATCTTCAAGAATAATTAGTATTAATGAAAGCATTTACAATATCGAAAACCACAAATTCACTGCATTTCACCATTAATTGACAAAATGTGCATCTACATGGACTTCGACACACGTCAACTTTAACGATCATTTTTATCAGAGAAATCACATCATTTTCCTACCAAAACTTGAGATCTCCTCTGTCTCGGCACCCGACTAATTTTATCAAAACACATTTAATATAAAATCGCATCCGCCCTTCATCATAGCTTATGGAATCAAACCTTCGCTTAGATCCGTTGGTCTCCTATTGTGATATGTCTTACTGTACATGTTAACTTTACCAGAGATATTTATTGGAAAAATCAGATGGCTGTCCTAGCAAAACTTGCAATCTCGTCTACATCCATCCGAACCCAATTAATTTGATCAAAACATCTTTAATATAAAATCGCATCAACCCTTCATCATAGCTTTTGGAATGAAAGCTTTTCTTGCATCTTCCAATCTCCAATTGCGATATGCCAATAGACCTTGATTCCTTTGAACTCTCTGTGACTGTCGTGCTAGCCCGCAATTTAGAGCCCTCTGTATCGGCCATTTCCAATCAGAGGTGTATCCTTGGTACACGGTATGTCAATTCGTCGATTACCAATTGTTGATCACCTTCTACATTTGGCCCTTGGTGTTGTAGCTCTTCATGTGAGCATAGTCTAGCCCCTGTATCAGAACCCTTCAATCAGAGGTTATCAACCGAACGTTTCACTTCGATGCACAATATGCCTCAACCTCCGATCAGTGATCTCCCATATGTGACGTCATCGGTGCCACGTTTCTTCCACCTGTCACCTTGTAAGTAATGCCATGTGTTATGCTTTTTTAGCCTATTGTGAACCTTGAAACTATCAAATCTGCCTGCCATGTATCAACCGTGTTGATACGCCATGATAACGTTAGCATCCATGAGTCACTTCTCACAACTAATTACTCTTTGCCACATGTCCCTTAATGCATCCAATCGTTTTTGCCACGTGTCTCTTATCGGATCTAGTGTTTTGCTACCACACATCCCTTTGGGAGGAGAGAGAAAATGCTCCAACTTCTTTCGTTTTCCATAAAAACCCTCTATTAATTTGTTATCGCCCATTCTGACACATTAACACTAGCGGCCCATTCCCCAACGATTTCAATGCAACTCCCATATCGTCATTTTTAAAACGTGGTCACTCAGCCTCAATTCCAAAGATAAAGTACATAGCTTGATTTGATTACCGATATCATAGGATCCCTGACTGTCGATATTGACTTTCATATAGTGTTACCTTTAATAATCGCAGATTATCGATATCATATGCGGATGCGATTATTTTTTTATGATACTTTCGTGTGATTTCTCCTCCATTGTGTCAGAACCTTCCAATATCGCATATTTGTGACGTTCATCGAATTAAAACCTTTGATACCTAATAAACTCTCTTTTTGGTTTAAACAGAAATAAACTCAAGGGTTTGCATTTCCTATCGACGCGTGCATCTTAATGCAAAAGCTAGTTATATATTGTCAACTTTATATATGGACTTTTCTATACCGTTGCCATAAAAGCAAAAACCAAAGAAATATGGAGAGAAAAGTCAATATTGAATAAGGCTTCTCCATGTGCGCATCTACATCAATAATTATAGCCATGCTCTTCACTTTTTATATCACCGTCTTATCTAAATGGCTACTATGTATATGGAATTTAGTTATATTCTGGGGAACGAATGATGGAATTTAATGGTTGGAATGGGATAATTTGTCCACTGAATTTGATTAGAAATAAAAATATATGCAAACATTGTCAACATTTTTAGTTTAAACAGATAAAGAAATTCATCAATTTAATGAGAATTATGGTTTGAAAATTCCTACCCTTCTCCATATGAAGTTGAACCGATGTCGATTAGGGCATGGAGGGTTGAGATTATTTTTCTTTGGTTATCAAAAGTGAAGACGATGGCGATGCAACTTGAGGTGGATGACAATATATGTTTTGGACATTTTTTTTGTTTCAGTGCATACCCCATTTACAGTTAAACCCATGAAACAGTCCGGCGATGTTGTTATCCATTGATTGTTAGTTCAATGCGTGTCAAGCTATAGACCATGTTCCTTTCCTTTGTTCAATGTATGTCAGGTTATAGACTTTCCTATGTTTTGTTTGTTATCTCAATGCGTGTCAAGCTATATACCATATTATATACCGCTTGCCAACCTCATATAGTGATCCCATAGAGCGTTGTCGGTTTCAATTACTGAAAATAACATGAGAGAGGTGGGGATAAGAGAGGCGATGTGATTCCACAGAAGGATTTAGCGACCAGGACTATGTTAGGTCTAGGTTGATTTTGAGTTGGTGCATTTTTTCAATCTATACACACCTACCATTAAAGCTGAAACCGACAAAATATCGAGCATAAAGTCAGGATTGAATGCAGCTTCTCCATTTGACCGTCCACATCAGTGATGCTCTTCATTTTGATATCACCAATCTTATATGAATAGTAATTACTTTACCTATATAGTCCTGTAATAAAAGGAGAAACTCACAATATTTCCAGCGGTGACCCGAAAATTTTAATATATTTTTATTTAAGAGTAAAATTATACGAGTGGCTTTTAATAATTAAAAGCAGATGTGCGAGATTATAATATTATTATTATAGCGGAGGTTTTCTGAAGTATTGTTGTGTTTGTGTTATACTTATATTTAGAGGTTTCTAGAATCTATGTTTAAGATAACTGTGATTGTAGTTTATTTTATTTTTTAAAGATTTTATATAATTAATTTATTGATTTTAAATAGTTTTGGCCATTAAGAATAAACATTGACTTCTATGTGATCAGGTTAAATGAATCTTTGCATTAATTTCCATATATTTACTTATTTGTCGAATATAAAATCTAAGATAAATATTTTTTTGTTTATATATATTAATTTGTGTTTTTAATATTTTATTGTGAATTTTTTTTTTAAATATGTAAGTTGAGTAGGATATATATATATATATATATAAAATTTATTTTTTTGTTAAGGTTGGGAGATCTATCTATGTTTTATTATATATTAGGCAAGTTTACACCACACAGGTTGACTGGGTGGCCTCAATTTGGCCCAAGGGGAAACGAAGTCTCTTGGCAACTAGTGAGCGTTATAAGCCATCAAAAAACAAAATCGTTTCAGTCTTTCTAGCTAAGCTAGATAAGTCTCAGTCTCATGTCCTACATAATTGTAAAAACTGGCATATGCAACAGGAAAATTAAAAGCTAACTACATAAACAAAAACTATGCATTGGGAGTCTACTCTTTCTGCTCATCTGAGACAAAGGCAATAGGAGTAGGATCTTCAGAAGTCGCTCCTGGCATTCCATATAGCTCCAGAATGCAAGGGATGTGGTGATCGATTCGATCCATACTGATGCCTTGTTTGTGCAACTGGAAGTGGATTTTCTCCATATCTTTTTTATGGTTTGGTAGGCCCTGCACTGTAACTGCCATCACCACAGAGATTTGTTCCATCACTTTTCCAAGAAGACACTTGTTGGGCGCAAGATCTCCCAAGGGCCGTTTTGATACTTAAAGCCCATATTTTGGTCAAATTTTGTAATCCAAGTGTAAAGACTCTGCATATTGTGGTCGCGGAGCGCGTAGATGTTAAAGAGTCATAGGGTTGTCCGCCCTTATTTTGGAAATGTAATGTCAGTTGTAGAAGATCGAACCATGGTCTGCGGACCATGGGATTGTATAAATAGAGCTAAGCTCTAAGTAGTTTGAAAAGAATAAAGCAAAAAAGCATCGCCATGTATCAAAGATAGCTCTGAGTTAGAAGTCTAAGTCTTAGGTTGTAGCATAGGTAGAGGCTTTGCAGCTGAGTGCGCACAGGCCTAGAAGTCCGCAGCTGAGTGTGCAAACCCCTGCAACTGAGTGTGCAAGGCGGATCGAGTCTGTAATTGTTCAGAATTATCAATAGAGAAAAGTATTCTACAATCTCTACATCTTTATTTATTGTTTATGCATCTTGTTATGTTGGGTATGAATTTCACATATCATGCTTATATGATGCGCGATTATATGTAAATGTGTTGGTTAAGTGAACACAAGTAAGACACCTCTGTTTATGCGATGCTAACTAAGATCTGTTATAAGATAAGCAAGACACTTAGCCTAGTTTTGGAAATATCGCAGGGCAACGTGAAAGTACCTCAGCCCCAGGTTAGGGCTGCGTGAAAGCCGATTGTACCCTTTCACGAAGGTGCTGAAGGGTGGAACAGAGGGCTAAGCAACCTGCACGAAGGCAAGTATAGCTAGAATAAACGACATCACAACCATCTCATGGGTGCAGAAACTTGGTTCCAGCATCCCCTCATACTACTTCGGGTGAGACTTTAGTCTGCGCTCTACGAGTTGATGCTGAAAGGGCCAGTAGTGTAGGGATTTGTTTGGATAACTAACGCTAAACCTGGGTCAGGACCCCTCAAGCCAACAAATGGTTTCGTTGTCGGGACCGGAATCTGCATAAGAGATGTGTGATGTCGTATCACTGGAATCCAACTAAGAAATAAATCTAAGGTTGGTTGGACAGAAGGATTCACGAGTTCGTAGCACAAGAAAATAGAAACCCGCGACTGTCAAAAGAATAATGGTTGGACCAATACCTGTATATGGAGATCCACGAAATCTTTTTCGCCTCCTTTCCTACTGAGCTATACGAGTGGATCGCGAAGCTAGTAGATAGCCAAGGAAGGTGGAAACTTGATTGTCCTATTATGTGGACCCCAGAGCTAGTGCGAAGGTTGGAAGCTTGGAGGATAAGATCGCCCGTGTTATCAATCATTGGCTCAATTGCATCATAAGAGGATTTGTGACTGAATTCACAGTCGACACCTCACTCAGCTATAGCAAGGCGGAGCGACACTTTTTCAAAGGACCGCGAATTAAGTACATAAAATATTTGAATAATTAGATTAAAATGTTGTTGTGTGAAAACGGGTTATGCAGATACCTTGATGTTCGGGACTACGAAAAGTGGAAAAAGTTACAGAAATGAAGGAAATAAGGGTCCGGAGTATAGCCCCTTGATTTCACCTCTGCGAAAAGACAAAGAAGGGATAGAGAAGGTCTCTCCATGAAGTGTTATTCAGTTGATAAGACAAGGATTCCCGCAAATACCACCTCCAAACACACCACCTCTGACTTCATCACCATCACCTCCAACTTCACTCATACCACCTCCACCTCCACCATGATTCATTATGGCGAATACAGTGAAGTTTCCTTTGTTCAAAGGCTTGGGAAATGAGGACCCGGACCAATTCTAGTTCGTTGTGAGGGCTGTATGGGAAGCTCAAGGTGTTACAAATGATCACATAGAGAAGCCAACACTGGTTAGTACTTTGCAAGATCACGCGCTAACCTGGTATATTAAGTACTCTAACGATAAACCGAATGTTGGTGTAGCAGGCATCCAAGCAGCACTAAACAAGGAATTTAGCAGGCATAAATCTGAGGCGTAGTGGATTGTGGGCTTCAAAGAGATCGCCATTTGACAAGGCGAGACACCTTGGGAACTAGATCAAAGGTTGAAATGTACAATCCGCAAAGCCAACATGAATTTGACAGATAGATAGCATCATGAGTGGTTCCTGGCTTCGCTACTACCCCACTTAAGGAGCGTGTTGTCACAGTAGAAGATAACAACTCAGGCAAAGGCCTTGGAGATTGCCATGAGACTACATGAGACTCCGATGCAACATCCTAATCTAGGACTTCAACAGATCCATGCGCAACTGTAGAATCTGTGCCTTGAGATGCAAAGTCTGAAGCAGGACAGGACAGTTCGGCCATAGGTATGTGAGGAGGTATGGTGCTTGAAATGCAAGAGTTAGGGTCATGATAAAGACCATTTCTCGGATTTTTCAAATTACCCTGCAGGAGGAGGACCGATGCCTTTAAGGACGGAAGCTCAAGCAGGACCTAGCGCGGTGCCTACTTTATGGTGCGCTATCTATTAGGTAGCAGAAAACATGCCACGGATAACTGTCACTTGTTGAAAAAGTATGTGCAAGCACCGCAACAGTTTTTCTCCAACTTTTGTAGGTCGGTAGGACATGATGAGCTTACTTGCAGGAGCTATGAATTGATGATGGATAGAACTCCTGCCTACAGGGTTCAGGCCGAAATGCGGCCCCTTGACCAGAATGCAGGGATGGCGCAGACAGGATTTCAGGGGCACGGATGAGGCCGAGGCAGAGGAGGGCTTGGAAGAGGTCGAGGAAAGTTCATTTGCTACAATTGTGAAGGACCAGGATGCTATTCTCACCATTGCACTAATCCAATGCGTCCGTCGTGCAAGTATTGCACGCTATTTAATCATGAAACAAAAGGTTGTCCTACGTTGATAGCTAGGATACGTAACAAAGGAGCGCTACTACCTCCCCAAACTCAGAACCTATAAATGATGAGGTATAAGCCGCGCGAGGAAGATCCGAATGTAAATTTAGTGCTCTAGAGGGGAATCGTGATGGGAGACGACAAGGGGAAATAGCCAGAAGACAGTACGTAGGTTCGCAAAGCCCCAACAAAAGAGGTTGAGTTTGATTTGGAGTGCTCTCATGAAGCATTCATGGAAGCTAAGAAGAGCTTCACTGAGGCCTCCACCTCAGGAAGAAAGGATAAGCCTAAGCTGGAGATGGACCCCTCTATGCTCACAACTTTCCTGGAAACCTATATGAAGTTACTGCATGACAGTAAGGCTGTGAAAGGGTTACAAGAACTCATCAATAGATGTGTTGGGACCGTGCCAGGTGAACCACGCGTAGTCCGAAAGATCGGTAAGCATAAGACAAGGACGGGGCGTGAAATGAGACTCACCTCACAGATAGGAGAGTATGAAATGGATCAGGCCATTCTGGATTTGGGATTAGATTTGAATGCTCTACCCAAATAAACATGGGAGCGAATGGGGAGACCTACACTGCAATGGTATCCAATTCAGCTGACGATGGCAAATTAGTAGAAAATCATACCCATGGTGCAGCTGCAGAGAGTGACCGTGGATATTGAGGGAGCGAGCGCACTGATATATTTTGAAGTAATATAGATAGTGGATGATAGCAATCCCTACCCTGCACTCCTAGGAATCGACTAGGCTACTTTTATGAATGGGGTAATCAGTTTGAAGAAGTGAAAGATGATCCTTGAGAATAAATCACTTCACGTAATAATACCCCTGGATCCTATTAAAGGATCACGCTATACGGAAATAGTCCGTGATTATGAAAGTGATGATGATCTGGAATGCATCTATAAGATAACAACGTGAGACCAAGACTGGGTGAATCCCACCACGGATGGAAGGATTACATGGAGCGTGAGAGTTCCTGCACTTCAGATTCCGATGAAGAAATAGAACATTGGCAGAATCAGTTACATGATGTAACTACGCTGAATTGTAACATGATGACCTGGTCGCTGCATTGTGTGTCATTAGAGGTAAGAAATTTGCCTACTTATGACGGCCTATATGAGCTAGATATATTCTTGGATGCATTTGAAAGGGAGGTTCCAGAAAAGCAATGCTTCTAGGCCTTCGACTAGGCACTGCGCACTACACTCGCAAGATGGTGGGGTACGCACAAGGGATGTTTTGATGATTGGCACGGATGTAGGAGGATGATGCGAGCATGATTCAGGAAGCCTAAGATGTGACTGAAATACAAGTAAAATGGGTAGAATGATCCGCGTGCACATCTGGCCAAATGGATGCAGGCTTATGGAGAAAATCCCCAACCTGAGTGGGTGCACCTGTACTTCGCGGTAAAGTACCTGGTCAATAAGCCTATGTTGGGGGGAAAATCTGCAGATGGCTCTTATTGTTTCAAGAGTACTATTTTGAAGTTGTTGTGAAGCCTGGACGATTAAATATGGGACCAGACCATCTTTTGTGCATCGAAACAGGGGAGGAACCTACAAATTTGGAGGAAGGATTACCTGATGTGCACTATTTGCTATGCATGTTGCGGATGGACATTTTGAGGACATAATACACTTCCTAACAACAGGAACTACGCCAGAATGATACTCTGTCTAGCAAAAGAAAGAATTAGTGGTGCGTGCAGCAGATTTCTCTGTCATTGTTGGGCATCTATACAATATGGGGACTGATGAGATATTGCGAAGATATTTACCAGAGTTTGAGAGAAGCATCATCCTCGTGGATGCTCATGGGGGTGCCGCAGGAGGACATTATGTAGGGAGAGAAACCGCATAGAAGATTCTATGCATCGAGTTGTGGTGGCCAAACCTTCATCAAGATTCAAATGAATATTGCAAGGCGTATGATGTATGTCAAAGAACAGGTAGGCCATCGTGGAGGGATGAAATTCCTTTGAATCCACAAATTATGTTGCAACCTTTTGAGAAATGGGCAATAGATTTTGTAGGACCCATTTAGCCACAAGGGAAGACAGGTGCAAGGTACATTATCACTCCGACGGAGTACATGACTCGTTGGGCAGAATCACAGCTGGTGAAGGATTTCACGGGTGCGACGACCGTGAAGTTCTTATTTGAGCATGTACTGACGATATTTGGATGCCCAAGGATCTTGATCAGTGATCAGGGTATGCACTTTCTGAACGAAACAATTAGTGTGCTGACAGAAGAATTTCATGTATATTACCAAAAGAGCACAACTTATCACCCACAGGCTAACAGGACAGTGGAGGCATTCAACAAAGTGCTTGAAAATGTGATGACCAAGGTTTTCAATGCTCAGCAAAATGATTGGGACGTATGCATACCTACAGTGCTATGGGCTTATTGGACGACATGCAAGAAGTTAATGGGATAGACACCCTTTAGGTTGGTATACGGGGTTGAAGCTATAATGCCTATGGAATACATCATGCCTAGTCTACGCATAGCGGTGCTCATAGGTATGAAGGATCGTGGAGCCTTGGAAGAGAGGCTCACACAGTTGGATGAGCTCGAAGAGGAGATATTTTTGGTTCGATTTCACCAGCAGGTCCAAAAGCAGCGTGAAAAAGAGTGGCATGATTGACATATTAAGCTGCACACCTTTAAGGTGAATGACTTAGTGCTATTGTATGACAATATGTTTGATAAATTTCTAGGGAAATTCAGAATGCATTAGCTGGGGCCCTATGTTATTAAGGAGATTACTGATGGTGGCGTGGTCTAGTTGGTTGAGTTGAATGGAGATCCCTTCCTAGGAAAGGTGAACGGAAGTCGATTAAAGCCATACATAGGTGGCACGACCATCTGACTATGCGACAGAAGCACAGTCTTAGCGCTCCAGGTAGCTGAAAGGAGGCACGAGACTATAAACTACACTGCCCGAGTTGGGGAGTTGCGCAATTTCAGGACTAGCCTGAAGCAACAAAGTGTCACAGGGTCCACGACAGCGTGAAGGTAGATGCGCTACTTGTGGAAATATTACGCAAGTCCACCGGAAAGTGACCATTAAAGTCACTGTTCATGATTTGATGGTCGGATTGTGGCCAAATGGAGTGGGTGACAGGCATTTAAGGCAAAATTTATGGCTTAGATTCTTGAAAATCTGCCTCCAATCTAGCATTAATGGGCCGAATGTGGGGGGAATAGTCGGATTTGAATTCAAAAGGCCCTATAAATTACAAGTGACTATCCAGCAAAAAACACTTGGAATTTTGAGAATTCAGTTGTTGCGCTATCAAGTGTGTATGGACCTTACAAATTTTGAGGCTTTGAGAGCAAGTTCAACATTTGAGAGATTGCTGAAAGAAACGCAGGACCTCCTGACTAGAATGATGTCGACACCCGAGGAAGCCGCACAGGAAATTGTGGTAGTAGAAGCCCTAAAGAGTGCCAGAGTGATAGTTGGAGTCTCTAAATCATCCAGAACACCGAGACCAAAGAAGAATAATTAGACTATCATCCTGGTGCGCGTCTCACCAAGAAACACACAGAGGACTAAGCTCACTTTGCAGGAAAAGGGGAAGGCCATTAATCTGGAGGCCAATGAGGAAGAATCTAAAGAAATCCTGGTGGATGAGGAGGACATGGAAATGGAAGTTGAAACCCAGGGTGCGGACCCTATTACCAGGTTACTAGAATATGTTCCTTCGTGCAAGGGTAAAGCCAAGGTACTGAAGGACATAGACGAGAGGAAGAGGTCCTTGCAAACTCTGTTTCTCCTGAATGACATTGTTTTTGAAGGGCCAAACTTAGGGCGGGTTCCTGTACTAAAGTTTGAATATTGGGACCTCGCAGATCTTGAGAAATTCTTGCATTTAGCGACGGAGTAGCTAATGTGCCGACGGATTGATGCGACTGCTGGAATGATTGAATTGGAGCCACGGACATGGCTCAAGGGTGTAGAGAAAGCTGGGTTGCTCAACCTGCTCTAGGTGCCGCATTACCACCACACCCCAGTGACCATCTTTGTCATCAAGCAGCTTCTCTGCTTGGTGCATGATTGTTTTTTGTGGCTGGAGGAGCCCATTCCCATCACAGACCACTTGATTCATCGAATCACACAGCTGCCTTACTCAGGGGAGGATCCAGCCAATATATCAGAAGGAAAAGGTGGTGAGTTGGCCCTCACAGAAGCTACGAAGAAGAAGTTCAAGTTGGAGAAGGAGAAGTGAGGATATTCCATCTCCAGAATCAACAACCTTGTAGTCAAGGTAGTAGCACAAATTTTAACAGGGAAGGTGATGTGGAAGTGTCGCGCAGATGAGGTGCTCACGCTTGTGATTGTACTAGAGGCCCAATGCATTGAGGGAGTCCAGTTCAACTGGGCGAATCATCTATGCAGCGAGTTCCTTGTGAACTGTCGTGAGGTAAAGGAGCAGGGCAAGATGCTTCACTATGCATGGCTCCTGTTGTCGATCGTACTGGTGGCATGGGAGCTACCAGAAGATAGCCAATTCCCTTTAGTCACGTCAGACCTTCCAGAGGCCATGAAGTATGCTTCGCTGTGGGTGACCAAGGACGCCCAGCGAACAAAAGAAAACAAGATCTTTTGGATCTTGATGGAGATGAGTATCGGATGGGGATCAATCACAAATTGCAGTTGTCACCCACAATATATGATAATTTTTGAGCTTTGCAGAGTTCAAAGTGCATTTCCACCATGTATTTATCAAAGGCATGGAAGGACCCTACGAAGACATGGCATAACCTACCATACCTGGCAACTGATGATGTTATTTTTGTAGTCCTCGAGCCTTGGCCACCAAAGTGGCGCACTCCAGTAGGTTCCATGGTGGAAATAGACAAGTCCGTCGCACAACGTAAGAAGGAAGAAACAAAGCTCCGAATGGCGTAGTTGGCTGAGAAGCACAAAAAAGAGGAAGTGGAGGCTAAGACCCATGCAACATGTGATGTCGCAGAATTAGATGAATAGCAGAAGATAGGAGGAGAAGAGCGCAAAGGACAGAAGCCACCTTCGCCCGAGGCTGAGGCAAAAACAGAGATAGAAAAAGGTGGCGCGGACCCTCAGATGACGTCCACCCAACTCAGGCGTCCACGCCCATAAAAGAAGTTAGTGTCGCGGAAGAAAACCAAGGCTTAAAAGACATCTTTAGACCCAATCACCCTCATTGAGGGGGATTTGCACAATATCAGAGAAAGGGTGAGGGATGTCATGGTGAGGGATGCCAAGAGTAGCAATAGTTGGTATTGGGGTCTCTTCAGATAGAGTTGTAGGAGTTGCAAGTTCGCACTCCACAGGCTTCCAGAGTGTCCACTAGCCTCGTATTCGACACTTCAGCTGCCAAGGAGACGTTGTGCACAAGGGTGACCAACACGATAGTGCTACCAGATGGGGCACTTACTTCAGAGAATGAGGCCGACAGGCCCATGGTTAGTAGTATGAAAGGGGTAAGATTGAACATGGTCGCGCTCCCTTGAGGGATGCTCTACCTCTTGCAGGATGGAGTCACCACAGAACTCAGGGCTCAGGAGAGTCATGCTCTGCAGGTGATGAGTGAGCAGCACATCAACATCGAGTAGTTGGGTATGCAACGCAACAAGGCGGTGGAGCAAAATAAGAAAATCATGCAAGTAGTGGAGGAAGCTTGTCGACTAGTCCTGGAGTTGGACATTCAGGCAAAAGAACCAGTTGAGGCACACGTTTGCAAGTTAGCCATAGGGGTGCATGAAGCTCGAGCTGAGATAGCCAAGATTCAAGTGGAGTTGAACCTGCAGATCGCAGAATTACAGTTGAGGGCTCAGCCTTCAATCCTGACAGAAGTCAAGGAACAATGTACCGCCACTATTACAACAACAATAGCGGCGGTTGACAGTGGAGTGGGAGACTGCATGCACCTTTTTGAACAGTCATTTGAGGTCATAACCACCCTGTAGGAGGACCTGAATGTAAAGCTACTAGAGACAGAGGCATGTGAGCTACAACAAAGCTTTGATGAGGTCAATGGGATCGCATAGACGGTCGCCCTTACACAGAGGCTTGCACAGATGGAGGAAGAAAAGGCACTTAAGGAATAGGTGGATGTCGCTCCACACAGAAAAGAAACATTAAAAGCATGCCTACATCTATGGATAGACGAGGCATATAAGATCACAACCTCCATTGAAGGAAATCTCGCGCAACTGTAGGAAGCTTAGCAGAAGATTCAGGGCAATAATTCAGTGGCAGTCACTGAGCAACGAGTGGAAGAAGTCTAGTAGGCAGCCACTTAGTGTGCTGCCAAGGTTGTGGTCATCCAAACGGAGCTAGGAGGTCCTTGCACTAAGATCTTTGCAACTACAAATTGATTCGAGGGTGAGTCATGATGTTTGTGTTGGGGGCCTGTTGGGTGAGGGATCCCCCAAGGGCAGTTTTGGGGCTTAAAGCCCATATTTTGGTCGAATTTTGTAATCCAAGTGTAAAGACTCCACATATTGTGGTCGAGGAGCACGTAGTTGTTAAAGAGTCATAGGGTTGTCCGCCCTTATTTTTCAAATGTAATGTCGGTTGTGTTAACACCCAGGTTGTTCCCTTTGACTCCTGAGGGAATACGGCCGGGGTAACCACTAACCAAGCTTTGGATTATAGGTTCTAGCCTACCTGTAATCAGAGAGGGCTCTCTCTTTTAGTCTTAACTTTGTTTCTGTTTTGAAGATTTTAGGCTAGTTATGAGATGGGAATTTTGTTTGAATTTTGGTTGCAGACTGTTGTTCAAGGAAGGGCATGCAAATATCAAAGAGAGTTCAATCCATTGGGCATGTGGAGTCCAGAAATGAAAATGTTTGATATATGTGATAAAGAGAGTTTCACTGCAGGGCCATATGGGTATTCATGATACAAACTTTGATTTTTAGACAATAAACAGTATAGATTACACCAATAAAAGGCAGTTAAGAGTTCTTTCACAGTGTAACAGAGAATAACAGACAAATCATAATCAGCAGCAAGTGAGAATTGCTGAATAAAGACTTATCATATGATTAGAGCAAACAGGAGCATTTAAGAATTCCATAGCTGCAGCTAACCCTGGAGAAAACATATTTAGTAGTAAGGTTTGAGTTTAGGGTGTCTTTAATGAACAAATCCTGAACTAGTCTTTTACCTTTCTACCAAGATTAATCACCATACATCACAGACAGATTAAGTAATAAATGAAATACAAATACGGTTAGAAAACACTTATTGTATCACGCCATAACACGAGAATCCTGCAGCAGTCAATAGTTTCATCACATCATTTCCAGGCCAAAATCATTCCCTTGGAAACCAACAGCTCCTTTGTATAATATCTTTCAGAGGAAATACAACCGAGTTCTCTTGAAAAAATGAGTAACAACAACCCCCAATAAACTATGCGGGGGTGCATATATACAAAATATCATAGAAATATCTCAATAGTGAGCTATTGCACAATAACTGCTCTTACCAACTTTCAAAGATATTTCTTACAAAATTAAAAGCTACTTTAATGAATATACAATAGCTGCTTGTTGTTTGTCAGAAGTTCTTGACTTTTCAGGGCAATTGGCTCTGCAGGGTGCTTTGCATTGATTCTGAATAATACACCCTTTATTGCTCTGTCGTGCTACAGCTATCTCAGCCCCGTCATCTGCATCTGTCGGTGTTGCTTTAGTGGCCAAATTTGTTTGCTGAGTTGGCTCTGTCCACTGCTCTCCAGTCATAGTGAATATATCAATTTTCTGAACATGATGACTTATGATTGACGTACAAAATTTTGGTGAAAAATTTGTTTCTTCACAACAATGTCTGTATCATGCTTGTCCACCATTCCTGAGTAGGCAACTGATGTCTCAAAATTGTGCCTAAGGTTTCATCTGCCTCAGTATCTTTGTAGTAATTTGGAGGCACTTCAAATAGATGTCTAATCTCATTCATGATAAAAAACAAATTTTCTATTTTGAAATAGAGGCTATGCCCAGATGCAGGCCCTGTTTCCTCTGGGGCACTTGATGCTGCAGTGATCTGACTAGTGGCATATGTATTTACCCTCTTGGCATAGTTTTCATGAGATAGTAGCCTACCTACACTGGTTAATAATCTGGGAAGGCCTCTGTTATGCAATGCTGTAAATTTCTCCATGAATTTGTTCACCTCTGTCTGCATTTCCTGGCACCTTCTATCCAATGTTTGCACATGATTTCTCAAAGTGAGCACCCTTTTTACTAGTAAAATGGTATCAGTTCTGTTAGAGATACCCATTCCTTCCAGCTGGGGCCTGTGCGATTATTAAGGATATTGATCATCCTATTGGCTATCTCAGGCATATTGCCTAGATATGCCCTTGCTCTCTGGCTTTGTTTTTGGGCCTTGCCTATGAGATCTATATGCTCATGGATGGTTTCAATATATTGCCACTAATCTGTTATAGACTGTCCAATATTGGCCCACAAGACTTTCCTGATTTCAGCTACAACTTTATCAAGGGAGAGCTCTTTCTCCAGTTCTTTTATTTTCTTCTCAAGAGCCCTTACCTCTCTTGTTTTTTCAGCTACACTTTGCTTTGATTTATCATATTTTTCATTAAGTGTAGCCAATTTTTCCTTGGCCTCATTTAGTTCTGCCATCTGGACCTCTAGAGCTTGAAGTTCTTTCATCATATTTTGCATATCAAGGCTGGGTGCCTGTCCCGATGTTGTTGTTGGTGCTGCTGCTGAAGGGCCTGCCTCTGGTGTTTGTCCAGTGGGAGGACTTATAATTTGAGAAGGCTCCTCAAGGCTAATTACTGGCTGAGAGGGTTGAGGTATCTGCTCTCCTCCTTTTTGTTTCAGGGCTGCCTGTAATGCACCCTCAGTTGCTATCAATCGTCCTTCTGTTTCTACTAATTGCTTGTGTAATGTCAACATCATGGCTGCTACATCTTGGTCCTTTCTCTACTGAGCAACATCTTCTGTTTGGGGGTGAAGGGTTGCTGGAATTTTGACCATCTTCCTCAAAGTTGCTATATCTTCATCTTTTTTCTTCATGAGCGCCTGCACAGCTTTAGGATCACTTGGGTCATGCCCAAGCTCTATAATGATATCTTCCAAAGATATAATCCTCTTGTCTTTGGCTTGAGAAGAAGCTTTCTCCAATTCCAGTTGGGCAGTAGTATTATGGAGAGAATTCTGCAGTTTGTGGGCTAGAAATGTTTTATCTGCAAGAGTAGAGTAGACCATCTAACCCGTTTGCTTATGTAGCTCTATTTGGTCCATTGGGTGGATGTCCTTTGCAAACACTTCTAGGTTGGTTCTGATGTAATCTGCAGCTGACTGTGGCTACAGCATGGTAGGCATGAAATGGCTCATAGTCATCTTCCCCTCTGTAATGTCATATGCTGACATGAGCCTCTGTTGGTTGGTGGGAGCCATCTTGAGCAAATGATTGTAAAGCTGGAGTCTGACTGGCTCATTCCTTTTCTTAATATCAATAAATTGCTGCTTAATGATGGATTCTGCCCTTCTTTGCTGGCTTGAGGAGCTGACCTCTCCTCCAAGTGGTCTTTCTTGTTCCTGTTGGAAGGAACTGGCTGATGCTTCCATGTTGGGGGGGCCCATACCCATGGATGGTCGAATAGGCATCTCTTCTTCAGAAAAAGGGTTTAATCTTTGCCTTTTATCCCCTTGTTGACTTGCTGATGTAGTGAGGGGAGTTTCTTGCTGTTTGTCCCTCTTCCTGGTTCTCTCTTCATTCAACGGGGTTTGGAGCACCGAGGTATCCACTGTTGTTTCTTGCCTTGGGGGCACACTTTCTTGAGCCTGTTGCTCTGTAGATATAGGGGCCTCAGCCATTTCTTCTTGCTATTTGGTCTGCTCTTTCTATTGTTCTACTGTTGGGAGCGGCTGATCCTGCTCCATTTCTTTCCCTTTATCTGCGCTGGCTGCCTGAGGAGAAGTTTGAGCTGCTTGCTGGGGGGCTGTAGAAGATGAGGCAGCTGCTCCAAGTTGAGTATGATAAGAAGAAGAAACCTGTCCACAATTTTCCAAGTCAACTTCCTTCTCAAGTTTCTTTGCTTCTTTTTGTGCTATTTCCTCTTTAGTACTTGCCTCTTCTAGGGTGCCCTCTTTCCATCTTAATAGATTTGCATATTTTTCAATATGGGGCAACCTGACATGATCATAGCTAGCCAACTTATATTTGACCCTTCTAAGACTAATGAAATGATTGGGATCATAGGGTATCCAGAGAAAACTGGTTTGCAACTCGAGGCGTTGCAGGATCTTATCTGCTTCTTGCCATGCCTCTTCTCTTTTATTATAAATAAATGGGCCTAGATGGTTTCTGACTTTGAGTTGTACCTTCTTATTTTTGCTGTGGAAATGGACCATGTCTGCATTTCCAAATTGTCTAAAATATTCTAAAGCAAAAAGTCTCATAGGGACATATCTTGGTAGCCTTTATGGGGCTAACTCACAATCATATATCCTGATCACTGTATGGTGTTGGTAAAAGTACCAATCCCCAATGTTGTAGGCTTTTGAGAGCTGGAGGATTCTTTGCATCTCATCTGTCAATCTTGGAGGAGGAGAGATCAACAGCAAGGACATGGCTGGATGGATAAACAGGTCTATGAACTCACAGTAGCTGTATGGTGAAAAAGATATGTGATGAACGATTGAAGACCAAAATACCACAGACCTTTGGTTCCCCTGGGCATCAAACTTCTTGAGAGTAATAGGGAAGCTATCGGGCTGATAAAATAGGAACAAGTGAGAGATGTAAGAAGTGTATCTAAATATCCTTTCCCTCTCTAAATTCATCAATTGCTCATGAATTTTATTGGCAATGTATGTAGCATAATCATAGTGAACAGAAGGAGGCTTTCCAGGGGAGAAGATAGACATCATGGCCAGAATAGTTTCATCAACATCCTCAGATGATCTGTATCCCAGGAAATAACTGATCATATCCACAAGCATTTTGCCCAAGTCATTGAGATATACATTTCCAATAGGAGGAGTCCTCACAGTTTGAGAGCCTGATTGAATGAATAGTTGATTAATCTCTATGATTTGGGCACTGGACAGCTTGCCTCCTTGCTTTATCAAGTCCATCATAGATAGAGGAGTCAATGGATTTGTAGTGTGAAAGTGCAGCATTTGATTTATAGCCTCAGGGGTGACATGGAAAAAAACTGAGCCTGAGGAACTAAGGACAGCTCTCTGACATGGGTCATTGTTGGCACTGCATCTATGGATTAAATCTGGGAGGACATTGACTTGAGGAAGATTGAAAATGGGCAAATTGGAGTCCCAAATCCCTAGAATATCATTTCCACTGAGATGTTCGGCTTTCAGCTCATTGAGTACATGAATATGGTATTTGCTATACTCTGGGATTACTTCTACCATCTGGTAGTCTCTGTTAGCCAGGGGCAGCCATTCTAGCTCTCTTTGTGGGGCATTTAAAGGTGCAATGTTCAATGCTACTGGAGTTTCCATGGTCAATTGATAGTTTGAATTATATTTGAACTTGTTTTTCTGGGCACAGCAACACAGAGCAATGAATTTTGCAGGAGCAGGGCAATTCGCATAGGGGAAGAAGTAAACTGGGGTAAAACTGAGTCCAAATGCACTTAGGATAGATTCAGAGAGAAAATTCCAGGATTTGTGACTTGCTTTCCCGGTGAATTCATCTAGCAGAGGTTCAGATTTGCGAATGCGCAAACAAAATGGTGAATTTGTGGAAATTGGACACAATGGAGACTTCTGTGAGTGAAACTGGACTTACAGTGTGGAAGAGGAGCACTGGTTCCTGAGGATTTCTTGAACTTACTGTGTTTTTTCCTCTCTTAGCTTGTTCAGTGAACTATGTGAAAAACCAGGCGTGGAGGGGAGATTTTGATAAATACCTGGTATACTCGGGCAATGGTGGAAGAGCAGGTGAATTCAGGGCGCTGGCAGCACGGGAGCAGTCCTCGAAGTTGGCAGGTAAACGACATTCTAACTCATGCAAAAGCACAGTGCATGAATATTGCAAATAACGCGAAAAAACGGGTTCTTTGGGCAAAATAATGAAAATTTGGCTTTTTGGCGCCTTTTGTCGGATGATGTCAGCATGACGTCATGGGTGGGGTCAGGTACAGAGTGATGACGTGGCGATCTGCGAGTGGTCCGCGTGGATGGGGGACGTGGCGGACAACTCAGGGCGATGGCGGATGGAGCGGTGATGTGACGCTGAGGTGGCAGTGACGTATGCGTGACATGGACGTGACGTATGGCGGAGAAACAAAGGCGGTAAGTGGTAATTTCGGACCGCTTATTGTACGGGAGCAGTTTTGGCAGGCGGCCTCCCGATACAACCTGGGAACGACACGCGTCCGAGCCCTGACGTCATGGTCTGAAAAATTTCGGGCACTATCGTCCGGGCATCAGAGGCAGTCCGAAATTGATGTGAGCCGTCGGATGGGAGGGCCCAGATCCGACGGACGACGGACTGTGGAGGTGCGGGATAGATACGGAGGGTCCCGGCGACATTTAAATAATATTTCCCTTTGTTTTTGTGGTGAGCGCGCCGATAGGTAAAACTTAGGATATATGACATTTGTGGGTTTTATGGAACAATTGGGTAAACGACATATTTCTTTATAAAAGGTGCTAGGGCTATTAAACCAAGCGGTTGTTAGTTTAATTCCCAAAACAAGATATGAATACAATTTTTCACTATTGCCCGACCTCTTTTAGAGCTATTAGGCTATATTGCCAAGGGAATGGGGAATATATACTTTGGGGCTTTTTATATACAATAGTGATATAATGATAGGGAAAAAGGGAATTAGGGAGTTAAGTAATAATAGAGTTAGTAGTTAGTATTGGATAGGAGATATGGAAGAGAGGAGGCAAACACTAAGTTTTTAGGGAACAAACTTAGTTAGGAGAGTAGAACAAAATGAAAAGATTTTTACACAGGAAATGTGGCTCTTTATGCAACAAGGATCAATAAATGAGTTTGATTTCTCTCATGAACCAAGGTGATAGTGGGATGTTAGCAAGGAGTTTGATGGGGAATGATTAGGAAGTTAGACATGCTTCACTTTGTTGCTACAAAGCTGCTGAATATGAAGATCTGCACTGGCCACCATGTAATTCCTTTGCTTAGGCCAATGATATGAAAGAAATCATGCTTCTGCAACCCCATCTACTTACCCATTCTATTGCCTAGCATTTTTGTTACTTCGAGGAGGGTGCACTTAGACTGGCAAACCCTCAATTGCTCTTTTTCTTTTCTTTTTGCATTTTCTTTTGACTGTCTATCTAAGGCTAGCCTTATTACTTCCAAGGCCCCAGATTAAGCAGTTGGGAACCTTCATTCTCTACCTAACTACTTATCTACCAAGATTGAACAGTTTGGACAGATTTCTTTCTCTAGTCTACAACAAAAATTGAAATATGGCATGACCCAGCTTAGACTATTGGGTCACCCATTCATAAGTAGGACAACATCAAACAACTGTAGGTAAGTGTTTCCCAAAAAATCTGATATCTTTGCATCACCAAAGTAGAGCATATTTGGCACTTCCCTAGCCAATCATGAAAAATGAAACCTATTGGTATAGGTAGCTAACAGTGGCTCCACTTGGGGATGGTTTTTCTACTTGAAAGACCAAGAACAGCAGGTCAGATTGCCTTGGCTTTTGACTTCTTATCAAAACTTGAGAGCTTTCTCTTTGGATTTCAAAACTGGAATCTGTCACCATTGTGGAACTTCTGAAATAAAAAGCCTTTTCCTGCTTATTTACAAAACTTCTGAAGCTGAACTATCTATATGCTGAAAGAAAATACTATATACAACTGATAATGTACAGGGCAGATCCATGCTATAGACATGGAAAGTAGTCAAAATAATGCTTTAACATCCGTCCATTCACAGGACCCTCTTGAGCTTCAGTATCATCTAAATTCTTCAAGAAATAAGTGTTGTTTCCTTGTACTGCTTGAATAACAAAGGGTCCCCTCCAAAGGGAGTCAAATTTGCCATGCTTTCCCTTGTCTTCTCTTCTTGAATCCCATTTAAGCACTTTATCACCAATAACGAAATCTTCAGCCTTGGTCCTTCTGTCAAAGGATTTCTTTAGTTTCTCTTGTAGGACTTGAACTCTGCTATACACTTGATCTCTGGTTTGTTGTAAACAAATTATCTGGTTGATTCTTCTTTGCATGTCATTTGGTTCAGCCTAACTTTCTTGAAGTAACTTCATGACAGGGGCCCCTAATGAAGAAGGGAATTTGGCTTCCACTCCATAAACCAACTCATATGGGCTGACTCCAATAGATCTTTTGGTTGTTAACCTGTCTGCCCATAAGGCATTTACAAGCTTCTTATGCCAATTTTTCTTATTCTCTTGCAATATATTCTTAATGATGTTGATAAGAATTTTGTTAGATGATTCAGCTAAACCATTGCCTTGAGGGTAGTATGCAGTAGAATGGCCCAAAGTAATATGGAATTTATGGCAAAATTTCACCATCTTCTTGGATCTGAAAGCAACAGCATTGTCTGTTATAATCTTGTCAGGACACCCAAATCTGGAGAGAATATTAGTTTCCAAGAACTGAATGATAGTAGAATCATTTGCTTGTCTGCATGGAACAACCTCAATCCATTTAGTGAAGTAATCTGTGGCTGTTAGGATCCATTTATGTTGGCCTGAAGATGAAGGATGAATTTCCCCAATGAAGTCCAAGCCCCATTGCTGAAAGGGCCTTTCTGTTGCAATAGGCTTTAAGGGGAGTGGTAGTAACTTTCTTTTTCCCTCAAACACTTGACACTTGTGACATGAAGTGGTGAAACTTTTAACATCAGAGAACAGGGTGGGCCAATAGTAACCTGCCCTTAATATCTTATCCACAGTGGACTTCCAGTACAAATGTCCACCACAATCACCTGCATGAAATTCTTTCATAACATTGTTTGTTTCATCCATAGTCAAACAATTCAGCAATATACCTTCATGATTTTTCCATAGTAACTTACCATCTATAACACAAAATCTTGAAGCTTTCATTTTTAGAAATCTAGATTTGGTTCTGGACAATCCTGGGGGAGCACACAGGTTTTGCAATATATAACAGATATCAGAATACCACAAGGATTGTTCAAAGGCTACATTGATCTTTGGAGTCGCCAGCTCCGATTCATTGTCCAGTTGGTTAATATCCAAGGCTTGGAAGTTTGCTTCAGACATCAATTTAGCCAAACCTTTCCCTTTTATCAGTTTTGTAGGTCTGATTTCAATGTCAAATTCTAAAATGTTACCAATCCATTTTCCTCTTCTTCCCTCTAAACTTTCTTGAGTCAATATGTCTTTTACAATGGGATTTGGTACATAAGCAATAACATGGGAGTATAGGATGTAAATCCTAAAGTCTTTGATGGCCTTGACCAAAGCATAAGCTTGTTTTTCCATGATTTGATATTTCAGAGGTGCATCTCTAAGGGCTCTACTAAAGAAAGCAATGGGTTTTTCATTCCCTTGATCATCTTTCTGTAATAAGACAGCAGCAATGGTATGCTGGGAGGAAAAAGAGAAAATGATAAATTCTCTGTCAAATTGAGGATTTGTTAAGACTGGGGTTTGGGTAAGGGCCAATTTAATACCTTCAAAAGCTTGATTTGCTTCTACTGTCCATTTCACTTTTGAATCCTTTTTTAGCATGTTGTTTAGTAATCTGATCAATTCTGCTAAGTTTGGGATAAATCTCCTTAAAAAATTGATCTTTCCCAAGAAGGCTTGTAATTCTTTAATATTTCTTGGATGGGGCATTTGCAAGATGGCCTGTATTCTGTCTGGGTCAATTCTAATGCCATCCTTTGAAATGATATGACCCAATAGCTTACCTTCTTCCAAACCAAATAGAGACTTCTTGGGATTTAAGGAAATTCCATATTTCCTACATGTTATGAATATTTGTCTCAAGTGTTTCAGATGTTCTTGGTCAGATTTTGAGAAAGGTGTGAGGTCATCTAAGTAAATAACAAGGAAGTCACGAATCTCTTTAGCAAAAGCAATATCCATTGCTCTTTGAAATGTATCTCCTGCATTTTTCAACCCAAAAGGCATTTTGACATACTTGAAAGTTCCCCATGGGGTTGTGAATGTTGTTTTATCCTGATCATCAGGGTGGACTAGGATCTGATTAAAGCCTGAAAATCCATCAAGTAATGAGATTCTTGCAGCCCCCACCACTCTTTGGAGAATGTGATCCATTTTAGGTAAGGGATAATTGTCTTTGAGGGACACTTGATTCAAATTTCTTAGATCAAAAAAAAGCCTAATCTCACCAGTTTTCTTTCTTGTGGGGACCAAATTTGAAATCCAGTCTGAAACCCTGATTGGTGCTATGATACTAGCTTTAAACATTTTTTGTACCTCTTTCTCAATTGAAGGGAGAAGCATAGGATTGATTCTTCTTAATTTCTGCTTGAATGGCTTTTGATTAGGCTTGAGAGGGATGGTGTGTTGAATAACAGAGGTGTCATAGGATTTCAAATCCTCATAACTCCATGCAAGCACATCTTGGAACTCTTTAAAGAGGTCAATGTATTTAGGCTTCTGGTCAGGAGGTAAAGAGGCAGACAATTTTATTATCTTGGGTTTTTCAATAGTTCCAATGTTGCATTCTTCAATGGCAGCATTAAGGAGTTGCATTTTTGGTTTTCTAGGAACATCATTTGAGTCAAAAATGTCCTCCAACAGAGTCAGGCCTTTTGGTAGAAAATTGTCTTTTAGTTGTATGATTTCAGCCTCTGCACCAGTTATTTCATCAAAATGCAATTGTTTGAGTTCTTGTATATTTTCCTTGTCAAAGGTTGTTGGACAAAGTATTTGAGTTGTTGTTTTGGGCGATATAGTTGTTTGGTCCTATTCACTTAGTGGTTGTGTGTCTTTTACAGAATCAACATCAATGTTCAAACCTGAAAATTCATGCTGCAAGCTCAAGAAGCTATTTATCTGTGTGTCATCCTCAAATACTTGCCAATCTTTAACATTGTTTGGGATGGAAGGTCGGTGTTTTATCTCAGCTGTAAAAAAATGGTTGGGTTCAAAAGGCAATTTGCATGTACTAGCAAATGTAGCTAAACTATGTGCATGAAGGTTGTGGGTCCTAGATATTTTGGTTATTTGAAATTCAGTGAAAGCCTTGAGCATTTCAACAGCAGCAGACCTGTATGATCTTAGTCTTTTGTCATTGGTGACAAAATTGCCTTTCACTTGTTGAATAATGAGGTCTGAATCTCCCAGGATTGAAACTTTTGTGGCCTGTAAGGATCTTACCAATTTGAGGCCTAGCAGAAGAGCCTCATACTCTGCCATATTATTAGTACATCTGAAATTAAGCCTATAGGCTCGACCTTCTGCATGATTGCTTTGTTTGTTATGAATCCACACCCTAGCTCCTGCCCCTAATTTGTTGACTGATCCATCAAACTCAAGAAACCAAAGGATTTTTTGATTTAGGGGAGATTTAACAGCTTCTCTATGACTTGGGATTATAAGCTGGAGATCTTGTCTTTCATTTGGTTTGTCTTCTAGAACGGTCTCATCAATTGGTTTCCCAACCAGGATTTCTTGGGAACATGATTGCTCATTCATATGCAGATCTTGTTCAAGTAGGACATATTTGTCTCCACATATTGGACATATATCATCACTGAACAGAATGAAGGAATCCATGTCAGAATGGACTGCATAAATAGGGAAATTTTGAGGTTTTTCTTCACTGCTCACCATGTATTTCATGAGTGATTCTCTGTATAGCCTCTTTGGTTGCCCAAAGACAGAGATGGTGGCATATGACATGTCCAATTGTAGGGAACCTTGGAGTTTGGCTCCCCATGATCTTGATAGCAGCATTCCATATTTAGGTGGGATATCAGCAACCACAACATCCATCAAGATTGTTTTATTTGGGTACTGGACAAGGGACACACATAGATCTTTTATCAGGCCTAAACACTTAACTTGGCTGGAGTCAAATGAAAATAGGTCCTTATATGGTCTTGTGATGTCTAGATTCAATCTCTCCATTACTGACTTAGGCATAAGGTTATGAGAGGCGCCTGAATCAAACATTGCATTGTGTAATATCTTATCATGAACATGCAAGCTGACATAAAAAGGTAAGATTCCAGTACCTCCTGTCTTTCCATCAACTTCTGGCCCGAAGAGTAATTCTGGGGTATCATCCAACAAATTGACATCATCCTTATTATGGGTCAGTTGAAGGGACTTCTTGATTTGTTGTTTGTAAATGTTATGCTTGGCTAGCTCTGAAAGAGGAATGGCTATCTTTAATTTACCAATTTCAGCTTCTAAGTCAAAAGGTTTTTCAGATTGGATCTTGGTGTTCTGGTTAACAACTTTTTCTTTCTCAATTGAGTTTTTAGAGGTTTCTTCTTGACTTTCAATCTGATCTTGAGATTTGTCCTTTTTGCTCATCTTTTGAAAATTGTTTCTTGGATTGTTCTGTAGAGGCGATGTAGCCATTGGTTGTTGATTTGAGGGAAATACTTCGGTTACCTCTTCAACTGTTACTTCATTTGTAATTGCATCAGTTTTGTCAATTGGCTCTGTGATAATAACCTTCTTAGGCTGCTGGCTATCCTTTGTTTTCTCAGGCTGTGTCACATTTATAGTTCTGCTTCCCAATTTGTATTTCTTATGAACTTCAAAAACAATTGTGTCATAGCCTTGTTTGAAATCAAATGATTCACCTGATTTAGTTTGGAACTGATTTATGTCATCATCCTCATGATCTTCTTGACTCAGAAAAACTTGCTGATCATCATTCAGGCCCATCAAGTTAATGTGGGTATCATCTATCTGCTCACTAGAAGTGGATGCTTCAACATAGTTTTCTTGGAACGAGGGCCTAATCTCTGGTTCAGGGCTGGCCTTGCCAGCATTAGGATTTTGATTTCTTCTAAAATTGGGATTCCTGATAGGATTATTCTGTGGTGCCTCCCATGATGATTTCCTCTCAACTGATTCTACTCTGTCACCTAATCTATGCATACCCGTGATTATTGCATCTAACTTTTGATCCCAGCCTGAAGGCTCTTCTTTGAAGGTAGTCTTTCTTTCAGTTCTGGTCCTATTTCTCTTAGCTATCAGGTTGGCTTCTACACTAACTGTTATGTCTTGCATCTCAGCTAAATTTCGGGGAGCTCTTTCTCTCAATTGGTATGCCATATCTGAATCAAACCCATCAGGAAAGGTGTATAGAGCCAGATCAGGTGGGGGTCTGAGATTTTGGGGAATAGCATTGTAGACATTGTTGAATCGAGCACAATAGTCCAAGACAGTTTCTTGGGGACCTCTTTTGATAGCATTGTATTCAGATAAAATATGGAGTGGATCCTTTTTCTTCTCCCATATATTGATAAAGGTTTGGTACAGGGCTTCGGGGTCAGCTATGGAGTTTGCTGGGAGTGACCTAAACCATGATCTTACATCTCCTGTTAGGCTTTGCACAAAAATTTTCATTCTAACCCCATCATCATCTATCTCATAATTTTCAAAATAATCCTGCATTTTCTTAGTATGTTGAAGGGCTGAATGAGAGCCAGTACCATCAAAGTATGATATTTTGGTTTGATAATCTTGGGGCATAGGCCCTGGATTGGCAGGCAACTGCAGTGGAGCATATCTATTAGCCATGTTTGGTGGGACAATAGGGATAACAGGAACGAATGGGACAAGTGGAGGAAAGGGGATGAGAGGGGTATGTGTAGTTGATGGAGGGGTTGAAAGGACACCTTGTGAAGTGGACGAAGAACTAGGAGAGTGTGGAACGGTGGTATGAGGATGTAAAGAAACCTTAGCAGGGGTTGGAATATTAGTTTGAAATCCTGCTTCAGAACTTGAATTTAATAAAGTCCCTTCTAATTTGTGTTTCTTAAGGATTCTTGAAATCAAGTTTGGATTTTGGAACTCAGGTGATGGATCTGGATCCGGGTTAGATCTTGTATGATGAGTTTTCTTCTAAAGAGCCAGTTTCTATGATTTTCTTTAGGAGAATTTTCTTAAAAAGTATTGATGTTTGACAAGGACTGGCCAAGTATATCACAACTGTATGGAACTTAAGACTGAATAAAGGTTGACTGAGGCAGCTTTTATATACTCCTGCAAATGCAAAGCAGCGGCAGTTTCTAAGGCTGTCTGGCTGTCACTCAGGCTTTATCTACAGTATTAAGAATCAGACAGGGGTTTATGAAGTTCATTCAGGTCCCTAGTGGAGTCGCCATTTATGTTAACACCCAAGTTGTTCCATTTGACTCCTGAGGGAATACGGCCGGGGTAACCACTAACCAAGCTTTGGATTACAGGTTCTAGCCAACCTGTAATCAGAGAGTGCTCTCTCTTTTAGTCTTAACTTTGTTTCTGTTTTGAAGATTTTAGGCTAGTTATGAGATGGGAATTTTGTTTGAATTTTGGTTGCAGACTGTTGTTCAAGGAAGGACATGCAAATATCAAAGAGAGTTCAATCCATTGGGCATGTGGAGTCCAGAAATGAAAGTGTTTGATATATGTGATAAAGAGAGTTTCACTGCAGGGCCAGATGGGTATTCATGATACAAACTTTGATTTTTAGACAATAAACAGTATAGATTACACCAGTAAAAGGCAGTTAAGAGTTCTTTCACAGTGTAACAGAGAATAACAGACAAATCATAATCAACAACAAGTGAGAATTGCTGAATAAAGACTTATCATATGATTAGAGCAAACAGGAGCATTTAAGAATTCCATAGCTGCAGCTAACCCTGGAGAAAACATATTTAGTAGTAAGGTTTGAGTTTAGGGTGTCTTTAATGAACAAATCCTGAACTAGTCTTTTACCTTTCTACCAAGATTAATCACCATACATCACAGACAGATTAAGTAAGAAATGAAATACAAATACGGTTAGAAAACACTTATTGTATCACGCCATAACACGAGAATCCTACAGCAGTCAATAGTTTCATCACATCATTTCCAGGCCAAAATCATTCCCTTGGAAACCAACAGCTCCTTTGTATAATATCTTTCAGAGGAAATACAACCGAGTTCTCTTGAACAAATGAGTAACAACAACCCCCAATAAACTATGCGGGGGTGCATATATACAAAATATCATAGAAATATCTCAATAGTGAGTTATTGCACAATAACTGCTCTTACCAACTTTCAAAGATATTTCTTACAAAATTAAAAGCTACTTTAATGAATATACAACAGCTGCTTGCTGTTTGTCAGAAGTTCTTGACTTTTGAGGGAAATTGGCTCTGCAGGGTGCTTTGCATTGATTCTGAATAATACGCCCTTTATTGCTCTGTCGTGCTACAGCTATCTCAGCCCCGTCATCTGCATCTGTCGGTGTTGCTTTAGTGGCCAAATTTGTTTGCTGAGTTGGCTCTATCCACTCCTCTCCAGTCATAGTGAATATATCAATTTTCTGAACATGATGACTTATGATTGATGTACAAAAGTTTGGTGAAAAATCTGTTTCTTCACAACAATGTCTGTATCATGCTTGTCCACCATTCCTGAGTAGGCAACTGATGTCTCAAAATTGTGCCTAAGGTTTCATCTGCCTCAGTATATTTGTAGTAATTTGGAGGCACTTCAAATAGATGTCTAATCTCATTCATGATAAAAAACAAATTCTCTATTTTGTCATAGAGGCTCTGCCCAGATGCAGGCCCTGTTTCCTCTGGGGCACTTGATGCTGCAGTGATCTGATTGGTGGCATATGTATTTACCCTCTTGGCATAGTTTTCATGAGATAGTAGCCTACCTGCACTGGTTAATAAGCTGGGAAGGCCTCTGTTATGTAATGCTGTAAATTTCTCCATGAATTTGTTCACCTCTGTCTGCATTTCCTGGCACCTTCTATCCAATGTTTGCACATGATTTCTCAAAGTGAGCACCCTTTTTACTAGTAAAATGGTATCAGTTCTGTTAGAGATACCCATTGCTGCCAGTTGGGGGCCTGTGCGATTGTTAAGGATATTGATCATCCTATTGGCTATCTCAGGCATATTGCCTAGAGATGCCCTTGCTCTCTGGCTTTCTTTTTGGGCCCTGCCTATGAGATCTATATGCTCATGGATGGTTTCAATATATTTCCATTGATCTGTTATAGACTGTCCAATATTGGCCCACACGACTTTCCTGATTTCAGCTACAACTTTATCAAGGGAGAGCTCTTTCTCCAGTTCTTTTATTTTCTTCTCAAGAGCCCTTACCTCTCTTGTTTTTTCAGCTACACTTTGCTTTGATTTATCATATTTTTCATTAAGTGTAGCCAATTTTTCCTTGGCCTCATTTAGTTCTGCCATCTGGGCCTCCAGAGCTTGAAGTTCTTTCATCATATTTTGCATATCAAGGCTGGGTGCCTGTCCTAATGTTGTTGTTGGTGATGCTGCTGAAGGGCCTGCCTCTAGTGTTTGTCCTATGGGAGGACTTATAATTTGAGAAGGCTCCTCAAGGTTAATTACTGGCTGAGAGGGCTGAGGTATCTGCTCTCCTCCTTTTTGTTTTAGGGCTGCCTGTAATGCACCCTCAGTTGCTATCAATCGTCCTTCTGTTTCTACTAATTGCTTGTGTAATGTCAGCAGCATGGCTGCTACATCTTGGTCCTTTCTCTGCTGAGCAACATCTTCTATTTGGGGGTGAAGGGTTGCTGTAATTTTGACCATCTTCCTCAAAGCTACTATATCTTCATCTTTTTTCTTCATGAGCGCCTGCACAACTTTAGGATCACTTGGGTCATGCCCAAGCTCTATAATGATATCTTCCAAAGATCTAATCCTGTTGTCTTTGGCTTGAGAAGAATTTTTCTCCAATTCCAGTTGGGCAGTAGTATTATGGAGAGAATTCTGCAGTTTGTGGGCTAGAAATGTTTTATCTGCAAGAGTAGAGTAGACCATCTCACCCGTTTGCTTATGTAGCTCTATTTGGTCCATTGGGTGGATGTCCTTTGCAAACACTTCTAGGTTGGTTCTGATGTAATCTGCAGCTGACTGTGGCTGCAGCATGGTAGGCATGAAATGGCTCATAGTCATCTTCCCCTCTGTAATGTCATATGCTGACATGAGCCTCTGTTGGTTGGTGGGAGCCATCTTGAGCAAATGATTGTAAAGCTGGAGTCTGACTGGCTCATTCCTTTTCTTAATATCAATAAATTGCTGCTTAATGCTGGATTCTGCCCTTCTTTGCTGGCTTGAGGAGCTGACCTCTCCTCCAAGTGGTCTTTCTTGTTCCTGTTGGAAGGAACTGGCTGATGCTTCCATGCTGGGGGGGCCCATACCCATGGATGGTCCAATAGGCATCTCTTCTTCAGAAAAAGGGTTTAATCTTTGCCTTTTCTCCCCTTGTTGACTTGCTGATGTAGTGAGGGGAGTTTCTTGCTGTCTGTCCCTCTTCCTGGTTCTCTCTTCATTCAACGGGGTTTGGAGCACCGAGGTATCCACTGTTGTTTCCTGCCTTGGGGGCACACTTTCTTGAGCCTGTTGCTCTGTAGATATAGGGGCCTCAGCCATTTCTTCTTGCTGTTTGGTATGCTCTTTCTGTTGTTCTGCTATTGGGAGAGGCTGATCCTGCTCCATTTCTTTCCCTTTATCTGTGCTGGCTGCCTGAGGAGTAGTTTGAGCTGCTTGCTAGGGGGTTGTAGAAGATGAGGCAGCTGCTCCAAGTTGAGTATGATAAGAAGAAGAAACCTGTCCACAATTTTCCAAGTCAGCTTCCTTCTCAAGTTTCTTTGCTTCTTTTTGTGCTATTTCCTCTTTAGTACTTGCCTCTTCTAGGGTGCCCTCTTTCCATCTTAATAGATTTGCATATTTTTCAATATGGGGCAACCTGACATGATCATAGCTAGCCAACTTATATTTGACCCTTCTAAGACTAATGAAATGATTGGGATCATAGGGTATCCAGAGAAAACTGGTTTGCAACCCGAGGCGTTGCGGGATCTTATATGCTTCTTGCCATGCCTCTTCTCTTTTATTATAAATAAATGGGCCTAGCTGGTTTCTGACTTTGAGTTGTACCTTCTTATTTTTGCTATGGAAATGGACCATGTCTGCATTTCCAAATTGTCTGAAATATTCTAAAGCAAAAAGTCTCATAGGGACATATCTTGGCAGCCTGTATGGGGCTAGCTCACAACCATATATCCTGATCATTGTATGGTGTTGGTAAAAGTACCAATCCCCAATGTTGTAGGCTTTTGAGAGCTGGAGGATTCTTTGCATCTCATCTGTCAATCTTGGAGGAGGAGAGCTCAACAACAAGGACATGGCTGGATGGATAAACAGGTCTATGAACTCACAGTAGCTGTATGGTGAAAAAGATATGTGATGAAATATTGAAGAGCAAAATACCACAGACCTTTGGTTCCCCTGGGCATCAAACTTCTTGAGAGTAATAGGGAAGCTATCGGGCTGATAAAATAGGAACAAGTGATAGATGTAAGAAGTGTATCTAAATATCCTTTCCCTCTCTAAATTCGTCAATTGCTCATGAATTTTATTGGCAATGTATGTAGCATAATCATAGTGAACAGAAGGAGGCTTTCCAGGGGAGAAGATAGACATCATGGCCAGAATAGTTTCATCAACATCCTCAGATGATCTGTATCCCAGGACATAACTGATCATATCCACAACCATTTTGCCCAAGTCATTGAGATATACATTTCCAATAGGAGGAGTCCTCACAGTTTGAGAGCCTGATTGAATTAATAGTTGATTAATCTCTATGATTTGGGCACTGGACAACTTGCCTCCTTGCTTTATCAAGTCCATCATAGATAGAGGAGTCAATGGCTTTGTAGTGTGAAAGTGTAGCATTTGATTTATAGCCTCAGGGGTGACATTGAAAAAAACTAAGCTTGAGGAACTGAGGACAGCTCTCTGACATGGGTCATAGTTGGCACTGTATCTATGGATTAAATCTGGGAGGACATTGACTTGAGGAATATTGAAAATGGGCAAATTGGAGTCCCAAATCCCTAGAATATCATTTCCACTGAGATGTTCGGCTTTCAGCTCATTGAGTACATGAATATGGTATCTGCTGTACTCTGGGATTACTTCTGCCATCTGGTAGTCTCTGTCAGCCAGGGGCAGCCATTCTAGCTCCCTTTGTGGGGCATTTAAAGGTGCAATGTTCAATGCTACTGGAGTTTCCATGGTCAATTGATAGTTTGAATTATATTTGAACTTGTTTTTCTTGGCACAACAACACAGAGCAATGGATTTTGCAGGAGCAGGGCAATTCGTAGAGGGGAAGAAGTAAAATGGGGTAAAACTGAGTCCAAATGCACTTAGGATAGATTCAGAGAGCAAATGCCAGGATTTGCGACTTTCTTTCCTGGTGAATTCATCTAGCAGAGGTTCATATTTGCGAATGCGCAAACAAAATGGTGAATTTGTGGAAATTGGACACAATGGAGACTTCTGTGAGTGAAACTGGACTTACAGTGTGGAAGAGGAGCACTGGTTCCTGAGGATTTCTTGAGATAAATACTTGGTAAATACTTGGGCAATGGTGGAAGAGCAGGTCAATTCGGGGCGCTGGCAGCACGGGAGCAGTCCTCGAAGTTGGCAGGTAAACGACGTTCTAACTCATGCAAAAGCACAATGCATGAATATTGCAATTAACGCGAAAAAACGGGTTTTTTGGGAAAAATAATGAAAATTTGGCTTTTTGGCGCCTCTTGTTGGATGATGTCAGCATGACGTCATGGGTGGGGTCAGGTACAGAGTGATGACATGGCGATCTGCAAGTGGTCCGCATGGATGGTGGACGTGGCGGACAACTCAGGGCGATGGCGGATGGAGCGGTGATGTGACACTGTGGTGGTAGTGACGTATGCGTGACATGGATGTGACGTATGGCGGAGAAACAAAAGGCGGTAAGTGGTAATTTCATACCGCTTATTGTACGAGAGCGTTTTTGGCAGGCGGCCTCCCGATACAACCTAGGAACGACACGCGTCCGAGCCCTGCCGTCATGGTCTGACAAATTTCGGGCGCTATCGTCCAGGCATCGGAGGCAGTTCGAAATTGATGTGAGCCGTCGGATGGGAGGGCCCAGATCTGACGGACGACGGACTGTGGAGGTGTGGGATGGATACGGAGGGTCCCGGCAGCATTTAAATAATATTTCCCTTTGTTTTTGTGGTGAGCACGCCGATAGGTAAAACTTAGGATATATGACATTTGTGGGTTTTATGGAACAATCGGGTAAACGACATATTTCTTTATAAAAGGCGCTAGGGCTATTAAACCAACCGGTTGTTAGTTTAATTCCCAAAACAAGATATGAACACAATTTTTCACTATTGCCCGACCTCTTTTAGAGCTATTAGGCTATATTTCCAACGGAAAGGGGAATATATACTTTGGGGCTTTTTATATACAATAGTGATATAATGATAGGGAAAAAGGGAATTAGGGAGTTAAGTAATAATAGAGTTAGTAGTTAGTATTGGATAGGAGATATGGAAGAGAGGAGGCAAACACTAAGTTTTTAGGGAACAAACTTAGTTAGGAGAGTAGATCAAAATGAAAAGATTTTTACACAGGAAATGTGGCTCTTTATGCAACAAGGATCAATAAATGAGTTTGATTTCTCTCATGAACCAAGGGGATAGTGGGATGTTAGCAAGGAGTTTGATGGGGAATGATTGGGAAGTTAGACATGCTTCATTTTGTTGCTACAAAGCTGCTGAATATGAAGATCTGCACTGGCCACCATGTAATTCCTTTGCTTAGGCCAATGATATGAAAGAAATCATGCTTCTGCAACCCCATCTACCTACCCATTCTATTGCATAGCATTTTTTGTTACTTCCAGGAGGGTGCACTTAGACTGGCAAACCCTCAATTGCTCTTTTTCTTTTCTTTTTGCATTTTCTTTTGACTTTCTATCTAAGGCTAGCCTTATTACTTCCAAGGCCCCAGATTAAGTAGTTAGGAACCTTCATTCTCTACCTAACTACTTATCTGCTAAGATTGAACAGTTTGGACAGATTTCTTTCTTTAGTCTACAACAAAAATTGAAATATGGCATGACCCAGCTTAGACTGTTGGATCACCCATTCAGAAGTAGGATAGCATCAAACAACTGTAGGTAAGTGTTTCCCAAAAAATATGATATCTTTGCATCACCAAAGTAGAGCATATTTGGCACTTCCCCTGCATATCATGAAAAATGAAACCTATTGGTATAGGTAGCTAACAGGTTGTAGAAGATCTACCCATGGTCCATGGACCATGGGATTATATAAATAGAGCTAAGCTCTAAGTAGTTTGAAAGGCAATTAAGGAGACAAGAATTGACATGTATGAGAGATAGCTCTGAGGTAGAAATATAAGTCTTGGGTTGTAGCGTAGGTAGAGGCTCTGCAACTGAGTGCACAGAGGCCTAGAAGTCCACAGCTGAGTACGCGAACCCCTAGAGCTGAGTGCGCAGGGCGGGTCGAGTCTGTAATTGTTTGGAATTATCAATAAAGAAAAGTATTCTACAATTTTTGTATCTTTATTTCCTATTTATACATCTTGTTATGTTTGGTATGAATTTCACTTATAATGCTTATATGATGCGTGATTGTATGCAAATGTGTTGGTTAAGTGAACGCAAGTAAGACACCTCTGTTTACGCAAAGCTAACTAAGATATGTTAATAATATAAGCAAGAAACTTAGCCTATTTTGGGAAATATCGCAGTTCGCTGCCCTAGTAGCGCGAAAGTACCTCAGCCCCAAGTTAGGGCTGTGCAAAATTCGATTGTATCATTTTGTGAAGGCGCTGAAGTGTGGAACAAAGGGCTAAGAAACATGCATGAAGGCAGGTATAGATGGAATAAATTGACATCACCACCATCTCAAGGGTGTGGAAACTTGGTTCCAACATCCCCCCATACTGCTCCAGGTGAGACTTCAGTCTGCACTCTGTGGGCTGATGCCGAAAGGGTTAGTAGTGTAGGGATTTGTTTGGCTAACTAATGATGAACCTGGTTCAAGCCCCCTCAAGCCAACAATGCTTCATTAAGAAATACAGGTAAAGGGTGTGTTTAAACTAAGGAATTCTCCCATGGGTATTCCCTGGGTTTGGGACCAGCAACCTCCAATTGTCGGGTTCTTCCTCTGATTCACTTTCCTGCTTAATATCTGCTTCCCAGTCTTCGATCAGCTTCTGAATTCTTGTGTCTGTCCCATCACGGTATGTTGTTGATGCCTTTGCTATGAGGCGCTCGACAAGCTTACAACCCCCGTGAGCTTCTGATGTGCTCTGCCCCTTGTCTGTCCGGGGGGTCAGACCTCTTCTACCCCACCCTCGTCCTCTCGTTGCTCAAGCCATAACTTGTGTAGTGTAGCCCCATTGACATCTAAACAAAGTTAGGTTTGTCAAACCTTGCTCAACATCCCATCTGTGCCATTCATACAGTGTTGCTCTTACATCATACTTATCCGCCTGAGTGTTAAGGTAGCCTAGAGCCCGCAAGTGGCCAAGGGAAGTGGGTTTTAGACTTCTCACGGGGCTCCTCATAGCACCCCACCCCCTTGTTATGGATCAATTTTCGATTGTCCCGCTGCATCTAGAGCCAAGCCCACATGCCCATCTGGAGCCTGGCAGCATGCCTGCAACAATACCCACTTTTTGCACCCTCAGCTAGCAGATGCGAGCCACGGATTTGCTTGCCCCTATGCCAAAATTGCTACCTGGGATCCCTAGCTTTGCCCTTAGTGCTATGTGGGTGCCCAGTTTCCCAAGGGTTTCTCTGCATCCTACTGCCATGGCTGAATTTCCATCCCCCTGTCGTCAACTCTTTTGTTCCTCTCTCTTCGGCACCCAGCCCCCTAGGAATGGAAATCCCACTATCCCTTATTCCCCTAGCTTGAGAGACTAAGGATAAACCCGCATTTCTTCACAGATCGCAATTTTCAATTCTGCAACCAAGGTTCTAGTTCGATTGGGATAGAATAAAAAAGCAGAACCAGGCCATGGCATACCCTTTCCGCCCCCAATGCATCCCATACAAAGCTAATCCCCATTGCGATGATCACTTGCCCCTCCCTTCCCCCCAGCAGAACCCCAGCCAGATCATGGAATCAATATAGGAGCAGGACCAAATTACATACTGGGAATCTGTTTCTTGTCCGTAGCCAAGGTTCCTTGCTTGCCTTCGCCCCTCCCCAGCTCTGAGTCACCTCCCATCTCCACAGCTTCTCTCTCCTATCCTGCACGTTGAATGCCTTAACCTTCTCTGCCACCCTTCCTTATTCCTTTCTCCGCCACCTTGCCCACTCACCATCCATGCATTCATTCTGAAGGACACTGCACCCCCTACCTTGAGCATGTGGGGGGCGGCTGTCATTATGGCCTTCATACTAGCCATATCACATCCCATCCCGGCCTCTCTGACATTGACCCGCATCCCGATCGGGAGATATATATAATAATTATTGAAAAAGCTAAAATAATATATTAAAATTTTAATTTTATATTTTTTTATTATGCGAGAGGTGCTCTACAACCTATTTTAGACTAGATGTGTAGATGTAATGTAAGTGTGTAAACAATTTTAAATATAGAACAATGTAAGTAGATGTGTAGATGTAATTGTAAGTATGTAAACGCCTCGATTTCTAATCACACCTGGCTCGCGCTGGGGTGGAGTTGTTTGGATATTGGATAAAAAAATGCTCCTCTATGTTTTGTGACATGTGCTTAACCACCTTTTATGGATCTAGTAACTCTCTTGATGTGTCCATTTACTAACACTTGGGTTTTGGTGTAATGAAAATCATGATTTGAACACTCTCTCCATCTCTCCTTTGCTCTTTCCTCCCTCTCTCTCTCTTGAGCTTTGCCACTATCTCACTTTTCTTATTGTCATCACTTGGATCCTTAGTTAAGATGGATCTATGTTGGTTCTTACTAATATTATTTATATTATATAAATTTCACATCTTTAAATATGAAAGTGTTCTCATTTTCATTTTTATTAAAACCTTAATTTAATTTCTATGGGAATATTTTTAGTAGTCGTGAGGATAGAGGATTTAGATGTATCTCAAAAGTAATTATACCATTTTTCCATTAACTTTAATTAAAAAAATGTTATAAAATAAAATATCTTTATTATGAAATAAGTTATGGTTTATTGTAACAAAGCATATCTACAAGTTAATAATATCCATGGTTCTTGTCATATTGTTGAAAATTATTTTGATTGTGAAATAAGTTATGATTTTTTGGATTGTATAATAATATATTTTAGATCTATATTTGTATATATGTGTCTCTTTATTATTCCCTCTATCTATCTCACCCACGAAACATACACAATCTCCCTCCATATCTATCTATCTATCTATCTATCTCTCCTCCTCATCCTCTCCCTCTCTCTCTTCCCTCCCGCTCTCCTCTCTCTCTCACTCTCTCTCCATCTCTCCCTTGTCACTCCCTCTCTCTTTCTCCACCTTTCTTGCTATATGCCTTTCTTCTTCCTCCCCTCTCTCTCTTCCCTCCCGCTCTCCTCTCTCCCTCACTCTCTCTCCATCTCTCCCTTGTCACTCCCTCTCTCTTTCTCCACCTTTCTTTCTATATGCTTTTCTTCTTCCTCCCCTCTCTCTCCCCATCCAACTCCATCTCTCCCTCTCTCTCTCCTTCTCTCTCTTTTCCTCTCTCCCTTCCTTCCTGTCTCCACCTTTCTATCCCCCCAATCTCTCTCTCTCTCAACTCTATGACTATCTCCCTCCATCTTATTTTCTCTCCCCCATCCATCTATGTGTATCTGTCTCTCTCTATTCACCTTTTCTCCCTCACTCTCTCTCCATCTCTCACTTGTCTCTCCCTCTCCATCTCTAACTCTCTATGTCTTTGTTCTTTCCTCCCTCTCTCTCACCCTCCAAATCCCTCTCTCTCTCTCTCCCCTCCTTTGTCTCTTCCTTCCTCTCTCTCTCCTCCCCATCACTCTCTCTCTCTCTCTCTCTCTCTCTCTCTCTCTCTCTCTCTCTCTCTCTCCAACCTCCAACTCTGTTACTATCTCCCTCCCACTCTCTATCTACTTTGAGTTTCTTAAATTTGATCCCATTGTATCATGTTTACGAAAGTGTCTAAATTAAAAAATCTCAATTGGTTGTAAAATATTAAACCTATATTTTAGATCAATCATGTCAAAGAAAATACAATAATGAAAAACTTAAAAGAATCATGCACTATATTTCCTCTATTATTGTTAGTCACATTGCTTTCTCTCATCGTTTGGATCCTTAGTTAATGTTGGTTCTTTATAATATTATTTATATTATATAAATTTCACATATTTATCTATAAAAGTATTCTCATTTTAATTTTATTAAAACCTTGATTTAGTTTCTATGGGAATATTTTCAGTATTCACTAGGGTTTAGATATATCTCAAAGGTAATTATAAAATTTTTCCTTCTAGATTTTATTAAAAAAATGGTATAAAATTAAATTAAAATAAATTGTTTATAAAATATTTAGGTTGTGAAATAAGTTATGGTTTTTGGACACGTGGTATTGATTAACCATGATTGGCCCATGGTACTGTAACAAAGTCTATTTACAAGTTAATAATATCCATGGTAATGTGGGGGTGGATATCCATGCTTAAGAATCTTGTCATATTGTTATAAAATATTTTTATTGTGAAATGAGTTATAATTTTTTGGCATGTGATATTAATAAACCATGATATTGGCCCATGGTATTGTAACATAGCTTGTTCACAAGTTCATAATATCAACGACAAAGTGGGGGTGAATATCCATGGTTAAAAATATTGTCATATTGTTATAAAATATTTTGGCTATGAAATAAGTTATGTTTTCTGGGCATGTGGCATTAACAAGCCATGGTATTGGCCCATGGTATTATAACAAAGCCTATTTACAAGTTAATAATGTCCAGTTTGGATTTTTGGGCCTGTGGTATCGATAATTCATGGTATTGGCCCATGGTAATGTAACAAAACTTATTCACAAGTTAATAACAAAATCAAAATATAACAAATTGAATTTTATTTTTTTATTACTTTAACTTTTTAGTATTAAGTGAGTCAACATTTAAATATGTACACTCATCCCTAATATCAATTTTAATTTCCTTTTTTAAATTGGGCCGAAATTTAAAATTGTTTACATACTTACATTACACCTACATATCTACCCTATACTATGTTGTAAATTTTCATGATGGCATGGTTGGGTTTATAATGATGTTGTGGTTTTTTAAACTCTTCATTTAATGTACAAAATTATAACTTATATAAAAAATTAAATTATTTTATATATAAAATTAGATTGCCTATGAAGTTTTGATAGACAGTGATTGAGTGCCTTGTTAATGAATTCTCACTAGTTCAATTCCTCTATTTGAGCATTATTTTTTCTCTCTTTGTCATTATTTTAACTTATTTTACTATTTTAAAAATTACAAATGCTAAATATAAAGTTATAAAAAATATATATATATATGCATATATATATATGAACTTTATATTTATTTTAAATATATAGAATAATGAAATGTCTAATTAATTATGAATTAATTTAAATAAAATATGATATATATTTAAATTTTTTGGTCCTACATCATTCATCGTGTATGTACAAGAATCTAAACTTTTCATTATAACTTATAGATTAATCTTGACTAGATAACACTAATAACTTAGTGTGGATTGGCATATACTGAGTGTCATATCATATATCTTTTTATTATTTTTATATTTTCCTTGGTAGAAACATTTTTCCATCTAATTTTTTTTTACTAGGGATTTGGCATGGGGCTTACCAGGGTGGAGTCATAAAGCCAACCACTCTCAATAGCATTGGACTCACTTAGAAGTATATACTCCATGAGTTGGGTGTCTTTTAAGACAAATATTGTCTCTTTTCCGTTACAAAATCCTTTATCATTTATAGTAAACCCTTTAATGCACCATTAAACGACAATCTCATATAGTGCTATGTAACTATAAAATAACACAATGAATTTGGAGAAATTCAAACTTTTAAAATGAAACTTTGATCTAATATATATAATACTTATCATTGGCTAAAATTTTAGAAGAGGGAGGGCAGGAGAGGAAGAGAAAAGCATCAAAGGGGAGGAAGGAGAGGGAGAATAGAATGAAGAGAGTTTCATGGGGAAGAAAAAAGAAGAAAAATAAGAAGAGTGAAAAAGAAAAATATGAAGACATAAAAGGTGGATGAGGGAAGAAAGAAAGAGGAAAAGGGAGAGAGGCTACGAAGGGAAAGAGAGAAGAAGAGATGGGAGAAAAAGTGGAAAAGGGATAGGAGGGGAATGAGGGATAAGGGAGACTCAAAGCAATGAGAAGGGAGTTGAAGAATAAGAAAGAGAAAAAAATGGAATCTCAATTTCTTCTAAATCTCTAATTTTATTTGAGAAAAAAATAAGGGAAATGAAGGGAAAGAGAGAAGAAGAGATGGGAGAAAAAGTGGAAAAGGGATAGGAGGGAAATGAAGGATAAGGGAGACTCAAAGCAATGAGAAGGGAGTTGAAGAATAAGAAAGAGAAAAAAATGGAATCTCAATTTCTTCTAAAACTCTAATTTTATTTGAGAAAAAATAAGGGAAATGACGCGAAACCTAAATCCAATCTCTAAAAGCCAAAATTTATTTCCAATCTGTAAAAACAAATCTCATTTTCAAAACTCAACTCCTATTTTATTTTAAATATACAATTTATTTATTTATTTTTAAACTCAAATAAATGAAAGAAAAATAACAATTCTTGTGAATAAAAAAAAAAAAATTATTGCCCCATAAATCTCTCCTAATGAGCACCCCATAAATCCTTTTTAGCTCCAAGAAGCTCTACCCAAAATCCTTATATGAAAATGAAATGACAGGCCCTTCCTTTTTCACCTTACATGAGAAATGTATTACATGAGAAATGTATTATAAGCAATGCCAAAGTTGATATATATATATATATATATATATATATATATCATGGAAATTTTTAGGGGCTAATGTTCCCCGAGTGGGCGAATTTTCCATGATTTTTCCACAAAAAAGATTCGCCAATTTCCAATTTTTATAAAAGATGATTTGCCCAAATTTTAGAATATAAAATTATTTTACCTTAAAAATCACCAACATTATGTAGAGACTACATATAAAATCATTATAAATTTGAATAATTTTACAAATATATCAATAAACATTTTATAGTTTGCATATTAGAGATTAGTGAGATTCGCCAATGTTTTTAAACTTCAAGAAAATTTTCCATCCTTAAAATTTTCATATATATATATCTATTCTACTTTTATCTCAACTTTGTGTTTATTTTAACATTTCAATACAAAGATGGAGCATGCTTTTAGTGGTGTCATATTACATTTATTTTGCAATAATATAATAGCATCAAATTTATCATCAATAATTGAAGTGAAAAATTAATAAATACTATTATATTTTTGTAATTATATTAATCATAATAATGCTCAAAAAATATATTATAACAATTATATTATTATAAAAGTCAATAATTATAACTATTATTATTATTATTATTATTATTATTATTATTATGTAGTAATAAGCATGGCTTGGGGTTATCATTGATTTTATAGGAAATTAAGCAGTGAAATATTCTTAAGATTTGGGATTACCATGAACAATGCAACTAAGGTATTAGCTTTATATAAATGCCTCTTGCTCTTTAAATCTTAAACAATTCATGTGACAATAATTACAGGGATTTTATAGTCACTATAAAAGTATTATAATCAAATTTATCTCCAAAAGTTCAGAGTTGGCTCACATGGATCCCTCTTAGTGATTGTTGAAAAGATCAATGTTGAAATTTTTGCAAATTGTTTTCACATCAAATAAAATATGACATAATGAACCTAGACATGTACTTGATTAACATGGGAGGGTTTTGAAACTCAAAAATAAGTCGAAGATGGCCCTCACTAAAAGTGAAAGCATTTGGATCTTGAAAGAAGCCAAACAAGGGTATATTCTTAATTAATTATGGGGTGGAGCTTCACATGTAACTAATATATCAACATAACACACTTATATCAATCCAATAAGTAGTATAGTGAAATAAAAAAGAGGAAAGTAGAAAACTCAAGTAGGGCCACATAATTCTATAAATAACAAAGGATGTGATAGGACTCTGCTAGATGTCATGGAAATAAACCATAGAATCAAGTTAGGGGAGTGAGAAGATATGAAAAAGGTAAACTATGTAGTTGTTAGTGGTGAGACTTATCAAGTTCAAATATTAGTTTTAAGGACACAAACTTCTAATGTAGGTTATATAACACTATCAATATGAAAAAATAACAACCCTACTAGCCAAAACCTAGTGGGCAAGTGCCAAGACTTGACCAATACAAAATAGAAAACATTGAATCCATGTTTAAGTGTATCTAAATGAACTAACATTAATGACTTTTACTCTTCTAATAAATATTTCCTTCTAGACTAAGAAATATTTTACTTGATGATTTAGTATTTATGTTGCTTGGTTAATGGAAAGTACATATGCCTTGCTAGTAATTTTTTGAGATTGTCTTTCTAGATTAATCACATGATTAGTTTTTTGGTCGATGTTTCAAACCAACTAATATGGTTCATCCTCAGGAAAAAGATGAAAAATATAATCTATCCACGTGTTTAAATAGTTGAGATGCATCAAGTTCCAAATATAAACATAAAAATTGTCAACATTGTAGGTGATGAGAAATATTTTAAAATTTGTGAGACTAGCTTTCTCATTGATGAAGGCAACAAAAATATGATGATCAATGTGAAAAAAATGTTGAAAATTTTGATTCAAATTGGATCATTATATTTTTTTTCATCCATATCGATGCATTCAAAGTGGAAAAAGTGGAGGAACCAAATCATGGGACCATTTTTATTGGCGAGACCTAGTTGGGTGAAACGAGGTTTGAAACCTTCTGGGAGCGTTTTGAGGCATCAAATGATTTTTTTTTGGGTAAGACTTGGAACTTTAGCGCTGCACCTTTTCATTCCATTCTACACACATATATCTTTTCAACAGCACAAGAAGCGCATCAATCGAAGTTTGTATGCAAATGCTGTGCCACTCAGAAGTTGACCATCATGTTTTCACACCTATAATTTGGGAGGATGCCATGTCAGCCCCCATTATTCATGGAAAAAGGGGCTAGCCATGAAATTATGATGTAAAAGACTCTAGAAGAGTCTATATAGTAACTCTATTTAAGAGTTTATAAAGTCAAACTAAACCACTAGTAGGCTATCGGGCTATGTTATAATCGGGCCACTAGGAGGAAGAGAATCTGATTCTTTTGAGTGCATTTTTTCCATAGCTGAGAAAAAATAGCCAAGAGGGATAAGAGGTAGAGCACACACAAAGGATTTGTGCACTGTAATAGCCTAGAGTGAACAGACCATACTTCTTTGTGCCTACAACCATATTTCCAGACAGAAAAAGAGAGTGAAGTGGCCTCACCTTCTAGCTATGATGTCTCCCAAAAGGGTTTCCTAGAGCATATATTATGTCTTATGTGTGTGAGATATTTTGATTTTTTCATTCCCTATTTTTCTCCATAATTTCCATTAACATGCATGAAATAATTACCGTAAAATCTACAAATCTAGTGGTTTAGTAAAATTGTAATAGTGTAGAATTTTTAATTTTTAATATAATATTATCAGATTTGTTGTGATGAACTGCCCAGTGGAATATACACGACAGTTTATGGATCAAATTTGCATCAATATTTTGTCAATATATTTGACACTATGAATATCGATGTCACTTCAATGTCAAAGTATTCAATGCTAATACAAAATATAGTGCCATGATGCATTTTATTACCATCATTCAATGTCACCAAAGTGTAATATTTACCCCATAAATACTAAAAAATTAATTATTGTATTATATTTATTATAAGATTCATAGAATTTGATATCTAGGGGAATCTCACATCATAACTATGTTACCATAGAGTTGTGTAAGCATCGTACATGTCTATGTTCGTAGGTTGAGGAGAAATGGGGTGGGAGTCAACATTCTTACACATGGAGGCCTAAGAAATTATTGGAAGGTTCATAAAAGTGGAATATTGTCACTTTGGTGTATGGGGATGGAGGTGGATTTCGTTCATAGTTATAATGGGTTATGGCCACCATGGCTTGAAAAACTAGCTTTCACCCCATGTGGCTTAATTTTATGAAGGATGTAATTCAATGATATGTTGTTAGAATGAGGAAAATAATGTATCATTGAAATGGTATCCACGAGTGCTATGAAAATATCGAATAAAAAATCTAATTTGATATTGTGAACTATTGATTCAACTACCTAGAAAATATCTTATGCAAATTACCCAAGCGACACTTTTCAAACTAATTAAGAGACAATATGAAAAATCTAAGTGAATCATTCGATATCAAAATGGGGAAATTTTGAAAATATATATAACACATCAATAACACCTTTTAAACCATGTTCTTCTACAATCAAATTGTTTCCTTGAAACTAGAGTTGATCTCATGAAAGTTCATTCTCAAGAACTTCGGCTCAAAATTAGTCATGATATACCCACGATATGCTGCCATTGGAATAGTCCTAAATAATGATAATTCATCACCAAGCCATATTTTCTTGTTAGTTCATAATAGAATATTATCAATGAAATCACAACTATGGAAGTCCCCCTAAGAGACTCTCAATTTGTGCCTTTATAAACTAGGCATATGCACCTAGAATTAGGAAAGTAAGTGATTGTTAGAAATATTACTCCAATAACAATAGAGTATGGCCATTACGTTTTCTAAAATTTCATAATAACCCTTTTCATATTCGATCTAATACATGATTGAAATGGAATCCACCCAATAACTAGTGAAAGGGGTGAACATTGAATATTTTTGGTGTGTTTTTGCAAATAGTTGTTATTCTTTGCAAACTAAATTTATCAAGAAGAATAAACGCAAATGCATGTATTATTACACCAATGTAGCTAGAAATTTGAATTCCCCTTCATGATCTTCTACAACAAAGAAAGCCAATAGACTATTACAAATATAAGTTTCCTTCTTATTCTTTAAGCAATTTAATTGTTGTTGAGAATTAGGCTACCATGCTCAACAATGAATTGAATATGTGCATAAAGGATTTTACTATCAATATTAACCACAGAATTAACAATGTTATGCTAACCCTTTTCATAGTTGATATTTAACTTTTCATCGTGTTTTCATTTGCTAAACTATATTTAACAAATAATCCAAGCATAGGTGTAGATAGCCATAAGCATGCATCAAAGAAAATCTGTAATCACAAGAATATACTTGAAAGGAACAATTGTATTAGTGTATCCTTCCTTGTTATTTCTCGATATTTTCTACATTTATATTTGTGCCATATGTTGTAATCTCCATAATTAAAACATTTCAATATAAATTACAATAATTTGTAATTTTATATATTTTGTTAAGCTTCCATCTATTACTACATTAGGACACCCTCACAAGTGTCTTATGTTGTTGATTTCATGAGATTTCTCTCTTAAAATCTCTAAACTTGAGTAGTTTTCTTAATTTCTCCTTCAAACAAATGATTTTTCTAGCTTAGTTGTGGCATATCAGATGCTCCACCTTCACCTCTTAAAGAGATTGATGCACTTGTGGATGATACAATTTGATCCCAAGATGTTCTTTTGATATTCTATGTATTGGTTTTCTTACTTGGATGTAGTGTTATATATATATTGGGTCATGCCATGAAAGTGGTAATTTCTAAATGAGATATTATAACACTTCATAGAATTATAGTTTTATTATCTAGGGCATCATATCATGTGGGATATGGATTTCCTTGAGAAGTGTTGTCACTTAACATGTTAGTTTGTACAACTGGAAAATTGGTTAAGGTACGATCTTCCATATCCCAACCATAATTAACATATTTTTCTTCCTTACTTCACTCCATCCAATCGATAAAAAATCCATCCCATTTTCATGTTTAACTTGTCAAATATCACCAACAAGGTTTAAATAATGAAAAAACTAAGTCATTAAATCCTAAAAGGCCAAGAGGTCAACAACCAATAAAGTTAAAAAACAATAAAATGTAAAGCTTAAGTGATTTCCACCTCACTATGAGGCTAATGCTCCTAGTCCCATGTGTTGAATACTAAGAGGGGAGTGAATCAATATCCTTCTTTCCAAAAAGAAAATTTTCACCTCAAACCTTATTCCTTATAAATCTATGGATAACATAAAAACATCACATAAGTAAATGAACACCATAAATTTAACGTGGGAACCCATAAAGGGAAAAGGCCACAAATAATTATTCCTTTATTTAAGTGATTTTTGTAGGTACCCACCTAAAGCATGACCTAAAGTTAGAGAATTTGCAAGTACCCACTTGCAAGAGATAATTATACTTTTTTTTTAATTTTTCAGGATCTGATTTATTGGAGACAACTATCCCCAAAATTTAGTAGGCACCCAACTACTGGGAACACCAATCCCTAAAAAGTTTTGTTAAAGCATTTAGCTCTTTCCTTTCTTCGCTTTGTACATGTACTAGCAACTTCTATTTCTAGAAAATGCTTTTTATATATTACCCACACTATTTTTCTCACACATTCACTGATATATCACTCCGATTGTACCCTCTACTCCCACTTCCTTTATTATCTAATATTCTTGTTAATATTTTTCTTCCTTCACCACACTATCACCAAAATCTACAATTATTTCTCTTATATATTCATGGCCTAGGCCATTTCTTTACCTTAGGTATAGGTTCGTGTTTTTACCCATCGAAATTTTTGATTGACCAAATATGTAAATCATCCCCTGTAAACATTTTACTTTGGAAATGATGGAGGGGCACATAACACCTTTACTTAATGTCATGACCAAGGGGTAGGATAATAGGCCTATATACCTTTTCACTTATATTTAGTATCTGGTTCTTTTGATAATCATTCAAAATGTGTGCACAACATACCCCAAATGGTTAGATCGGATGGATAAGACTTTTCCGCATAGAAATACAACCACTTCAGAACTAGGACCAACCTACCCTTACCATTGAATCGAGATCTATGCTTAGGCTTGTACAATGCACTGCTCATCCCCAGAGGGCTGAATGGTCAAATAACAAACTGTACCATGAATTTGAATATTTTGTCACAGTGGAAGCTTGACCAACTCCCTCAATCTGGTGATTCATTTTTTATAATGCACACCTGCATACCACACCCTTGGAGGGGAAAATTCTTGAATCAACTACATAACCCTAGATAACGTTGAAGTTCCACTATTTTCTCAGTGTCCCTTGCTTTGAATTACCAATTCCTACTCAGTCTCCCCCTTTGACATCAATGGAAAAGGAATTTAGCTAATCATTCTCACAAGTGAGATTGACAGTAAGTATAACCAAACTACTTGTACTAGGACACACTAATGGTCATTATCAGAGCCAAGTTCTTGCCATAATTTAAGATATTAGGGTCCTAATGCCACTAACCAGTGAAATAAATAAGAAGAGAAATTAAGAATGCACACTTTTTCATTTCATCATCTTTTGAGTGCAAATCTCTTCTCCTAAACACATGCTACATTTGTAGAGCCTGTAGCCCCCCTAAGTTGATTCTATATCCTTCTCTCTAAATATTTTGACATACAACTATCCCTACCATATGTAATTTCCCTTTTTCCAAACACTGGGGAAGGAGAGTCTCTTAGTAGCAGGGGTTACAAATTGAAATTAATTATGGACAATGAGAGAATTATTGAATTAAATTGACTAAAGAATAAATAAATTTTATAAATAAATTTAACAAAAGAATAAAAACCAATGGTATTTTGATATTCCATGATTATTAAAGGAGATGAGAGATCACTCCTTAAGCAGGCATTGGAATTATTACTTTGTTGTTGTTGAGTTGATCTCTTGAAGCTTGTCTAGGTAACATCCCACATTATGTAGAGGGTTAGTTTTGGTGGTTAGTGGTCTAGCCTAGCGAATCTAGTTAGGAGGGGTTTCGATATTGAGAGATATACCCTAGCCACTTGAATAGGAGGGATCAAATAAAATTTGCTCATTGGGCCTAACATGGATATCACGAGGAAAACTTAGTTAGATCTCTCACAGGAGGCATAACATTGGAGGAGTCATTATCAACCATACAGATATTTGTTGGTGGTTTTATTAGGTTCTTAGAACCATATTTGGCATGTATTTTCAGATCCGGATTTTATATAATAAGGCTAATATTTGCTGCATATGTCTCATGTTTATTTTGAATTGTTGGATTTTTGGATTCTCATATTGCAAAATCTACTTGTTGTGCCAAAATTTAATGGTGTAAATTGTGTAGTTTTATTGGTTTTTAAATAACAAAAATTATGGTGCAAAATTCCGTAATTTTTAGTCAATTTATTTTTTTGGATATTATAGTGGTATCAGGACTAGTTTTCTTGCTAGCCTAAGGGTTTAAAGGGTAATTTCATCATTTTCTGGATTTGTGTTTGTGGCAAACAAAATTCTCTTGCTAGGATGGAATTATTTTGTTGTGTCAATTTATCTTGTTGTGCCAAAATTATTTTGTTGAGAAAAATCTATTTTGTTGTGCTGAATTTCTCTTATTGGGTTGAATTTCTCTTATTGAGCTGAATTTATCTTGTTGGGACAAAATTATTTTTCTAGGTGAATTTCTCTTGTGGGGCCAAAATTATTTTTCTAGATGAATTTATCTTGTTGCACCAAATTTCTCTTTTTTGGGCTAAAATTATTTTGGTGGGATAAATTTATCTTGCTATGCTAAATTTCTCTTTTGTCGAAATTATTTTGCTAGATCGAATTTATCTTGTTGTTCCAAATTTATCTTGCTAGGCCAAAATTATTTTCTTGGGCCAAATTTATCATATTGTGTCGAATTTCTCTTGCTAGGAAAAAATTGTTCTACTGTGCTGAATTTATCTTGTTGTGTCAAATTTCTCTAAACGTCAAATAAAATTATGTTAGGTTGAATTTATTTCTTGATAGGTTGAATTATCGCAACAACTGAATTTATTGGTAGAGAGGTTGAATTATTGAAACAATTGAATTTATTTGTGAAGAGGCGTATTATTAATAAAATTGGTTGGGTTCCTTGCTATGGAATTTCTTAACAAAAAAATTGTGATTTACCGATCGTCCATTTTATGTTGGAATTTATTAAACATTTTGGAAAAATTACTTATGGAGATTTTATGAAGGAATTCAATAAAAATAAATAAATGAATTAAATTAAAGGGATTGGCATGTTCATTGTTTGTAAAGGTTGAATTTTAAATATTCTCCACTTGATGCGAGCTAATGATAGTAGGAGCACCTTCCTGGAGTCCCCTCAATGTATGAATGTGGTCGTTCTACTTAAAGCTCATATATAGATCCTAGAAATCCATTGTGATAGGGCCCAATGTGCAAAGCCATTCAACACCAAGGACAATGTCATAACCACACATTTCAGTGGAAATATGTGGGTCTTTAGGTGGTATTCTCCCATATAAAGCTTAATATTTTCATAGCGTATTTCACTTTTCATGGTCCGCCCATCAATGATAAGGACTTGGAAATTAGATACCACCAGTACAAAGCAACGAATAACTTCTACAACTCTCTTATGGATAAAGTTATGAGTGCTACCATTATCAATCAATGCCACTACTAGCTAATGTTTAATAAAGCCTCAGATTTTGAAATTCTGAGGTGAAGAAATGCCATCCAAGGCATGTAGTGATATAACCAACGCATCGAGCGTAGCTATGAGATAATTTTTAGTTTGGGTTTCACCCTCTTCTTCCTCAGTAACCTCGAGGGATGGAGATTCATCTATTGAGGTGTTATCAGTAGCATCAATTTGAAACAATTTTGGTTCCTTGCATTTATGTCCAGGGGAGTACATCTCATCACAGTAGTAACACATTAATTGTTTTATTCTTTTGGGCATTTCTATTGGTGACACCTTTTGAACCTCAGGTGTTTGGGTGGGGCACTGAACTTGGGTGGGACATGCCTTGGTGATGAAATTTGGATGATTGGGCTGGCCATTTAACGAAATTTCCACATCTAAGGACTTGTGGTATGCATCCAACGAAGTAGTTGTGTGGTACATCTGGACATGAGCTTGTATGGCTTCTTTTAGGCCACTGATGAAACATTCCAAGTAGACGTAATCTTCTAGGTCGTTAGTTATAATGGCCAATTGTTCAAAGGATGCAATGTATTCCTTTACTATACATGTTGCCCAGATCTTAGTGAGACGAACCAAAAAATTAGAGTCCCGGTCAAAGTGATCACATATGGATTTCAAGAATATGTTCCAAGTTTCTCTTCCTAGAGTTGTTATGCTATTCAAAAATCCCCCATTTATTGGTTTAATAGTTAATGTTCTATTAGTAAATGGGCACCCTTTATTAAAAAAAACCTCCAAGAAAGATTTAGCACTTAGGCACTTTATTTTAAAATTTTAGAAATAAATCAAGATATGAGGTTAAAACCCTTCCAGACTAGAAATTCTCGCCTTTTCGCATACCGTTGGACCAAGTGTGTTAAAGGGTTAATTAACAAACAAAATCTGTGAATTGAGATAGAAGGGATCACCGTATTTAACTTAGATATCATTAGACTTTTCATTCAAAGATAAGACTTAAGGCATTTCCTATAAAATCAAGGGCTTATCGCAATCGCATATCGGCTTTCAAAAAATATGCAAGTCACAAATCATGTCGTAATATGAAAAATTTGAAATGTGATATCACGGTAGAGCGATTCAATACTTATCGCGATACTTTACTTAAAATCCAATCTTATGAACTGCGAGAGTTCGTGAAGTGTGATAGAACCTAGACCCGATAAAAGAAAATGTTATAAATTGTAAGTTAAGTCTGACACTTAGTGAAAAGCACTTTATCAAATAATTACTCATTTAGGAAAACTACACTCTAAACGATAAAGAATATGCCACTCATTTCACATCTCGCATCCCACAGAATATTAAAAAAACTCTAGGAAAATGCACAACCAAAAATGTGATAGTGCAATTTGCGATATTGCGATAATCTTATTGCAATCACAAAATCGACGTTCCCACAGTTTAAACTTGCCACCTTAAAGTTTTCCTTTCCCGTTTGTGATGCGGTAGTTTAATGAGTAATAAAGGCAGCAATAAGAGACCTTACTAGCTATTTAATAAGTTTAATGTGATTTATGTTAAAGAGTGACTCGATGTGATACAATATCTTTTCATCTGCATTTTGAATAAAATCTCCTTCCTTGTCATCTTTTTTAGGTTAACTATATCATTTAATTCTCACTTTCATTCTCACTTGTGTTATCCGATAACTTCCATTTTTTCTCCATTTCAAGAAACCGCCGCAGAGAACATCGTTAGAGAGAATGGTGAAGAAGGGAAAGGTGATTGCATCTGAGAAATCAGACATGGTGTCAATTTTCTCTGATGCCACATGCAGCAAGGATGGCAAAACCATGACATGGGAGGCCATGTATAACTTGTTAGAAGAAGAACAACCCAGTCCACTTGTAACAATGGCCAGGACTAATGCGCAGGAGTCATCTGAAGCCTCCTATTTCGAAACAACATGTTCATTCCTACACTAAATAGCTGTAAGACCAAAGATAATACCATACATGGATATGGTCAAATGGGTAATTAATGAAGTAGACATCTTAGACAGAACCTTCAATAATAATAGGCAAGAGGTCTTGGGGTCTTTCTCAGTAGACATCCTATGACTAATATACCAATTACCAGAGCCTTAAAATATCTACAACAAATAGTTCCTTGAGAAATTCGCCAAAGAAAATGAGGACCCATCAGATGTTACGCAAACCTAGAAATTAAGTGGAGGAAAACTCAAACAGGATAAAACTGGTATGTACTCAACGACATCCATTTCCCCCCCTCATAGTTTCGCAACAATAATGATATGTAGGTTATTCGGTAGACCCGATAGCGCCAAGTTTTCCATGGAATGGCTCTCGTTAATAGATGTAGCAGTGAATGAAACAATAATGAACTGGGCTCGAATTTTATCAGATAATTTGGCAAAGGCCATTATAGAATATAGAAGGAAAAGAAGTCATTCTTTAAGGATTTTCCCCCCTTTCTTCATGAGTGATTTTGTTATAGGTGTAATATTTTTTTGTTCTCAATTTCCAAATATGGGATGGAAGTGTATTGTACATAACCCACTTCCCATCCATATATGCCATAAAATTATGTGGGAATATCAATTCCACCCCCATTTTTATAAAATATGTTAAGGGGTTATGCTACCTGTTCATAAAGCAGTGTTCGATAAAGCTACTCCAAGGTTTTCTAAAGAGGCCGAAGTAGATATCTTGCCAATAGCCATATGGTTTGGGGAAGATACATTCACCTACATTAGAGTTTTTGGGAGCATTGCTTCATCACATGTCCTATATTATGTCCCTCACAAACTAAGGGCTAGAGAAATAACTTACCAACCAGCAGGGGAAGTTGGATTGAGCAAAGGACTGAAAAACAGAATAAGGTCATTTGGCCTACATTCCCATTACAATGTGATGCCTTTTCACTACATGATTATGGACATGCATTAAAATAACCAGTGATTATGTCTCTAAAGTTAGCTACAATTCCGTGAAGGCAATACGACCCAAATGGCACTGTTAAGGAATTTACTACTATGGTAAAAGTAAAATAGTTCACCCACAAAGAGGACACCTTTTATGACCTATTCCTATAGGCAGAAACATTTTCACAAGGTTTGCATATGGAATCACTACTTTTGACCCCAGAAGATGTTGATTCTTTCCATGTGTACAGAAAAAAGAGATTATTAGAGGTCCCATTGGACCTACTGCAGATTGAACCAATAAGGGAGCCAACTCCCAGCGTAAGCTTTGAGGGAAGCTCCAAATAAAACTCTGAAGAAGAAACCCAAGAGAGGTCGACTCATGAGTCAGAGGACTCAGACCGGAAGTCTCAAAATGGGGTAGGAAACACAAATAAAGAGTCTGAAAAAGACACATCTGGAAGTACAAAGGAGATGACCAAGTAGGCCTTAGAAAAGAAACAGTCAGAGGTTGCTTCTACTTCAACTTAGTTAGGTAAAGGTCCAATCATTGACCTGGAACAAGAATTGTAGAAGTTCAATAAAAAGCTCCACATAGACACAAACCCTGAGAAAACATTTGAAATGTAAAATCCCAAGCAAACCCAACATAAAGCAAATCCAGAAACAACAGGGGAAGTAGCTACAGGCACTCAGGACATTGATATCATTCCTACTATTCCTACTTTAGAAACTGTCTTCAGAATTGATAAAATACCTCTGTTAGATGTATTTATACAGTCCTACCCACAAGGTTGTACTCAAAAGACAAAGGAAGAAAAGGAAAATGGACGACATGGCAGTTACGACTTCGAAAATGAACCAATGGATATTGTATGGAAGGACTAACCTATCGACCCTTCTAACAATCTCACAAAGCTATCGCAGTTCATAGGAGCCTATGCCACAATGACTATTGACAAGGTGACAGAGGTCGAGATGCTGCTGAAATAAAAGGAACAGAAAATTATGCTACTAGAAAAACAATTAGCCTAAGAAAAATCTAATCAGCAAGCAGAATTACAAGTAGCTGAGCTTCAAATATAATTCAAACAAATCATGATACAACACCAATCCCATTTAGTATAAAAGTATTCGCAAATATAAGCCATGACAGATAAATTTTATAGATAATCCGCAAATCAACGAATTCATCAAAGAAGCACTCAGCCTCAATTCCCTACTAATGTAGCAAAAGGAAGTATTTTGCCAGAAAATCTCACAAATAAATCCTTATTGGGAGACCAGTGATGAATTAACAAACCAAGTTATTGATATGATATCTGAGTATGACGAAACCCACAAAAGGGTTTCTAAATTTATCACTTGGCAAGAATCAGAGGATGGAAGAAAGATTGACCTACCAAAGCTGGAAGAGTCTCATAAAGGTATTCTATTTATGGATTGGGATTCTCGGTTGAAATAGGCAAAAAGGGCAACAAAAATAGAAGAAACAACAAAAAACATCATAATAGAAGTCATTAATGAAAATATTCATGGCGCCAATCTTGTCAATGAGTGTGTACTAGGCTTTCTTCTGAATGTCAAACAACTATAGCACTAGTGGAAAAAGGCAGCGCAGGAAAAGGAGGAGGCAATCAAACAGTTAAACAAGTTGAATTGGGAAGCATTTTGGCAGTTTCTAGTAAAACCACACAGCCAGTGGATGACTCTGAGGTGTTTAACAACCTCTACACAAAAGATGGTGCCAACACTGACAAATGCCATATTTGCTGGACAGTTAAAATTTTCAATTGGCCAGCCGCCTCAGCTTAAGCCAATGACTGATATTTGTGACCTTAGAGATCAAGTTCAAAGAAGTTAGTCATTAATTTATTTTTCTTTTAGTTTTATTTTTGCATATTATGAGGAAGGTTGCTTGAAACCTCCTTTTCTATTTTTGTGATAATCTATTTTGAGACATATAGTTTAGTATTTAAACCCCTCTCATGCATTTAGAGAAGGGTCCATAAATTTTATCAAAAAAAATTTCAAGACATTACACTTCTGTACTTTTGAGGAGGTTTTGATTAAATTAATGGAACATGATCTATTTTTCTTTAAATATCTAGCGTGCTCTACTAAAATGCACTTTTGTACTCTTAGAATGTGTTGGATTGAATGAGATTGAGTCATTATTGTTGAAGCACATGAGCAAGACTTATCATATATAGTACTTTTATCATATGATTAGGTTTTATTTATGTATTAAGCAATGATTCTTCTTTCAATTGTTTTGTGTATCAAAGTAAGAATTATAGTTTCGCATTATTTCACTTTTGTATGATGTTATCTCTGATTCCATTTTGAATACAAGAACGATTTTTATATGCGATATATTCATCATAATTGTTTTGTCTAACTATTTATCTAAAACAATTATCTTTAAAAGATTTCATTTCTTTTGGCAATTGAATGATCTTTATTACCAATTGTTGTAAGACATCATTGTATATCACATATCATATTTTATTCTTGGGTATATTATAGTTAGACAATGTTATATTAAAGAGATATGCATGTGTTTAGTAGTTATATTAAATTACATTTAGCTTAATAATTTCCTGTTACATTATATATTATTCCATCAACTTTATCAAATCAACCCTTTCTGGGAAACTGGTCCCATTATCCCCAGTTGGAGCCACTATACCAAATAGAAAAGGAGTTGCTTTCAAGGTCCGAACTGGTGGTTTTCCCCCATGTTTTCGCAGTGATTTTCAAGGCTTCAACATTTTGGCGCTAGAAGGAGGGCCTAACTATGAATGGCAAGCAAATCTAAATCATTAAGCCATTCTAAGAGTAAAACTCCCTCGCCATCACCTCCAACTTCTTTGTCGCATTCTAAATCCCCAAATCCTAGGTGTGAAGTTGTAAAGAAAAACTTAGAATCCACTACTGTGATTCCAAAGAAATCAGATCAATCTTGTTCTACAGAAACTCCTGAAGTTCAGTCTTTAATCCATAAACTCTAGGGGATTTCTTTATCTCAAGAAGAATATGAGTTATCCCAAGCTAGTGTTTCTTCTTAGTTTCCTTCCTCTCAAAGGTTAACTAGATCATAGAGCGAAAAATTTGGGATCCCCCCATTTGAATTCCCTCTACCAAACCCTCAAAGGAAAACTAAGAAAACACAATCTGAAACTCATAGTGAGATTCTATCATCATCACTTGAAACACCTTCATTCATTCCATCATCTTCCTCAAAAGATCAATCCTCCCCCTCACCACTCCAGATTGTGATTTACACTGGTACTGGAGAACAAGCCTCCTCTACCTAATCACCTTCAACTACTGGAACTTCTTCCTCTACACAGATACCGATGATGGCTCAAAGACCATGGAAAAATCTAGGAGTTATTCGAATGGCAGGACCATTACATCCACTACCTACACATCTAATGAAATGGTTGCCAAAATTTAACCCTGATGATGGTCTTCTTGCTGAAGGACACATAAACAACTTCATGTTGTCCATAAATCTAGATGCAGTGGTAGAAGAAGATGCAATTGTAAGATTATTCCCTTACACCTTACAAGGATCAATACGATCATGGTATTCTTCATTACCATCTGGTTCCATTAATAGTTTGGATGCTTTTCAAGAGAAGTTCATAACCAAGTTGGGAGATGACCGATCAACAGCTACTCTTCTCAATGATCTCTCCAACTTGAAAGTTGAATCTAGAGAACCAATTAAGGACTTCAATTCACGTTTTAATAAGTTATATAATAAAATCCCAACGTCATCAAAGCCCAGTGATGAAGTCCAAAATGAATGGTACATTTCTGCTCTTCCCTCAAACACAGCTATTATTTTCGATAGGGCTGCCAAACTGACTTTTGCAGAAAACATGAAAGAATCCATAGCTGTAGAAAAATGCATTTTAGCTTTAGAGAAAAATAATGCATTAGAAGAACAAAAGTCCAAGAAGGTGACCTTTATGGAGGAACCCAAGAAAAAAGCACCTAAAAATCCTTTTGATCTTGAAGGACTACAAAAGGTCCTTAAAACTATGTCCAATGAAATGGTCGACATCAAAAAACAGGTAGCTGAGACTTATTCAAGGAAAGACTATAGACCTTAAAAAATAAATCCTTCCTTTGTTCCTAAACCTCCAAACACAATATCAAATGTTGAATCAGATGCGGAGGAAGAAGAAATCTCAATAGCTGAAGAAAAAATTGATGATAAAGAAGTAGTTGAATTACAAGGGATGTGGGATTTCATTCTTCCTAATGAAGAATCACAAGAAGCATTACGTGTCGCAAATAGGAGTAGAAGAACTATAGATTTGTGACAAATAAATCAAAAATAGAAATCGTCAACTCCAGCTCCCAAATATAAAGAAATAGGTAGGAAATCTTCCACCCAAATCCACTCAAACCACTCCTCAATCAAATTCTTCACTTTCAGCTAAAACCTTGCTAGTCTTTAATGAAATGGAATACAACATCATTGAAGATATGAAATACTAGGGATAATATTACATTCCATGAGCTTAGAAAGTTAAAATATAAACATAAGCTATTTCTCAAAGAACTAAAAGCAGACCCTACTTCTCCTCTCCCCGCTGTTGTAATATCACATGCCGCTCAAGAAATTGGAAGGCCTCCTACTACTTCATTAGACAAAATTATTTCAACTGATATTGCTCTAATAGGAGGAAGATCCAAATCCCATAACCTCCATTTCTTTTGACTTTTGAAGTTTTCAATAAAAATCTACACAATTGTTTAGTTGATTCTCGAGCTTCGTCCAACATTCTACCAAAAATAGTTTGTGCAAAATTGAATGTATAACCCGAAAATCTATTGTTTCATCGTGAAATTAGATCAATCTCAAGTCAAAGTTATAGGAGAACTCAATCAAGTCACTATTAGACTCTCATCAAACCCAAAAGTATGTCAAGTGATTGACATTATTTTGGCTAATATCTCGCAATTCTATGGCTTGAACCTTAGCAGAGACTGGTCAGAAAAGCTTCATGGCTATTTCACAACCGACTGATCCCATATGTGCCTTCCTTATAATGGTAGGCCGAATCAAATAATGGTTGACCGTGAGAAACATCAAAAGTATATCGTCATAGAACTGGAGGGAGAAAATGAGTCCGTCGCATACAACATCAATATCATTGGAATTTATTCAGTTGAATCATTTCTAAGCAATTTTAATGCAAACACATCACCCATCTTGGAAAATTTTGTTATATCGCAAGTTGAAAATTATTCTCAAACAGATTCTTCTAAATGTATAAATTTTGTAGATAGACCTATAGTTCAGTCTTTATTTTGGAAATTATATTTTGATGGATCTAAATCTAACGATGGAGCTGGAGCAAGATACACATTAGTTATCCCAGAAGGGGAAAAAACTATGTTATCATGTAAAATTGAACTCGAATGCACAAATAACACTATCGAATATGAATCCCGGATGCGGGTGGTTTTAATACATAGTAGGTCCGTGGCTCGTCATAAGGGCATGTGTCCGCCCGGACGAGCCAGGTATACCAGGACAATTAGCATATGGTATAGCAGTGTGAAGCATTTAATTTCGGAGGCGTTGGTTTATTGTAGTCGAGTCCTTCTGGCATTTACTGCCCTTCTTGGTAACCGGAAAATGGCGCTACATAGCCATGGCTTCTCTGTCATTCTCCCGCAGTTTGTGTTGGCTCATGCTCTGGTTCTGAGGGAGGTTGTGGTGGCTCACTCTCTGGTTCTGAGGGAGGTTGCGAGGGGGTATTCCTACAATTTGAACAATTCGGGGATGTATGGCATCTCTGTCATTCTCCCGCAGTCTGGCATAAGGATTGGGTGCTCGGAGGTGGTGTGGGCTCATTCCCTGGTTCCGAGGGAGGCTGCGAGGGGGTATACCTGCTACTCGCACAATTCAAGGATGCAGCGAGAGCGCCAACGAGGGATAAGTCGGCGCGGGAGTTCCAGAGGCCGGGCATCGTCTCAGAGGCAAGCCCCCTCCCCCTCCTCCTCAATCGAGGTTTCTTCCGACCGCAGGCGCTCCAGGGGACGGGCAGTTGGCAGAGGTAGAGTAGCGGAAAACTGAGAAATGATGGAATGTGGGCACTCTGCGCATCCCATGGTGAGATATCGTATTCCATGTACTCTGTCAAATTCTACTTTCTTTGTAACGGTTTCGGTGGAGCACTGCAGCAATCCTCGAGGCCAAGATGATGCTCTTCAAGCCAGCCCTCCGCGGATTCCTGGGTTGGCTCCCACAGTAGATATGCAAGTTCCCGCCATTGATATGCTGCGCCCTGTTCAAGACAACTTCTCCCCAGATCCTGGGGCAGGCCCAAGTGAACCTGTGTAGCATAACATTCTCACCGAACTGGACATCCACAAGCTTCCCAGATGCAAAACGGAGGAAGATCCGCACACCACTGATGATGACTAGTTCACTCTGCAACTCGCCTCAGGTTTCTGAGAAAGGAATTTTTTCACTGTCTGCTCTCACCGCTATCTTATATGTGTCAGGTCTTTGTCATTATGTAATTATGTCTTTCTCTGTTACAGTGACGGCTATCCATAGTTGTTCCAGTCTCTATGTGTCTCAGTTTCGGCTAATCATGTATGTTCAGTGTCGGTCTCATGAATGTCGATTTGGTTCAAGTGTCAGTCTTATGTAATTTTGGAGATGATTATTCCTGAGCTTACTGTCAGTCCTTTGACAGGAATCACAGGGCTTCAGCTCTGTTGTACCACTGATGATGTAATTTTTTCCTTTTTTGTAATATAATAGCATAGTCTTATTCAGAAAAAAAAACACTATCGAATATGAAGCATTAGTCCAAGGGCTTTATAAAGCCATCGGCCTTGATATCAAATATCTTAAAGTGTTTGGAGATTTGGAAATTGTAATTAAACAAGTGAGGAGTACTATACATTGTCTCTCAGGACATTTAAAACATTATCAATCATTAGTCCAAGACCTCACCTTCCATTTTACAATGTTTAACATTTCCCCTATCCCAAGACTCCAAAATTCAAGTGTCAATATTTTGTCTAACATTGCATCCAAGATCATTCCACCAGGAGATTATAACCTCGATCACTTTTCTATTGAATTAATTTTTAGGCCTTCTATTCCTGAGAATATCACTAACTGGTGAGCCTTTAATAATAATCCGGATATCATAAAGTTTCTAACATCTGAAGGCTCTTACGATGACTAGATAATAGGTAAAGATCAACATGACAATCAACATAAACAAGAAATAACTGCAAATTCCATACCTAAATATGTGGTTAAGCTAGAAGACTTATATGATCTTAAGGACAAGTTCAAGAAATCCACTAACTCAAAACTTCAGAGTTCAAATTTGAGGTTTGAATTAGTTAATCTTGGAACTAACCTTAAACCTCAAAATATCAATCTAGGACTTGGTCTTACACCTAATGAAATACTAGCCTTTATTCATTTGTTAAATAAATACAAAAATGTCTTTGCTTGGAACTATGAAGATCTTAAGACATATGATACTTCCATCATTCAACATGCCATTCCCATGATATCCAGTGAAAAGCCTATACAACAGAAGTTGAGAAAGATTCATCTGAATTTAGAAAATCATATCAAATATGAAGTGAATAAAATTCTTAAAGCCAAAATATCTTTTCCTGTCAGGCATTCAAGGTGGATTTCTAACCTTGTTCCAATCAGGAAAAAAAATGGTGATATTCGGTTATGTATATACTTTCACAATCTCAACTTAGCTTGTCAGAAGGGCAAATTTCCATTACCTCCTATGGAACAAATAATGCAATCAGTTGCAGGCTCATAACTGATGTCTTTTCTAGATGGATTTTTAGGTTATGATCAAATTCTCGTACATCCAGATGACAGGATAAAAACCACATTTTGAACCAAATGGGGCACCTATGCCTACCAAAAGATGCCATTTGGGTTAATCAATGCTAGTGCAACATTTCAGAGAGACATGGACATAGCTTTCAAAGGTTTGGTGAATAGATGAGTGGTAATTTATTTAGATGACATAACTGTGTATTCAAAAAAGCGCAGTAATCATTTAAAGGATTTAAATCAAATCTTTGAGCATTGTCAGAGATATGGAATTTCTCTCAATCTCAAGAAATATTTCTTAGCTTTGAGTGAAGGAAAGATCCTTGGATTTATCGTATCCAAAGAAGGAATTCTTATTGATCCTGATAGGATAATAGAGATTTATGAAATCTCTTTACCTCATAATAAAAAATCCATGCAATATTTCCTAGGTTAGATAAATTTTGTCAAAAGATTTGTCCCTTACTTTTCATGAATTGTTTTAACCCTCCAATCTATGATTAATAAAAGTTATGTTTTTAAATGGGGACATATTGATCATGAAGATTTTAATTTAATAAAACAAGCAATCATAAATGCCCCCTCTTTAGCAACTGCAAATTTTTCTAATCATTTCATTTTATATACCTTTTCTTCCGAGACACCATATGCAGCTATATTGGCACAGGTCAATGATGAAAAAATCAAAGCACCAATTTCTTTTGTTAGCTCCAATTTGTAGGGGGCTAAATTAAATTATTCAGAATTTGAAAAACAAGCTTTCATTGTTTTCAAAGCAATAAAACATTTCCAACCCTTTCTTCTCAAGACTCACACTAAGGTAGTAGTCCCATTCTCAACAGTGATAAATTTACTAATGCAAAGAGAAGTAGGCAATAAAAGAGCAAATTGGGTAACAACATTGCAAGAATATGACATTGAGATCAGACTAGCTAAAATTGTTAAAGGTCAAGGTTTTTTCATAATGTTAGCAGGAACATACAACTTACGAGCACTACAAGATTCAGGTGATGATATACAAATATATGAGGTAAGCCTCAATGATACTAAATCTAAATATGTCAATATCATATTTTACTTAAAAAATGGATATGACCCTACGCAACTCAGCTATAAAAGAAAAAGGGCTTTGAGGATAAAAGCCAAGCATTATGAAATCATCAATGATGTGTTGTTTAGGAAAAATTATGATTCTACTTTGTTTAGATGCCTTGAAAAAACTAAGGCAAAAAAGGTTTTGCAGGAGCTCCATGATGGACCAGCCGGTGGACATTTTGGAGGAGACACAACAGCACATAAAATCTTGCATGTTGGCTATTATTTGCCAACTTTGTTCAAATATGCATAATGTAAAATTTGTCAAACAACTGCTGGAAGACAGAGGAAACCCGCATTACCATTACAGTCAGTCAACATTGAACAACCATTTGAATAATGGGGACTGGACATAATAGGTGAGATCATTCCTCACTCTTCAAAGCAACATAAGTATATCCTTATAGCAACTGATTACTTCACAAAATGGGTGGAAGCAATTCCACTTAAGGTATCCAATTCTGAAAAAATCATTGAATTTATTAACCATATTATTATTGACAAATTTTCTCTACCAACTGCCCTCATGTTTGACAATGCATCTTATTTCATGGGCAATGCTATGATAGAATTTTCTCTTAAAATAGGTTTTAAACTTAAATATTCTGTTAACTGTTATCCTCAGGGAAATGGTTTGGCCAAATTTACAAACAAAAATCTCATAAGAATCACCAAATGAACCATTGATGAAAGTTAGAAAAACTGGCACAAATCTTTAACATTTGCTCTATGGGCAGATCGAAAAACACAGAAGGCCTCAATAAGCACCTCTCCTTTTAATTTGGTCTCGGGGAAAGAGGTTGTTCTCCCTACAAATGTGGCTATTCCCTCTCCAACCTTCGTTAATTTATTGAAGAAACTCCTTCCTCTTCTATGCACTTAAGGCAATCACAAATCCTCAAGCTCGAAGAAGAAAGAGAGAAAGCCAAAATCACACATGCACATCATCAACAGTTAGTTAAATCTTCATTTGATGCAAATTCTGTACGTCCTAAATCTTTTTAGCTCGGAGACCTTGTATTGAAGTGGGATAAAGCACACGAGGAAAAAGGTAAGCATACCAAATTCCAAAGAATGTGGCTTGGCCAATTTCAGATTGCGGAACAAATCAACCCATCCACCTTTTTATTGCAAGATTTATCAGGTAAGAGAGATTCTCCACCTATTAATGGGAAGATTTTGAAGAAATATTTTTCATAGAAGATAACCTCTTCTATCCCTTGTAAACTATTGTCTTTACTTTTTTCTATGAAAAATAAAGTTAATAGCATTTACTTTTGGCCTTTACAATAATAATGTCTTTTATATTTTTACTTTTCACTTATATAAGTAGAGATTGTTGAGAAGATGATTTCCCATTTGAAACATAAGCTAAGTTCTATTACTCTGAACCCTGGTTGTTTTCCACCAAAATTACTTGTCATTTGCAAAACCTCAACTTTATAAATAAACCTTTGTTCTACCATCATTCAAGAAGAGTATCTTTAACAAAGCAAATATTCTCTGCAGATAAGCATCTTCAACTCTATAATTGTCATCCAAAAACTCTTAAGGAGTCAATGATTCTCCACATCTCGTAAAATTTTCTCTTTTTGGAGTGTAATTCTAAAATAAACTTAAACTTAAAGGATAAGAGGTCTCATCATGAGACGACTTACCATGATCATAGGGAAGTATAAACTGACATTACCAATACTGCATGTCAAAACAAGGTAATGGCTTGAGATTATTTTAATCAAGAGACAAGGGGTTTCATTACGATCCATCTTGTTCAATTGAATTACAACAGGTGAATGGCATTACCAATTTTGGCCACAAAACCAAGACAATGACCTTTAAGTAGAAAAAATGAAAATTTTAAAAACAAAAGGAAAAATAAACTGTTTAGAGAAGCAAAGAAAAAGAGTAAGTATACAAATCTGAATTTATCTATAAAAAATGCACTCTTATCTGGATGGGATACTGAATCATTTATAGTTAAAAGGTAGCTCTGTTGAGGCTATGGACACCTGCTAGCAGCAAAGGCTCTACCTGTGACAAATGAGTACATCAAAAAGATAATTTTCAAAAGCCCCCTGCTTTATCTATAAAACCAAGTAAAGATTGATGTAGACAAAGGAATTCTCATTTTGAAAAGGATAATCAAATGGATGATAATTAAGTGGATTTTGTTTTCTTATTCAAAGAAATGTTACTGATCTTAGATTTCATGTAATTCCTTTTTTCTGAACTATCTTTATTTTGGAAGTTTTAGAAATTTCAAAAAACTATCACAGATAACTGGTTCTTCCAGCAATTCACCAATTATTTTGCTATTCAACAACCCCCCGAACCCATTTATTGGTTTAATAGTTAATGTTCTATTAGTAAATTGGTACCCTTTATTTAAAAAAAAACTCCAAGAAATATTTAGCACTTAGGCTCTTTCTTTTAAACTTTTAGAAATAAATCAAGATATCAAGTCAAAACCTTTCAAGACTAGCAATCTCGCCTTTTCGCATAACATTGGACCAAGTGTGTTAAAGTTTTAACTAACAAACAAAATCTACGAATTGTGATAGAAGGGATCACTGTATTTAACTCAGATATCATTAGACTTTTCATTCAAAGTTAAGACCTAAGGAATTTCCTATAAAATCAAGTGCTTATCGCAATCGCATATTAACAAAAGGCACAACTCACAAAGCATGTCATAATATGTGAAATGCGATATCCCGGTAGAGTGAGTCAATTCTTATCATGACACTTTACTTAAAATCCAGTCTTATGAACTGCGAGAGTTCGTGAAGTGCGATAGAACCTGGACTCGATAAAAGAAAATGTTATAAATTGTAAGTTAAGTCTGACACTTAGTGAAAAGCACTTTATGAAATATTTACCCATTTAGGGAAAATATGCTCTAAATGATAAAGAAATATCTTGATCATTTCACATCTCACATCTCGTAGAATATTAAAAAAACTCTAGGAAAATGAAAAACCAAAAATGTGATAGTGCGATTTGCGATATTGCGATAATCTTATCGTAATGGAAAAATTAGCGTTCTCGTAGTTTAAAATCGCAACCTTAAAGTTTTTCTTTCTCGTTTGTGATGTGGTAGTTTACTGAGTAATAAAGGAAACGATAAGAGACCTTACTGGTTCTTTAATAAGTTTAATGGCATTTATGTTAAAGAGTGGCTCGACATGATACGATATCTTTTCATCTACATTTTGAATAAAAGCTCCTTTCTTGTCACCTTTTTAAGGTAAATTGTATCATTTAATTCTCACTGTCATTCTCGCTTGTGTTATCTGATAACTTCCATTTTTACTCCATTTCAGGAAACCTCCGCAAAGAACATTCTTAGAGAGAATGGTGAAGAAGGGAAAGGTGGATGCATCTAAGAAATCAGACATGATGTCGCTTTTCTCTAATACCACATATAGCAAGGACGGAGGAACCACAACATGGGAGGCCATGTATAACTTGTTAGAAGAAGAGAATCCCAGGCCACTAGTAACAAAGGCCACGACTAATGCTCAGGAGTCATCTGACGCCTCCTATTTCGAAACAACATGTTCATTCCTACACTGAATATTTGCGAGACCAAAGATAATACCATACACAGATCTAGTCAAATGGGTAATTAATGAAGTAGACATCTCAGACATAACCTTCAAGAATAACAGGTAAGAGATCATGGGGTCTTTCTCAGCAAACAAACTATGACTAATATACCAGTTTTTTAAGATTCTTCGGCGAAAATTACATAGAGAAACTTTTGTTGACGCGTTTCAAACCAACCAGTGTGGTTCATCGTCAGGACAAGTTGAATGAGCAGATCTCGCTTTGCACATTAAATAGATACGGCAGAATATCCAATGACTCAATTTTCTCAATAAGGTAACGGATAAAAATACAACAGCTCGATTTGACAGGATAACGGCTAGTTTGACTATGTTAAGGGGTATAAATTTGGTTATTAGTATTCAAATTAAAATGTAAGTGGACCATGTTACTAATATATAATAGAATAAGTAAATTAATATATTATAATAAGTAAATCATAAAATAAATTAATTGTAAATATATTAATAAATATAAATTAAAATTGTTAGAATAAATTAATTTAAAAATTGTTAGATAAAAATATTAGTTAGTTGTAAAAGCCAAAAATAGAGTAATAGTTAAAATATAAGATGAAGGAACAAATATTTATAAATATTCGTCAAAGAGTATTCTCGAGATAAAAATTAGAGAATTCAAGTGTTAGAAAAATATTACAATATTAAAAATTAATTCATGGTCTATTTAAGGGTAAAAAATAGTATATTAGATTCAAATTAATTAATTATAAAATAGATTAATTTTAAATTAATTTTTGTAAATTAATTATAAAATAAATTAAGTTTAAATTAATAGACAAAGAGTTTACACATATATAAATATTTAAAAAAATAAATAAATAAACAAATAAAAATAAAATTACCATATTAAAAATTAATTAATTAAAATAGATTAATTTTATATTAATTTTTGTAAATTTATTATAAAATAAATTAAGTTGAAATTAATAGTCAAAGAGTTTTCACATATATAAATATTTATTTAGAAAAAGAAAAAAAAATAATTAATTAATCGATTTTTTTTTCTAAATAAATATTTATATATGTGAAAACTCTTTGAATATTAATTTAAACTTAATTTATTTATTTTTCCACTGGAAAAATCGTAATCTTTCATTATGGTTGAAAAATTACATGTTGTACATGCCTCTTGGCATATGGTGTAAACAAATTTCATAAAAAGGTGCTAAAAAAGATGCATAGATCCTTTCACACCACGCAGGGTGTATGGATTTCAAGAAATAAACATAAATAGCAAAAATATTAATGCACAGGTGGGAAAAAAGTCAGACTTTTCGCCCTTTTTTCTTCTCAACCTTTCTCCAAACCCCCTGTGACTCTGTGGGATTTATAAGTGCTAATGCAGTTTCAGCCACATGTTGCGGATTATCTTTATTAGAATCTGATGTGTCTGATATGTGTTGGCATTTATTTCTGCCCATATCCATTTTTGACTTTCTTGCCAGTGCTATGTCTATATTTTCCTGTGGATTTGTATCTTCTGCAGCTGGTTCTTTGTTCATCTGATTGGTCTCATTTGGGTTTGCATAATCCATCTCTTCTTCCTCCTCGTCATCCGGGGGAGGTGGGGGAAATTGCCATCCCTTTGTTTGTTTTTCCGTTTTCTTCTTTCTACGATTGTCTTTTCTGACTGCTGGGCATGTATTTTGTAGGTGTCCTGTCTGTCGGCAGATTCAGCATCTGAATGCAGTGTTTTCATAATCTAGAACTTGGATCCAGCTCCTCTGTCTATGCTTCAATTGAATTTGGTCTAGCAGGCCTTTGCTGAGGTCTACTTCCACATATTCATGCAAAAGTATATATTCTTTCCTCCAGTCGCGGGGTGTCCATTTTAATGTAACACCCAATAGTATTTCCAATTGCGGCTAGTAGCTAATGATTCCAGAGATGTATTGCGAGGTTTTGTAGCTTCACCCAAACTGGCATCTTTGAGACAACCATTGTGTTTGCATCAAAATCTGGGAACCATGGTATGATGAAGAATCTCGTGGATCCCCAGAACCAAGGTCCTTCCTGCATTACTATGTCTCTATCTATCATTGATAGAAATTTCACTATGAAAAAACCCTTGGAGCAGAGATGTATTTCACAGTGCGTGGTCCAGTTCATGAAAATCCAAAGAAATAGATCAGTCGGTTTGGGCCAAAAGCAGTTAAATCTGCAAATTATTTCTTGTCTTTCAAAAATGGTGCAATGCTCATCTATTTCTGGTGTATCTATGTTGAATTCTGGGGTGTGGTTCAGCTGTTCCACAATGTATGGCCTTGCGTCCATACTTGTTTTTTTCGGTGCTACTCCTTCTATATTTTTCCCTTGTACGACGTTTTTGAAGGAAATGTTGCCTGGTTTTTTCCCGATTGAACCAGTACCACTTTCTCCTGTCCTGTCTGAATTCTTGTTATTGTTGGTTTCACCCCCTCTTAACCTCAGATTTAGGATGATTGTTGACAAAGGTGCAATTTTGTATTCCCAAAGGTATTTTGTGTCTTGTAACACTCTGCCCCCTTGTATCAGGTTTTGTGTTCTAATGGGGTAGCCCAACTGTTGCATTATAGTTTCCTGCGTTTTCTCGATAGTATCTATCTATTTTACCCAAATTATTTTCGATTTACCTTCTGGGTTTTTTACAAATACTTGAAAGATGTGTTCTCTTACCAAGATTTCAAATATTGGCAGATCTATCCCTGAAATTCTACTCCGCGTCTTTAGCTCTTCTCTAAGCAGTGGATGGACTTCCAGATCTGACCGACAATGGGATCGATCTACAGTACGAGAGACTGGATCGAAGGGCCCAAGGCTCGATCTGTTCATAGTACCCCAGATTAAGGAAAATGTCGCCCAAACTGGATTCAGCAACGGTCGTTCGAACTGAGAGAAATCAAGATCTGCATCATAATACAGATCCGAGGTTCGATATGCATTAAGTTTAAGTTTGCGCATCCTTACCTCTAGATTATGGTCACTGTGAGATTTTTGTCCTTGGATCTGAGCCAGCGTGAACTTGTATGCTTTTGGAGACGCCAATACAGAGAGATCCGGGCGTCTTTCCTTGAATTCGTCAACGCTGCAACCCCAGGGAGCCAGATCTGTCAAGTTTGCGGCAGATTGGGAGGGGAATGTGATCTGAAGAATGGCATCAGTTCTCCTGTGTGCACCAAAATCTCGATCCACCGCTTCATGTTCCAGATCTACAAAAGATCTCTCATTTTCCAAAAGAGGGTACCAAATCCCCCATCGCAGATAACCTTCTTTGCTGATTCGATTGTTCTGCAACCGCTGCACAAAGACCTTTGACCTGTCAGCTCCAGTGGTGATAGGGCAACCTGAGGTAGCGGCGGCCATTTTCTGTAAACCCAAACTTAATTTATTTTATAATAAATTTACAAAAAATAATTTAAAATTAATCTATTTTAATTAATTAATTTAAACTATTAATTAATTTTTAATATGGTAATTTTATTTTTATTTTTATTTTTTATTTTTTAAATATTTATATATGTGTAAACTCTTTGTCTATTAATTTAAACTTAATTTATTTTATAATTAATTTACAAAAATTAATCTATTTTATAATTAATTAATTTAAAACTAATATACTATTTTTTACCCTTAAATAGACCAAGAATTTATTTTTAATATTGTAATATTTTCCTAACACTTGAATTCTCTAATTTTTATCTCGAGAATACTCTTTGACACATATTTATAAATATTTGTTCCTTCATCTTATATTTTAATATAACTATTACTCTATTTTTGGCTTTTATAACTAACTAATATTTTTATCTAACAATTTTTAAATTAATTTATTTTAATTTATATTTATTAATATATTTGCAATTAATTTATTTTATGATTTACTTATTATAATATATTAATTTACTTATTCTATTATATATTGGTAACATGGTCCACTTACATTTTAATTTGAATATTAATAACCGAATTTTCTTATTTAAAATAAATAAATAAAAATATATAAATTAATATAATTTATACCCCTTATCATAGTCAAACTAGCCGTTATCCGGTCAAATCGAGCTGTTGTCTTTTTAGCCATTACCTTATCGAGAAAATTGAGTCATTGGATATTCTGCCCTATCTATTTAATGTGCAAAGCGAGATCTGCTCATTCAACTTGTCCTGACGATGAACCACACTGGTTGGTTCGAAACGCGTCGACAAAAGTTTCTCTATGTGATTTTCGCTGAAGAATCTTCAAAAATTTGATATGGATCACAGAAGTCTCAATTCAATAATATACCAGTTACCTGAGCCTCAAAAGCTCTACAACAAACAGTTCCTTGAGCAATTCTCCAAAGAAAATGAGGACCCGTCAAACGTTATGTAAACCTGGAAATCAAGCAGAGGAAAACTCAAATGGGATAAAACTGGTATCTAGTGAATGACATTCATTTCTCCCCCTCATATTTTTGTAGCTACAATGATATGTAGGTTATTCGGTAGACCCGATAACACCCAATTTTCCATGGAATGGCTCCCGTTAATAAATGTAGCAATGAATGAAACAATAGTGAATTGGGCTCAAATTTTATCAGACAATTTGGCAAAGGCCATTATAGAATATAAAAGGAAACTAAGTCATTCTTTAAGGATTTTTGCCCCTTTCTTCATGAGTGCTTTTGTTATAGATGCAATTTGTTTTTGTTCTCAATTTTCAAATATGGGATGGAAGTGGATTGTACAGAACTCGCTTCCCATCAATATATACGATAAAAATTTGTGGGAATCTCAATTTCACCCCCATTTTTATAAAATATGTCAAGGGGTTAGGCTACCTATTCATAAAGCAGTGTTTGATAAAGATGCCCCTAGGTTTTCTAAAGAGGTCGATGTAGATATCTTGTCAGTAGCCAAATGGTTTGGGGAAGAGACATTCACCTACATCAGAGTTTTTGGGAGCATTGCTTCACCACATGTCCTCCTATATTATGTCCCTAACAAACTAATGGCTAGAGAAATAGCTTACCGAATAGCAGGGGAAGACAGATTGAGTAGAGGACTGAAAGAATAGAAGAAGTCTAGTTAGCCTACATTCCCATTGCAATGTGATGCCTTTGCACTACACGATTATGGACGTGCATTAAAAGAAGCAAAGATTACTATGTCTCTAAAATTAGATATAGTTTCAGGAAGGAAATATGATCCAAATGGCACTGTTAAAGAATTTAACACTATGGTAAAAGTAAAATAGTTTACCCATGAAGAGGACGCCTTTGATGACCTCTTCCTACAGGCAGAAACATTTTCACAGGTTTTTCATATGGCATCACTACTTTTGACTCCAGAAGATGTTAATTCTTTCCATGTGTACAGAAAACAGATATTATTAAAGGTCCCATTGGACCTACTGTAGATTGAACCTATAAGGGAGCCAGCTCCCACCATAATCTTAGAGGGAAGCTCCCAATAAAACTCTGAAGAAGAAACCCAATATAGTCGACTCATGAGTCAAAGGACTCAGAGCGGCAATCTCAAAATGGGGGAGGAAACAAAAATAAAGAGTCTAAAAAAGACATAGCTAGAAGTATAGTGGAGACGGTCGAGAAGGTCTTAGCAAAGAAACGGGCAGAGGTTTCTTCTACTTCAACTCAGTCAAGTAAAGCTCTAATCATTGGCCTAGAACAAGAATGGGAGCAGTTCAATAAAAGACTCCACACATAGACAAACCATGAGAAAATATCTGAAATGAAAACTCCCAAGCAAATTCAGCATAAATCAAATCCAAAAACAAGAGGGGAAGGAGATACAAGCACTTAATACATTGAGATCATTCCTGTTATTCCAACTTCAGAAATTGTCTTAAGAATTGAGGAAATACCTCCGTTAGATGTATTCTACAATCCTACCTACAAGGCTGTAGTCAAAAGACAAAGGAAGAAAAGGAAATTGGATGTTGTTGCTATTACGACTCTGGAAAATGAACCAATGGATATTGTATGGAAGGAATCGCCTATCAACCCATCTAAGAATCTTAGAAAGTTGTCGCAATTCATAGGAGCCTATGCCACATTGACCATCAACAAGGCGACAAAGGTCCAAATGCTGCTGAAAGAAATGGAACAAAAAAATCTGCTGTTAGAACATCAATTAGCCCGAGAAAAATTGAATCAACAAGCAAAATTACAAGTAGCTCAGCTCCAAAGAGAATTCAAACAGATGAGGATACAACACCAAACCAACTTAGTAGAAAAGGATTCGCAAATACAAGCCATGGTAGATAAATTTATATATAATCCGCAAATCGATGAATTCATAAAAGAAGCACTCAACCTCAATTCCCTACTATTGCAGCAAAAGGATGTATTTTGCCAGAAAATCTCGCAAATAAATCCTTATTGCGAGACTAGTGATGAATTAACAAACCAAGTTATTGATGTGAGATTTGAGTACTAAAAAATCCACAAAAGGGTTTCTGAATTTATCAGTTGGAAAGAATTAGAGGATGGAAAAAAGGTTGACCTACCAAAGCTGGAAGAGTCTCATAAAGATATTCTATTTACGGATTGGGATTCTCAGTTGAAATAGGAAGAAAGGGCAACAACGATAGTAGCAACAACAGAAAACAACATAATAGAAGCCATTAATGAAAATATTCATGGCACCAATCTTGTCAAGGAGTGTGTACCAGGGTTTCTTCCGAATGTCAAACAACTAGAGCAACAGTGGAAACAGGTAGTGCAGGAAAAGGAGGAGGCAATCAAACAGTTAAACAGGATGAATTGGGAAGCATAATGGCAGTTTCTAGTAAAACCACACAATCAGTGGATTACTCTGAGGTGTTTAACAACCTCTACACAAAATATGGTGCTAGCACTAACAAATTCCATATTTGCTAGAAATTTAAAATCTCCAATCGTCCAGCCACCTCAGCTCAAGCCAATGACTGATATTTGCGACCTTAGAGATCAAGTTCAAAGGAGTTAGTCAATAATTTATTTTTCTTTTAGTTTCGTTTTTGCATATTCTGAGAAAGGTTGTTTGAAACCTCCTTAGCTATTTTTGTAATAATTTGTTTTGAGGAATATAATTTATTATTATACCCCTCATGCATTTAGAGAAGGGTCCAAAATTTTTATGAAAAACACTTTTCAAGACATTACACTTTTGTACTTTTGAGTAGGTTTTGATGAAATGGATGGAACGAGATCTATTTTTCTTTAAATACCTAGCATGCTCTACTAAAATGCACTTTTGTACTCTTAAAATGTGTTGGATTGAATGAGAATGGGTCAATATTGTTGAAGCACATGAGTAGGACTTATCATGTACGGTACTTTTGTCATATGATTATGTTTTATTTGTGTACTAAGCAATAATTCTTCTTTCAATTGTTTTGGTATGAAAGTCAGAATTATAGTTTCGAATTGTTGCACTTCTGTGTGATGTAAGCTCTGATTCCGTTTTGAATACATGAACGATGTTTATATGTGATATATTTCTCATAATTGTTTTTTCTAAATATTTATCCAAAACAATTATTTTTAAATGATTTCATTTCTTTTCGCAGTTGAATGATCTTTATTACCAATTGTTGTAAGACATCATTGTAGATCACATATCTTATTTTATTCCCGAGTATATTATAGTTAGATAATGTTAGATTAAAAAGATATGAATGTGTTTAGTAGTTAGATTAAAGTACATTTAGCTTAGTCATTTCCCATTACATTCTATATCATTCCGTCAACATTACCAAATCAACCCTTTCTGGGAAACTGGTCCCATTATCCCCAGTCGGAGCCACTATACGAAATGGAAAAGGAGTTTCTTTCAAGGTTCGGACCATGTGGTTTCCCCCATGTTGTTGCAACGATTTTCGAGGCTTCAACAGGACCCATATAACATTTCTAATGCCATTGCCACCACTGTTGTCTCTCTTTGTCCAAGTAAAGGTCTCCCACATGTAGTTTAGTTCCATCTTGCTAGATATCATTAAGGGAGAAATATTGTTCCATTTGTATTACCCATATTGTAGGGTCGGAGCCATCAAATTTGTACATGTCTAGCTTGGGTGTCTGGAGGTTCAAAGAGTGGTTATTTCCATGGAAGTGAATGTGATGTTTTGATATCTAGCTGGTAATTAATGCCTCTAATTGCTCAAAAAATTTCTCAAGTTTGTCAACCCTCTCGACTACCCTTTCTACAGGCATAACTTGAGACCTAGTAACTAGTATACACCATTCTCAGTCAAAGTTTTTAGCTTACTTAAGAGAAGTCTGCTTGGAAAAAGGGCAAGCACGAGAGTCTACTGGAGTGGATCACTTGACGTCGCATCGAGAAAATTTTAGGGACCACAAGAAAATTGGGGGCTTACAAGTGAATGGTACCACTGCGACCAGCTTGTCGTCCTGAAGCTGATTGGCTAAGTCTCTTGCAAGCCTCCTGGGATGGTCTCAATCTCGTTTTTTTTACTCTGAAAGGATTTTTACCCCTAACTGATCAATATTGTAGTGGTTGAATTCTAGAAAGCTTAACATTGCCCAATGTCCTATGAAACTAAGGCCCGGACTGTAGGAATAGAAACCTCAAGGTCTTGGTACTACATAATGTTGCGACAATCTGATCTGGACTAAGGCAGCCATAACCCTCACTGCACAAGAGTCTGAGCTATGCTGTGAAAACCCCAACTACTGAATCTCATTTGTACGACGACAAAAGAACCCAAACTATTGGATCCAATCTTAATGGCGGAAGTCGAACACCAACAACTAGATATGATCTGGAAGACAAGGTAGAGGGAAATATTCAGAAAAAGGAGGGAACAATGGTCACAAATGCGTGTTAGGTGCTACAGATCGTAATATACGCAGGGGTCCAATAATAGTGCTCGACCCAATCTTTTAGGGCGCTAACTAAGGAGGATCGACTCTACCCTTACCCATACTACCCGACTACCCTATTGTATGTATGAGTAATCTCCCCAAGCGCTCTTCTTAATGTACTATAGCAGCAAGATGATCAATGAACTATCTAAGGTTATGTTTCAGGTTGTCCTAGGGGGCTTCCGATATACCCAAGGGCACGTGGAAGTGTAGTTCATGTGTGGTTCTCTCTAATGTGCTAGTACTCGAAGGGGTACCCATAAGTTTACAAGGGAGTCCAACAAGTGTGACCACCTGATGTTGTAGTTCAGGCATGCATGCCTCCCCAAATGTGTAGGTTTATGTGCTCAGTGACAAATCTTGTGGTTTAAAGACATTGGACCATGTCTCTAGCCTAAACATTCTACGAAAATTGGAGGTATAGTTGGCCGTTGAATGTGCTTTGATACCACTTTTTATACTCTTGACCTACGAGAAATCTAGAATACCAGAAATATGAGGAAATATAGCCCAAAACACAGAATTATCACGTGAAATGAGAAAAACTGCAATGTATTTTATTATTTAGAAGTATATTGAATTTTCACTTTCCTCTTCAAGAGGGAAACCTCCAACATAGCATATCTTAATTACAATAAGACTCGATGATCTTTCCCTTACTAACTAAGACTATTTATAGCTAAATGACATCCAAAACCATAACTACTAGTGGTCCTATGCATAACACGGATTAACCACTTTATTTATTAACTATGGCTCTTTTACAACTAATTGTGGTCCCTTTTCTATAATGTGAGTCAACCACTTACAATTATTAATGTGGGATTTATTGATTCTTTAACTAACTATGACACTGACTCGACCCCTTGGGCTTATTACATAAATAAAGGGGTTAGGGTTGGAACCTAACAAAAGTATCAAAGATTGTGGATGGAAGCAAAAAATAAAACCATGCTAAGAAGGGTGAGGAGGCAACCAAGTGGAAACCATACTTACTACAAGGGGATATGAAGGCACTACATGAAAACCATCAGACTGTAACTAGCTATATAGAATTTCATGTCATGAAAAACTCCTCTTGATGCCTGCGTATGACGTAAGTATTTCCTTGAATTTGGGAGTAGCAATTGAAGGGAAATGATGGAGAGATGCCAAGGTTAAACGATGTTCAGACTCTAGAGATGGTCATGAATTTCAAGCCTTGTCAGTCTATGTTGCCTTGTGATTTATGTATTGTTAAGTCCCATGCCATTTGAAGGGGTGTTTTCCTATGAGAACCATGTGTTATTGGGGGGAGTGGAACATAAGTTGGTTTTAAGGCATCCCATGGTGGCGCTTTTTATTGGAAGAAGTCAATAACAACAAATGATGCAAATTCAGGGTGTTTTGATCCAAGCTCATAAAAAATGGAAACAACTTTCAAGGGATCCATTGACAAGACCTAATTTTACCCATAAGTTACTTGCGTGGAAAACCTATTGCTCATTGCAAATAAGAACTTTTCCATCCAATTGTTCATATTCTTGTGTAGCAAGAGGATGGTAGTTCTTTATAATGATAATCTTGTAATTATTTGGGTTTGATGTATCTCCTAATAGGCAATACATTATTCCCTTATACCACTTTGACATCAATGAAAATTTGAAAATGGCTTCAGGAAACTCATCTAGATCTTTAGTTGATGTTTCCCTTGAGACAGATCTTGAAGAATGATTTTATGCCCTATCAGATATCCCCAAGCTCACCACTACCCAAAATTTGAACTCTAACAATAATATTCATATTCATATATATCCATGCAAGACTAATCTATCCACCAACGAAAGAAGGCTTAGTGGTCCACATGGAAAAAATTTAGTGTTGACTGGTATAGTGTGCCGAAGATTTTGCACTACATACAAAATACACCCTCTCACATAGATTTTCTATAATTATTCTTTACTCAGTTCATGAGCTCATCAAGTCCCCACTCTTCACCAACTCTTCATCCATAAGAGGTGTTTCCATCGCATTGCAAGAAGTGGAATAACTTGTCATTACATCCACAATGATGTGTTTTCCCACATCTAAATTGCCAACAACATATACATGGTAGACTTTGTCAACACGATTAAGCATGTAATGTTTTGTTGATTCCTTGATTATTGAAACCATCTTATCCCTACCTATTGGAGTAACGATATCTATAACATCATCAAGTCAAGCAAGTATTGAATTTAATTTCTTGAAGTTACAGAGTGGATGAGCTTCAACAATGACCAAATGCAAAATGGCATTTGTTCCAATTGCTTCTTTGGTAACCAAGGATGTTCCAAAATAAATTACAAAAACCTTAGTAGTTCATAATACAAACCACTAGTTGGGTGAGTTCGAACTCAACCTTTATAAATTTATCTCTCTATAAAGTTGCAATGGAAGACTCTAGGTCTACGCCATAATAACATTCCAAGTCATAGATAACACTAATTTTTTTATCACTCCTAAGATGGGGCTTTGAAAAAATCTTATGAAGTCACCCTTGACATATGAATGACGGCTTGCAAATGGACTAATTCATATCAAGTAGTGTTATTATGTAGTTTTTTGTGCCACTCCTCCATCAATCACGATAGATAAAAAAAGTATCTTCAAGCTTGGAATTATAATGCCTTTCATTGTGAGGGGGTAAATGCTCTTGTGATTCTCCATATATGGTAGCCCTAATACAAGAAACATTTGAAGGATTCTAAATCCAACCATCTTTGAATTTCCCTCGTATAATTGTTCCAAGGCGAGGCTCCAAAATACTAATTAACAATTTTGGGCTAACATTGTTGGGTCCCTATAATACTAGTGATTACCCTTTTACTATTGTAGTTATACCCCTTATTTATATTATTGTGCCCCTATTACCCCTATGTTGTTATTTCTGTGCCCCATAGAATCCCTCTATTGTTATTTTTGTGGCTTTATATTATTATTGTTAGGTCGGCTGGATTATATTGTGACTCCTTAGACTCCTATATATAGAAAGGAGGTTTTGTCATTTGTATCATCAAAGAATTGTTCATTTATGTAATGTAAAGGAGGTTTCCCCCTCGAAGAGGCTGAATTCTAAGGCGTTGATCTATCTTTTCTATCTTTTCTTGAGCTGGTTTCATAACATTTGGTATCAGAGCTTTGGATTCTAGGGTTTCGCTGCTCCAAACAGGTCATCGTGGAATGTTTGCTATAACTTTTTTTCTGTGACGTTTCAGAAGTCTCAAAAAAAACCCATTTGAGAAGAAATCGCGCTGAACCTTGGGTCCGAACTTCAGAGCTTTTTGCACGATATTTGTGGAGATATGATCTGCAGAAGTTGGTCTTTTTGCAGACTCCTGAATTACATTCAAAACAGGTGACCTGGGGAAAATCGTCGTAACTTTCTCTCTGGGGATCGGATTGAAATCTCGTAAGAAGGTGTAGAAAGACGACAGACTGTAGTTTCTTGTATTCATGTTTTAGATTCAAAGGTTGAAACAGTGACTCGTGGGACGTCGTACAAGTTCGCTCTACTGAACCGGTCTAAAAGCAAGTCACTGTGGGAGATTTCACATAAGTTTTCCTTGGAGAATCCAATTTGGGTCAGACTTGTGGAATTGGAAAGAGGACACAGAAGGCTACTTAGGTCGCAATTTCAGAACTGGATGATATGAAATTACATAGATACATCAGATTCAATATCAGGCTTCTATAAAGTGAAAAAAGGTGTGTAGTTTTTTTTAAATTTTTGTGTAAGCTTGGTTTAACGAAATTCAAAGGGCATAGTAAAGCATTATTATCGGTAACTGATGCCCCGAGGAAAGAAAATGCAAACACCTGGTAAGGAACCTGAAAGCTCTAGCATGACTCATGAAGAAGAGGAAGAAATGCTACATGATATATCAAAATTACAAGAACAAGTGCAACAAATGTCACGCTCACAAAAGCTAACAGAAGCTAAGATAAGTGGCGTGGAATCTAAGATAAATGGCGTGGAATCTAAGATAAATAGCGTGGAATCTAAGATAAAGGGCATGGAAGCTAAGATAGATGATTCGAAGACAGATTTGAAGAGAGACATGGCAGATTTGAAGATAGATTTGAAGACAGACATGGCAGATTTGAAGACAGATTTGAAAAATTTTCTACAAGAAATACTTACTAATGGTGAAAAGGTTGTAAAGGAAACTCATGATGTGAACAAAAGTAATGTTAATCATGATTCCATAGATGCTAATGTTGGATCGAAGACCCACCATATTCCAAAAATCGATATGAGGAAGTTTGATGGCAAGGATCCCACCACATGGATATTACAGATGAAGCAGTTCTTCGATCTCAATAATGTGCAAAACACACAAAAGGTACATATGGCAACTGTATATTTGGAACCAAATCAGTTTGTATGGTATCAATGGCTTTGCTCTCGTAAAAAATTTATCACTTGGGCAATTTTTACGGAAGAATTGATAGCACATTATGAAGATACAAAAAGCAACACTTTTTTTAGCCAATTGATAAATCTCAAACAAAAGGGTTCAGTAATGGAGCACATTGAGGAGTTCCAAAAATTGAACATAAGGGTAAAAGATATTCCAGAGGAGCATAGGATTGATGTGTTCATAGGGTCTTTAAAGGATAATATCCAACATGATGTTCGCCTTTGGGAACCTGATTCATTAGAGAAGGCATTCAGGTTAGCAAGAAAAATGGAAAGCAAAATTATGGCAACCAGGAAGCATACCACTCACAACTATAAAGACGGAAGTGTTGTTGCCCCTAGTCTTCCACAACCTATAAGGTTGACACCACAACAATTGGAAGAAAAAAGAGCAAAAGGGCTTTGTTACAGTTGTGATAGCAAATACACTAAAGGTCATAAGTGTGCTGAGAAGAAATTATTCTACATAGATTGTGAAGAGGAAGAAGAAAAGGAGCAAGAAAGGTCAAAAGAAGAAGATATACTCCAGGAACAAAGCCTAGATGAAGAACAAATAAATCCGACCATATCTTGTAATGCATTGGCGGGAATTACCACTCCTCAAACCATCAAGATAGAAGGACAAATCAAGAAGAAAAAGGTAATAGTGTTGATTGATTCAGGAAGCACCCACAATTTTATTCATTGTAGGGTAGCAAAAGAATTGAATTGCTTCCTATATCCAGCACCAGAGTGTCAAGTGATGATTGCAAATGGAGGAACAATAAATTGCTCTGGAAGGTGCCATAATATCAAGCTATCCATGAGAGAATATGTATTGACTAGCCCAATGCTTTCCATTCCAATGGGAGGTGCTGATGTTGTACTAGGAGTCCAATGGCTACAATCCTTGGGTACAATAGCTTTTAATTTTCAAGAACTTTTCATCAAATTTTCTATGGAAGGAAAGGAAGTTGAATTAAGGGGTATTGCAGGGAAACCAGGAAAGATAATCAGCTCTAATGGTATGACAAAGCTTCTAAAAAAGGAGCAAAGAGGTGTAATTGCACAATTATGTTCGCTAGATGTTTCCACATCGGAATCATCTATTTCTCCAGATCTCCAAAAAGTCCTGGACAATCATTCCAAGGTATTTGAGACTCCCAAAGGTCTCCCACCTATGCGTGATCATGATCATGCTATTCATCTGATTCCAGGAAGTGTTCCTCCAAACATCAGGCCGTACAGATATCCCTATGTCCAAAAAAGTGAAATTGAACGTATGGTTGCAGAAATGCTAGAGGCTGGTATAATTCAACCAAGTCAAAGTTCTTTCTCTACTCCAGTAGTATTGGTGCACAAGAAGGATGGATCATGGCGCATGTGTCCGGATTATAGGGAGCTCAACAAGCTCACTATTAAAGATAAGTTCCCCATTCCTGTCATTGATGAATTACTGGATGAATTGCATGGATCAATTTACTTCACCAAGTTGGATCTTCGTTCGGGATATCATCAAATCAGAATGAAGATTGAAGACATTCCGAAAACGGCATTTAGAACTCATGAGGGTCATTATGAATTTTTGGTCATGCCTTTTGGCCTTACCAATGCACCTTCAACATTTCAAGGTTTGATGAATTCAATTTTCAAACCATTCCTTAGAAAATTTGTGTTAGTATTTTTTGATGATATACTAATCTACAGCAAGTCTTGGAAGGATCATGTTGAACATGTTGACAGGGTGCTACAACTATTGGAGGAGAAACAATTATATGCAAAAAGATCCAAATGTTTCTTTGGAGTCCAGGAGGTGGAATATTTGGGTCATATTGTATCTCATGAAGGAGTTAAGGTAGACCCTAGCAAAATTAAAGCCATTAAGGAATGGAAAATCCCCACATCCATAAAGCATCTGCGAGGATTTCTTGGGTTGACAGGGTATTATCGCAAGTTTGTTAAGAATTATGGGAGAATAGCAGCACCTCTAACAACATTATTGAAGAAAGATGCATTTTCATGGACTCCGGAAGCAACAAAGGCCTTTGAACATCTTAAAGAGGCAATGTGCCAAGCACCGGTCTTAGCTACACCGGACTTCACAAAAACCTTTATTGTGGAATGTGATGCTTCAGGAAATGGAATTGGTGTTGTTCTAATGCAAGATGAAAGACCCATTGCTTTTGAAAGTCGTCCAATCAAGGGAAAGTTTTTAAGCAAAGCTATTTATGAGAAGGAAATGTTGGCAATACTCCATGCACTTAAGAAATGGCGACCCTACCTAATGGGAAGACACTTCAAGGTAAAAACGGATCATGATAGCCTTAAATACTTTTTAGAACAAAGATTATCCTCTGAAGAGCAACAAAAGTGGGTCACAAAGATGTTGGGTTATGACTTTGAAATCATCTACAAAAAAGGGAAGCAAAATGTGGTGGCAGATGCACTCTCAAGAAAGGATGAGGATGTGGAAGCATTGTTGTGCGCCATTTCTATTATCCAACCAGATTGGATAAACGAAGCAAGGGAGGAATGGAAGAATGATGAAGAAGTGTGGGCACTTATTCGAAAGCTACAACAAGATTCCAGTACGTCTGATACATTTAGCTGGAAAAATGATTCGTTATGGTACAAAGATCGCTTATACCTCTGTAAGAATTCCCAGCTAAAACAAAAGATTCTTATGGAATTGCACACTTCTCCCTTAGGAGGGCACTCAGGATTTTTAAAAACTTACCACAGGGTTAAGAAGGAATTTTTTGGGATGGCCTTAAATCAGATATTCAAAAGTTTGTGGCGGAATGTTTGGTTTGCCAACAAAATAAAGTTGAAACAATTAAGACACCGGGTCTATTACAACCTTTATCCATTCCAAGCCAACGTTGGGAGGAGGTTTCAATGGATTTTATCACAGGTTTACCCAAGTCTGAGGGAAAGAGTGTCATCATGGTGGTAGTTGACAGACTTACCAAGTATGCACACTTTTGTGCATTATCACATCCATTTAAAGCCAGTACAGTTTCTACTGCATTTATGGAAACAATTCAAAAGCTACATGGAAACCCAAAGATTATTGTAAGTGACAGAGATCCCATTTTCACTGGAAATTTTTGGACAGAATTATTTTCTTGTCTTGGTACTCAGTTAGCTCATAGCTCATCTTATCATCCTCAATCTGATGGGAAAACTGAGATAGTAAAAAAATGTTTGGAAGGATATCTTCGTTGCTTTGTATCTGATAAACAGACACAATGGGTCAAATGGTTGCCTCTGGCTGAATGGTGGTATAACACTTCCTTCCATACAGCAACAAAAATGACCCCATTTATGGCACTTTATGGGTATCAACCACCATCCATCACATCATATTTAAGAGAAAATTCTAAGGTTCAGGCAGTGGAACATCACATCGAACATCAACAACAAGTCCTCCAACTCTTAAAGGATAACCTCGTGTTGGCACAAAATAGAATGAAACAACAGGCAGATCAACATCGCAGTGAAAGAAGTTTTGATGTAGGTGATTGGGTATTCCTACGGCTACAACCATATAAGAAAATGTCCCTAAAGCAAGCTAAGAAGGATAATAAATTATCACCAAAGTATTATGGTCCGTACAAGGTGTTGCAAAAGATTGGTACTATGGCATACAAATTGGAGCTTCCTGCAGCTTCTCGATTGCACCCAGTTTTCCATGTTTCATGTTTAAAGAAGGTTATAGGCGACAAGCTCCCCGTGCAAACAATATTGCTAGAACTTGACGAGGAAGGAAAAATTATATTGGAACCGGAAGCAGTCACAGAAATAAGAACTCGACAACTACGAAATTGATCAATTTCAGAGTATCTGATCAAGTGGAAGAACTTATCCGCTGAAGATTCCACATGGGAGGATGAGAATTTTATGCAGAAGTATCCAGAACTACTCAAGCGTTGAGGACAACACTTTTTTGAAGGAGAGGGGCATGTTGGGTCCCTATAATACTAGTGATTACCCCTTTACTATTGTAGTTATACCCTTTATTTATATTGTTGTGCCCCTATTACCCCCATGTTATTTCTGTGCCCCATAGAATCCCTCTATTGTTATTTTTGTGGCTTTATATTATTATTGCTAGGTCGGATGGATTATATTGTGACTCCTTAGACTCCTATATATAGAAAGGAGGTTTTGTCATTTGTATCATCAAAGAATTGTTCATTTATGTAATGTAAAGGAGGTTTCCCCCTCGAAGAGGCTGAATTCTAAGGCGTTGATCTATCTTTTCTATCTTTTCTTGAGCTGGTTTCATAACAAACATGTAGCAGAACAGTGAATTATGTGAAAGAGATTTGGCTCAACTCTTGTCATCTTTCATTTATTTCCTTCACCACATAGTAGAGAATTTACAATATTTCTCCCTGTTCTAGCCATAGTTAAAATTATTTGACATTTCCAAAAAATATTAATAAAACCAAGTATTTGGCATTTCTAAAAATACTTGGGGTCTTCTAACATCACAAGTTTCAAATTTGTGTCTAAATTGATGATATTTCTCCTTTTTTATTTAGCTTAAAGAATAAGTGGTGATGCAATGTTTAAAAAACTATATTGATTTTTCTATTCAATACAATCCATTTCATAAAATTATCCAACATTCAAATTTGCTAATGCAAACCATTCATCAAGCTAATATTTGTTTCACAACAATATATCTTCTTGCAACAAACTGCATAAAATATTTATTCTAGATGTGTTTCAGTATAATGGCAAGACATGCGCCATAATTCTTCTAACGTATTACCATTATTCTATTTCTTGAGTTTACCCTATGGAAGATTGTACCTCTATCATATTGAAATTAAATGAAATTCATTACTTCCATCATTTTTCCCCATAACAATCATAAGAAAATCTCATATATTGCTGAAATTTTTGGATATTTAGCTGTATCTTTTGTGGACCTCTCTACTTTATGGTAGAGAATATAATTGGATGTCATTTCAAATACAAATTGTTAATAAAATTGCCTCTTTGAATCTTTTTGCTAGAATTTAGAGAAGCTCTAAATAAATAGTACCACAACATTATACATATACTATACATATATTAAAGGTGAAAGTGATGCAAGAGAGATCATATACAATGGTTGTTTCAAAAGGACATAACAACAGATAATAAAGCCTACCAGACTATGTAGTATTTTTAGTTCAAAGACTCTTCAAAAAAGCTTCATCTTCAACCAATCACAAAAGTCCATAAACAAATCATCCAATGGATGTAGCGATATAAACACACAAATTTCCATGTAGTGAAGAATATGAGGTCTAAGAAAATGTTTCTAAACCTCCTCTTCCTAGTTTACAAAAAGTGAAAGTTCACTAAAGAGTGGAATATTGTTTTCCTAACTAAATTTACAAAAAATGAAGTTAGAAATGAAATTATCGTTAATAAAAGACTATACAATTTTAGGCTTCAATTTCTATGTTTCAAAAGGGAAAGGCATGCAAATGAAGCAAAATCTTCATCTCATCATCATCCAATCCATGAAATCATATAAATCTCTAATAATCTAGTATCAACTAGGTCTATCTAGTGATGCGTGTAATCTTTTAACTGGAAGATATGGAAATTGTCATCATATTAAAAGAAATACCCTTATGAATATCCTTAATTAAACAAAATCCCCACAAAAAATTATGTTTTAGATAATACAATGGACCATTAATTATTGTAACACCATTAAGACTCAATTGTCTAGTATTGTCTTTAGACAAAGGATGGAACTTGTCTGCACTAGGAAACTTCTTAGGACACATTCACCACAGAACTTGATGTTTCGGAGAGTACATTGGATCATTGATTATTGTTACACCATTAAGACTCAAATGTCTCATATTGTCTTACACTTGTCTGCACTAAGAAACTTCTTAGGACACACTCACTCACCAAAGGATGAATCCTATCCTTTATTGCATATGGATTATAATGGATACCGCTACCACCATATCCTCCCTACCCACTCCCATAAGCATAACTTGCATGATGACCATTGCCAATCCCCCTCCATAACTACTACCACTACAACTACCGAAACCCTCACAATCTCCATAGCCATCAAGCATGCCACTTACATAGCCCCCAAAGTTGTCATCATAAGACCCTAAGTGACTTCTATAACTAGCAACACATACTCCCTAATAAACCCCTAGACCAGGACCACCATAGCTTCCATAAGCACTACCATAGTCAACACCTCCTTACCCACCATAATCTCCTACAATACAACCATATCCTTTTGCCTAATAGAACTACTCTAGTCACCAACACCTAATCCACTATAAACATTGTTGGGCAATTTATTGGGCTTAAATTGCTGCATTAAATTATCGACCAGGGAAACTCGTAAGCTTGTGATGATGCCAGCAAAATATATGCAGGAGTAGGCAACTAACTCTATGTCTATCTAAATTATTTACGATTCAATATAATATGCAAGGGAGGAGGTCCTGGTTGTCCTTCTCTACAGTATCATAGAGAAATCATTGATTACATAAAACTAGAAACTTGAAATGAAGACAAGAGAATGAACTTTAATTGTTGCTCAGATTCAAAGAGAGAGAAAGACTAACTTAGTCTCTTGATTTTCCTCTCATGTACTAATCCAAACTAAACTAAGATTCATCCATAAGCATAAGAAATGAAATAACTTGAAACTTAAAAGAAAAAGAATGAATTTCAATCATCATGCAAATCAAATAGAGAGAGAGACTAACTTAGACCCTTGGTTATCCTCTCATATGCTGATAAGATTCTAATTTAAAACTCATTCATCAATCACAAACAAATCCTCAAACATCTAAGCAATTAAATGAAATAAGATCTAATATGAAATAACATGTTCCTTTGATCCTTCTAGAGTGAGCTCAATTCTCCTAAGAACAAAGTGACAAGCTATTCCATATACTACATTAAGGCAACTTATATCTAAAACTACATAATGGAAATATATGTACAACTTATTTCTAAAACTACATAATGAAAATATATGTAAAATGAAGCTTTATTCTATTCCATCATAAGTTGGATACAATGCTCCAAGATTCCTCCCTTTTGAATGGAGGAGGTACTCCTATTTATACAATGAGATGAGATAACAAACTCATAATGATGATCCACTAATCTCTCTTTTAGTTCCATACATTTCTCAACCATCTAGACACATAACCCTATCCTCCATAATTTCCTCCATGAGGTCCATGATCTTCTCCATGAGGTCATGATCTTTTGTGTGAGGCTTATATTATCAAATTCGAATTGGATCATTCAAGGCCACATAAAGATGCCCTGGAAGCTTCCTTTGTACCTACACATGTCAACAAACTCATTCTAATTGTTAGGTATAAATATAAGCATATTATTTTCTAAAGTTTAGACATAAATCCACTTAAAAATGTTAAGAATTAATAAACTTTGGAAAAGCATAGTTATGACCCAATAATGAGGTAAATGTAATGTTGTGGAGGTGGAATGGAGGTGACATGAAGGTAAAATGTGAAGATATTGGTGAATAATGGAGTGAAAATAGGGACCATTTTGAGGCCCAAAAAACATCCCATAGCCATGGGGAATTAGAATAAAGGGAGCCCTTCTATCAATTTTATACACAAGCTTAGACTCAGGCTAAGCCTTCTTGGGCTCAACCTTCTTAATCTCCACTTACAACAAAACGCAATATTAACCTAGATTATGATTTAAATCATGAAGCTAACAAAACCAGGTTTCCTACTACTACAAATAATCCAAATTGTCTAATCTGTTAATTTTGTTGTCATTATTAATGGTATGCCCACTTAGTTTTTCAACGCTTATGGAGGAATCAGACAGGGATGCACCTTGTCTCCTATGCTCTTCCTCTTAGTTATCGATTGCTTTAGCAAAAAAATGAGAGTGGCAAAGGATAATGGATGTCTTAAAGGGGTCAGAGTATCCAGGAACAATGCCATCTCATATTTAATGTTTGTTGATGATTTTCTACTTGGTCGAGAAGCATCAGTGGGGGAATGGAGGTACATCAGAGATCTCATTAGATCATTTGGATATGCACCTGGTTTATGCATGAATGAAGTCAAATCGATATTGATTCATGATGGAAGTAAGGAGGATGTTATTAAGGGTATTTGTGAGCTGTTGGGGGTAAGATCAATAATCTTGGATGATGGTTTCACCTAACTTGGGTTCAAATTGAAACCAAAAGGATGCCAAAACCAGGATTGGAAGTGGCTAATCAATAGATATCACAAAAAATTGGACAGTTGGAAGTACAGATGGTTATTTATGGGAGGTAGGATGATTATGTTGAAATCGGTATTGCAAAACATATTAGTTTATTGGATGCACCTTTATTTAATTCCAAGGGAGATCATCGACAAGATAAAAGAAATCATGTGTTGCTTTTTATGGGTTGGAACTCAGATACAAGACAAAATTCATTTGGTTCGATGGTCATCACTTCCAAGGATTTTGGAGGAAAGGGGATGGGGTTTCATAGATATTACCACCTTTAATAAGGTTCTTATTATCAAAAATATGTGGAGGGCAGTATCTGGAACCAGTATGTGGCCACATATCATCAATGAAAAATACATGTTTGGCCATACATTCTCCATATGGATCAATAGCGGTGCCAAGAAAAAATCTATCATTTCACACATATGGAGGAGTATGATGCACACACTTCTTTGGATGTTGGGATTTGTCCAATTCGGGGTAGGGGACAAAACCATGATTAGAATTGGTCTTGATGCCATCATGGGGATGGATGGAAATCACTCATTAACCTTCTAGTTGTTGCATCGCATGCACAATAGGGGCATTATATTCTTAAATCAGATTTTGCAGTAAGGGACATAAAACATAGACAAACAGAGTTAGAGAAAGGCTGCAGATCCAGAATTTTGGCTAGCAGCCCAAGATCACATATTAACATGGCAAAAATTACAAAAGTGTGGGTTCATTGGTCCTAGAATTTGCCCACTATGCATGAGGGGGGAGAAAATACAAACCATTTGTTGATGAGTTTTTCATATGCAAAGTAGATTTGGGATGGGGTAATGGAAGAAATGAAGCTTCCTTTCAATAAAAATAATCAATCCTTGTACAAAAGCCTAATGACTTGGTTCATTAATCACATGAAATACAATTCCCTTCCATTATATATTATATGGATTATTTGGCGAAGTAGGAATGCACCCATCTTTGAACAGAATTGGCTATTGTCAGGGAAGACATTCTCAAGATTGTTGCCTTTTTCAATGAGATAGGGTCGGTGATCAAATCAAACAGAAGTCAGAAAAGAAAAATCAAAGATATATGGGAAGAATATATGATTGGGTATAGAAGGAAATGTGGATGTGGCACTGTCATAGCCACTGAACCTATTAATTTATATCACTTCTAGTGGGAGGGAGGTATGGATTCAAATAACAAGGCAGAGATTAGAGCATTGTGGGGAGTCCTAATCGCAGCAAAATGGTATGGGTTAGACATAGTTCAGATATATTGGGACGCAAAAGGAATATTAATTCAATCATTCTAATTTCAAATCCCCCATACGTACAAATTGAATGTCGAGGATTTAGACCCTGGTAAGGACTTTCAATCAAATTCACTTCCAACACGTCTACAAAGAGGAGAACTGGACAACGAACCTCCTATCTAAAATTGATATTTTGAATGTATTTTGGAATATGTACCATCTTTATATTTTTAATACAAAAATAACGTTTATTCCTTATTTTTTTTTAATCCAAATTGTCCACGTGAGACTTTAGTTTTTAAATATATTGGGAGTACTACAAAACCACACAACTTGCTCGAGAGCGTGCATAATAGAAAACTAAAAGGTGGAAAAATAGTTAACTCGAACTTACCTACTTTCCACCTAACTCACACGTTTTTCCACAAGCTAAGATCTCTTCAACCACTTGTTCACTATCAAAGTTTATAAAACGAAAACCCCGAGAGCAACTTGTGCGATGATCTTGCATGATTTCGTACTCAACAACCTTGCAAAACTCGGAAAAGTAGTTTTTGAGCTCACCTAGAGGAACTGTTAGCTTGTGCAAAAGTAACTACAAAAATTACAAGCAACTCCATTTCTGACACAGACCAGTTGGTAACTTGAACGAGAGTAAGATGCTCTAACAAAGTGACAAATCTTTTCCATTTTGGGTACCGCCCTTGGAAAACAATTGGCGTGCTTCCTCTGCCTTAGATGAACCTTCACGACCATCTTTGGTTGAAGATCTTCTTTCTTTAGGAAAATGAGCAAGAGAGAGGGTTATTTATGTGACACCCCTAACTCAAACTCTTAACTATTGCCACATGAATAAGGACGGAGAATCTTATCAGCATAGGTTTCTATTTAATTTTTTCTTTGTTTTTTATCTAGTTTTTATGATGAATCACACTTGTTGGTTCGCTTTGGTCAAAAAATTTCTGGTGTAATTTTTAGAGAAAGACTTTGCTTAATTCATTATGTAGTTAAATTTTTTTATTAATTCATTATAGATCACAAAAACCAAAATACAGAAATTAAATAATATTAAAGACTGCATTTAATTAGTATAAGAACATTATTTCAGAAACAATAGGGAAAGTGGAAACGACTGGGCACTAGCCTCACCTTTCTATTTGTGTCGCTGCAAAAAGAATGTCTATCGAGATAGTATTACCATTTTAAAATTCAAAGGCGTTATATAAACTTATATCTATAATTATTATATTTTATTAAATAAATAAATAAAAATAGATTTATATACATTATATCGTGTTGAGTAAAAGACGCCTTTTGAATAAAGGAGAAAAGATTAGGATCAACATTAACATAACTGCAGTATTAACCCAAAAAATAGTTACGGACATTGGACAAATGAACTACCTACTTAATCTTAGTTTATAACACATTAAAAAATACCAACAATAGCATTCTTACTAATATTTAAAAAAAGTAGTTAAAATAAACTTAAACAATTTTTTTTTTAAATTCTCTTTGCACACTGTTTTCAAACACTCAGGGAATGAATATTCGTTGGTACCGATAAATGAAGTGTATACTAAAAAAATTAAACATTTTAAATGTTTTTATACAATTCATTTATGAAGAAAACACTAATTTTAATCAAACTTAACTTAATTGAAATAAGTTGCATCATTCTCTTTTTCTCTTCTTATCCATTTTTGCATGCGCGCATTTCAGAATGCTCTCGTTCAACTTTTTACATTCAGATGTTTCCAACTTTTCCAACAAAGTCAACTTCTCAAGACCAGGAAGCTCCTCTATTTTGTCACATCCGCTGACGTATAATGTCCAGTAGTTGAAGGTTTGCAAGGCCAGGAACCCCACTTATTTTTTCCAACACAGTACTTCCTTGCAACTCCAGAAACGTTAGTGTTGTTGGCAACTCTCCAACCTCCACTAGTTGTGGAAAAAAGCTGAGGTTGAGATGTTGTAGTTTTGGACAAACACCTCTAGGAATCCATACTTTCTTTACTTTCGTCCCTTGCAGGTCTAAGTGTTTGAGTTGAGGATTTTTACCAAGGCCTGGAAGCTCCTCTATTTTGATACATCCGCTGATGTCTACTAGTCGAAGGTTTGCAAGATCAGGAAGCCCACTAATTTTTTCTAACACGGTACTTCCTTGCAACTCCAAAGACGTTAGTGCTGTTGGCAACTCTCCAACCTCCACTAGTTGTGGAGAAAAGCTGAGGTTGAGATGTTGTAGTTTTGGACAAACACTTCTAGGAATCTGTACTTTCTTTACTTCCGTCGCTTGCAGGTCTAAGTGTTTGAGTTGAGGAAGGTTTTATTTCAGGAAGAAAAAGCATAATTGTATTATATTGAGACAACATAAAGGATCTAGATAGTACATTCTCAAGCTTTTGACGCTGGAAAGTCTAAAAAGCATACGTAACAAAAACTAGAGGAAGAGTCCCTCTATGAAGGAAAGAGGCGATTGTGTAGCTACACATCAAAAACAGATCCAAGTTGATTTTACAGCACATGTAGATCCAAGTTGTTTGAGTTGAGGAAGGTTACCTAGTTAAAGTGGCAGCATTTCCAACGTTAAATCCCTGACAGAATCGGGCCACATTTGCGAATCCGCACACTGCAATGACGTCTTAATTTTTAAAATTATTGTGAGCCTCGGCTTGTATTAATACAAATCCCTGCCCGGCTAATGGAAATTTCTAGTAATTTCAAACAAAAATCTGAACATTCTGAAGTAGTATATAAAATGCCAAACCTTTTAGTACCTTTAACATGCCTCAGAATCCTTTTTGCTCCCTGCCAATGTGCTTCCTTTGGCCTCTCCATGAATCTGGAAATCAAACTAACAGCATGCATTATATCTGGCCTAGTTGTAGTCAAATAAATGAGGCTACCAACTATGCTCTTGTACAAGCTAGGATCAAAATCCTTGCTACTGTCCTCTTTCGTGAGTTTTAATCCCATCACTGTGGGAGTGATTGCTGCTTTGCTCTCTTGTATGTTAAATCTTTCCAACACTTCATTAACATATTTTGCTTGTGAAATAAAAATTCCATTTTCATTTTGATCTACTTCTATTCCTAAGAAGTATCTCATCAAACCCATGTTAGTCATTTCAAATTCTTCTTTCATGATTGTTTTGAAATTTTCAATGAGGTAGTCATCATTACCTGTGAAAATTACATCATCAACATATAACACAACAATTAGTAATTTACCATCCTTTTCTTTGATGTAGATGGTGGGTTCTCCCTCACACTTTTCAAATCCATTTTCCAGTAGATAGGAATCTATCCTATTGTACCATGCTCTTGGTGCTTGCTTCAACGCATAAAGAGCTTTCTTCAATCTGCACACTTTGTGCTCTTGGCCTTTCTTTTCATAGCCTAGAGGTTTCTCAATGTAAACCTCTTCCATTAACACTCCATTTAGGAATGCTGACTTCATGTCCATTTGGTAAACTTTCCACTTATTTTGTGCTGCTATGGACAACACTGCTCTCACGGTTTCCATTCTTGCAACCGATGTGAAAGTTTTCTCATAGTCTCTCCCATACTACTTGTATCCTTTGACAACCAGCCTTGCCTTGTGCCTTTCTATTTTGCCTTCAGCACTACTCATGGTCTTGTAGATCCATTTAACTCCAATGACTTCCTTTCCTTTGGTAGTTCAACTAAATCCCATGTCTTGTTTCTTTCTATGGCATTAATCTCTTCATCCATAGCTTCTATCCATTTTTTATCCTTAATTGCATCTTCGAAATGAATAGGGTCATCAACATGACAATATAATGCAAAAAAAGAATTCATACCTTCATTTGCTGCCTTTTGCTCATAAATGTCATTTAAATTTCTGAACTTCTTGCCTCTTTTATTTGGTGTACAAGTGCTTGAAAAAGCACTTGAATTTCCTCCTTGTGGTGAGCTTGGAGAAGCACTTCCATTTCTCCTCAAGGGTGTCCCTTGCTGTCCTTGTGTTGGTGTTGCTGTTTGGGGATGTATTTCAGCCATCTCCTCATCATCTTCATCATGAGACAAACAGTTTTTAACATTCACTGTTTTCTCTGTGCTTCCATCCCAAGCTTCCTCCTCAATGAACTGAACATCTCTACTCACAAAAAACTTCTTGGTAGATGGGATATACAACCTGTAAGCTTTGGATTCCTCATTGTATCCAATGAAAATACATTTCTCCCCTTTGTTGTCCAACTTATTCCTTAGCTGATCTGGAATATGTGCATAGGCCACACATCCAAAAAATTTCATGTGGGTGACTCCTTGCTTTCTCCCACTCCATGCTTCTTCCGGCACTCTGTTCATGACTGCTTTTGTAGGGCATCTATTCAAAATGTATGCTGCACAATGTACAACTTCAGCCCAATAATCATTTGAAAAATGCTTTGCCTTTAACATACTCCTTGCCATATCCATGATGGTCCTATTCTTCCTTTCAGCAACTCCATTTTGCTGCGGAGTGTACCTAGTGGTAAACTGTTTGTGAATTCCATTTTCTCTACAAAAACGTAGAAATTCTTTGGAGATATACTCACCTCCTCTATCAGTTCTTAAAATTTTGATATGCAGCCCACTTTGGTTTTCTACAAGTGCTTTGAAATTGCGAAATTTTTCAAACACTTCACTTTTGTTTTTTAGAAAGTAAACCCAAGTTTTTCTAGTAAAATCATCAATGAATCTTAAAAAATATTGGTTTCCTGTTAATGATGGGGTTTGCATCGGTCCACATAAATCTGAGTGGACAATTTCTAAGAGTTCTTTTTCCCTTATGCTTTTCCCTAATGGAAAACTTTCTCTGTGTTGTTTCCCTGAGATACAACCTTCATAGAAGCTCTCTGGTTTCTCTATCAATGGCAATCCTCTTACCATTCCTTTTCTACTCAATAAGTTAAGACCTCCAAAGCTGAGATGTCCAAATCTCAAGTGCCACAACCAATTTTCATCCTTTTGTACGCTCTGGAAAGCCTCTTGTGTCACTATTGCAATTACTTCTTTCTTTTTCAAATATGCATTTATTCTGAGGGGGAACATCCTATTCCTCGTCATCTTCACTTCAGCAATACATATTTTGCAGGGTGCTCTATCCATGATGGTGCATACATCATTCACAAAGAAAACATTGTAACCCTTTTGAACAAGCTGTCCAATACTTAAGAGGTTACATCTCATTCCAAGAACATAATAGACATCTGCCATGGTTTTCTTTTCACCTTTCTTTGTAAAGACTTTTACCTCTCATTTTCCCATAACAAAAACTTTACTATTAGTCCCAATTGTGACTTGTGACTTCACACTCTGATCTAACTTAGAAAACAGGGCTATGTTTCCTGTCATATGGTTGTTGCAACCAAAGTCTAGAAACCATATATCTTCACCCTTTGTTTCAGCCATATTACAAGCTAAAAGCACATTATCTTGATTGATATTTTCTCTAGTGATATTTGCACTAGATCTATTATTCATATCATGCTGCTTCTTCCTACAATCATTTGCATAATGCCCATATTTTTTACAATAATAACATTGGACATTGGATTTATCATACCTTTTTACTTGAGCATGATATTGTCCACTTTGTTGACTGCTACCTTGGCCTTGATTCTGATTTGGATTGCTGCCTCTTCCTTGAGCATTTGCTGCACTGTTTTTTCCACCTCTGTTCTGGCTTCTGCCTCTTCCTCTCTTATTTCCTCTGCCTTGACCTCTTCCTCTTCCAAAGGACATCTGGGTCTTGAAGGCTTGCTCTAGAGATGAGTTTTCATTTCTACTCAACCTCTGCTCATGTGTTATCAGTGATGCATGAAGTTCATCAACTGAAACGTTTGTGAGATCCTTTGTCTCTTCTATGGTGGTGACAATCACATCAAACTTTGAGGGTAAGACCCTCAATAGTTTCTCCACAATCCTCCTTTCTTAAAGAATTTCTCCATGAGATCTTATTTGTGTGACAAAACCAATCACATGTGTGAAGAATGAGTCAATATTGTCTGAATCCTTCATGCACAGATTCTTAAAATCTCTCCTCAACAACTGTAGTTTTGTTGTCTTCACTTTCTCCATGCCTTGATAGGTTGTCTTGAGAGTTTTCCATGCTTCTTTGGATGTCTTGGCTGCTGCTATCCTTGGAAACACACTCTCATGCACTGCTTGATACAAAAATACGAGGGATTTTGAATCCTTCTTCCTATTGCTCTTCAACAGATCTTTCTCTGCCTAAGTTAATCTGTTAAACTCATTTTCATCTGTTGGTTCTTCAAAACCATATTCAACAAATTCCCATAAGTCTTGTGAAGCAAATAGGGCTCTCATAGTTATTGCCCAATAGTCATAGTTTTTCCCATTAAATAGTGGGAGTTGAGTATTAAATATACCCATGCTAGTGTTGGTGCTGGTGCTGGAGCAAGCCATTATTGCACTCTAAACTATGCTTCAAATACTTGACTGTGTATTTAAAAATCACTGACAGTCTTCAACAGCGACACAAAAAAAAATTGAGAAATACCTTTGAATCTTTCTTGACTGAGTCTTCGCTCTGTTGGAGAAACTTCTACAGCAAAAAACTCCTTCCTTCAGCTTCTTTGACACCTTCAAAGAGCCTCGACAAGCTCTGATACCATGATGGAAATTTCTGGTAATTTCAAACAAAAATATGAACATTCTGAAGTAGTATATAAAATGCCAAACCATTTAGTACCTTTAACATACCTCAGAATCCTTTTTGCTGACTGCCAATGTGCTTCTTTTGGCCTCTCCATGAATCTGGAAATCAAACTAACAACATGCATTATATCTGGCCTAGTTGCAATCAAATACATGAGGCTACCAACTATGCTCTTGTACAAGCTAGGATCAAAATCCTTGCTGTTGTCCTCTTTGTTGAGTTTTAATCCCATCACTGTGGGAGTGATTGCTGCTTTGCTCTCCTGCATGTTAAATATTTCCAACACTTCATTAACATATTTTGCTTGTGAAATAAAAATTCCATTTTCATTTTGATCTACTTCTATTCCTAAGAAGTATCTCATCAAACCCATGTCAGTCATTCCAAATTCTTCTTTCATGACTGTTTTGAAATTTTCAATGAGGTAGTCATCATTACCTGTGAAAATTACATCATCAACATATAACACAACAATTAGTAATTTACCATCCTTTTCTTTGATGTAGACGGTGGGTTCTCCCTCACACTTTTCAAATCCATTTTCCAGTAGATAGGAATCTATCCTACTGTACCATGCTCTTGGTGCTTGCTTCAGCCCATAAAGAGCTTTCTTTAATCTGCACACTTTGTGCTCTTGGCCTTTATTTTCATAGCCTAGAGGTTGCTCAATGTAAACCTCTTCCATTAACACTCCATTTAGGAATGCTGACTTCACGTCCATTTGGTAAAATTTCCACTTGTTTTGTGTTTCTATGGACAACACTACTCTCACGGTTTTCATTCTTGCAACCGGTGCGAAAGTTTCCTCATAGTCTCTTCCATACTGCTACTTGTATCCTTTGACAACCAGCCTTGCCTTGTGTCTTTCTATTTTGCCTTCAGCATTACTCTTGGTCTTGTAGACCCATTTAATTCCAATGACTTCCTTTCCTTTTGGTAGTTCAACTAAATCCCATGTCTTCTTTCTTTCTATGGCATTGATCTCTTCATCCATAGCTTCTATCCATTTCCTATCCTTAATTGCATCTTCGAAATGAATAGGGTCATCAACATGACAATATAATGCAAACGAAGAATTCATACCTTCATTTGTTGCCTCTTACTCATAAATGTCATTTAAATTTTTGAACTTCTTGCCTCTTTCATTTGGTGTACAAGTGCTTGAAGAAGCACATGAATTTCCTCCTTATGGTGAGCTTGGAGAAGCACTTTCATTTCTCCTAAAGGGTGTCCCTTGCTGACCTCGTGTTGGTGCTGCTGTTTGGGGATGTATTTCAGCCATCTCCTCATCATCTTCATCATGAGACAAACAGTTTTTAACATTCATTGTTTTCTCTATGCTTCCATCCCAAGCTTCCTCCTCAATGAACTGAACATCTCTACTCACAAAAAACTTCTTGGTAGATGGGATATATAACCTGTAAGCTTTGGATTCCTCACTGTATCCAATGAAAATACATTTCTCCCTTTTGCTGTCCAACTTCTTCCTTAGCTGATTTGGAATGTGTGCATAGGCCACACATCCAAAAAATTTCATGTGGGTGACTCCTTGCTTTCTCCCACTCCATGCTTCTTCTGGCACTCTGTTCATGACTAATTTTGTAGGGAATCTATTCAAAATGTATGTTGCACAGTGTACAGCTTCAGCCCAATAATCATTTGGCAAATTCTTTTCATTTAACATACTCCTCGCCATATCCATGATGGACCTATTCTTCCTTTCGACAACTCTATTTTTCTACGGAGTGTGCCTAGTGGTAAACTGTTTGTGAATTCCATTTTGTCTACAAAAACGTAGAAATTCTTTGGAGATATACTCATCTCCTCTATCAGTTCTTAAAACTTTGATATGCAGCCCACTTTGGTTTTCTACAAGTGCTTTGAAATTGCGAAATTTTTCAAACACTTCATCGACATCATCCAAAACTACAAGAGCTTTAGAACCCAACAGATGATGACGAAGCTCCGATTTACCTTGAGAGACGCTACAGATATTCAAGTCCTTTGAAGTTAAGCCTTCGTAGATGGTTTTCTGCAAGTCAGGCAAAGAATTTTCGCTTCTCATATCTTCCAGAAAACACGATTGACTGTAACCTGATCTGTAGCGGTTAAAGAACTCTGTTGCCAAGGTTGTCTTCCCTACACCACCATAACCCACGATCCCGACAACCTTTGTCTCCCAGCTTTGTTGCTACTCCCGCAATACTATTTTCTCAAAATCTTGTGGCTTTTCATCTAAATCAGTTGGATATTCAGCCACATACAGTTGAGGCTTTCCAATTTTTTCTTCCAGCAGTTGAACCACACGATTGGCGAGCTCGCCTTCATCATTGGTTATACGCAATAAAAAAAACCAGAAATTAGTACCATAAACTTCATTTATCAATATAATGAAGCTAATTAGAGTGTCAATGATACTAAAAGTTATCACCCGTTATACGTCTCCATCTCCAAACTGCTTAAATGTGAAACGTCAAATAACACATTTTTCCAATCTGCAATTGTTTGTTCGCTGCATCTCCCTTTGTTTACATGATGTCAGAGAGCTTCATCGTAGTCTACATTGTTGTCCTCACGCTTCCACATCCAGAGATCAGAAGGTTTTACATTATAAAAAACTGGAATTATAGTGACTTTTGATTCCCGCTTATGCATCTCTAGGAGCTCATTCAGACACCATACTGATTCCGGGTATCTTGGAGAGAAAATAGCTATATGAACAGAGGATGTTGTAATAGCTCCTAAAATTTGCGAATCTAAGAGGTCTCTCACCTGCATTTCTTCCTGGTCCAGAGAGACTCTGAATCCGCAGTCAGAAGAAAGCCGATAGTAGAGATGGTTGGCTAAGGTATTCTTCACATCGGGCCCCGATGATTTATGAACACTTGGTAGTTGTAATTGGAACTGGTGCTGGGAGATACAGCCATGGAAGTGGAGGCAGGGGAGGAGGGAGCGAATGTTTATCGACGAGGTATGTTTGTTGGATGAGCCCTTAATTAAGATGATGAATATATAAATAACCAGGTCGAGAAATAAAAGGCACTTCCCTGAATCGTCTCTCGTCGACCTAACACGTGTCGAAGTGCTCGTCTTGTCGATCTAACGAAAAAGCCAATACTTGTATATGACAGAAAAGTATTTATATCTCAAAAGTGTCTTTACCTATAATAAATGGTAGCATATCAATGAAAGTCACACAAAAAAATCTGAAAGCAGCATCATGATATTCAGATCAAGATCTAAAAACAATAATAATAATAATAAAAAAAAAAAACAAAACATTTGCAGCAGTGAGGAAATGGACAGATCCCCTCAATTCCACCATTCCTCTATCAGAAATGGTAAATCTACACTCCCTTCATAATATTTAGATCAATGCCTAAAAACAAAAAAAAAAATATTCAGATCAATGCCTAAAAACAATTAAAAAAATATCAGAAATGGTAAATCTACACTGCCTTCATAATATTCAGATCAAGGCCTAAAAACAAAAAAACAAAAAAAAACCATTTGCAGCAGTGAGGAAATGGACAGAGCCCCTCAATTCCACCATTCCCCCATCACAAATGGTAAATCTACACTACCTGCTTACTATAGCAACTATATCTCCAATACACATGACCAAAACTGACAGGTCAGTCAGAGGCATAGCTACAGATCTAAAACAAAGATAATAAACATAAAAAAAATAGTGCACCTTATATATGATGTGTCCCTCTGGAATAAGTGTCCCAAAAGCAAACCCTGGTAGTGTATGTGATCCATAGAGGTGCAACACTCTTCTTTCGATAGTCTATCTGTTACACTATTATGTTTCTTGTAAATGTCCGAAATTGAAATCCTTCTAGAAGTGGGCGTAAAGACTCTGTTCGGTTTATCCAATGGAGTAGTTCGGTTTATCCAATAGAGTAGTTCAGAGAAATTAAGAGTTGCCCGCTTATTCGTTGGTCTAATGCTTATGGAAGTGTTAGCCGTTATTCCTCGGCCCTTGGGTATTTGTCCAGCTCCTTTGTTGCTTTCTATTATCAGGATTTCTATATGCACACGCTTTCTTCTGGTTACAGTACTATTTTTTGTTTTGAACATTTCCCAGTATTTTCACATGCTTTATATAATGATATTACCTCAAGGATAAACCGTATATGTATGTGCTTTTCTTTATTCAGAGTAAACAACAAAGAAGCACTACTTTTTCCTCGAATAAAAAATACGGTGACTATTTAACCCTCAAATAGGTTTAGGCCAGCACAACTATCGTGACAAGATGCGTTTTCAGATTTCTTCCCTATTTCTTTTTCCTTTGCCTATGGCTTTAACGCAGGTTTAGCAATTTTATGTTAAGTCGCTAATTACTCATCAGCTCCAGATTAACTTTGGTATTTTAATTGAATATAATATTTGTATTCAAGCTTTTGTGATCCATAATGAATTAAACAGAGTCTTTTGGTAGAAATCACATGACAAAATTTTTTAGCCGACGCGTTTCGAACCAACAAGTGTTGTTCATCATCAAGACCACAACAAAGGCTTAAAGAGAGAGCAATGTAGAGAGGACCATGGAAAGGCTTAAATAGAGAGCAATGTAGAGGCTATATTTGAGCAATAATGTTTAAATTATAATATTAATTTATTAATATATTAAAAAGAAATATTATTAAGTAACAACAGTTTTTGAAAAGAAAAAAAATAATGATATTATTTCATTAATTTATTAAAAATATTAATAGTAACGGCTATATTAAATGGTCAAAAAATAATATTTAAATTAATTTATTAAAACCAATAATATTTAAATAATGATATTAGTTCATTAATTTATTAAACATAATAATAATTTTTTTTTTCTAAGTAAAACTATTCTATAAATATGAAACAAATTATAAGTACAACGAGGCTCTGGCCTCAGCAATGCAGAACATCATTTGTCCAAAAAATATATCAGTCTAGGTTCGACTGCCCCATCGATGGGGAAACCAATCTATGAACGTAGAAAAAACCCACACAGGGGTTACCACGGGTTACCAGTTTTAACCAAAAGTACCAAACAATGCAGAAAATAACCAAGAGAAAAGTTTTAACAAAACAAATCATAACAAAAACCATCCAGTCAACAAAAGAACACACCAACTGGCAGAGGGGCAACACTTGGTTGCCAAGTGTCAATCCTGAAGGTCGTCTGGGGCAGGGTCTTCATCGATAGGACGCACATACTTGTACCACTCCTCCTCCTCTGCTGACGTGCCGCTTTGAATTCCACGAGTTGGTTGGGTGCCAGCGGCACTGCCTTCTGCTACATGCAGGCCAAACGTGTCTCCTGCTCTGCCTCTCAGTGCCTGCGTGACTCCAGCTCTGCCTTCAACAGCCTGGTGACTGCCAACCAACTCCTTTCCATGTAGGGTGGCAACATTCTCGATCAGCTGCTGCTTGCCTGGGTCGTGGGCGCTCCTGTTCCTTTGAGCGGCCCTCTCTCGCTCACCATTGTTCTCTGGTGGAGCTTCCTGTGGGTCATTTTCTTCAGAGAAGGTGATGGTGACTGTGGCGGTGATAATGGGCCTATGCAGGGTGCTGTGGAAACGAAATTGAGTTGTGTGGGGAGCAGGGTGAGGGGGAAGGGGAAAATTGGCCGTATGAACTGCTGAGTCCCTCCTTCCGGCACCTTGGAGCAGAGCTTGTCCTCTGCCACTGCAGGTATCAGGATACCGGCCAGGAAAGGAGCTATGAGGATTTGAAATGTCAGGAGAAGAGGAGGGGGAGACAGATTTTGGGCTGGGTGTAGCAGAGGGATGGATGCTTCCCCCACGAATGCCACCTCGTCTACTACGCATTTGGTGGCGGATGCGAGTCATGGCTGTATTTGATGCAGAGCTACCAGTGGGGGAATTGTCAAAATGATTAAGTAGAGAACGAGCGGAGGAAGTCTGAGCTCGGTTCAGATTACAGAGCCTAGTATGGGAGAAATGATACCCATTACCAAGGTCCACACAATTGAGCAGCCAGCAGCGGATTCCAGTGACTGTGCGAGAACAGGGCTCCGCAGCCTGAGGAGGACAAATGCTATGGAGCAAAGGAAGAATAACAACATTATGGTTTGCAGAGGCCATTGCCATGAATTTGATGTATAAATCTCGACTAGAGCACCCAATTAATGTCACCTGCAAGGCACCATGAATTCCTTTTAGGCTAGCTTGGGAGGGAACGCAGACGGCCATGTGGCTAGTCCTCCTACCACCCGTCGGTCTAATCGCCATTAATGGCATGGTTATCACCCGCATCCGGGTGTGCTTCTTCATCTTGTACCAATTCACTCTGCACCAAATCATTGTATTCCTGTAGCTAGGGTGCAGTGGCAATAATGTTGAGTGAGCCTGCATATAGAGTCCGCCCACTATCCACTCCTATGTTAGCTAAAAATTCAGCCACTTTGTTGCCATCCTGTACGGATGTGTTTGAAGGCGACTGCTCTGTGGGTGGAGAGCCATTGTTCGATGAGCTATAATCTTTCTGCCAATCTCTAGCTGCTGACCACATTGTATGATGGTGTCCCCTGAAAAATCCGATTAACCATGTTAATGAGAATCTAAGAATCACCTTCAATTAAAGGTGGGAAGAAACCATGAAGTTGGGCTAGGAGAAGCCCCTCCCATAACCCTTCTAATTCAGTCGAGTTATTCGTATCCCAGCGAATTGAGCTTAAGAAGGTTAGAAGAGGTATGTCTTTATGATCCCTGAATACTCCTCCATATCCTGCTTTTCCCGAATTACCTTTGGAGGCTCCATCCAAGTTAAGTTGTATGATATGTTGGGGTGGAGGAAGCCATTTTTCTGGTATCTTGCTTTGTGAAGAGGATTTACCTTGATTTGCCTGTGCCTGATTCCATTGAAAATTCCAGTTTGCCCATATATTATGTTCTTGTGGAATGGAGGGAAAGTCTTCTTCATACCAGGTTTGGAGTGTTAAGGTTTCCCGAAGGTTTTAGCAAACGTTGTTCCATAAGACTTCTAAAGGTGAGGATTGGTCCTTGAAAATGTGACTATTCCTTTCTTTCCATATTTTCGACATGAGAAGGCCTGGGATAAGTTTGCATAGAGAGTTTAACAGTTTGCTCTTATATGGATTGATTGCCTAGTTGCGTACAGTATTGGCGATATCCTCTTTAATTCGTCCTTCTTTTTGGCATCTGAAGCTTGCTTTTTCCAGAGTCGGTTTGCCAATGGACATGAGTTCATTAGATGCACAGTGATTTCTTCCTCTTGTTTACAACTGGAACAAATGGAGGGCCCATGAGAGCTTCTTTTCTGTAGATTGTCCCAAGTGAGGATTTTATTTTCACATAGCAACTAGAGGAAAGTGGATACTTTTGGCCAGATTTTGGTGGCCCAAACTTTGTTCCAAAGTGGATCATTGACTGTGTGATTCCTTATAATTATATTGTATGGCTCGTGTGTAGTGAAGGTACCTCTTTCTTCGTAACCCCATCTTATTATATCCTTCTTATCGGAATAGTGTATTTTCCTATTAAAAAGTTCTGCCTCCAAATCCTTCTTAATGGACTCTGTGCCTTGCCTAATGATGTGGTTTGAGCTTATCCATTGTCTATATCCCTGTGATTAAACATAATAATATTACTAGTTCTTGAAAAATAATATTTAAATAATGATATTAGTTTATTAATTTATTAAAATATTAATATGTAACGGCTAGTTTTTGAAAAAATAATATTTAAATTAATTTATTAAAACCAAATATTACTAGTTTTTTAAAAATAATATTTAAAGTGTGATATTAGTTTATTAATTTATTAAAAACAATATTAATAAGTAACCACTATATCAAACAACTAGTTTTTAAATTAAATAAATAAATAATCAAAGTCAAACTTTAAAGGAGGGGAGTCAAAAATTATAAAAACGAATGAATACCCTAATCAAGACAAGATCATTTGATAAATAAAATAACTAATAGCAATAAAATAAAATAAAAATAATTAGTGGAAAAATAAATAAAATAAAACAAAAATATACACAAGTCAAAAATAAATATATATGATGATGATGATGATGATGATGGTTAACATCCGCTGAGACCAAACATTGGTCTATCGGACCTAAAGAAACAAATTATTTATTTTGATTTAAGATTTTATTTCTATGCTCAAAAAGCTTGGAGAGAAGCCTCCCCAGCTCACTATAATTTTGACTATAAAAGGCTAGGAATGTCAGTATTGTAACAAAGATTGTGAAACTGAGATCTAATGTGGTTGTATGCGAGGCACTCTACGAGAAAGTGGTTTTCATCCTCGATGTTCCTATTCTCACATCTATGGTAGATCCTTTCCATCCATGGTGTTTCAGGAATTGCCCAATGACCTGTTTCACTATGGAGCTCATGAGAATTCGTTCTAATCTTTGCTATATAAATAAACAAATTAAAAAAATTAAAAAAATAAAATAAATAAAAACAGAAACGTGTATATATATATATATATAATATAGAGTATATATATATATATATATAGAGAGAGAGAGAGAGAGAGAGAGAGAGAGAGAATAATCAATAAATAAAACAGGGTCAACAATAAAATATGAGGCTCAGGCCCATTAAACAAATAACAAAAATACTAAAAGGAATATAATATGTTTATTTATTTAAGTTGATAAATTTAATGTTTTTTAGTTAAATATTATTTGTTTATTTATTTAATAATTGATTAAATTTAAAAACATTGTTAGATAATTAGTATTGAATTATAATTTTCTCTCTTATTTAATTAAAAAAAACTAATAATAAAATTAAACTATTTTTTTTTTTTCAAATGGTTTATTTCCTTGCTAAATGACCACAAGCTTAACTTTTGGCTTGAGAAACCACTATTCAAGGCTATCTAAATCATCAAAATCATGTAGAGCTTAACTTTTGGCTTGACAAACCACTATCCAAGGCTATCTGAGTCATTAAAATCATGAACCAGACTACACCAGCCCTTAACATGACTAAATTTTTGCCCATTAAATTTCAAACTAGTGACTTTCTCATTCCCTCATTGTCTATTCTAAGGGCCATAAAAAATAAAATTAATATTTATTTAAATAAATCTAAAATTATTATTTCAAGTTAATGTAGAGAAGATAAAGTAATACTATTAAAAAAAATTCTAAAGAAATAAATAATAAATCATATTAAATATTAGGCTACCAAGACCACAAACCACAAATTCACCCAGAAAGTTATATTTCGTTCGACAATTTTTTTCAAAAAATCTGATCATAGGAGTGTTTGAATCCCTTTTTAGATGGTGGAAATGGAATCACCGTCACCATTTGAATCACTTTTTAGATGGTGGAAAAAGATTCAGTACCATATAAAACCCTCTGGGTACCTAAACTTGATAGTTGTAACTCAGATCTCCCAAACTTTCTAACAGATTTTGGCAAAAATCATGCCAAGATTTCCACTATTTTTATTTTTATTAATAATAAAAAAATAAATTATTATTATTAATAAAAAAAATTGTTATTATTTCTTTTAAAGCATTGAAATTCTTTAATTTCTATAAAATTTAATCTGGAATGAATTACTTCATATTAGGAAGATGAATTCCAATGTGTTGTAGCAGCTATAACCACCCTCCAAAATTTTGCCTATGCTTTGTTTTGGATCCTCCCTTCTAAATCAAAACAACTCATCTTGTACCAGTTCAGGTACTTGTGCTTTGATTGAGGCTCATCATTTGCATCTTGGCTTGTGTTTGCTTACTTGGTTTATTGTCTAACCCACAAGCTAATCTTTTGACTTGGTTTTCATCTAGTTATGGGTTTGCCTTAGAGAGCTGCGCAATCCTTGAGGGAAACTAACCTTGCTGTCAGGAAGCGCAGTCCAAACCGACAGTGAGCCTTGAGCTCGCATTAGGGGAGTTTTGAGGTCTAAAATGGGCCTCCTAAGGAAATTATAAAATAATAGTGGAAATAATAAAATAAGATTACATTACATCATCACGTTTTAGAGGGAAAAAAAGAAAAATTATTTTTTCAACTCGGATTGATCCAGTTGGATGTTTTTGGGCACCCACCTATCCCATTTGGACCCCCACAACTGTCTCTTTCAGTTATTTAGTTTCCTTAATTGTAGCATAGTTTACTATTTTTAGCAGTTTTTCGGGTCCTAAACTTCCATAGCCGTTTTGAGGCCCTAAACGACGTTTTTTGGGAAAACTAAGAGCACCATGGGTCCATGGGCCGATGTTGCTCTTCCCAAAGTTGTAGTTCTCGGATAGATCTTTCTAAGAGATATTGTACACATCAAACAAAGATCGTATGCCAAAGTTACGATCCCGGGAAGTTGATGTACCAATTTACCCAAACGGGGCCCACAGTTTGGAATTTCATCATCTAGGGTTAGATTTTTGGATGTTTAGGGTTTTCCATTGTTTCTCAACAATAAATAGGCCTTCAAGCCTCATTGTAACACAGTTCAAAGGCATGTAGCCACCACATCTCTTCTCAGAGATAAGCTACCACCGCCCTCGTTGTTTATTTTCATTTTCTGTTTGTAAGCATATCTCAGTATTTTACACTAATGAAATGAAGTATTATTTCCACTGCATATTTGTTTTTATGTTATCTCTGTAATTGTTGCATTCCTGTTTAAGTCTGGATTAGTGGTATCAGAGTGATCTATTTTTTTCTCGGTTTTTCTTTGCATGTCCCCAACGAGGTCGGGATATAAGGAGTTGGGGCTTGAATTGGTCGAACCTTTGCAAGACCAGCCTCACAAATCCCGACAACCTCCCATGGAATATGAGAAGAAAGACGAGGGGGCAGGAGATCCTATCAAAATCTTGCTCGAAGAAGCCCTTAAGTGGAAAAGGAACATGATAATGGATAGCTTTGCGCAGATCCTTCAGCGACTACCCAGAGGCGATGCATAAGCTTCCAACAGCTACTCTGGAAACGCCACACCGTTTAAGGTACAAGTTAAATTTGAAATCCCCATCTTCGAGAGTCAAATAGACGCATATGCCATAGATAAATGGTTCAATCTGCTAGATGGGTATTTTTCTGTTCATGAATTTTCAAGTCGAGAAAATATTATTTTCGCTCTTCTCAAAGCAACCCCCCACGTCAAGGACTGGTGGGAAACCTACTACAAGCAGAAGGATGAAAGTACAAGCTCACTATTTTCAGCTTCACCCACTTGGGATTCATTCCGAGATGCCATCAAGGACCATTACTACCTTGTCAAAAGCTATGAGGACAAATACATCAAATGGACCACACTGTGGCTGGGAAGGGATTAAGTTGTGCTATATTTCACAAGAATTTTTCATACCCTTCGGACATAGTTGGGTATCAAAGATTCTCAGCTGCATCTGGTACTCAAATACCATGGCTACCTACACAGATACATCCAGGAAGAGATGGAGTTCCTGAACATATCTTCGCTCAGCACGACGTATTGATACACTGTCAAAATCGAGCAAAAGTTCAAACAGAAGAAGTGAGACTTTAGATCTGTGAACCCAAAGACCAAAGGACAAATCCAAGGCAGAGTGACCCAAGACAACCCGTTGAAGCCGCAAGAAAAGAGTAACACCACGAAGTCGGAAAAGGACACAGGAAAGTGGTGTGAGTTCCACAAGAGCCCCACTCACAACACAAGTGAGTGTCGGACCAAGCAGTTGCTGGTGGCCGAGTTGAAGGCTTTAGAATCAGATGCATGTTATGACCCTGAGACAGAACTCGATAAGGGGAATGGAAAAGGGAAGCAAATCATTGATGTAGATCCTAGCGCCACTATTGCCACCGCCAAGATCCAGAAAAATGAGCCAGAAGATCCAGAGGAGTGGGAATGTCTTTTCCACTCACAGATGTGGGTGAAGGGCTCGCCACTACAATTCATTATCGACAGTGGCAGACAAAAGAACCTTATTTCAGTAGAGGTCATGAAGCGGTTGGGTCTACCAACTACATCACACCTGCAGCCATACAGTATCAGTTGGCTTCATGAAGGACAAGATCTCAAAGTTCGCAAGCAGTGCTGCCTTCCCTACAACAAGCCCTTCACAGACGAGGTATTGTGTGATGTTACACCTCTGGATGTTTGTGATGTACTATTAGGCCAGCCATACTTGTGGAGGCGACATGCTGTGTATGAGTCAAGCCCTCGCACTATCATTATTTCTTTGGATAATTCATTATATAGGATACCAGAGGTAGCCCCACCTACTACCATGTCTTTGATCACTGCCAAGAAAGGTAGCAAGCTCATCTCCCAGACTAGGAAATTCTTTTTCTGTCTGATTCGCTCCCAAAGTAAGTGGAAGATCGTTGCTACATCCATGACCCTCGCAAAGGGTTCCTCCATGCAGCATTAGCAACAAAGGGATACGGTCATGACGAAACACAGGAACAACTTCTCCTCACCCAGAGCGGTGCCACACAAGTTTCAGGTGGGCGACAAAGTTTGGTTACATTTGCAGAGAGAATGCCTTACCATAACCGATCAGAAACTTAGACCACTCCGATATGGTCCTTACACCAGTACCAAGGCTATTGGCAACAATTCTCTGAAGCACAACATTCCTCTATTCCTTCGCTTGGACCAAGTGTTCGATGTGTACTGTTTTCGACCATGCTTCTCACCATTTCTGGTCACATCAGAGACTGCAGAACAACTCACCAAAGACCCAGCTCAGCAGAAGCTTCCTCATCTTAAGGAGGAACTCAACGCAATGGGGACCATTACTTCCTAAGGGGGGAGGAATAATCCAGGTGGATGTTGGTGGCCACCCACCTATCCCATTTGGACCCCCACAACCATCTCTTTCATTTTTTTAGTTTCCTTAATTGTCGCACAGTTTACTATTTTTAGCAGTTTTTTGAGCCCTAAACGTCCGGAGCCGTTTTGAGGCCCTAAATGAAGTTTTAAGGAAAACTGTTTTTCCCAAAATTGTAGTTCTCAGATAGATCTTCCTAATGAGATATTGTACACGTCAAATGAAGATCGTATGCCAAAGTTACGACCCCAGGAAGTTGATGTACCAATTTATCCAAACGGGGCCCACAGTTTGGCATTTCATCTTCTAGGGTTAGGTTTTTGGATGTTTAGGGTTTTCCATTGTTTCTCAACAATAAATAGGCCTTCGAGCCTCATCGTAACACAGTTCATAGGCATGTAGCCACCACATCTCTTCTCAAAGATAAGCTACCATCACCCTAGCTCTTTATTTCCATTTTCTGTTTATAAGCATATCTCAGTATTTTACATTAATGAAATGAAGTATTATTTCCGCTGAATATCTGTATTTATGGTTATCTCTATAATTTGTTGCATTCTTGTTTAAATCCAGATCACGGATTTCAACTTATCTCCCTATGAGTTTACTTAAATTTTGAGTGACAACACTCATTGGATGCATAATTTTATTCCTCACCCAATGAGAACCCATGTTGCATACTTTTAATGGACCCTGCTACATGAAAAATGAGAAATGCATGAAAAGCGTGATTACAATCACGTATTTTTGTGTATTTCTAATTTTTCATGTAGCAGGGTTCATCAAAAGTATGCAACATGGGTACTCCTTGGATGAGGAATTAAACTTTGCATCCAATGAGTTCCCTTGCTCAAAATTTGAGTAAAACCTTAGGGAGATAAGTTGAAAATACGAGTTGAAAAAGTAGTTTTATTATTTATTATTTTTTAATCTTTTTACTTTTTAACTCCAAAAATGGTAAATCATCTCCTATGGTTGACATTATCATCTTGAATCCTAGTGGTTCTTATAAAGTTTATTTTGTTTGTAGATTTTTCTTAGGAGGCCCATTTTAGACCTCAAAATTCCCCTAATGAGAATTGTGCAGTGCTAGATGGCTGTTATAGACATTTTTGTGCCTTACAGCATGAAGCACGAAATGTCAATAATCTAAGGGATCCAAAGTCCCTAAACATGTTGTTCCTACCCCTATAGGAACAAGGTCAGCAAACCACAGCACTGAAAATCAGTTCTCCACCTGAAAACACTCAAAAACAAGCTATTTCTGGATCATGTCAACTGCTCCACTGAGCATCTGCGTTGAATGTCAACTGCTCCACTCGGTACCTGCGCTGAATGTCAACTCCAATGAAGGCTACCTGTGCTGGGCGAGATTGGCCAAGTGGCACAGTCATTCCTCAAGTGTCAATGCCCAGGAAGCTTCCAAAATGACACTTGGATCAGGGAATTCGCCTAGTGATGAGTAAGAGGGTCTAGATCTCCAAGTGGAAGCAAGAACCTCCAAGTGGACTCAAGAACTGAAGAATAACTGAAGTGGGAGAGGACACTAGTCAGCTTCATGCCAGTCTCAAGCTGACTCATCCTTTCTCCAATATCCTATATATAGATCTCTCTCATGAGGTCTAGGGAGGCTGGAATCTTGTGACTGTAAGGAAGTGCTGTTGGTTTGAGTATAGAACTATTGGGTGATTTGCTTGAAGGAGGTGAAGAGGAGATTTCTTTCTGCTTGGAGGTGATGCTGGATTGGGCCTTTTATGGTTGTATCACTTCCTGAACTTTACTTCTTCCATTAATAAAGCATTTGAGGTTCTTCTATATGCATGTGTCTCAATGGCGTATTGTAATACTTGTATATTTGATTTATTCTAATCCTTGAATCAATTATGAATGTATGCTTCTTGTAGTTCCCCTCTCTTGTGATTTTGCAGGATCTTGGTGTAGCTGGGCCAGTGAAAGAGCAAGGAGCTGGGAGCAAGCAGCAAAGAGGGAAGATTGGATCAATCATTAACGGAAGACAACGGTTAGTGGATCTCTTTCTCCTCTCTCTTACATCTCATAAAGAAGTAATCTCGAATAGCTTTGCTTTGATTGTTGATGAGGTACTATCACCCTTAGAGTGGGATAGGATCATTCCGTATTGGATACTTTTCCCAACAAAAAATTGGCGACTCCGCTAGGGATCGTATCTTGTTGGTTGTTTGTGTTTTTTGCTATTCATTTCATAAACACAGGGAGTACCGAATCGAACCGCATTTGGATCTTTCAAATGCAAAGTAGAGGGCAACTACTCTAGCTCAGTTTCTGGGCATGTTTATGATTTGAAGAGCTGATCCACAAGGACTCTAAATAGCTCTTAGTGATAGCTTTTCATCCCTTAGTGTGTACTTGACTGATAGCTTCTGATTTGGCCAAAAACTGTGAATTTTTGAGCAATCTGTGACCCGGAAACTGAGAAAAACGAAAGTTTGAATCTTCAGTGCAGGCACTGTGAAGGCAGTCTGCATTTCAGCGCAGTTCCCGAAGGGGCTACCTGCGCTGAAGGTCAAACTGCCAGTGTTCTACCTGCGCTGAACCAGTTTTGCCTAGTGCTACTGGGGTTCCCTCCTGTTTATTGCCCTGTTTTCACTCTTGTTTTTGCTGCCTGTTACCAGTCAATGTACCTATCTGAAACCAACTTTCCTTGCCACTATTCCACCTCGGTTGTATAAAGAAACTGTGTTTGTTCTTTGTGTATTTCTTGTATCATTTACAGTTTCCCATAACGAAAGTGAACTAGTCTTGTTGTGGCCTCTTAGATCTAGACCTGTGATAAAGTGTCGTTCCGATCTTAAGAGTTAGTTTGTTTACTGTTCATAGCTGAGTGAGCTTTCTCTTTCGTCATATGGTTTGAATTTATATATTTCTAGTGTCGAAACAAGTAAATCTTAAGGTGTCTTTTGATTTTGGACAAGCTTGTTTGCTTTCACTTGAAATTGAATTCAAAGTTATACAACAACTTTCTTTTTGTATCGCACCAACATTAAGAAAGAGAAAAGAAATACTTGCATTGTGCATGTGCATTATGACAGTTTGCATGTTGATTTAGGAAAAAGTGCATTAGTGTGTGCTCTATGATCTGTGTGAAAAGATGATGTCTTTCTTTTCCCTCAGTAGTTAAGATTTTCAAAGTTGAAAGATTGAAAAGCTTGCTTATCATCTTAGACTGCATTTAGGAGTGTTACTATACATCTCGTGGTGATCCATAAAGGCAAACTGCTAAACAAGGTCAACCTTAAAATAAATTGAATTTACATAACAACGCATTGAAACATAACGCAAACACATAGAGGTCTAAGCTAGAGACGTGTTCCGGCGTCGTTAAACGTGATATCTTAGCGTTGAGTGGTTGGGTGATTCCTCCACGGTGAAGCGATAAGTATCAATACGGACTTGTGCTCCCACGTACCGTCGCGTATATATTGGGAGACCCCTATAGGAACAAAGCCTTTATCCATAGGAAGCCGTGTCGGCCGCCCTACTGATCGCAATGCAGTGAACACAACATTCATGAAGATCGACCACTCGTACCGTAAAACGTATTCTGTGGTTTTGCGAAAAGTTTGGCACACCCTCTGCCTAGAACTCCAGAGCAGTTTCTTTTGGCCTTTTTCAAACTCTATAACTGAAAAAGTCCATCCGAGCATTTGTCACTTCGGGCTCGTTAAAACATCGAAGGAGACTAGAGTCATCTTTAGCTTTTTCTCGACTCTTAAAAAGTGAAAAATCAAGTTGTGTCTAAAGCGTCGTTATAAAATTTATTTTAAACGGAACATAATCACCTCCTATTCCTGCGTTGATCTATAGGTTGAGAACATGGAGCGTCCCAACCAAGGAATTCCACATGATGGAAATCCTAGTCCCCTCTTGGGGAGAAGTTGGTGCGCCCCACATGGCCACATTGTCGCTTCCAGGACTGACAATTGGCCTGCCTATTTGGATATTCTCAACCAATGTAGTTCAGAACACCATGGTTCCTGAACAGTCGAGTCAACAGTTAGATCAGTCTAGAGCTGCCCACCAGCCTTCAACTTCCTATAACTCTTCCTCCAATCCTTCGTCTTCGCAAGGTAGAGCCGGCAAAAGCCAAGCTCCCATGGAGAAGAAGGAGAAGAAGAAGAGAGAGAAGAAGAAGAAGGAGCCTAAGGCGACTGGGGGCAAGCAAAAGACATCTGACAAAAATCCACACACAGCACAGACCGGACCTAAATCTCCATGTGTCATATGTAGAGGAGACCACTTCCATAGAGATTGTCCCTGTATTCCCCGGATACTAAGGGACTGGTCCCCTCGGTTGCACAATTCGGGAGCATCAACCTCTGATAGCCATGTTGAATGCTTACCGTCAACCAGCGAAAGTGAAGGTTCAAGACAAAGAGGGGGAGCAAGATCCCCTGTAGACTGTGTGAAGGCGATCACGCCATCCACCGTTGTCCCTTCTTAGACGAAGCGAAGAGAGTTTTGGAAGATCGCCCGGTTTCACCGCTGAGACTTCCTCCTGGATACAAAAAACTCGTGCCAAGTCCTTCGTTGGTTGAAAATACAGCTGGCCTGCTCAAGTGGTCAGCTGAAGCGTCAGTCATTGAAAATGAACCTACTGAATCCAGACCAGACGAAAGTCTAAAGGTCGATACGGCAGTTGACCCGGTTCTTCCTTCAGAGGTTTCATCCTCAAATGACACCGTCACTGAAGATTCATCTTCAAATGACACCCTCACTGAAGAGAATAAGGATGACACCATCCAGATTCTTTTCATCAACACAGATTCTGATGAGCATCAGGGCAATGCGCCCATTCCTTTATCGCAGGAAGGAACATCGTCAGGGTCATATCCGGCTGTATATTCGGTCCCACCACCAAGAAACCTGGTTGTGTCCTTTGATTGGAACCAACTAGGCAGACCCCGGTTGCCAGCCAGTATACCATTCAGAATCATAGTCCAAATTTATAGAATGGTAATGGCTGGCACTATCATTGATGAAGGGGCATCTGTGAGTATCCTTTCCTCTGTTGCTTGGAAAGCACTGGGTTCCCCGGCGCTTTTGCCTGAGATAAGAAATCTCTCGGGTTTTGATAAAGGAACCAGTCGACCATTAGGGATCCTCCCCAATGTACCTGTTACATTGAAAGGGAAGACCGTTCAAATGAACGTGAGGGTCGTTCAAGGACCCTTGGATTATAACCTACTCCTTGGACGAGACTATATATATTGCATGGGAGCTATAGTCTCCTCACTCTTTAGAGTAATGTGTTTTCCACACGAAGGAAGAATGGTCAAGCTCGTAGACCAACTTTCATTTCCGGGATCACGCATCGCAAATAGTCAGATACCAACCCTCAATGGTCTATTCACTCAAGAAATGTCTCCACCCCCAGTCCTCCTTCCCGATGAGTGCGAGTGATTCAGAAAGATGGGACTGGAACCCAGGGGGCATGCATCCTGGTCTGCTTCGGGCAGAGGAAACCCTGGGTATAAGGTAGAATTTCCGCGAAATAATATGAGTAGTCCGTACCCCGTCCGTGGTTGGAAGAGGGGTTGTTCTAGAATAGGATTCTTTTGTTAAGGTTACTTGTTTGACAACAGTCATTCACCATTATCTACTTCGGTAGACAGTGCCGAGGAAATGTTTCCGTTTGATGGTGTTAACAAAACAATCTTTGGGTAACCAGAAAGAGGCAAGCCTCCCTCAATAACACCAATGTTTTGTCTTTGAGTAGTGTTCTTCTCTTGTCGCAAGTAGCTGCTCTCTTGTCGCAAGTAGCTGTCCTCTTGCGATCTTGCAAAAGAGCTGTCAAAAGTTGGGCTGACGGGAAGACAAGTACCGCATAAGACCTGTTAAAAATAACGAGAAGACAAGTATCGTTAACATTAGACTAGCAAGACGACAAGTAGCCGTGAACACCCAAAGAAAAGCAGAAGTGGGGGAGAGGAGGGGCAGCCTTGAAATTGTATTTTATACCTGGGGGCATGCAAACCTTTTGGAGTGCAAGCTAAGAGCGGTTATTTATCTGTTTTTTTAGATTAGCCATTTCCGAACTTGCATAAAGAAAGGAGGAGAGGGAGCATAGCTTATGTAAGGCGCAAGCTCTATAAAAATTGGAGTCTTACAGGAGACATTTCTTATCTTGTGACTGGTATATCGAGCAGTTTTACCATGGAATTTATGCTCGTTAAAAAATAGAAAAGCGAGATCCGAGCAGTTTTAGTACATAGTTCATGCTCGTTAAAAAATAAACATAAGATCGAGCAGTTTTACCGCGGAATTTATGCTCGTTAAAAAATAGAAAAGCGTGAGCAAGAGTTTCCTCCAGAGTTTAAGCTCATTAAAAAATGAACCTATTTCGGTAAATAACCATTGTGATCGTAAATTTATTAGCCATAAAAAGCCTTGGTCGTGTTTGCACCTGCCACCTCCATTCCATTTGGCCGATCGTTCACCCCCATATGATTGTTTACCCATTTTTGAGGAACAGCTGCGAAGAGTGATTTCACTTAGCCATCCTTGTGACACTGCTGTGATTGGAAAATTCCAACCTGTACCTGGAATCTGCTGCTATCCTTGTTTATCACTCGTTCCTCAAAAGACGAGTCTTCTTTGAGCTCTTTTCAACTGACTCGTAAAATATGAAAAGTTTGCCGAGTTTTGGCCTTCCAGCTCGTTAAAGTGACCGGAAGAGCTATCCCTCCTCTAGATTTTAATCTTTTTGGACCTGAGGGATTATTGCACAAAAAGGTCGAGCGCTTGTTTTATTCGGCTCGTTAAAATTATCGAAAACTCATCCCTTCTGTATTGTTTTATACTTTTTCGGACTTAAGGGATTAGATGACGAAAAAGGAATTTTGAGTTAACTTTCTGTACCTTTTCAGACTCTCTAAAAATGAAAAGGACCGAGTTTTCCTTGTCGTTAGACTCGTTAAAATGATTAAATAGCGACAAACTTGTCTTTAGACGAGAACGAGTTTCCCTATCGCTAGGCTCGTTAAAACATAGCAATGGGCTTGCCCGAAGGGCAGGTTATAGAACAAGCATATGTTATCCTCCTCAAGCTTGACAAAAATAAAGAGGTACTGGTCAGAAATGACTGGGGAAAAATTGGGAGAACCTCAAAGCTTTAATGGTAGCAAGTCGCTCTTGAACATGACACTTTTCCTCCGTATCACATCGGGTTGGGTTGTTTCATTCACCGGTCTCATCACCATGGTCTTCGCCAAACCATCCACATTTGGGGTAATGCTACCGATCCATCGCATCAGTGTCGTTATATGTTCAAGAGGTGTTGTTCAGAAAGAGTCAACCGTGTCCCATCCACTGCCATACATTATCCTTCATCCACCCATGATCGCCACCCTGAATCATATTTCAAAGATTGTTTTCACCTCCACTAAAATCATTAGCTCCGTTCCGTGTCACTGATGTGGGATTCATTAAGGCCCTCCTTTGACGGATCGCTTCTTGTCGACTTCAACTCATTATCCAAGAAGTTGATCTAGGAACACCCCCCCTAGTACTTTGAAGCTTGCATGCCTCAATGGCAAGTTTCTCACTTCCGGCGACAGGTATACATCAATGACCTTCGACCAGAAGATTTTGCGTGGTGTTCGACGCCAAGTCCTATATTCACACCACATGAATTGTACTGCAGTACCTTGAGGGTCATTATCATTATCGGTGATTCCTCTCGCGCTTGTTAACGGTTTACATCATTGACCGGTAATCAAGCGATGTCTTTCCATGTTCGACTTCAGCGCAATTCTCACATGGATCGACTTGTACTTAGAGTGAAGATCGAACGAGTTTGAAGACCCCGGATCTAGTTTCATCCATCTGGGCTGCGATATATATTCAGGAAGCATAAAGACATTTGACATGTACATCATTGCAGCAGATGATCATCCTACTCAAAGGATGATAATTTCATCAGAGAATTATCAGTCTATCATCAGACGATCGTCTGTCCTATGTGCTAAAATGAATTTATAAAGTTGAGCATGGGAATGCCCGCCTCAGCTAGATCATGAAAGCAGAATGAAAAATAATGTATTGTATTGTATTTTATTACAGGTCACCTCTCAGCGATTGAATGAACTTCGGATCCTCCTGATAAAGCATTTCACCCGATAAACGACCTCATACTTTAGGGGGCAACTGTTATAGACATTTTTGTGCCTTACAGCATGAAGCACGAAATGTCAATAATCTAAGGGATCCAAAGTCCCTAAACATGTTGTTCCTACCCCTAGAGGAACAAGGTCAGCAAACCACAACACTAAAAATCAGTTCTCCACCTGAAAACACTCAAAAACAAGCTATTTCTGGATCATGTCAACTGCTCCACTGAGCATCTGCGCTGAATGTCAACTGCTCCACTCGGTACCTGCGCTGAATGTCAACTCTAATGACGGCTACCTACGGTGGGCGAGATTGGCCAAGTGGCACAGTCATTCCTCAAGGTGTCAATGCCCAGGAAGCTTCCAAAATGACACTTGGATCAGGGAATTCGCCTAGTGATGAGTAAGAGGGTCTAGATCTCCAAGTGGAAGCAAGAACCTCCAAGTGGACTCAAGAACTGAAGAATAACTGAAGTGGGAGAGGACACTAGTTAGCTTCATGCCAGTCTCAAGCTGACTCATCCTTTCTCCAAATATCCTATATATAGATCTCTCTCATGAGGTCTAGGGAGGCTGGAATCTTGTGACTGTAAGGAAGTGCTGTTGGTTTGAGTATAGAACTATTGGGTGATTTGCTTGAAGGAGGTGAAGAGGAGATTTCTTTCTGTTGGGAGGTGATGCTGGATTGGGCCTTTTATGGTTGTATCACTTCCTGAACTTTACTTCTTCCATTAATAAAGCATTTGAGGTTCTTCTATATGCATGTGTCTCAATGGCGTATTGTAATACTTGTATATTTGATTTATTCTAATCCTTGAATCAATTATGAATGTATGCTTCTTGTAGTTCCCCTCTCTTGTGATTTTGCAGGATCTTGGTGTAGCTGGGCCAATGAAAGAGCAAGGAGTTGGGAGCAAGCAGCAAAGAGGGAAGATTGGATCAATCATTAGCGGAAGACAACGGTTAGTGGATCTCTTTCTCCTCTCTCTTACATCTCATAAAGAAGTAATCTCGAATAGCTTTGCTTTGATTGTTGCTGAGGTACTATCACCCTTAGAGTGGGATAGGGTCATTCCGTATTGGATACTTTTCCCAACAACAATGGCAGCCAACCTTGAGCTGGGACATTGTGCGGAACATGAAAGGCAACCTAGAGCCACTCAACCTAGAAATTGTGCATAAGCCTTTCTGCTTAGAAGTTACTCAGTATATGAACCAGAGAGTTGCTCGGTTCTTCCCACAACTACGCAATCTCTCTGAGAAATGCATGGCAGTTTTCCTGAAAAGGAAAAAAAGCAAAGAGAATCCCTAGAAAATAGGGACCTATGATTAGTTTCCTGAAGGTGGCACATTGTTATCTTCAAAAGTTTCTGGTAAGTGCCACTTTTGTCCTTGATCTCAGGCATGCGCATCATAAATTCCAATTTGCTCAATTCTATGTAATGGACGCCTCTAGAGTTCATTTGTACATTCGTTCATCAAGCCCTAGCATTCAGGAGGAAATCAAGGAGCCTTTGGAGCATTGTCGTAATTTTTCTGGGTGAGTTTTTATTTTATCATATTTTGCTATTTTTTCTATCACATTTTGTTTTTTAGCTTGTGAGAATGATGTTTCACTTGTTTCTGTAGGAATTTAAAAGGTAAGTTCCTTAGATAGAATACCAAAGGACATTTCTCACAAACAGATCACAAATCAATACACCAGTATTATTGACGTGGTTAAAACCTTCAAAGAGGGAAACAATCCACGGCCTGAGCCAATGCGACTACTTCAGGAAATTTTTAATAATAGAAAGAAAATTTACATAAGCTTCTCTCATGAACGGTTACCCTAAAAATGACCCTCCATGCCTTTTAAAAAGAGATCATGGACCAATCGGGTGTTAAGACACGGATCAAGTGTCGGTAATATTGAGGAGAGAATGAACCGTTAGATCACTTCATGTCTAGAACATATCGTGATCATTGGATTGTAAGTTACAAAAATACATAGTAAAGAAACACACTTTACCTAACTCTACACTAGACCAAGTTATACTTAACTATTTCCTATGTGTCGAAATATCCTAACATCCCCCCTTAAGAACAACTTGGGATAAGATTGAAGGATGTACAAATATGACACAATAGGAGAAGGAAGGAGGCATTAGAGCCTATCCCTCCTTAGTGACAACTTCCTGAACTACAACCATAAATCGAAGTTTAGTAAACTTTGCCTCTGTGAGAGCCTTTATGAAGATTTCTGCAACTTGATCATCGATTGAACAATAATGCACTTCAAGAACATGGTCATGAATGAGTTTTCTGATGAAGTGCATGTGTAGTTCAATGTGTTTGTTACACTAATGTTGGACTATATCTTTGCATAGTTGAATGGCACTTTGATTATCACACCAAAGTGTAGTCGGATGTTGTTGCTGAAAGCCAAATTCTGACAGGATCTGACGAAGCCACAGGGCTTCCTTACTAGCTTCTACGGCGCCACGATACTGTCCTTCTACTGAAGAAAGAGAAATGGAACTTTGTTTCTTGAAAGCCCATGTAATAGGTCCAGAACCAAGAGTGAAGACATAACCTACAATAGACTTCCGATCATCAGGGTCGCCAGCCCAATCAGAATCAGTGAAACCAACCAATAGAGGAGATGCTTCTGCACTGTAATGAATCCCAAACTGAACTATACCTTGAACATAACGAAGTATTATTTTAGTTGCTTTCCAATGACTTTCATGTGGGTTTTGCATAAATCGAGAAATAAGGCCAGCAACAAAGGAAAGGTCAGGACGACTATGGGTTAGATACAAAAGTTTTCTTACGAGCTGACGATATAAGGTAGCATCAACTTTAGAGGAAGTACAAGTGAGTAAAATTTTGGCTCCAGACTGAAAGGGAGAAGGGGATGGCTTACAGTCTTCTATGTGAAAGTGGCGTAGAAGATCACAGGCATACTTGGACTAGGAAAGGTAAATACCTTCCTTGGATTGCAAGACTTGAAGACCAAGAAAATAATGCAAGTGTCCTAAGTCTTTCATTTCAAAATGCTTTTTAAGGCTAGAGTTCACATGGTTTATAGGGTTGGGATCAGTACCAGTAAGGATAAGATCATCAACCTAAAGAACAAGAATGATAATACACTTACCCACTTTCTTGGTGTAGACGGTACTAACTAAATGACACCTAGAAAAGCCACTATCTAAAAGAAATCTATCCATTTTGGCATGTCAAGCCCGAGGGGCTTTCTTGAGACCATCAATGGATTTCTTAAGCTGAAATACAAGGCTAGAGTCTGTTCGTATAAAGCCAGGATGTTGTTCCATATAGATTTCTTCATGCAGGTCCCCATGCAAGAAGGTTGATTTAACATCCATCTGATGGACTTCCCATTTGAAAGAGGTAGCAAGGGAAAGAAGAAGGCGGATAGAGTTCATTTTTACAATAGGGGAGAAGGTTTTAGTATAGTCAATGCCTTCAACTTGTGAAAAACCTTTAGCAACAAGACGAGCTTTATGTTTATCAACTTTTCCATCTGGTCCACACTGGTTTTTGTAAACCCATTTGCATCTAACAAGTTTTCGTCCGTTTGGAAGAGGAACAAGATCCCATGTATCATTTTCCAATAATGAATGAAGGGATCTCTACTTGAATGGTTCATGAGGCACAATACTTGCTAAGGTTTTGCAAATGGGGTAGCAAGCTAAGTGGGCTTGATTGTGGGGAAAACTCCACAGTTAAGCGCGCTTGAGCTAGAGGTGATCTGGGATTGGTGACGTCCCGGGAAGTCCTGGTTACCGGGTGCAACCCCCGAAAGTGATGATTGCTGCTGTGTGATTCATTTCACTAATTTCAATCCCACTTCTTCACTCCTGTGAGCATCACCCGATGCAATGAGTGTTAAGTGAACTATTCAAAAAACATGAGAAATTAGTTTGTTACGACTACCTCTCATGGAAATGGTCATACGTGAATGACTTTCTTAACACAGTTGAATCCCAAAAATCATATCTAATATAATGCACTGCGTCAAACCCCCATACTTAAATGAATAATATTCTTCATTCATAGTTGCATCCCAATCTGGATGGCCTGAAGCTTCTACAAAGGTGTCAGGATCATAATTCGTTGAAGCTTGAGCTAGTAAAGAAGAGGCTCTATCGAACTGAGAACATGTACGTCACTGATCTGTAGGATCACCTGCAAGAGCACCTGCTGCATCGCGAGTAGCACGAACCCTTTTTGGAATCTGAAGAGCTGAAGGAGGATCCTAAGAAGGTGGGGGAGGATTTTCATCCTCGCTGTCATCATCTTAAGAAGAAATATTTTCAGAAGTAGAAGGGATAGAGAGAGGTGTCACATCCTCGAACTAGGCTCGTAGGCCGATATATTTTCAGTAAACTTTACATCCCTTCTAATGATAACATTTTTGGACTTAAGTGGAATAAGTCTATATCTTTTGACATCTTCAAAATATCCAACAAAAATACATTTTTCACTCCTAGGTTCTAAAGCTTTATGTTTCTCATCTGGAATATGGGCCCATGCTTCACTTCCAAAAACACGAAAGTGACTTACATCTGGTTTAATTGAGCTCCATGCTTCTTGTGGAGTGATATTCTTTAAAACCTTAGTAGGAGTGTGATTTACTATGTAGTTTGCACATTTAATTGCTTCTACCTAAAAATTAAGACTAAGTCCTTTAGATTGAAGCATACAATTAGCCATTTCCTTTAAGGTGTGATTCTTCCTTTCAGCTACACTATTTTGTTATGGAGTATATGGAACAGTATGTTGCATTTGAATTCCATTCTTCGCGCAAAAGTTGATGAATTTGTTGTTAACATATTTTCCACCATTATCAGATCTTAGCTTAAGAATTTGATGTCTAGATTGTTTCTGAACAAAGGCCTTAAAGGCCAAGAACATGTTAAATGCTTCACTCTTGAGTTTTAAGAAGTATACCAAAGTGCATCTGGAGAAATCATCAATGAAAGTTAAGAAATACTTCTAGCTAGAGAATGAAACAACTGGAAGTGGACCACATAAATCGCTATGCACAAGCTATAAAGGGGCTAAGGCATGCCAAGAGGCATGTTTTTCAAAAATATCCCGATGATGTTTTCTGAGTACACATCCGGAACAAATGCCATCTTTGCAAGATACCATAGGAAGACCTGTCACCATATTTTCTTTACATAGATTTTGAAGGGAGCGATAGTTTAAGCGACCAAATCACTCATGCCAAAGTTTGCTCACTTCATCATTATGAGCAACAAATACCCAGGGAAGATTTGATGACCCAAATCTGTTAAAGTTATACAACCTTGTAGAATCATCAACAATGTCAGGAGCTAAAATCTGCCTAGGATCTCTTAGGTCCTTAATTACAACATCATGAGGTGAGAATTCAATGATTTTACCTTCACCTAAATGAGTTATCTGATATACAGATAGAAGGTTGCAGGATAAGGTTGGAACACATAATACATCATTAAATTGATCGTTGTCTAGATGAATAGATCCAGTCCCTACAACACTAAGATATCTATCATCACCAACATATATATTTTTGGTGTTACAATAATTTAAAGAAGAAAACATGAATTTTTTTTTTGGCCATGTTATAAGAATCTCCATAATCAATGAGCCACTCATGAGAATGAGAAGAAGAAGATACATTTAGTGCATAACTAGACCGAGATGCTTGACAACCACATGCAGAAAGTGCAATTCCTGAAGATGAAGTTGAAGTTGAAGAGTGCTCCAAATGGATGTTATGCTTCTTCATTGTGCTTCCAAGTCTTCCATCTTCTTAAAGCATTTGGATTCTAAGTGGTCATCTCGATTACAAAATTTGCAATGCCTATCAGTCTTCTTCCCTTTGTTTTTATTTTCCTTGTCATTTTGTTGAATTGATTTTTCATTTTGAGACTGAAATTTCTTAGGACCCCTATTTGGTTTAGGACCATTATTTTTAAGATGTAAGAGTTTTTCTTGTTCTCTTATCAAATAATCACAAAAGGCATCAAAAGAGGGGGACTTGTAGTCTTGTCCTTGAGAAATAAATGCTTCTCTAGTAGAATGGAAGGTCGAAACAAACACAGAGTAGGTTGGTCCCAACTTAGTAAGAATCGAATATACAAGGCTACCATATTCTTTCTTAACCTTAATACCTTCCAAGAGAAGTCTATGGGTCTTGAACTTGGACAAAAAATATTCAATGGAAGAAAAATTATTCATGTCCAACGTAAGCAACTCATTTTCGAGTTGATGGGATCTATTTCATTTTTAATTCCAAAAACTTTAGTGAGTTGTTTCATTGCTTCATTAGGGGTATCAAGTTTTGCGATATGGAATCTAAGGTCTAGATAAATAGACATCCCTATCAACCTACGTGCTTGATCTTGTCTACTTTCGCATTTGGATGCCTTATCTTCATATTTAGGTTTAGTTTCTTGGCCTGAGGATATTCTGTAAAGACCTTTACTTCTAAGTAAATCCACAATGTAGGACCACCATTGGAAGTAGTTGGTGCTGTCAAGAATAACTTGGCATGGAATTTCCATTTTAACAGAAATTGAAGCTCTAAATTCTAAAGCTAAGTGTTTCAATGGAAAAACTCAAAAACTTAGGCTGATTAAAAAAAACGGCTCTGAAAACAGCTTCCGGATGAAGAAGTTATGGCTTTTTGAAGAAAAGTTGTTGAAGATGCCGACAAAGTGCATGAATGTGTGGAAGTGAGTGATAATGCTATATTTTTTAAAAAAAATCCCCCCCCCCCCGTTTTGCAAGCTTAATCTAATTAGTTCACTTTAAAAAAATATTTTATGTGACCTACTTTTATAAATAAGTGAAAGACACTTTTACAATGGTATTTTATGAGCTACTCACTAAATTGTAACTTAAATAAGAGACAAAGAGACTTTAGAATTATAAGTGACTCACTTTTTATAATGGGTGAGAACACTTTTACATAAAGTAACTTTAAAACATAAGTTACATGTGCTTTTTGAAAAAGTAACTCAACAAAAAGAAAGACTTGAACTCAAGACCTCTATTCTCATAAAGTAACTTTGGACCAACTTAACTAGTTTAAAAGGTTAGTAATTTTTGGAAAATAGGAAGGGGTTTTTTTTTAGTCATCAAAGCTTTGGGGTGCATGCTTACTTGAAAAAGCCCTTTTTTCCTACAAAAAAAAAACCACACAACCCAACACGAACATGCAAAAAAAAACCAAACATTATGGCTTGAAGTTAGCTTTCGCCAGAACCTAAATGTTTTCCTCAAAGTTTCTGATTTTCCGAGATCACACTAAGGCACGGCAGAAAAGAGCATATGCATGAGAAAAATCCTTCCTTTCTATTTCTGATTTGCCTAGATCACGAAGAGTCATAGAGCAAAGAGCATACACAGAAATGAAAGGTATAGATCCGGTAATAAAAAAACAGAGAGCTAAATAAACCGTAATAAACAGAGAGATAAATAACTATAACTGCAAATAAACACTGTATACCTCCAGATCTTAAAAATAACATAGCTAGGGCTACCGTAAACCTTTTTGCATGAAATGAAAGGGGTTCCTCACTGGAACAGATACTCCTAACATAATAGATCAATCCTCTCGGCCCGAAAGTAGTTAGAAATAGTAGATCTAGGAAATGATAGTCAGATGCAATTGTACCGTCTTCCAATTTGGATCATCAACGACTGCGGACCTCAAATAGCTTTGATACCATGTAGGAATTTATAGGGTAAGTTCCTCAGATAGAAAACCAAAGGACACCGCTCATAAACAGATCATAGATCAATACACCAATATTCTTGACATGGTTAAAACCCTCAAAGAGGGAAATAGTCCACAGCCTGAGACAACACGACCACTTCAGGAAATTTATTAATAAAAGAAAGAAAATTTACGTAAGCTTCTCTCATGAATGGTTACCCTACAAATGACCCTCCATGCTCTTTAAATAGAGATCATGGACCAATAGGGTGTTAAGCCAAGGATTAACTCTCGGTAATACCGAGGAGAGATGAACCGTTAGATCACTTCATGTCTAGAACATATTGTGACCATCGGATTGTAAGTTACAAAAGTACATAGTAAAGAAACACACTTTACCTAACTCTACACTAGACCAAGTTATACTTAACTATTTCCAATGTGTCGAAATATACTAACAGTTTCTTTGAATGACTACTGGCATTTTAACTTGTTTTAGCTTGTAGAAGTGTTGTTTCAAGTTGTAGATTGTCTTTCCCAAGTGTCGCATGAGTTTTCTCATTTTTGCACCAATTATCATTGTTGTGGTGACTCTCTTCACATGCTTCATTTTCCTTTAGTTTAATCAATTACTGCGTTTGTTTCACATGCATGCATCAACATTTAGTTAGATCTTCACCTAGCATCACATCATCCTTCACATCTTATTCATTTTCAGACTTCCCATGGGAAAATTTGGGCTCCCCTTGCCCGAATCTCACACCTCACTGCATGCACTACACAATTTGGGAGCTCAAGGCCTCTACCTTGGCTTCTGAATTGTGCAGAGCTTGTCTTGGCCTACCTCCAATAGCGAACTACACAGTTCCAGGAGCTAGTCTCCTAGCTTGGCCACTGAGAGTGTGCAATGCGCAGTATCTCCCAGGCCCTGGCCCAGAATGAACTGCACATTACACAATTCTAGTCATCAAGCTTCCACACTAACTATTGAGATTGGGAAATGCACAGTTCCCATAATGAGTTAGTCACCTGTGTTAGTCAAAATTATGCAATCCATCTCATCAAATGCCCTGATTGCTACTTTATCATGTTGTGAAGTTAGATTTGTAAGACCTAATGTTTGCTTTCCATGGGTGTCCTTTCTATCCCAAGGTACCACATTCGTGAAGCACTTCTCTCCAACAATGATTGCACCATGGCACCAAAGAGAGTTTCTTCAAGAGAGACAATTGAAAGTGGCATTGGGGAAGAAATTAAGAAAGCGCTAGTTTACTCGCCAATATATGTAGAAACTCAACTGTTCATAGAAAGGAGTCAACACTAACATGGAAGCAAGTCCAACAATAGTGATAGAAGGTAGAAAACGAGTACAAGATCAGGGAAAGAGGAAGTTGTTGACATAATAAAGGGAGAACAAATTTGCAGACTGAAAGCAGATTCAATCTTTATGCATGCAGCTTTGGAAACATAAGAAAAAGGAAGCAGAGGACACAGATAGCAGAGCAGAGGAAGAGAGAAAAGTAGAGCTTGCAGGTAGAAGAACTGAGATCGCAACAAGCATAACAAAAATTAAAGGAAGATTGAGAGCTGAGGAGGAAAGAACAAGAAGAGAAGCAAAAATAGGAAGAAGAACAAAGGCAAGACGTGACGACGGAGGGAACAACACCCATACAGGTCGAAGGGTTGGAACAACCAGCAGTAGAGGAGGAGAGTGAATAGATGTAGGATCGGGAGCTTGCTCAATAGATTGAGCGATTGATTGAAGTGAAAAACATGGAGTTGGAGGAGGATCCATATAATGAAGACACTTACATGATGCTAAGAGAACCACAGGTCATCTCTCAATCTCCACCACCTCTAGTGTTAGAACCAACCTTGAGTGAGAAAGGAGATGTTGTTCTCCTTGATTATGATCCAGTCATAGATGTGTACAATCTATCATTTGATGAGTTGTAGAAGAATATTGTATAGGCATGGAGGAAGAACTTTCTATATGATCACGCATCACCTTCATTCATCAAGGAAAGGGTGATAGTGTCGGACACCAGAAAACATCCAACTACCATTTTCCAAGCCATCTTGGCCTATGCGGGAGCAACAGACTCAAATTTTTAGTACCTGACGACCGAGAATGAACAATTGGCAAAGAACTTGCAAGATGCTAGATAAGAGGTAGAACAACTTAGAGAGTAGAGTGTAATTTCTGCAATGGGAGAGATGAGGAAAGTGATACTTTATGAAGTATCAACACTTGAGAATACCATGTGGAAGCTTTATGATAGATTTGTCACTATGCATATTTAAGCAGTTGTTTGTGTGCATGGCTTACAGTAGCGTAGAAAACAGTTTGTCCAAAATCTCAAGAACATACATGTTGTCATCGCCCATGTATAGGAGTGGATAATGCGGTACAAATGGGCCCCACTTCACTTAGAAAATAAGATGAAGCCACGGGAAGAGATGGAGAAAGCAAAGGTTCAGATGTTGATCCAGAACTATGAGCAACTTGCCACATTCGTAAGCAACATAGATGCCTCATATGCACATTTGTACACTAGTTTGAATGTTATGGTGAGAACACATAGGATCCCATCAATTGGTTCCCTCATCGAGGTTAGACCCAAGAACCAAGTCTCGCTAGAGATTGATGTGTACATGGAGCAACTAAGGAAAGAGGCCACCAGGGAAGACTTAGAGATGAACACACACAACATGTAGAAGTACATCGATGGTCTTTTCAAGGTCAAAACCATGTTGCACATGCTTTAGAATGAGTTGGACACAGGTTCCAAGACCATATACTTGGATTCTATGGAGGCAAGTGTCCACTATCAGAAAGACACCATCCAACAGTTTGGGGACATCATCACCATTACTGAGCTTAGCATCAATATGTGACTGAGAAGCACCAAGTGGAGGTTGAAAAGTTGGTCTTTCCTCAAACTTTAATGTCATAGTGTTTTGTCTTTTTAGGTTGTCTCTAGCCTATTTTGTCTCACATGGGTACATGTGGGAAATGTAATATTATTTATAAATATGTTGTAAGTGAAATTCCAAGTGTCATTATTGGAATGTGAAATGTCATCATGTTATGTAATGAGTTATTTATAAAGAAGCTGAAGAGTCATGAGGAAAGTTAAAGAGTCACAAAGGGCAATGTCAAGGGTCACCCCACCCTTTGGTATAAATAGAACCTCATAAATCATAAAAGGGGCTTTTAAGAGCCAAGCTTTTGGTTAGGCTTATGCTTAGAAAAGTCTTGGGAGTATTGTGACAATCCTTAGCTTCTCCAGAACATAGAGCAAGTATACTTCTTTGGAAGATTATGTGTTATTGATTGTAATGTTCAACTATTGGGGCTAGTGGTCGTTAATGGTGTATGTATGGATGAAACTTTCACTTATAATAATAATATCAAAGCCAACACGCTTTCATGCATATGTTGTTATTGTAGTTGGACTATTCTAGTTTCTTTAGCAATGTATTTTGTTTAACTTATGAATTTTCTTATGAACTATTTTTTATGCAATTGTATGAATCTTGTTGAATGTGTGTTGTTGGATTAACCCATCACTTTAATTTGTGGACTATTCCGCATTTGAGCTTGTGATGTCATTTTTCTCATGTGTTCCTTGAAAGTTGTGTACTATTACAGGCTTCTAAGGGGCACACATCCTTTTCCCCTCCATGTGTTAGAACCCCCATGCATCAAACTTGACTCTCCGCAAGGTCACACACTTGCTCTCACCCATAGTTATCTTACTTACCTCTGCGCACTACCGCGATTAAGGAATTACAGTACCACCCACTTCTAGGAATCCTGCTCCAAACAGTTTGAGGTCTAATTAGGACTTCTTGCCGGGTTGTCTCCTAAATTTTAGCAGGACCAACGTCATCAAAACAATGTAGCCACCTTCTAATTACATGGTATTAGAAAAACTAAAAGATTAACAAGTGAAAATTGTATTATTAAGAATTAAGAATTTTTTATTATTGTAGTGGATAGTAATTATGTATTTCTAATAGTTAATTTTAATTTATCATAATTATTATGTGCTATAATATCCACCAACTTATAATTAAATGGTAGTATTAATTTATGTACTTTACATACCTTTTCGTAACCACCACCAAGGTCTATTTTTGTTTTTATGATACTAATCATGAGAAATTTGTTTTTTAATGCAATCTATTCCATCATTATTATGATTATGAATTTAACATGAAAATGTAATGAAATTAGGTTATTAATACATGTTTGGCATACAAATTTAATTTAATAGTAGATCAATACAAAATATTAGCTTAGTGTAATTACAAGATAGTTTCAAAAAAAAAATTGTGCATTTTAGAGTTGATTTTGTTGGTAGATATTTCTTGAAATCATAAGTTTGAGTTGTGTAATTTTCACAATCTTAGTTCCTTAGGTAATTTTCAAAACAATTAATCATTTGTGCATATTAAATAAGGAAAAATCAGATTGTTACCAAAAATTCTATGGTTGGATTCCAAAAAAGAAAAGAAAAAGGCATCTAATAGTAAGAATAGAGAATACAAATATTTATATTTCATAACAAAATATTGAAACAATAATAAAGATATTAAATATTTAAAAAAAAAATTTATCAGATACTTATGAAATTATGCAATCATTCATGTAGAAACAAAAACCCATATATTACAAAACAAGGTCACTGGGAGCATACTCTAATTCCCCCCCTTTTGGGGAAATTATATTAATTGAATCATTTTGGCTTATGTTACATTTAGTATACAAATGGTCCCTTTTATAACTATAGGTGACCATTAAAAATGCATCATAATGAACTAATTAGTTATGACTATTTTATTAACTATCTCCAATAATACCTCAATAACTATCTCCTATGAGCTCGCCACCCTATCTCCATGATTCTCTCAACAAATATGCATCCCTGCCTTCAATCATATTTCTCCATATCTCATTCCTTACATAGACTTCTAGATTTGGTCCACATTATCCCATTTTTCACTATATTATTCATTAAACATTACGAGTGATTTCCCTTTCATGAGTAATATTGACTAAACTAGGCATCTCTTCATATTCTCCCTTATTTTCGTTTCTTTTTAATTTTGGCATTCCCCAATACTTGGCCTTCTTCGTTCACGGTCCTCTCTTCTTCATTTTGTGCATACAAGAATAAATATAAGTTGAAATCCTTATAAAAGAATCACCATCCACTAGAATATGTGGCTTGACAATTGTTGTATCCACTGATTCTCTAGGGAAATCCTTCTCATACATGGTTCACCAACCATTCTTCTATTGCAATTCTACAAAGTTGTACCTAATACTTACTTTTCATCACCACCATCATTGTCATTATCCTTATGTTTTGTCTCACCTATGACCCTATATTAGATGCTCCTGTATTAGACTATCGAGGAACAAAATATCTTCATGGACTCATGTCCATCGGTCCTCTATATCTTGTAAAAATTTTCTCATTGTTTTCTCTACTCCAAGTACAATCATTTTGATCCTTCACAAGCTGCTTTTTTCATGACTTGAAAATTTCCTGACTACCTCCTCACTAACATCAATGATTCTGTTAGGTGTGGACTTGCCTAAATTAGTGGTTCTACCAACAATGAGAATGATTTTACATCCTCTGGTGCCCTATGCTTACCAAAACAATGCATGATGAAAAATATCTTACATCAATGGCTTTTACCATGAATTCAATGGAGTACACTTTACCTCATCAGTATTGACTTAAGTACATACAATTTCAGAATTCTTCAATCTCTACACAAGATCATTATTAAAGGACATTATCCAAGGACCATTTATAAGAGATGTTATGCTTCATGGATTTATTATATCAACCTCTCAAACCACACAAAATACTCTTATTTATACCTTTCTTCCTTTGTTTCTTCTTCGTTAACCATGTTTCCAGTGCTTCACTTCTGTTTCTTTGTTCTATCTGCCTTCTCTCACTTCATCATTTTTCTTTCCTACATCCTTGTCAACTTTCCTTGCCTCATGTTTGCATTTTCTTCAACTATCTCTACATCTTATTATATCATAGAGTTGATTCCTTCTTTCACTTGGTTATCATTTCCTTTTGAACCCTTTACCTGAATATTCATAGTAATTTATCTCTCTCTCCCTTTGTGAACTTTTCCACGCTCATTGTGAGTTACAAATAACCTATAAATTAACATGTATGTTTCACCTTGCTACACAAAAGTTAACTAAGACCCTCTCTTGAACTTGGCCCTTGGAATTCTTAGTTCCTTCTACTAGAACCTTATAAGCTTCCTCTTCTCTTCAGTTGTCATAGCTATATGATTTTTATCTTTCTCACTTTCTCTCAAGAGTTTCACCTGCTCTTTTCTTCTAAATTTTTTTACCAACATCACGATTGTGGAGCTGCCTCAATAACTTCTACCCAACCTCTGTTGGAAGTTTTCCTCTTGTTACAACTTTTTTGTTGTAGTGGCTTCTACAACAAATTTTATTTTCTTCAAGTCATCTACACCTTTCCCTTTCTTCATTCATCATCATTCAAATATCATATGATTATATTGCACTATATTTTTCAATTTCTTCTCCACAAATTATGTTTGGTACTTGCAAACATTGTCTAATGTTGAAATGACCAATTCTGACATAGATTCAAACTTGTGACAATAGTTGGCCAAACTAAATGTCACTATCATATTATTTTAACTAGAATTTTCATTGCAATATTTTACTTTGGATTGACATGACATTGACACCTTTAACAACATTTACCTCACTTGAGTTATAAGATTTCATGTCAAAAAGAAACCCTTATGCAATGGTTTGATCAACATCTAAAAAATTTCGGTGTCCAGTAACACTGACCATGCACCTAATATTTAAATGACTCCTTCGTGGCTTTTAAACTTAAACTTAGAATTTATCTCTACCTTGATTTTATCATTACTAAATTACTTTACAAAAGGCATACTAATTTCAAACTGTCAATTTCCCACACGGATTTCAACTCCATTCACTACACTTTGGACTCATTCCATACTTTTTTATTTTTAGTTTGAGTTTCACAAATATTCATGAGATAAAATTTGTAAAAATATTGCCTTCTCAAATATGGAAATTGAAATGAATAATTGAAATGAAAATATCTTTAATGAGTGTTGGTTCAGCCATTGAGTGTTTCACCTTTTTCATGATAGTGGAGATTTTTTTCTACATCTCATAGCAACAATGAACCCATGCATCTTTGTAAACTTCCCAACAAGATAAGTGTAGGAACTCCTACAAGGCCTATAGGTAATCCTTGACATGGTCTTGAGACAAGAAGGAATGAAATTTTTTCACTACTTATACATAGTTTTCGATTGCATTTTCTAAAGACATTTCAGTCAAAAAAATAGTTTTAAACTCATCCCAAGGAATTGACTTCAAATTTAGTAATAGATGTATATGTTCTAAAATTGACATTTAATATAATTTCCTAGCTACCTTTAACCAAAATCCTCTTCCCACTCGAGAATGCACCATGAATCAAATGAATAGTATCAATACTATAATGTTCTATTCACTTAAAATATCTATTGTAGTTCTCCAATTATTTTGTAACATGCTTTTACAATACTCAGAGCCTTGAAAATGTGATATGGCCTCATGCAAAATAATACCTATCTTCTTAGAAATGTGTCCACGTGTCTTAAATAAGTTTTTTCCCCTTGAAAAAAATCGTAATTTTCATTATATTTTGAAAAATTACATGTTGTAAATGTTGATCACATATGCATGATAAGGGCTGTAAGTCTGTCATGTTAAGAAACAAAATATATGAGTTCTCCACACAGGGAGACTCTATCCTCAAAGTATGTTCCTGTAATGTTTTCCAAAATTTACTCTATGCATAGAGTATGTGCCTATACATATAGTTGTTAATAAGATAAAGTTTGATAATATAAACAGGAACCAAAAAAAAAATAGACAACCTCCTATTGAGCCTATACTGCAAGGTCCATAAAAGGTTGATGATAAAATTGAAAGTGTTCTACATTCCTTTGTTCCTATATCAACCATGTATCACGGGGCCTGATCGCTGCCTCTTTGGATAATTTGTCAGCAAGTGTGTTTCGTTCCCTGAAAATATGATGACATATAAAGCTGTAAAAAATAGTGATGAATCTATGGACCTCATCCAAGATGGGTCGTAAAGTGTAAGCATGACAAATAGATGTTTTATTGATCTAGCTACAAACAATTTTTGAATCCCCGAACAATTGTAAGTTTCTACAATGTTTTTCAATAGAAAATTGTATAATATATTTGGATGTAATGAGCTCTGCAAAGTTATTGGTGCCTCCTCCAAGCCCCATCTATATATGAAAGTGGTGGGAAGTAGATAGGTAAAGGGAAGCACCACCCCCACACCCATCATCTTGCACTGATCCATCAAAATATGCCCAAGGCTGGGTGTGATCTATATTTTCTAGAATGATATGTCTTGGGGGTGAAGTTCCTTAATCTTCGAGTATGTTCCTGTAATCTACCAATAGTCTAGCAAAGATGGATGGTCAGTGAGGGGAGAGATCCTGAAATATGAGATGGTTTCGGGCAATCCAAATTTCCCAACAGATAAGGAGGGGTAGGTTCTTGGTCTTCAACGGGGATGCTAATGACCACCAAATGTTCCACACCTCCTTGATAGACTGGCCCCTCCAAGAGCACTGAGTAGGGATGTTCTAAAGTGTAGAAGTCCAGAGTAGAGCTATAATGGAACATGAGAGAAAATGTTGATCCACCGTTTCAGTGTTGTCTTTGCATAAACAACATCTAAAGGGCCCATGATATCCTCTATTTATCATATTATCTCCAGTGGGGATTTATGCTTTAGGACTGACCACATAAGTAGTCTGGTTATGTGGGGGGCTTTAAGCTTCCACATCCCTTTCCACCATGTATCCACTAGAGGAGGTTTGTGTATAGTTGCTAGACATAGATATCCATCTTTTGGTGAGTATCAACCATTTTTAGCATGTTCCCATATAATCTCATCCTCCCCTTTTGTTATTCTGATATGTGATTTTGTTAAGGTTGTTGTGTAGTCTATCCAGTAGTGATGCCTTTGAGGAGGTATGAGGAGACTATGTGCGGATTTCCATGCTTGATGGAGAAATGTGGATCTCTCTATGTCCGCAATGTGATTGATGTGTGTGATGCCAAAGTTGTTAAGATGTTGCTTGAGTTCATCTGGTAACCTGTGTGCATTTCCACACCCAATCCATGGATCAAGACCAATGTGGAAAAATGAGCTAGCTTGGGTTTTCCAGGTGACCCCTTCTCGAATCAATGGCAAGGAGTTTACAAATTCTTTCCAGATGATCAAGATATCGGTTCTGTTCCAGCTAGTCTATCTCAACCAATCAATTATGCTTAAAGGATCGATATATTTGGAGAATGCCACCTTGGACTAGAGATTATGTGAAGTGATTAATTGCCATCCTAATTTGGTCACTAGTGCTGAGGAGAAGTCTTCCAATTTTTTTATCCCCCCAACCACCCCATTTCTTTGGGAGAGTGAGCATATCCCATTTTTCCCATGCAAATATCCTACCCTCTTGTTTTCCTTTCCAAAGGAACCTACAACATAAGTTTTGAATTCTAGCAAGGATTCCTCTTGGTATCCATGATAGGGATATCCAGTAAACCGGGGTGGCTTCGAGGATAGCTTTTATGAGAACTAGTCTTCTGGCCCTAGAGAGATACTTGTGATACCAAATATTAAGCCTCCATTCTAACGTTGATATCAACCATGTCCAATCAGCTATTTTCTATCCAAGTGGTTTCGGCCTGTAGCCCAGATATCTAAGACCCTCATCCAACTGTAGTAATGTGAAAGGAAATCTGTGTAAATAATATTGTACCTCATCAGGTAAGCAGTTAGATATAGTGAGAGTGGATTTCGAATTATTGATGACCATACTAGTTGTAGTTTGGAAGAGTGTGATGGTCTGCTGCAAGGTAGTGAGATCTCCAATTCCACCATTTAGGAAAATCAACACATCATCAATAAAGAGGAGATGTGTTATCATGCACTTGTCAGTGATCTTGATTCCCATGATCCTTCCTCTAAGGTGAATATCTTTGATGAGTCTACTGAGCCCTTCCATAACTAATAATAAAAGTAGTGGGGACAAAGGGCATCCTTGTCTGAGCCCTTTTTCATAATGGAAAAAAGGGGATGTTGCTCCATTTATCAGAACACCAAAGGAGATATTTGACATACAACACATTATCCATTTGATGAACCCATAGGGGAATCTTAAATGTGTAAGGAGCATTTTGATATATATCTAGCTTACTTGGTCAAAACTCTTTGTAAGATCAACTTTGAGGATCATACCTTTAATCTTCTTTGTCTAGACAGAGTGTAATACTTCCTAGGTTGTGCCAACCGCTTCATGTCTCTGGTGATCTTTAAGGAAAGAAAATTTTTTATAGGATATGTGGGTGGAGAGAATGGGTTGGAGGTGATTTGCAATGATTTTTGAGATGATTTTATATATGCAGTTACATAGGGATATGGGGCGAAATTCATTGAAAGAGGATGGGTTGTCAGATTTGGGAATGAGGGAAATGAATGTGGAGTTGATGGCCCCATGTATACGGTTAGATATCCTGCATTCCTCTATGACCTTGAGAAGGTCATTTCCAAGAGTTTCAAAAAAATCCAAATAGAACTCCACTGACCATCCATCAGGCCCTGGGCTCTTGTCCCTCTTAAACCATTTTAGGGTAGCTTCCAATTCCCCGAGAGTAACTTCTCTGTTAAGCTCCATGGCATCCTCCTGGTCAACAAAGTAAGGGAATAGTTGTGCTACTATTATGAATTCATCTATGGTGGCATTGCAAAGTGCCTGATAGGTGCTCTTGAAATGAGAGGTGGCAAGAGTGGCCAATTGATGAAAAGTATCCACTTCATTTCCCTGTTCCTTTTTCAACTTCTATATGGTATTGATTACCTTTTTTCCATTAGGAAACTTATGGAAGAATTGAGTGTTATCATCCCCCTCTGACAACCAGATTTCTCTACTTCTCAGTCTCCATGTTTCCTCTTTCCTTAAGAATCTTCCCCCTCTTAGATATTAAGGCAGTGAGCTTATCTTTTTGTTGCCTAGATATAAAGACCCCTCCTAATTCTTCCTCCATATCAGCAATTTCATATTCAAGGTTTCTTAGATCTTGTTCTTCCTAAATCCTTTTATTATGGGCCCATATTTTTGATAACTTCTTTAGCTCCTTTAAATTGCTGAAAAAACCTTCAGTTGTGTGCCCTCCAATAGCAGGAGGGTGAGAGTTCCAGAAGTCTATGACCAGCCGAGTATAGGTGGCATCCTTGAGCCAAGAGGAGTTAAATTTGAAGGGGGCTCTGGGCTTACTTATGCCACCCCTAATATCAAGATATATAGGAAGGTGATCTGATAATCCACCCGAGCCTACCCACTGTCGATAAGAGAAGCCACCCTCTAGGAATCGTTCCTTTATAATGAATCGATCAAGCCTTTTGGCAAGGCTATCATCTCCACATCTTTTATTTCTCCAGGTTGGAACCAACTTTGGAGGGAATGTCAATGAAACTGTGAGTCTCCAAGATGTTTTCAAATAAGGAAGATAGGGGGTCGACCTGGGCATGGTGTCCCAAAGATTCCGAGTAGCCCAGAGAGAAACTAAGATCCCCTCCCAAGATGATATTTTCATATTGCATGATGTTTGATGACATAAGGTTCTCCCAGAAGACCTCTCAATGGTGACAAGGCCCATAGAAATTTATCAACCTAATCTCTGTACCCAACTCGGACGAGAATATGTCTGCTACAATGAACCCATAACTGCCCCAAATTCTATTAACTTGATAAAGTAGGGGTTATATCCTAAGGTAATACCCCTTGATCGACCAATAATGTCGATGGCATGCAAGACCCATCCTCGAAGCATGGACTGTAGGAGGATAGATATGGCATCAACAAATCAAGGGGTTTCTTGAAGGAAAACTACATCAATAGATTCGGATTTTAGTAGCCTACGAATAGCTAGCTTCTTATCAGGGCTAGCTATCCCCTTGCAATTGAAAGAGAGTAGCTTCTTGGGGGAGACTCACTCAGGGAGTTCCATGCTCTAAGGACCCTGTCAAGTGTAGATTGCCTCCCCAAAGCGATCTCCTCCCCTACCTGCTATTTGGCTTTGGATAGGAAGGAAAATCGACCTCTAGGGAGCTTAGAAGGGGTGGGGGAAGGAACCAAGCCAATGCCGATGGTTTCAAGGCCTGGGTGCGGGAAAGGGAGCGAAGGTGGTATCTGTGGGGGAGGGGAGCAGATTCAGGAGCAATGTCAATTGAATAAATCTCTGGAAGCGGGCAGGGGGGTAGATGAAAAAATAGGGTGGAGGGGGAGCAGAGGACAAGAAAAGTGTCAGGGGGGAGAAGGCATACCAACATTGCACTGTAACCCCATAGAATTATGCAGACTAATAGCTGAAAGTGAAAATTAAACAGAGGACGGTTCAGAGAGAGACATACTCGAAGAAACTGCGGCAACTGCAGCTACCCTTTCCCTTGTCAGTGGTGGAGAGGGAGGCCGGAGAGGTGCAGTTTCGTGATTCTTCGATGATGTCAGGGTTGGGCTAATACCAATAGCTTCAGGGTCAGAGTGCTTTGAATCCTCAGTCGGAGGGGATGGTCTAGCCGATGTCTGTTGCTTTATGGGAACAATCTTCCCCTTGTTCTCTGACCTCGATTTCTTCAGTAGGACCTACTTTGTGATAGTGCCTGCATATGAATGGTACCCACTCATAGTCAAGGATCTGTATGCGAGTGTAGTTCCTCCAACATAGGGTGATCTTCTCTTAGAACCCCCCTCGGATATTTAAGTGAACCAAAATTCTTGCATATGTCATGACCCCCGAGGTGAGATACGACCTGTCATATTCCAGGAAGGTACCGAGGGTGTTCCCAATGCATCTAAAGATATCTTTGGACTAGAATTACAGGGGCAATCCAGGGAGGTGCACCCACAGAGACCCCACCCCAAGTTGCTATCTATCAAGCTCAAAAAGTAGACTCCATCGTCGCAACATGATAGGGGCCTATTTTGTATGCCAGAAGGAGGATAGGACCCAGTTTGTATGTTTAGCCCATGCAAAATGTAGGGCAAACCAGCCACAGACGAACGTCTGAAAAAATGATAGATCAGCCAAGTGTTGTCCCCATACCTCCGCAACCCATTGTTTTAGTCTTGCTGCCAAGTAGCTCCTTCCCCTGAATCTTCCCACCAACACTTGCTCAGCCTTGTCCATGGCTTCGCCCCACTGGAAATCCTCTTCCCAATTGACGATAACCTCCTATGCCTTTGATTTTATGCACCTATGTCTCTTCCTAGATTTTTGAGCTGCAACAGATGTTCTCTCCTGTGGTCTACTGCAAGAAGGGTTTGAAAGGTTAGGGTTAGGGTTTGGAGGATTTAGGTCAGAGCCAAAGTGCAAAGCATTGGGAGAGGGGGAATGTCCGTGAAACTTCCGGATGGGGGATATGACGCCGGAGCTGAGATGGGCAGATCCAAATGGGTCGAGAGCACACCAAGTGGTGAGTGTGAGGATAATGAGAGCTCGCAGATGGCTGAAGTGGAGGATAAGCGGAGGAGTAGGCAGCGATGTCTGGGCCGATGCACTGGGCCACAACTTACTGTGAAGTCGGAGATGAAAGAGGAGTTGTGTACAGCGGCTAGGAGGGTGGAGCTTCTAGAAGATTAATGACTAAACATGAAGGACTTGTGATCGACAAAAGCAGTGCTATAACCTCTCTTAGTTCTTTGCTAAATGGGAAAAATCCCTCAATATTTGTGTGCCTTCCGAAAATGGTAGTGCCTTCGAGGGGGTCTTCGGAATAGTCTACAAGTTTCGTCTCCATAACTACTCCAAGGATAACACCAACTGCCTCTGTAATCAGGTAATCATCATTGTGGGGGACCAACAATTGTAGACAAGAAAGTGATGTGGGCACAATACACGGCTTCATAGAATATGCTCAGGTGTTGGACGGGGTAGACAGAGAGAGCACATGAATAGTGATCGGAAGGTAAACAATGTTGGGAGGATAGACAGGCTAGTTCAGGTCGCGGGTGAGGTAGAACAAGTCACTGCATAACCCTAGCCTATGTCGGGTTTTGGTTGTCGTAGAATTTCCATCGCTCTCCCTTCCTCTCCACATTATTGGAGCATCGTCCAAATAAGTTACTTGAATGTCACTATGGATTATCGTACTTGCATAGTAGGGACTAATGCCTCTTTGTCATTCTAGTTAACAATATTACAAGTTATTCTTCTAAAAAGTCCCATGTTTATATTCCTTCATGTCCTCGTAGCCACATCAATCATCTGATGATAACTCAACTTCCTCTTCCACACTTTCATACAAATAATGTCTACTCAATTGTGTAGCTTAGTTATTCTAGAGGGAGAAGATTTTAGTATGAAATAGATAGGTCATTCAAGTTCATATTAAATGATTTTTTTGTGAAAGAGGGAGGTTTAGTTGAGAGTCTTACCATGATTCACTTAGTGCTAGGAATTTAGAAGGATTATTAAGGACTCAACAAGGTTTATATGGTGCAATGATTTGATAATGCATATTTCTACCTTCTTCAGTTTTCTATTCCTCTAATATATTTATTAGGTCGATTTATATTGATCGATATAAGGCTCAAAAGGTGTATCATGTTCTCATTTTCTCTATTATTATGCTCCAAGGCTCTTTCCAAAAGATTTGATCTCTTCTATGGGGGATTAAGTTCTATTGATTACTTGGTTTGTTGATTGGTATGGTGGTTTAGTTGCAGTATTGAGATCCAAGCAGTTGAAAGGGAAGATATTCATGTGTCATGGTTTGAAGTGTTGTTTATGGATATATCTAGTGGTGAATGGCTACTTGGGGGGGGGGGGGGATCTTGTATATGGGATTATCAAGTCATGGGTATTGAAGAAGTTGCAGACAGAGTTGGCGGGTTTTTGCAGAATCTCGAATATCTATGGGGATCAAAGATCCATGTTTTCATTCGTCATATGCTAGTGATGTTGCCATTGATGACCTGAGTTCTCACAATTTGATCCATGGAATTTTGAATGACCCATTTAATTTCTTTGGTGAGTTAGTCGAGTAAGCATTTAATTTACTTAATGTTGAGTTTGGTGGCCATGTTTAAGTACCCTCATTAATATGGATATTGTCCAGGGCTCTAAAGTAGAATTTTTGGAATTTTCATTTTCCCTCACTATGGCTATTTGGTATGGGGAACATTTCTCTAGAACCTCCTGTTCATGACTTGTTTGTGTCATTGCCACATTGGTGGGACAAATGTCCATTGAATGGCAGAGCCTTCATACATGCTCTTTTGTCTTTGGCCCCGTGGTTGGTAACTGAGGATTTCTTTGGAGTGAGAAAGGTTCTTGCAGGGTGATATCTATTCAATCTTTTAGTTTTTGGTGGGGAAATATCCGATTTGATTCTCTAAGGGTGGCTTTTTTATGGTTGGAATTATTTTATTTCTTCTTTCAATGAGTGTTGGGTCCTTAGTTTTTGGTAAATTTTGATTAAGTTTTGATCATAAAAAGGTTGTGGAAATGATTAGTAGGAGTGGAAAATAAAGATGATTAAACAAGTCATAAAGTGAGATAATGAAAGAATAAATTGACGATTAGAAGAAGGAAGTGGTTATATTAGGAATTTATAAATCCATGGAAGAAGGACTGAAGTCATAGCTTTGTAAGGATCAAGATTATATGGAACGAAGAACTTGGATTTTGTCAAAGTGGACAAAATCAAGTGAGTGGGATTGAAGTAACAAATCTATAAAAGGCTACAAAAAATTATATGAGAAGGGAATAGAGAGAAAAATCTGTTGATATTTTGTTGGAATGAATTCCAAATATTCATGTTTATTTAAGCAAAGTATTTCGATAGAAATAACATAAGAGAAATTTTTGGCTGACGTGTTACGAACCAACAAGTGTGGTTCATCATCAGGACCAGATGAAGAGGATGGAAAAGGCTTAAATAAATAACAATGTAGAGACAAGGGACCACTGACAATATTACGAGGACCCTAAGGAAGCATAAGGTGGCTTCAACCTTTAGGCCTTTAAATACCATCCAGAGCTCCCTTAGATCTTCAAAAGACCCAGTGGACCCCAAGAATATGAAGGGTTTTTACGTTATCCCATGCTCTTGTGGTACTCCCTACATTGGTGAGACTGGTCACTCAATTAATCAAAGGATTCGTGAGCATGGCGCTGACATCAAGCATGGTAGGACTTGCTCCTCTATTTTAATAGAGCATGCAGATAAATCTAAGCATCACATTCGCATTAAGGAGGCCCAAGTCATTACTAGGTTTAGTCATTTCGATCATCGTAAATTGAGGGAGGTCGTAGAAATTAAACAAAGACCCAATAATTTGAATAGAGATGATGCTTGGAATATTAGTAGAAGATGGGTCTCTGTCATGTCCTCTTAGTTTTTAAGGCTTGTTTTTGGGATTTATTTTGTTTTTTTGTTTATCTATGTAGGTATTGGCATTCTTTTCATAATATTTCTTGTTTATTTATTCTTCATTATAGTTTATTTTATTGATCCTTCGTGTTTTTATGTATTTTATCATCCTATTCGTTCTTAACTCCTTTTAGTATTTTTGTTATTTGTTTAATGAGCCTTAACCCCATCTTTTAGTGTTGACCCTGTTTTATTTATTGATTACTTTTCTTTGAATATACACACACACAGATATATATATATATATATATATATATATATATATATATATATATATATATATATATATATATATATATATATATATATATATATATATATATATATATATATATATATTTATTTATTTATTTATTTATTTATTTATTTATTTATTTTTATTTTATTTTATTTATTTTTCCATTAATTATTTTTAATTTAGTTTATTTTATTTCCATTAATTATTTTATTTATTAAATGATCTTGTCTGGATTACAGTCTTGAGCCTTTTTTATAATGTTTTGACTTCCCTCGTTTAGAGTTTGACTTTTTTTTAATATTATTTTTCAAAAACTAGCCATTACTTACTAATATTTTTAATAAATTAATAAACTAATATCATTATTTAAATATTATTTTTCAAAAAATAGTCGTTTAATATAATCGTTACTTAATAATATTTGTTTTTTAATATATTAATAAATTGATGTAATTTAAATATTATTGTTCAAATATATTCGTTACTTGAAATTATGTCTCTACATTGCTCTCTATTTAAACCTTTGACATGGTATGCCTCTTCATCTGGTCTTGATGATGAACCACACTTGTTGGTTAAAAACGCGTTGGCCAAAAATTTCTCTTATGTGATTTCTACTGGAAGACTTTGCTTAATTCATTATGGATCACAAAAGCCTGGATACAAAAATTCTTGTTTATCTTTTGATAGTAATTGAGTTCTATTGTAATATTCTCTGGTACATTCCTGAAAGATCTTGCACACTCTCATTGATATGTAATGTAAATATGTGATCTTATTAATAAAGAAGGTTTTGCAAGGATCAATTTTAAGTTTATATGTATGGAATAATTATGATTCAACTAACCCCTTTAAAATTTCATTATTTTGGTTTAACACATTGTGTGATATTTTCTTTTGTGAATGATTTAGTCTTAGATACATGAATATTTCTAAATAATTGAGTGAACGTTGTTTCATTGTTTAAATAATGAACTAGTCATATGTTAGTCCATCCTCAACACTATCTGTTAATACCCCTTTATCCTTGAATGTATCGGCACGCCTCTAGTGAGAGGTTTCTCCCTTGCGAAGGAATGACATGTTTGACATTGCACTAGGATACAACAAAGTCTTTTGTTGGAAACCAGCAGTTGAATCCTCAGCCTTCTAATTGAAATTTAGCACCAACAAATGGTTTCATTCTCGAGACCTATGTACTTTTAGAGGATCTAGATCTTGGTGTTGAGGCTTCTCAAAGGTGATATCCAAGAGTGGTGGTATGAGAATATTGACTGATTTATCTCAACCATATCAACTAAAAAAGAAAAACTTGAAGTGTGTTAACAAGGAAGTATTATATGCAGAACCTGCATTCGACCACCATGAAATTTTTTGGTGCAATTTTCCTAAGGAACTACATAACTGATTGAGAAGATCAAAGATTAAAATAGGGATTGGGAATCTCCTTCGAGTTTGTAGAACTTGGAATACTATAGATTTAGTTTCTTTGCACTAACTTGATAATGAATTGACCAGAGTTGTAGATTTCTGGGTTCAAGCGACTTTAGAGGGTTATATCATTGAATTTCTTTTGAAGATCACCAATCCTTCTTTAAATGTGAAGTAGTATTCAAATATGGGTTGCGTGGAATATTTTTGAAAGAAATCTCTCCATGGATTAAGACTTTGATGGTAGAAGATAACTTACTTTTGTTTCAACAGATAAATATGGCATCCTAAAACCCTAGGTAATGGGGGTAAAGTTTAAGGGACAAATGTTTTTCAGTTACAGAACATGAGGGGGAGTTGCGATGACTGCATAAGGGTTGCAGAGAACTAGATATTGTAGGGAAGATAGGATAGCAACGATAGCTAATGAGTCGTGGGAGAATAAGTTGCTTGAAATTAGGATATGAAAAAGGGAATTACACAAAATATGAGAGGTGTTAAGTAGTCCACGGTTGTGAAAATAAGGGACAAGTAGCCTGAATTTGTTAGGTATAGAGATAGGTAGCGTAATAACTTTTAGCCAAATAGGAGTTGGAAGAATTGCAGTAGGAAATATTAATGGAAGCAATGGAGCCCACTGAGACTCAGAAGGGGTCAAACCATTGGGTGCTCCTAGACAATCAGTCACAATGATAGATCAAAGTACTCCTTTAGACGATGAAATGAATTTTGTAATGCAAATATTATTTTCAGAAGATGATTCATTCCCCTCAAGTAACAATCCATAGTATAACAACCCACAATATAATAACATGGTTAGTTATCTCCTTGACCTCCCCCTGATATTCTATTAGAACCCTGCTTGTTTTATTTCAAAGCTAGTTAAAACTTTATAATTTCAGATCGTTCATAGTGCATACATAACTAGTACTTCTAGTAGTTCCAGTGGTTGTTTTTCAGATTAGTTTATCAGTTTATTCACAACATGGTCCATAAGGGTTTGTATTGGTTCTTCTTGGTTAGTCTGCGATGACCAAGAATATAGATTTATCATTCACTCGGTATCCTAAATTTTTAGGCCAAGGGAATGAGGATATAGAACAAAACTAGTACTTGTGTGAAGCCATATGGAGGGCTAGATAGACCCTAGATGTAGATATAATTATTGAATTCCAAAAAAATTGAGAGATAGATCACTAATGTGGTTTATTAAATGGTTTGGCTTGAATCAAAATCCCACTCCCGACCTGGTTAAACAATAGTTTATCTAGGAGTTTAAACTTCCTCAGAAAAACTAAAAAGGATTATTTGAATTGTGGGATATTAAATAACATGAAGGAGAAACTACATGGGAATGCATGCAACAATTTAAGGATTTGATTAACAAAATGAGTTATCTAATTGAATCTAATCATCAAAGAGATTGGCTTATTAAATCTCTATTTTCCATAACCAGAAGCCCCATTAATGCAATAGATGATTGACACCATCCAAGATGCACTCAAATAATCCATGAAGATTGAATCATTCATGGGGTACCCTCACGAGTATATAGGAGGTGTTGCTTCTAGTGATCCTACCATCATTGGTTTACAACATCAAATTATAGATTTGACAGACCGATGAAGGATATACATCGTGCATGACCTTTGCGGCCATATGTTGGTGTAATATATGTCATTTTGAAGGGATTCATTGTTATAGACAATTTTGTGCCTTACAACAACAGGCATGAATTGTCAATAATCCAAGGGATCCAAAGTTCCCTAAACATGATGTTCTTACCCCTAGAGGAACAAGGTCAGCAAACCAACAGCTCTTAGATCAGTTCTCCACCTGAAAACACTCAAAAACAAGAAATCCTGAAATCAAAGCAGGTGCTCCACTAGGCTTCTGCGCTGAAACACAACTCCTCCATGGTGTACCCGCGTTGAAAAGCAGGTAGAACAAAGGCCACCTGCGTTGAGCGAGTTTGGACATGTGGCACACTGAGTCATTGCTCTGGAATCTTCCAAAAATGACACTTGGATCAGGGATTTCGCCTTGTGATGAGTCAGAGGCTCTGTTTCTCCAAGTGGAAGCAAGGTTCTCTAAGTGGACTCAAGAACTGAAGATCAACTAAAGATTAACTGAAGAGAGAGAGGACACAAGGCAGCTACACATCAGTTGCAAGCTGACTCATCCTTTCTCAATTCATCTATATATTGAGCTCTCTCCTATGAGCTCAGGGGGCTGGAATTTTGTGCAAAGTAATTATATGTTGTTGGTTTCACTATAGAGCTATTGGGTGATTGCTTGAGGGAGGTGAAGAGGAGAAATTCTTTCTGCTGGGAAGTGTTGCTGGATTAGGACCTTCAATGGTTGTAACACTCTCAGAACCTTTACTTCTTCATTAATAAAAGCTATTGAGGTTCTTCTATATGCTCTTGTTTCAATGATATATTGTGATGATTGTATATTTGATTTACACTAATCTCTGAATCAGTTATGATTGCATGTTGCTTGTAGTTTCCTTCTTTGCTATTTTGCAGGATCTCGTTGTAGCTGGGCCAGCAAAAGAGCAAGGAGCTAGGAGCAAGCAGCCAAAGAAAAGAGTTTGGATTCGACATTAAGCGCAAGGCAACGGTTAGTGCATTTCTCCACTCTCTTTTGCTTTCATAAAGAAGTAAACCTTAAGTAGTTTGTTTTACAGTTGTTGCTGAGGTACTATCACCCTTAGAGTGGGATAGGGTCATCCGAGTCGGATACTTTTCCCTACAACAAACTGGCGACTCCGCTCGGGATCGTATCCATTTGATTGTGTTTGTAGTATTTTGCTATTCATTTCCTGAACAAAAGAGTACCAAATCGAAAAGCTTTTGACTATATCAAAATCGAAGTAGAGGGCAGCTACTCCAGCTCATTTCTGAGCAAGTTCATGATTTGAAGAGCTGATCTACAAGGATCCTTGTAAGCTCTTAGTGATAGCTTTTCACCTTCCTTGTCATCCCTTTGAGTGTGCTTGACTGATTGCTTCTGATTTGAGCAAAAACTGTGCATTTTTGATAAAATTATGACCCGGAAACTGTGAAAACGCAACTTTCGTTTTCCAAAGCAGGTAGTACACAGGTCCCGAAGGGGCTACCTGCGCTGAGAGCAAGACTCGCTGTGCAGCACCTGCGTTGGCCCAATTTTGCCTAGTGCTGTTGGGGTTTCCTCCTTTTCTCTTGCCTGTTTTCACTATAGATTTGGCTGCCAGTTACCAGTCTTGCACCTGTTCTGAAGCCAACATTACTTGCCATCATTCTGCCTCTGTTATATAACGAAATTCTACTTGTTCTTTTGTATTTCTTAATCATTTACAATTTCCCATAACGAAGAGTAAACTAGTCTTGCTTTTGGCCTCTTAGATCTGAACCTGTGTTAGGCATTTTGCTGGTCTAAAGAGTTAGCTTGTTTGATGTCCATAGCGGATTAGTCACTTTACTTTCGTCATTATGGTTTGATTTCATGCATTTCCAGTGATTAAGCAAGTAAATCTTAAGGTGTCTTTTGATTTTGGACAAGCTTGTTTGTTTTCACTTTAAATCGAAATCAAAGTTATATAACAACTTTCTTTTTGTAACCCATCTACATTAAGAAAGGGAAAATAAAATACATGCATTGTGCATTTTGCATTTGACTGTTTGCTTGACGATTTAGGAAAAATTTGCATTTAGTGTGTGCTCTATGATCTGTGTGAAAATATTTGCCTTTCTTTTCCCTCAGTAGTTAAGGTTTTCAAAGTTGAAAGATTGAAAAGTTTGCTTCTCATCTTAGACTGCATTCAGGAATTTGTTACATACATCTCGTGGTGATCCTTAAAGGCAAACTGCTAAGCAAGATCAACATTAAAATAAATCCAATTTACATAACAACGCTTTGTAACATAACGCAAACACATAGAGGTCTAGGTAGAGACGTGTTCCGGCGTCGTTAAACATAGTGACTGTCGATCTCTACGAAGGTGGGTGATTCCTCCTGAGAGTCGGTGGCACTAATACGGACTTGTGCTCCCACGTACCGTCGCGTATATATTGGGAGACCCCTATAGGCAATTATCCTTTATCCATAGGAAGCCATGTCGGCCGCCCTACTGATCGCGATGCAGTGAACACAGCATTCACGAAGATCGACCACCCGTACCGTAAAACGTATTCTGTGGTTTCACGAAAATTTTGGCACACCCTCTGCCTAGAACTCCAGAGAAGTTTCTTTTGGCCTTTTTCAAACTCTATAACTAAAAAAATCCATCCGAGAATTTGTCACTTCGGGCTCGTTAAAACATCGAAGGCGACTAGAGTCATCTTTAGCTTTTTCTCGACTCTTAAAACATGAAAAAGCAAGTTTGTGTCTAAAAGCGTCGTTAATAAAATTTATTTTAAACGGAACATAATCACCTGTTATTCCCACGTTGATCTTTCAGTTGAAAAGTATGGAGCCCACCAACCAAGGAAGTAACCTTGGTGGAAGTCCAAATCCCTTCTCCTCTTGGGGAGATGTTGGTGCGCCTCATATGGCCACATTGTCACTTCCAGGATTGACAATTGGCCTACCTGTATGGCTCTTTTCAACTAATGTAGTTCAGATTGCCACTAATCCTGAGCAGTCGAATCAACAGTCAGACCAGTCTAGAACTACCCACCAGCCTTCCACTTCTTACAATTCTTCCTCTGATCCTTCATCTTCACAAGGTAGAGCCGGCAAAAGTCAGCCTCCCATGGAGAAGAAGGAAAAGAAGAAAAGAGAAAAGAAGCAGAAGGGGCCTATGGCGAAGGCGACTGGGGGCAAGCAAAAGACAGCTGACAAAAATCCACACACTGCACCGACCGGGCCTAAATCGCCATGTGTCATTTGCAAAGGGGCCCACTTCCATCGTGATTGTCCTTGTATTCGCCGGATACTAAGGGACTGGTCCCCAAGGTTGCACAATCCGGTAGCATCAACCTCTGGTAGCCATGTTGATTGCAGTCCGTCAACTAGCGAGAGTGAAGGACGAAGAGGGAGACCAAGATCACCCTGTATGTTGTGTGAAGGTGATCATGCCATCCACCGATTTCCATTCTTAGATGAGGCAAAGAGAGTTTTGGAAGATCGTCCGGTTTCACCGTTACGACTTCCTCCTGGATACCGAAAACTCGCGCCTAATCCTTCGATAGTTGAAAATCCAGCTGACCCGCTCAAGTGGTCGGTTGAAGTGTCGGTCATTGAGAATGAACCTACTGAATCCAGACCAGACGAAAGTCTAAAGGTCGAAACGGCAGTCGACCCGGTTCTTCCTTCAGAGGTTTCATCCTCCAATGACTCCGTCATTGAAGACCCATCTTCAAATGACACCCTCACTGAAGAGGATAAGGACGACACCGTCCATATTCTTTTCATCAACACAGACTCTGATGAGCATCAGGGCAATGCGCCCATTCCTTTATCGCAGGAAGGAACATCGTCAGGGTCGTATCTGGCCGCATATTCGGTCCCACCACCAAGCAACCTAGTTGTATCCTTTGATTGGAATCAACTAGGCAGACCCCGGTTACCAGCCAGTATCCCATTCAGAATCATAGTCCAAATCTACAGAATGGTGATGGCTGGAACTATCATTGATGAAGGGGCATATGTGAGTATCCTTTCCTCTATTGCTTGGAAAGCACTGGGTTGCCCGGCGCTTTTACCTGAGATAAGAAATCTATCAGGTTTTGATAAAGGAACCAGTCACCCGTTAGGGATTCTCCCAATGTTCCAGTTACATTAAAAGGGAAGACAGTTCATATGAACATCATGGTTGTCCAGGGACCCTTGGTTTATAACTTACTCCTTGGACGAGACTATATATATTGCATGGAGGCAATAGTGTCCTCGCTCTTTAGAGTCATGTGTTTTCCGCACGAAGGAAGAATGGTCAAGCTCGTAGACCAACTTTCATTTCCAGGATCACGCATCGCAAATAGTCAAATACCATCCCTTAACAGTTTATTCACTCAAGGAATGCCACCACCCCCGGTTCTACTTCCCGATGAATGCGAGTAATTCGGAAAGAAAGAACTAGGACCCAGGGGGCATGCACCCTGGCCTGCCTTGGGCAGAGAAAACCTTGGGTATAAAGTTAATTTCTGCAGAAGAATGGACTAGTCCGTACCCCGTCCGAAAAAGGAAGAGAGGGTTGTTCTAGGATAAAATTCTTTTGTCAAAGTTATGTGAGCGAAAAGATCGTCTCCCTTTGTCTAAAAAAGTAGGCTCTCCTAAGGAGGAGATCCATTTGTGGCAGCAAGTAGCCACCAGCTTTGAATGTCAAGCCTCACCCATTAAAACAATATGTTTTGAAGGATAAGTAGGGGCAGTCTCCAAAGAAAGAGATGAAATTGCTGAAACAAGTAGTCACCATCCTTAGCAACCTAATGATAGACATCGCCGAAAAGAGAGTTTAGTTTGCGGCAACGAACAAAACCATTTTTCGGATAATAAGTAAGAGGACAAAATCTCAAAATTATACTTTATACCTGGGGGCATGCAAACCTTTTGGAGTGCAAGCACGGGACGACTATTTATTTTTAAAATTTTTAGGTCCTCCCTTTAAACCTGTAGGTCTAACCCATTAAACTCGTAGGATTAGCCGTTTCCAGCTTGCATAAAGAAAGGATGAAGGGCAAAATTTAAAACCTGCCAAATTGGAGTAATTAGTGAGGTATCGCTCCTTAAATAAGATTACATCACCTAAGGCATTCCTTGTATTAAGACTGGTATAAATTGAGCAAGGTTTGAACGCATTCAAGCTCGTTAAAAAATGAACTGCCCCTTAAAGTTTAGGGGGCATATGCCTCGTCTGCATTATTATGCTGGGGGCATCCATAATCGAGCAGTTTTAGCAATGTTCATGCTCGTTAAAAAATAAACGCAAGAATCAAGCAGTTTTGTATAAGAGTTCATGCTCGTTAAAAAATAAACGCAAGAATCGAGCAGTTTTGTATAAGAGTTCATGCTCGTTAAAAAATAAACATAAGTCGTGAGCAATATTTCCCTACAGTTCAAGCTCACCCAGAAAAAATGAACCGGTAAATAACCTTGGTAAATGTAACCTTTGACAGCCATATTAAAAGCCCTTGGTCGTGTTTATATGCCATCACCTCCATCCGTTCATTTGGCCAATCGTTCATCTCCATATGTTTGTTTACCCATTTTGAGGAACAGCTGCGAAGAGTGATTTCACTTAGCCATCCTTGTGACACTGCCGTGATTGGAAAATTCCAACCTGTACCTGGAATCTGCTGCTATCCCTGTTTATCACTCGTTCCTCAAAAGACGAGTCTTCTTTGAGCTCTTTTCACTGAATCGTAAAATATGAAAATTTTGCCGAGTTTTGGCCTTCCAGCTCGTTAAAAGGACCGGAAGAGCTATCCCTCCTCTAGATTTTAATCTTTTTGGACCTGAGGGATTATTTCACAAAAAGATCGAGCGCTTTTTTTGTTCGGCTCGTTAAAGAAATCGAAAATTCATCCCTTTTGTATTGTTTTATACTTTTTCGGACTTAAGGGATTAGATGACGAAAAAGGAATTTTGGAGTTAACTTTTCGTACCTTTTCAGACTCTCTAAAAATGAAAAGTACCGAGTTTTCCTTGTCGTTAGACTCGTTAAAATGATTAAATAGCGACAAACTTGTCTTTAGACGAGAACGAGTTTCCCTATCGCTAGGCTCGTTAAAACATAGCGATGGGCTTGCCCGAAGGGCAGGTTATAGAACAAGCATATGTTATCCTCCTCAAGCTTGACAAAAATAAAGAGGTACTGGTCAGCAATGACTGGGGAAAAATTGGGAGAACCTCACAGCGTTAATGGTAGCAAGTCGCTCTTGAACATGACACTTTGTCCTCCGTATCACATCGGGTTGGGTTGTTTCATTCACCGGTCTCATAACCATGGTCCTCGCCACACCATCCACATTTTGGGGTAATGCTACCAATCCATCACATCAGTGTCGTTATATGTTCAAGAGATGTGGTTATGCAAAGAGTCAACCGTGTCCCATCCACTGCCATACATTGTCCTTCATCCATTTCATGACCGCCACCCTGAATCATACATCATAGTTTGTTTTCACCTCATCACAATCACTAGCTCCGTTCCGTGTCACTGATGTGGGATTCATTAAGGCCCTCCTTTGACGGATTGCTCCTTGTCGACATCAGCTCATTATCCAAGGAGTTGATCTAGGAACACCCCCTTCAGTACTTTGAAGCTTGCATGCCTCAATGGAAAGTTTCTCACTTCCGGCGATAGGTATACATCAATGACCTTCGACCAGAAGATTTTGCATGGTGGTCGACGCCAAGTCCTTTATTCCCACCATGTGGATTGTACTGCCGTACCTTGAGGGTCATCATCCTTATCGGTGATTCCTCTCGCGCTTGTTAACGGTTTACATCATTGACCGGTAATCAAGCGATGTCTTTCCATGTTCGACTTCAAGAAATTCTCACATGGATCGACTTGTACATCGAGTGAAGATCGGAAGAGATTGAAGACCCCGGATCTAGTTTCATCCATCCGGGCTGCGATATATATTCAGGACATAAAAACATTTGATATGTACATCATTACAGCAGATGATCATCCTTCTCAAAGGATGATAATTTCAGCAGAGAATTATCAGTCTACAATCAGACGATCGTCTGTTCTATGTACCAAAATGTATTTATAAAGCTGAGCATGGGAATGCCCGCCTCAGCTAGATCATGAAAATGTATGAAAAATAATGTATTGTATTGTATCTTATTACAGGACACTTTTCAGCAGATTGAATGAACTTCGGATCCTCTCAATAAAGCATTTCACCCGATAAACGACCTCATACTTTAGGGGGCATCTGTTATAGACAATTTTGTGCCTTACAACAACAGGCATGAATTGCCAATAATCCAAGGGATCCAAAGTTCCCTAAACATGATGTTCTTACCCCTAGAGGAACAAGGTCAGCAAACCAACAGCTCTCAGATCAGTTCTCCACCTGAAAACACTCAAAAACAAGCAATCCTGAAATCAAAGCAGGTGCTCCACTAGGCTTCTGTGCTGAAACACAACTCCTCCATGGTGTACCTGCGTTGCAAAGCAGGTAGAACAAAGGCCACCTGCGTTGAGCGAGTTTGGACATGTGGCACACTGAGTCATTGCTCTGGAATCTTCCAAAAATGACACTTGGATCAGGGATTTCGCCTTGTGATGAGTCAGAGGCTCTGTTTCTCCAAGTGGAAGCAAGGTTCTCCAAGTGGACTCAAGAACTGAAGATCAACTAAAGATTAACTGAAGAGAGAGAGGACACAAGGCAGCTACACATCAGTTGCAAGCTGACTCATCCTTTCTCAATTCATCTATATATTGAGCTCTCTCCTATGAGCTCAGGGGGCTGGAATTTTGTGCAAAGTAATTATATGTTGTTGGTTTCACTATAGAGCTATTGGGTGATTGCTTGAGGGAGGTGAAGAGGAGAAATTCTTTCTGCTGGGAAGTGTTGCTGGATTAGGACCTTCAATGGTTGTAACACTCTCAGAACCTTTACTTCTTCATTAATAAAAGCTATTGAGGTTCTTCTATATGCTCTTGTTTCAATGATATATTGTGATGATTGTATATTTGATTTACACTAATCTCTGAATCAGTTATGATTGCATGTTGCTTGTAGTTTCCTTCTTTCCTATTTTGCAGGATCTCGTTGTAGCTGGGCCAGCAAAAGAGCAAGGAGCTAGGAGCAAGCAGCCAAAGAAAAGAGTTTGGATTCGACATTAAGCGCAAGGCAACAGTTAGTGCATTTCTCCACTCTCTTTTGCTTTCATAAAGAAGTAAACCTTAAGTAGTTTGTTTTACAGTTGTTGCTGAGGTACTATCACCCTTAGAGTGGGATAGCGTCATCTGAGTCGGATACTTTTCCCTACAACATTCATGCTACTAAATGCCCACATATGCAAAATGAAGAACCATATACCATGCCATTTGGACCACCTCCACCACCAATAAGACCTTCAGCTAGAGTTTCACGAGTTTCCTTGAATGCACCGCACTAGGGGGAATACAAAATATCATTCGTTTCCTGATCAAAAGCTTCATCTACCACTATGTGAAATTTTTTGCACTTATGGTAATGCATATTTCCTTTGTCTTGTATTGTAGAAGTACTATAATGTTCCAAACAATGTGTTTTATGAGTTATGTGGGTCTCCAACTCACCATATATATTGATGCAGATCTTTGGATGCTCTAGCCGACTTCCTTGACCACACTACATTTTGAGTAAATGAAACTCCTCAAGGATGAGGAGGTGGACGAAAAAGAGGGGAGATAACTTGAGGAAGAGGTCCAGTTCATTTGTTAAAATTGTGACCAGAGGGCCATGTTGCTCATGATTATCCATTACCTAGGATGCCTTGCCTTTCTTATTATTTTGTAAATTTTCATGCCGCTAAGGACTGTACAAAAATAATTTCTCAGTGGGAAGAGTGTAATCTCTGAAGAGGTGCATATTTGATTAATGATAAACCTAGAGTACCTAATTCAATTCATCAGCCAACTATCAACTTTGTAACTAGGGGAGGTAAGAGGACTACAGAGGATAAAGAAGTACCAGAGAAACATACTATAATATGTACTACGTCCCTAAAGAAATATTATAACCCTATATAACAGAGAGAATACTACAATGATCCAAAACAAATATTCAAGCGGCTGGTTTCATCTTACATTCTAAGAGTAGACCAACGATAAAAGGGGCAGATGAGGTTCCCTCGATCTTTGCAGGATACATCCCAGCTAGTTATGGAGTGGTTGAAATTATTTTTACAGATTATCAGTGATGAGAATTTGTCCAGCCAATTCTGGAAAAAAATTAAAACTATTATTAGAGAAGAAAAGTTTTGGGATTGACCTATTTCTGCTAATTTAATTGAACGTCACTCAAGATGTGTCTGCCTCAACAAGAGAAGAGTAGGGAGAGGGTTTTGAATTAATGTCCAAATCATAGGATACCAAATTAAATATTCTATGTTATATTTGGTGTCTGATGTAAATATCTTGCAAAGAAAAAAATGGGAGGTGTTTCCCAAGCCCAAGTTAGTGTTCTAACCTCTCTAGCTACACATGGCTAATCAATATTTTATGCTTGCGATTAGTTGGCTTGAATATGTTGAAGTTGATATTACAAGCGTGAATAAATATGCGAAATTCAAGGTTATAGATCATTTTGGTGATAACGGTCCTTATCCATCCTTGCTGGTGATAGACTGGTCTTTTTGGAATTATTTTGTTATTGATCTCAAATGAGAGACTATGACATTTGAAGTAGACTGAGTCCAATATATACAACCACTAGATCCTTATCAAGGTTCGAGGTTTATAGAGCCTGTTAGAGTCAGTATTTGCATACTACCATCAGTGATCAAAATACCTCTTTTATATCATATTAGTGTCCCATGTTGAAATTTTTATCATTCCACCTAGGTCATCATGTAAAAATTTACTCATTGATGGTAGCCCAAGTTAAAACCCCATCCCCTCTCAAAAACTAAATATTTTTTTGGCCCACCTTCATGTGTCTTGTTGAGCATACATTGACTATAAAAGCTTGTTTCATCATGATTTGTGTCAGTCAAGTCCACCTGGAGTCCAATCATTCAAGATCCCATTAGGTCATTAGGTTTCATTTTCCAAGGTCAAATAAAACATCCTTTCACTGCATAAGGCTAGCAAAGTATGCGAGTGAAGCAAATAATATCCCTTTTTCATTTAAATAAGGGTTTACAAGCATGTAACCATGGTTTCTAAAGTTCCAAATTTGATTTTAAGTAAAAATTTCATTCCAGATTGTAATTTTATTTCAAAAAGAGAGATGTAATAATTTTTATTTATTTATGTAATTTTATGTTTATCATATGTAATAAGTTACTATTCTTAGATTTTTACTCAAACTCCATTGCCAATATCATCCAAACAAAAGTCAAAAGAGAACATTTCTAAAACTTCAACATCATCCACCTGCAAAGACAAAGGTCAAAAATAAAATTAGAAAAAAAGTCAAAAAGGGGTCAAATGAAACATTAGAAAGTGGGTTTGAAAAGAAAAAGATCAAATTTACTCACCTATAAAGGACTTCTTGGCTTCAAACTCACCTTCATTTGCCTCCTAGCACTAATTGAGCAAACCCCAAGGGATCATTTTCACAGTTCTGGGAAAAATAAGAAAAAACACGGCAGGCGCTACACATTTCCTTCTGGTGCTACGCGTTCTCTTATAGCGCTATGCATTTCCTTAAGGCGTTGCTTTTTCCCTTTAGGCACTATGCATTTTCCTGAGGCACCGAGCACTCTACATTGGCGTTGCACATTTGTCCAACAACACTCCAATCACCTCCTCAGCTCCTCCAAAGCCTTTCAACCTCAAAAAAAGTAAGTAGCAGCTAAGGGATGTGAGTTTCCTCCTCCTCAAGTTAATTCCTAAGCATTTGAAAGGTTTTATTCAAGATTTGGTTTAATTGTTATATATAAATCCTAGATCTCCCCCAACAACTACCTTTCACTCTCATTCCGTTTTATACACTTCCCTCCACCCTCCTTCCCTTTCCCTAAACCTTATTATCCAAAATACCCTCTAACCCTTTGTCCTAAAACCCTACGTCCTAGGTGATACAACTACCTAGGCTCCCAAAACCCCTATATTGCAAACAAATCCCCCCACATCCCCAAAATATTATACTACTACCCTATATAACTCTCCAATAGAAATATCCCTTCACCCATCATCTTCATATTTATCCTTCTCCATTTACTATTCCCTAAAATATGCATTCCCCCTACCTTACACCTCCCTAGGGTTTGATACTAAAGACCATGGTAGAGGAAGAACATAGACCATATAGTGAGGAAGACAAAACAGATAGAGGAGAAGACAAGGAATAGAGGAGGCCACACAAAGGATGCCAGATACACAGGTTCTAGGCCACATATCTCAGGGAACTCTTAGCATCCCCTATGACTATGACATCCTTCAAATGGCTAGGATGTTATGATTTCTGTGAGCAAGTTCAGGTAGTCCAACACCATCCCGAGTTGACTAGGTGTTACACAACATTTTGTCACTGTCCCTGTACTCCCCATTCCTTGATCCTAGAGGACCTCTACAGTGAACCTCACATGCTTTTCCTTCATGAAGAAACTCCCATTGTGTCCCTCTTCATGAGAATATCACTTCCATTTTGCACAATTTCCCCTAAAACTTTTGTTTTTCCCAATTTACAAGACCGATGCTAATGGCCTTTATCTCCCCCACATCGATGTGCAGAGATTAGCACTACTCCTCGCACTGACTAGAGTGACTGAGCTGTGTTCTAGTGGCATCGATCCTGTTATGGAAAGTTTTTTAAATTAGAGCCAAAGCTTCCAGCTCTAGAAGCTCCGTAACAGAAGTCTGGTAAATGGTTTGGCTAGATGGGGTCGAGGATGACAGTTTGGGCTCCTTTCCACTATTATGATGGAACTACCTCAAGGGATAAGTCCTCCCATGAGAAGAGGATCCATCTCCCATCCATATTTCCTATATAAACTTCCCTTCTTCTCAAGCACAAACTAGTGTTAGTGTGAGTGTTATAGTTGTAGAGTGTTGATGCTATTTTGGTTTGGAGTAGACAAGCAAGCTATTACTAGTTGTAGCTATCTAGTTGTGTGAGGGAGAAAGTGTGTTTTGGTTTGGATTGAAGCCTAAAGGGAAGATATTTAAAACTATTGTTGTTTGAATCCATCATGGAATGCTATCAGAAGTGTGTGGGAACCTGGTCTTGTCAGAGGAATATTTCAACGTCAAGACGAATGGTTGTAATCTCTCTTTGATATTAATATATGAAACTATCAATTGATTTCCTACATGTTTTGTAATATTACATATTCATTTTTTAATGTTTCTTGACTTGTTAAATAGGCTGCATTGCAATTTGTCTATTATTATGTTTGTTTGTTATTGTTGTTTACTTGTTTTAGGAGTTTGAATAAGGAAGCGAGAGATTGCTGGAGCGAGCAAGCGCAGACATCATCAAGTAGGATAAGAGACCAAGAGGTATGATTCGGATTTAAACAGGAACGCAAAAAATTACAGAGATAACCATATACACAAAGATTCAGCGGAAATAATACTTCATTTCATTAATGGAAAATACTGAAATATGCTTACAACCAGAAATGGAAATAAACCAGCTAGGGCGATGGTAGCTTATCTCTGAGAAGAGATGTGATGGCTACATGCCTCTGAACTGTGTTACAATGAGGCTCGAAGGCCTAATTATTGTTGAGAAACAATGGAAAACCCTTAACATTCCAAAACCTAACCCTAGGAGATGAAACGCCAAACTGTGGGCCCCGTTTGGGGGTAAGTTGGTACATCAACTTCCCGGGGTCGTAACTTTGGCATATGATCTTCGTTTGACGCGTACAATAGCTCATTAGAAAGATCTATCCGAACACTATCATTGTTAGAATGGGAAACATCGGTCCATTCCATGGACCCATGTTGCCCCCGGATTCCCCAAAAAACGTCATTTAGGGCCTCAAAACGGCTCCGGAAGTTCAGGACCCGAAAAAATGCTAAAAATAGTAAGTTGTGCTACAATTAAGGAAACTAAAAATGCTGAGAAAGACAATGGTGGGGGTCCAGGTGGACTTGGCAGGTGGCCACCAATATCCACCTGGATCATTCCTCCCCCTTAGGAAGCAATGGTCCCCATTGCGTTGAGCTCCTCCATGAGATGAGGAAACTTCTGCTGAACTTGTTCCCTGGTGAGCCACTTGCCCTGCTGAAGGAGTTGGCCTGCTTTGACAACTCGATACAGTTGGATATTCTGTTGGCGAGTGTTCTTGATCTGTGTGTCCATGATCCGATCAGTTGCAGCTTGTTCCATGCAATCTGGATTTAATTCTGTGGGTTTGAGCTGTTCTGCAATGTCGGATGTGTCTAGCAATGGTGGGAAGTATGGCCGAAGGCGGTCCACATTGAACACTGGGTGCAGGCCAAGGAATGGGGGAATGTTGAGCTCAAATGCATTGTCTCCCATAGCCTTAGTAATGGTGTAAGGACCATATCGGAGTGGTCTCAATTTCTGATAGGCTCCAGTAAGGCGTTCCTTTTGCAAATGCAACCAAACTTTGTCGCCCACCTGAAACTTGTGTGGCACCCGATGTTGATCATGTCGCTACTTGTACTTGGCATTTGATTTCTCAAGAATGTCATGGACCTGCTGGCGAATATGTTGGATGCGCTCAATGAAGCTGGTGGCCTTATCTGTTTCGGACTGGACATGAGCTGAATTCATGTGAGTAGCTGCAAGTGGCATGGCCACATCAATGGGGCATAGTGGCTGGAATCCCAAACCCACCTGAAAAGGGCTATGGCCAGTGGAGATGTGAAGAGCTCGGTTGTAGCTGTGCTGAACATAGGGGAGGCTCTTGTCCCATGTGCGTGGATGCTTTGAGTTATACATGCGCAGAATGTGCACAATCATCCTATTAACAACCTCTGTCTGGCTATCAGTTTGAGGATGGAAGGTTGTTGACTTCGTGAGTTTGGTGTCCAGCATTGACCAGAGACTGGACCAAAATGTGATGAGAAACCGACTGTCCCAATCTGAGATGATAGACTGTGGGATCCCAAAGTGCACCCACACTCGTTCAAAGAAGAGTTTAGCAGTGGCTTCTGCTGTGATATTCTTCTTGCAGGCCACCATAATGGCCATCTTCGAGAACCTGTCGACGACCACAAAAACACAGTCATTTCCATTCTTAGTGGAAGGAAGGCCTGACATGTAATCCATGGAGATGGATTCCCAAGGTCGACTAGGGGTAGGCAACGGGGTATAGAGGCCGTGCTTCTTAATGGCCGGTTTGGCAATGGCACAGGCAGTACATGATCGGATGTACTTCCCAACATCCTGTCGAAGATTCGGCCAATAGAAATAATTTTGCAGTACTGCCACTGTTTTCTCGACCCTGAAATGCCCAGCAGCCCGACTGTAGTGTGCTTCCCAAATCATCTTGGCACGCTCGCTTGAAGGAACACAAAGGTGACTGATGTGGCATAATAGGGCATCCTGGAGGTGAAAATCTGCAACCTGCCGACCCTCCAAGAGTGTCTGGTATGTGTGGCCGAATTTTGGGTCGCTTTTGTAGAGAAGTGGCCAATCAGAAGTCTCGTGCCCACAAGAGTTGAGCACGGTGGTTAGCGCCATGATCGGTGGTCGACTGAGGTAATCTGCAACATTATTGGTGCTGCCCTTTTTATACTTGATATTCAAGTGAAACTGTTGCAGGTATGTAGACCACTTCTGATGGCGATCATTCTGCAATTTCCCTTGGGTCTGTATGAACTGCATAGGTCGGTGGTCTGTGTGGATGACCGTTTCCTTCCCCAAAATGTAATGCTTCCATTGTCGGCAGGCCTGTACAATGGAATACATCTCTTTATCATAAGTGGGGTACTTCCGGACTGTGTCTGAAAGTGTTTCACTGTGATATGCCACTGGATGTCCATGTTGAGTAAGGACTGCCCCAATAGCATAGTCAGAGGCATCTCTCTCGACCTCAAATGGTTGTTGTAAATCTGGTAACGCGAGCACTGGTGCCGTGCAGAGGCGATCCTTCAACTCCTTGAATGCCTTCTGTTGAGATTCAGACCAAAAGAATTTTGCTTTCGCCCCGCCCTTGGTGACTTGACTCAAGGGCCAAGAAATATGAGAAAACCCCAACACAAACCTGCGGTAGAAGTTGGCAAGACCTAGAAAGCTGCGGAGCTCTGTTAGAGTGGTTGGAGAGGGCCAATCCCGAATGACTTGGATCTTGGCTGGATCGACATGCACCCCCTGTTCATCAATGATGTATCCCAGATACTGAACCTGGGTCATGCCAAAAGTGCATTTCTCCAAATTGGCACATAGCTTGTGTTGCCGCAGTGTTTGGAGAACCTGTCGGATGTGGTGGAGGTGCTCTTCCCAACTCTGGCTGAAGATCAGAATGTCATCCAAGTATACTACTACAAAGGAGTTGGTGAATGGCCGCAAGATGTCATCCATTAGCCTCATAAAGGTTGCAGGAGCATTCGTCAATCCGAAGGGCATGACCAACCATTCAAAGAGGGCCTCCTTGGATTTGAAGGCAGTCTTCCACACATCGGAGGGTTCGATTGGTACCTGGTGATATCCAGACTTCAGGTCGATCTTGCTGAAATATTTCGCCCCTTTTAGTTGGTCTAGGAGGTCATCAATCCGCGGGATCAGGTACCTATTACGGACAGTGATCTTGTTCAGCGCCCGATAGTCAATACAGAGTCTCCACGTCCCATCCTTCTTCTGTACCAACACGATCGGGCTCCCACAGGGCGATGAACTCGGACGGATGTGACCTTTCTGCAGGAGCTCCTGAATCTGCCTCTTGATTTCATCGTTCTCCAGAACGGAGCGCCGATAAATTGGTCCATTGGGTAGCGGTGCACCTGGGGTCAGATCGATGGAGTGCTTGACTTGACAGTGCAGAGGAACCCCTGCCGGGGAGGTGAAGATGTCCTCGTACTCCTCCACAATCTTGTCCATCTGTAGTTGTCGTCCAGAGGGGCCCCGTTTGGAGGCCGTGGCCACTGTCTTCTTCTTTCCTTGAGGGCGTATCATCAGGAAAACAAATTTCCTGGTTTTGTAAATGATCTTACTGCATTGTTTTGCAGTAATCAAAGAGAGGGCGGCAGGTGGTGCTACCTCTGGTATCCTGAACAACTTATTTCCCAATGTAATAATAATAGCACGGGGCCTTGATTCATACACAGCATGTCGCTTCCACAAGTATGGTTTTCCTAGTAATACATCACAAACTTCAAGGGGAGAAATGTCACACAATACCTCATCCGTGAAGGGCTTGATGTTGTATGGAAGGCGACACTGCTGGCTCACGCGAAGATCTCGTCCTTGGTGAAGCCACCCAATGGTGTATGGTTGTGGATGTGTTGTGGTCGGTAAGCCCAACCGCTTCACGACCTCTGCCGAAATGAGGTTCTTTTGACTCCCGCTATCAACAATGAACTGTATCGGGGAGCCCTTTACCCACATCTGGGAGTGGAAGAGACGCTCCTCCTCCTCTGGATCTTCGGGTTCATTTTTCTAGATCTTTGCGGTAGCAACAGTGGCGCTGGGGTCCGCATCAATGATCTGCTTCCCTTTTTCATACCCCTTATCAGGTTCTGCATCTGATTCTGAAACCTTTAGCTCAGCCACCAGTGACTGCTTGGCCCGACACTCACTTGTGTTGTGAGTGGAGCTCTTATGGAACTCGCACCATTTTCCAGTGTCCTTTCTCGGCTTCGCGGCGCTGTTCTTTGCTTGCAGCTTCGGCTGGTTGTCTTGGACTGTCCCGCCTTGGCTTTGCCCTTTGTTCTGTGGTTTAGGGGAACCTTTCCCCTACTTTGGATTCGCAGATCCAAAGTCTCGCTTCTTTTGTTTAAACTTCTGCTCGACCTTGACGGCATACCGGTATGTTGCGCCGAGCGAGGGGATGTTTAGGAATTGTATTTCTTCCTGGATGTACTTGTGCAGGCAGCCACGGTATTTGAGTATCAAATGTTGCTCTGAATCCTTGATACCCAACTTTGTGCGAAGGGTATGGAAAAGATTGGTGAACTCCGGCACGTCTTGGTCCCTTCCCTGCCGCAGCGTGGTCCACTTTATGTATTCATCCTCATAGCTCCCGACAGGGTAGTACTGCTCCTTGATGGCATCCCGGAACGAATCCCAGGTGGGTGCGGCTGAAAATAGTGAGCCAGTACTTTCATCCTTCTGCTCGCAGTAGGTTTCCCACCAGTCCTTGACGTGGGGGGCTGCTTTGAGGAGAGAAAAAACAATCTTTTCCCGACTCGAAAATTCATGAACAGAAAATAACCCTCTAGCAGATTTAACCATTTATCTATGGCATCTGTGTCTATCTGACCCTCGAATATGGGGATTTCAAAATTAACTTGTACCTTAAAGGGTGTGGCATTTCCAGAGTAGTTGCTAGAAGCCGATGCATTGCTTCTGGGTAGCCGCTAAAGGATCTGGGCAAAGCTGTCCATCATCGCGTTCCGTTGTCGCTCGAGGGCTTCTTCGAGCAAGATTTTGATGGGATCTCCTGCCCCCTCGTCTTTCTTCTCATCCGCCATGGGAGGCCGTCGGGATTTGCGAGGCTGGTCTTGCAAAGGTTCAACCAGTTCAAGCCCTAACTCCTTATATCCCGACCTTGTTGGGGACATGCAAAGAAAAACAGAGAAAAAGCAGTCCGCTCTGATACCACTGATCCGGATTTAAATAGGAACGCAACAAATTACAGAGATAACCATATACACAAAGATGCAGCGGAAATAATACTTCATTTCATTAATGGAAAATACTGAAATATGCTTACAACCTAAAATGGAAATAAATCAGCTAGGGCGATGGTAGCTTATCTCTGAGAAGAGATGTGATGGCTACATGCCTCTAAACTGTGTTACAATGAGGCTCGAAGGCCTATTTATTGTTGAGAAACAATGGAAAACCCTTAACATTCCAAAACCTAACCCTAGGAGATGAAATGCCAAACTGTGGGCCCCGTTTGGGGGTAAGTTGGTACATCAACTTCCCGGGGTCGTAACTTTGGCATATGATCTCCGTTTGACGCGTACAATAGCTCATTAGAAAGATCTATCCGAGCACTATCATTGTTGGAACATGCAACATCGGTCCATTCCATGGACCCATGTTGCCCCCGGATTCCCCAAAAAACGTCGTTTAGGGCCTCAAAACGGCTCCAGAAGTTCAGGACCCAAAAAACTGCTAAAAATAGTAAGTTGTGCTACAATTAAGGAAACTGAAAATGCTGAGAAAGACAATGGTGGGGGTCTAGGTGGACTTGGCAGGTGGCCACCAATATCCACCTGGATCAAGGTAGGCCCTCTTGATTGATTCTAACCTAAGGAAATATTCCATAGAATGTATCTATTGTGGCTAGACCCATTATTGGGCTAGAGGAATTTGTTCATGTCCGAACTTATAATTTTACTTCACCACAAATTGGTGACTCCACTAGGGATCCCATCTTTTTGTTTGTCTTGGATTTCATGAGAACTTTTCTAGTTTCACGTTTTCCCTTTTGTTTTGTTTCTTTTCTCCTGCTTACTAGCCTAAGTCTAAAATTCATAGTAGAATATTTGGTTCATGTTTTGAATTTTTTTATTTTTTTTCTCCTTAGCTACCTTGTCCATCATGCTTAATCTGCTGACAATCGCATCAACCATCATGAATCACTAAGAAACATTCTCACCGACCAGCCTCTGGCACTTTTTTCAGTTAGGTAGTCATGCTAATGCCTATAAGTGAAGATTAGGGCTTGACCCCAATCTTGTCCAGTGTGTTTTTCTCTTCTGGGTTTGGCCCCATAAGATTTTTGGACCATTTTCTCCCTGATTAGAAAGCTACTTTTCATTTGGTTTTGTTTGCTTGTTGGTTTATCATCTTTCTACTCGATTGATTGAGTCATTGAGTGGCCAGCGACACTAGGGCATCTAGTTGGTCGCCCATTCAGTAGTTTGTGAACTCACTAAGTTGGGTTGTAGGTGTGTTTACTCTTTGCATTTGTTTTTGGTCCTTTTTACGACTTTGACCTCTTTTTGCACAAGTTTGAAAAAGTTTCGTTTACTAGCTTGAACGTTTCTTTTTTGGCATAGATTACATTGTTGGCCTTGTGTTTGGTAAAGTCGGTGTTTCATTTATTTGAATGAACTTCTCTTTTCATGTTTTCATCTATTTGAAGAGCTTATTTTCTCGAGAACTTTTTCATTGAAAGATTGTATGCGAAAAGTTTGCTTCGTTGTTTCATGAGAAAGTATGGAATTCTAACTTGTTGCATCATTATGTTACGATAATTTGCATCTTTTAAAAGACTAGAATTGCATCATCATTTGAAAAAGAAAGAGAAATTTTTGTTTTAGAAAGGACTAATAGATAAGTGCTTGTCAGGAAATTAGGAATTGGAATGCATTTTTCATTAGTTTATTTTTTGAAAAAGTAAAGTAGTGAAAGATCATTTTGTTTTCACTTGCTTGATTGTTTGCATTTGATTGAGTAGTTTCTACCCTATCTATTGTAGGCATTTCATCGAATTGAAAGGGTCTTGTCTCATTAGTTGCATTTGAGGTTTTTTCGAGTAACATTGTGTTGGGCGTGGGATCCCCCAAGAAAATTTTTGGGGCTTAAAGCCAAAATTTTGACTAAATCTGCGGTAAAGACTCCGCGTTTTGTGGGTGTAGAGCATGAACTTGTAAATGAGTCATAGGGTTGTCCGCCCTCATTATTGTAATGTACTGTCGGCTCTAGATATCTACCCATGGTCCATGGACCATGGGATTGTATAACTAGAGTGAGGCTCTAAGTTGTAAATGACCGAATGAAGTTATGAATGAAAGATGAAGAATTGTGTCTTATTTAAGTGAAGAGTCGAGTCTTGGGTCATAGATTAGGAGAAGGCTCTGCAACTGAGTGTGTAGAGGCCTAGTAGTCCGCAGCTAAGTGCGCGGGCCCCTGCAACTGAGTGCATAGGGTGAGTCGAGTCTGTAACCATTGGAGAAGTAATAAAGAGGAGTTTCATATCATTTCTGTGTATATTTTTCTTGTTTTGTGCATTGAATGTATTGGTTATAATTGCAATTTCACTGTTTATATGGTGCAAGAACTTATATGATTGTGTTGATTAAGTGAATATAAGATAAAGAATCTATTTACACGAAGTTAGTTAACAGTTATAAGAATATAAGTAAGATCCATGGTGTAACTTGGGAAAATAATGCAGATCGCTGCCTTAGCAGTGAAAAAGCACCTCAGCCCCTAGGTAGGGTTGCGTGAATGCGATTATAATAGATTGCGAAGGCCTCGTAGGTCAGGGCAGTGCGTGAAGTGACCTGCGTGAAACCATTAATGGTTGGACTAAATCGACCCCTTAGACATCTCCAGGGTGCGAAAACTTGGTTCCAACATCCCCCGACACTGCTTCGGGTGAGACCTCAGTCCGCGCTCCATGGGCTGTTGCTGAAAGGGCCAGTATTGTAGGGATTTGTTTGGCTAATTAACTCTGAACCTGGGTCAGACCCCAACAAGCCAACAAATGGTTCCACTATCGGGACCAGAATCTGCATAGAGATGTCTGATGTCGTATCATTGGAATCCAACTAAGAAGGAAATTGAAGGTTGGTTGGACAGGAGAATTCACGAGTTCGCGGCACAAGAGAACAAGAATCCACCACTGACAAAAAAAGAGTGGTTAGACTGCTACCTATACACAGAGATCCATGAGATATTCTTCGCATCTTTCCCTACTGAGCTGTATGAGTGGATCGCGAAGCTAGCAGATAGCCAAGGAAGATGGAAACTTGATGGTCCTATTGTGTGGACCCCGGAGTTGGTGTGCAGATTGGAAGCATTGAAAGATAAGATCGCACACGCTGTTGATCACTAACTCGATCAAATTATAGGAGGATTCATCATTGAATTCATGGTAGACACTTCAGTTAGCTATAGCGAGGCAGAGCGATGCTTCCTCAAAGGATTGCGAGGTAAGTACATAAAGTCTCTGAATACTTGGATTAAAATGTTATTGTGTGAAAAGAGGATTATGTAGTTACATTGACGTTCAGGACTACAAGAAGTGGAAAAACCTACAGGAATGAAGGAAGTAAGGGACCAGAGTGATTTCACCTTTGCGAGGGGACAAGAAAGAGATCGCGAAGGTCTCTCTGCGAAGTGCAATCCATTTGATAAGGCAGAGGATTCCGCGCATACCACCCGCACCCACATCACCACCAGCTTCACCACCATCACCTCCATCTTTACCCGTACCACCTCCGCCACCACCGTGTTTCAGTATGGAAAGCACGATAAAGTTGCCTGTGTTTAAGGGATTGGGAAATTAAGATCTGGACCAGTTTTGGTTTGTTGTAAAAGCCGTATGGGAAGCTCAGTGAATTACAAATGATAATATCAGGAAAGAAACACTGGTTGGAAACTTGCAGGATCGCGCGCTGACCTGGTATATTAAGCACTCAAATGATAATCCGAATGCGGGAATCATGGATATCCAAATTGCACTAAATAAGGAATTCAACAGGACAAAGTCAGAAGTGCACTCGATCATTGGGTTCAAGGAGATCACAATGCTACCAGAAAAGACTCCGTGGGAGTTGGATAAGAGGATGAAGCGCACGATTTGTGAAGCTAATATGAATCTGACGGATGGATAGCACCGCAAATGGTTTGTAGCATCGCTAATGCCACATCTGATGAGCGCGTGTTGCAACAGAAGTTAATGACTCAGGCAAAGGCCCTAGAGATCGCGATGAGGCTTCATGAGACCCTAATGCAAGATCGCAACTTGGGAGTTCAGTAGATCCACGCACAGTTGAAAAACTTATGCCTTGAGATGCAAAGTCTGAAACAGGACCGGACAGCTTGACCAGAAGAGCGCGAAGAGGTGTGGTGTGTAAAATGCAAGGATCAGGGTCACGATAAGCACCATTGCCCGGTATTCGCAAATTACCTCATGGGAGGAGGACTGATGCCATTAAGGTTGGAAGCACAAGAAGGACCCAATGCAACACCTTCTTTGTGGTGCGTGATTTGTCAAATAAGTGGAAAGCATGCTATGGACAACTGCCATTTGTTACAGATCTACACGTAGAATTCTGAACAGTTATTCTGTAATTTTTGTAGATCGGTTGGACACGATGATTGCACTTGTAGAAGTTATGAGTTGATGATGGATAGAACTCCCACCTATAGATTTTAGGCCAAAACATAGCCTCTAGACTAGAACGCAGGAGTGGCGCGAGCAGGATTTCAGGGACGCAGACGAGACCGAGGTGGAGGAGGACCTAAAAGAGGTCGCGGACAGTTGATATGCTACAATTGCGAAGGGTCGGGACATTATACCCACGATTGTATGAACCCAACACGTCCATCATGTCTATATTGTACCTTGTTTGATCATGAGATGAAGGATTGTCCTACGCTGATAACTGGGATACATGACAAGCGAACGCTACCACCTCCCTCGACTCAGAACCTGTAGATGATGAGGTCTAAGCTGCATGAGGAAGATCCAAATGTGAACATTGTGCTTTGAAGTGGCATTACGATGGGAGATGACAAAGGAAAATAGCCTGAAGATAGTACTTGGGTTTGCAACGCTCCAACGAAAGAAATGGAGTTTGATTTGGAGCGCACTCAAGAAACCTTTATGGAAGGTAAGTAGAGCTTCACTGATGCCTCCACTTCAGGAAGCAAAGATAGAGCGGAGCTAGAGATGGACCCATATACGCTTACGACATTCCTGGAAACATGCATGAAGCTACTGCATGACAGTAAGGCTATAAAGGGATTACAGGAACTCATTAACAGATGTGCTGGGACTACACCAAGAGAACCGATGTAGTCTGGAATATTGGAAAGCATAAGATTAGGCCAGGGAGAGAAATGAGGCTAACCACGCAGATTGGAGAATATGAGATGGACCAAGTAATTCTGGACTTAGGATCAGACATGAACGTTCTGCCAAAGCAAACATGGGAGTGCATGGGGAGGCCTATACTACAGTGGTCTTCGATTAAGCTACGAATAACGAACCAACAAAAGATAATACTCCCAGGGTGATTCCAAGGAATCACCATGGATATTGAGGGAGCGAGCGCACTAGTAGAATTTGAAGTGATAGAGATTGTTGATGACAATAATCCCTACCCCACACTCTTAGGAATTTATTGGGCCACTGACATGAACAGGGTGATTAATCTGAAGAAGTGCAAAATGATCTTTGAGAAGAAGTCTCTACGCGTAGTTATACCCTTGGACCCTGCTGAAGGATCACGCTATATAGAGCCAATGTGTGACTATGAAAGTGACGACGATTTGGATTGCATCTACAAGATAACTGTGCGAGAGCAAGACTAGGTAAATCCCACCGCGGACGGACGGATCTCATGGGAGCGCAAAAGCTCCTATACTTCAAATTCATATGAGGAGATAGAGCAATGGCAGAACCGGTTACATGAGGTAACCATGCTTAATTGTAACATGATGACAAGATCACTGCGTTGTGTATCAACAAAAGTGATAGATATCCCTACGTATGATGGGTTAAGTGAGGTAGATACTTTCTTAGATATGTTTGAAATGGAGGTATCAGAAAAGAAACGTTTCCAAACCTCGAATTGGGTAATGCGCGCCATGCCCACGAGGTGGTGGGGTATGCACAAGGGGAGCTTTAAATATTGGCACGCATGTAGGAGGATGGTGCGCACATGGTTTGGGAAGCCTAGAGTGTGATTGATAGATAAATACAATGGGCAGGATGATCCGCACATACATCTGGCCAAGTGGACGCAGGCCTATGGGGAGAAGCCACAACCGGAGTGGTTGCACCTGTTCTGTCACACCCTAGATGTTATACCAATGAACTGGTATATAGAAATATAGCTCCACCACGAGACAAGTGAATGGGATGTCCTATGCGAAGGGTTCGGGATGAACTTCAACTTTGAGGATGGATGGGATAGTATTGATGAGGCGCTACAAGAAGTAAAAGTAGCCATCTTTAGAATCCCCCAGGAGTTAGTAGAGATGATTCAGCCTGAATGGGTTGCTCAGTTAAGTTGCGTGCTAGAGTGTTATAAAGTAAATGTTGAGGAAGAGGATGAAGATCCAAGGAACATTGATCTTCCTGAGACAGAAGGCCAGCGCGAGGTTCAAGGACCACAAATCAAGAACCCTAACATAACTGCGTCAATAAAGACTAAGCAGGTAAATATTGGTATAGAGGTGGAACCTAAATTCACGAAGATTAGGGACTACTGGGACGATGCGACGGTGGACAAGGTCACAAAACTACTCCGTGAATATTAAGACTTATTCCTGACAAAGTTTACGGACTTAAAGGGAATAATCAAAGATTTAGGGGTAATGAGGATCATGTTGAAACCTGACGCGAAGCCAATTAAGCAGAGGTCGTATCACGTAAATCTGAAAGACAAGGAAAAGGTCCATGTAGAATTAGACAAGATGCTCGCAACAGGCATCATTGAGCCTGTGGAGGAATCAAACTAGTTAAGTCCGATGGTAGTACAAGAGAAGAAGAAGAAGGATGAAATAAGAATATGCATGGATCTCAAAAATTTGAACGACGTGTGCATACATGATCCATTCCCAACTTTGTTCACAGATGAGGTGCTGGACAATGTAGGCGGTTAGGAAGCATATTCTTTTACCAATGGGTTCTCAAGGTACCATCAGATTAGAATCATGCCAGAGGATAGGAGAAAGACAACCTTTGTGATAGAGTGGGGTTGCCTTCAATACATTGTCATGCCGTTTGGATTGAATAATGTGTTGGCCATATTTTCACGTGTAGTTGTTGCGGCGTTCAGGGAATATATTCATAAATTCTTGGAGGTCTATTTTGATGACTGGACTATATTTGGGTTGGTTAGGAGCCATGTAGTGAACCTGCACTTGATGCTGGATACATGCCGAAGATACCAAATCGCGCTTAACTTCAAGAAGTGTATGTTCCTCATTCCTTTTGGGAACCTGTTGGGACATATGGTTTGTAAACAAGGGCTGATGGTAGACCCCACGAAAATCATGGTGATTCTGAATTTGGAAGCACCGTGCAATGTGAAATAGTTGCACACTACCTTGGGACATACGGGGTACTACAGAAAGTTTATCAAAAGCTATGCACAAATCACTATGCCAATTGAAAAACTATTGAAGAAGGATGTCACATTCTGCTGGGACGATGACTGTAAAAGCAGCCTAGATATCTTGAAGGAGAAGATGGTGACTGCGTCAATTCTTGTCTTCCGAAACTGGAAGAAATAATTCCATGTTCATGTTGATGCGTCATGTATAGTGCTGGGGGCAGTTCTCACAAAGGATGGCGGAGAGGGCTTGGATCACCCTATCGCGTTCGCGAGTCGTAGATTATCTAAAGTAGAAAAGAACTATTCCACCACTGAACACGAGGGACTGGCTATGGTGTATGTGCTCCAAAAATATCGACAATATTTGCTAGGGGGACACTTCAAGATGTATACAGATCATTCCACGCTGAAATACTTGGTCAATAAGCCTGTGTTAGGGGGCGCATATGTAGGTGGCTTTTAGTGTTCCAATAATATGATTTTGAAGTTGTTGTGAAGCCTAAATGACTGAATCTGGGACCTGATCACCTGTCGCACATTGAGACAGGGGAGGAACCTACCAGCTTGGAGGAAGGACTACCTGACGTGCAATGTTTTGTTGTGCACAGAGTGGATGGACATTTTGAAGATATAATTCACTTTCTAACAACTGGAACTGAACCGTAAGGTTACTCTATCTAGTAGAAGAAGGAACAAGTGGTGCGCGCGGCAGATTTTTTTGTCATTGCGCGGAACCTATATAAGATGTGGAATGATGAGATACTATGAAGATATGTACTAGAGTTTGAATGAAGTAGCATCCTTATGGACATGCATGGGGGCCCCGCGGGAGGTCATTATGTAGGGAGAGCAACTGTGTAGAAGGTTCTCCATGAAGGCTTGTGGTGGCCGACCCTTCATCGGGATTCAAAAGCACATTGCAAGGCATGTGATGTATGTCAAAGAACGGGTAAGCCATCGTGGAGGGATGAGATGCCTTTGAATCCGCAAATGACGTTGCATCCCTTTGAGAAGTGGGTGATAGACTTTGTAGGACCTATCAAATAGCAAGGAAAGATAGGCATGAGATATATTATTACTATGATGGAATACCTGACGCGCTGGGCAGAAGCGTAGCTAGTAAAATATTACACAGCAATGATAACCACAAAGTTTTTTTTTGACCACGTACTGACACGATTCAGTTGTCTGAAGATCTTGATGAGTTATCACGGTACACATTTCCTGAATGAAATGATCAGCGTGCTGACGGAAGAGTTTCAGGTGTATCATCAAAAAAGCACACCATATCACCCACAGGCTATTGGGACTGTAGAATAATTTAACAAAGTATTGGAGATTGTGCTGACAAAATTATGCAATGCGCAGTGCATTGATTGGGACTTGTGCGTACCCGCAGTATTATGGGCTTATAGGACAACATCCAAGAAACTGACGGGATAGACACCTTTTAGGCTGGTCTATGGAGTGGAAGCTATAATGCAGATAGAGTATATCATGCCTACTCTGCGCATAGCAGCGCTCATAGGTATGATGGACCATGGCACCCTGGAGGAGAGGCTTGCACAATTGGAGGAACTCAAAGAAGAATGGTTTTTGGCTAGATTCCATTAGCAGGTACAAATGCAGCGCGAAAAGGCATGGCACGATCGACATATCAAGTTGTGCACTTTTAAGGTAAATGATTTGGTGTTGTTATATGACAGCAAGTTTGATAAATTCCTGGGGAAGCTCCAAATGCACTGGATGGGACCGTATGTTATTAAGGAAATCATAGATGGTGGCACAATGTAGTTGGTGAAACTGAATGGCGAACTCTTCCCAGGAAAAGTAAATGGTAGTCGGTTGAAGCCATACACAGGTGGCTTGGCCATCTCACTAGTCGTAGGAAATACAACAGGTAGCCACTCAGTATGCTGCCGACCTTACAACAGTCCGGGCAAAATTGAGAGGTCTCCACGCAAAGATCTCTATTCTGATAGAGTGACTCGAGGGCGAGTCACGATGTTTGTGTTGGGGGCCTGTTGGACGTAGGATCCCCCAAGCGAAGTTTTTGTGCTTAAAGCCCAAATTTTGACTAAACCGATATAAAGACTCCACGTTTTGTGGGTGCAGAGCGTGAAATTGTAAATGAGTCATAGGGTTGTTCTTCCTCATTCTTGTAATGTAATGTTAGCGTTAGAGATCTACCCATGATCCGCAGACCATGGGATTGTATAAATAGAGCGAGGCTCTAAGTTGTAAATGATAGAATGAAGTCATGAATGAAGGATGAATAATTGAGTCTTATATAATGTAGAGTCAATTCTTGGGTCGTAGAGTAGGAGAAGGTTCTACAACTAAGTGCATAGAGGCCTAGTAGTCCACAGATGAGTGCGCGGACCCCTACAGCTAGGTGCACAGGGCAAGTCAAGTTTATAACTGTTGGAGAAGTAATAAAGAGGAGTTTCATATCATTTATGTGTATCTTTTTATTTTTTTGTGCATTGAATGTATTGGATATAAATTGCAATTTCACTATTTATATGGTGCGCGAACTTATATGATTGTGTTGATTAAGTGAATATAAGATAAAAATATCTGTTTATGCAAAGTTAACTAACAATTATAAGAAGATAAGTAAGATATGTGGTGTAAATTGGGGAAATAGTGTATATCGATTCCTTAGCAGCGAAAGCACCTCAACCCCTAGGTAGGGTTGCACGAAGGTGATTATAACAGATCACAAAAGTCTCACAGGTCAGGGTAGAGCGCGAAGTGACTTGCGTAAAGCCATTCATGGTTGGACTAAATCGACGACTGAGACATCTCCAGGGTGTGGAAACTTGGTTCTAGCATCCCCCCATACTGCTTCAGGTAAGCCTTAGTTTGTGCTCTGTGGGCTATTGCCGAAAGGGCTAGTAGTATAAGAATTTGTTTGGCTAATTAACTCCGAACCTAGGTCAGACCCCAACAAGCCAACACATCGCTAAGATCTGAAAACTAAAACTTAACTCAAGATCAACTTTAAAATGAATTCAATTATTCAATTAACCTAAGGTGCATTTGACATTAACGATCATATCTAGAAGATCTAGGCTAGAGATGTGTTCCGACGTTTTTAAACCTAGTAGCTATCGTTAGCTTCGGCATTAGACAGTGCTAGTATGGATTTTTTATCCTTGTGTCGTCGAGTATATAAGGGGAGACCCCACTAGGCTGCAATCCTTTTATCCTTAGGAAGCCGAGTCGGCCACCTTGCGAATGTGATACATTGAACACAACATTCGGGGAGATTGACTGCTCGTACTTCTTGGTTCTCCAGGAGGTATTCTACAGTTCATGGTTGCTTGGTAATCTTGTTTACATAGATCATCTATATCATTCATTTGATCTTTTTAACTCATTAAACTTAAAATATCATTCGATCACTTGTCCTTTAGAGCTTGTTTCCAATCGAAAGTGATAGAGTCATATTTTTTTCTTCCTCGACTCTTAAAAAATGAAAGAGCATCAGTATTTTATGCATCTTAATAATTGATTGCCCACAATCCAAAACATCCTATTAGTCTTTTTGACCAAATCGTGAGTTCCCTTTAAAAGACATTTTAAAGCCTTGAAGTTATTCGTTCTGTCAACTAAGACAAGGTCATTGTGGTTGAACCATCTGGTTCACCCAATTCCTCTTCCTCTCCCCTGTTTGAAAGATTGTCTGAGGAGCTGTTTCCTGAGTTATCAGAGTCACTCTAGGACAAAAGTTTTGAACTCACAATTGTTTTGAGTATTCAACCATTGTCATCTCGTCCTCCGCCTACTTTTGATATAGGGTCATCTGCTGATCTTGGCTCGAAATCTCCGGAAAATCCCGTTCGAACTCTAGAGAACTCACTGACCACTGACGGTCAGCTTGGATTGGTTATCTATCCTCTGAACTCTCTGTTTGACGTTGTTGAGATATCACCACAACATCCTTACAGTCCATACGATCAGCCGGGTTTTCCTTTGGAACTATCCCCAAGTACACATTTGGCCATTCATCGTCATTTGTTTTCAAACATGAAAACCAAAGGCAATGCTCCAGTCACATCTCCGGATGAGTCCGAAGTTTCTATTCCACACATTGTTGAGGGAGAAGAATTGCAATTGAAATTTCCTCCCAAGGGTTTCCCTTTTTCAGAAGGTATTCCCGCCAGTTTTCCACCCAACTATGTGTCTTTGGCGCACTTGGTTTCTGGCACACCTAGTGCCTCATCACTCTACCATAATCCTGTATGGGTGTTAGGTGTCAAGCCTACGTCACATTCATTCATCACGAACACGAATTCCCAATAGGTTGTTACTTCAGTCCTGGTGCAACCCACCATTCCAAATACTCTTGTACCATCAATCTTAGTTACATGTTAATCACAATTGTGACTGAGGGAATAACAATTGTGAATCGGGAAACAACAGTTGCTACTGAGGGAACAAGAGTTATGAGTTAGGAAACAATAGTTGTGTCTCAGGCAACCGACGGTTTCAAAGATTATCTGTGCCAGCTCCAATGTCCCATTAGTCAGTGACCAAATTGTGCCACCACCTGGGGGGCAGAACCTGAATGTTTCTATGGTGTCAGGTGCCACTGATGTGAGCGGCTCACAAGCTCACATTCTTGGTATAAACTAGCCCTCTTCTGGTATTATTTATAACCATGTTGATCCTACTGGGTCAAGCAATGTCCAGTACCAACAGATTCAAAATCCCATTGGTTCTTTTGGATCAAGCAATGTTCAGTATCAGCAGCCCTATGGGGCTCAGGTCCAATACCAAAATCCTTACATTCCATATGGTTCTCAAGGATTGGTTAATCAACTTTATACCCTCCAATCTGGGCAGTACATCCAGCTTGGCTACGGCTGGATTCAATTTGGTAATTTCTTGGGCACTACTCAAGTACCTTTGCAACAGCAAGGAAAACCTTTACAACAACTAGGGTAGCCTTTTTTACCGCAAGGGCAACCTTTTTTGTAGCAAGGGCTCTCTGTGCAACAGCAAGGGAAAATTATCCTGCAGCAAGGTCACCTGCAACAACCGCAAGGTCAATCCTTATAGAAGTTGCAACAAGTTGCGCAGTAGTAGATGAAATACGCTCCACACAACTCTCAACCCTACCCTCACAGGGCCAACCTCTGCAACCCCAAGGAAAAATTTTGCAACCACAAGTTCAACCCTTGCAACAACAAAACCAACCAAGGTAGCAGCAAACCTTGTATACATACCAACAAGTTCAACCCTTGCAGGGGCAGGTTCAAGGTCAAGTCCTACAGTAGCAGGCCCAAAATACTCTTACCTAGGTCAACAGGTTCTGAATCTTGTCGGCCAAGGGCACCAACTACAAAACACCTACGTCCAAGGGCAACAATTGTATCAACCTTATGCCCAAGGATTGCAGGTCTAGAATTCTCTTGTTCAGGGACAACAAGTTCATCTGCCCTATGTTCCAGGACAACAGGTCCCTTATCCATATGTCCCAGGTCAATAGGCTCAACAACCTTTTAACCCGTATGTTGCTTTTCAGCAACCTATGCCTGGACAGTTTCAAGGTATTCAAGGTCAAAATCCCCTCTATGGTCAAGGTAACCTGCAATGGGAGCAACCTCAGATGCCATATGGCAAAAATCCTCCACTGTGTGGCCGAAATATTTACTAGTAGGGATGGTCTCCTCCATATGCGCCTGCTTGTCGACCTCCCATGCCTTTTAACACTCAATTACCTTTCTTGGCTACACTCGAGTTGTCGGATGTATCGCGCCTTACGAATGATTTGATCCTTTATTCACCGTACTAGCCTCCAGTTCCGTCCAAGATACCAAGTGATTACCCAAAGTTCAATGGAAAAGCTAAAGAAGATCCTCAGGCCCATGTGATGACATATCACCTCTGGTGCTCGTTGAACTCATATGTGGATGATTCCATTCATCTTCATCTTTTCCAACAAACCCTCACGGGTGCTGCAGTGAAATGGTACATCGAGCTACCTCGAAGTACTTACCATGACTTTAACTCTTTAGCCATGGCTTTCCTCACGCATTTTCAGTTGTCGGTTCACTATGAAACTGGCACCTATTTGGTCACATCCCTTAAGTAAGATACTGCGACACACATCTATGATCACATCCATGAATGGAGATGTAGACGTCACCTAATCAAATTCGAGATTACTGATTATTTGCTCACTGAATGGTTTACAAAATCATTCATAGCCCCAATTGCTCGCAATATAGCTATGGGTGGATGCGTTACTAAAGAGCAGGCCATCACTCATGCCCAGTAGTTGGATCTAGTTTACTCTCACACTGGCACTTTATACGAGTTGTTACCCAATGCTCTATAGCCATCATCTGATCCCACAACATCAAAGTCCCCAGTTGTTCCTCCCATTGATGGAGTTATTTGTTCAGTATGCCAAACCCCTACTAAAAATTCTTCCAAATAGAAGTCGATATCGAATTGTGCTCCTAATAGTTCATCTCAGAATCCACCTGGCCCTGGTAAAACCTTAGAGGTCCAAGCTATTCAATCTACCACAGTAGAAAAATCCTCGAAAGGGAAAAATAAAGGCAAAGGAAAAGCTAAAGCCGATGCCCCAAAATAGGGTCCTCCCAAATCGTCTGCTGGCGAATCTTCGCAACAAAAACCTAATTGTCCCTGCCTCATTTGAGAGGAGGATCACTACACTAAGGATTGTCCTTGATGATCCGAAGTTAGTCACCTACTCAAAGGGACCCCTGCTGTCCTCAAAGAGCCATTTCTATCTCAGCAGACCCAAATGGTAGACCAACCCAATTTGCTTCCTATAGATCTCAAGTGTTCATGATGAGCACGCTCATTAATGTGGCTACCCGATCGAAAGATTATCAAACTCCAGCTCTGGTAGCTGGGAAAGAGAAAGAAGCTTCACCTTCTTCTTCTATCCCTAGTTCTAGCCCTCTACAAATTGAACGCCCTATCCTTGATTCTGCTATGTGGCCACCTCTCGAGATGTGTTGTGAAAATCCTCGTATAATCCCAATGCCCGAGCTGCTCAGCACTACAATATTATTGAGGATTTGGCTCAGGCACCATCATCCATGTCGGCTGTCGAGGTACTCCAAAGCTACCCATCGAAGCAGAAATCTTTACTGTTATCTATTGGGGGCATCGATCCCATCGATTCCAATTTGATATGTTTCAATATGGAGAACCATGTTCGATGGCTCCTTCATCAGATTGCCTTTCTTATTCAGGTAATCGTCAATGACAAAACCATCCACTGCACTGTCATCGATGGAGGTGCTTCCACCTGCATCATGACAACTACATGTTGGAAGGCTATTGGTTCCCCTGAACTGAACCAATCTCTGAACACTTTGGAAGCTTTCGATGGGCATGATTTGCGACCCTTCAGTGTCTTACCTAACCTTGCCATCACCATAGAAGGAAAGATAGTGAAAGTCAAAGTAGAAATTGTCGACACCAGTCTCAATTAAAATCTTCTACTTAGCTGAAGTTGGACTCTCCTTGTTTCGCATGATTCATTTTCCCCATCAAGGGAAAATTGTCACCATCGATCAACTGCCTTTTTTTGCCTCTTCCTCCTGAGATGGAAATGTTCCATATTTCAAGCACTCTAGTGTTCCCTATGAGAGTGTGGGGATAGGTCTTTTCAAAGATTCTGCCTTGATGGCAATTTTTCCATTCTCACCTCCTCATGTTGCCTCTGTCACATGATCTCGGTCAAATTTGATCCTTGGGTCATACCTGCACCAGATCTTGTTGATGCTTGGGGTGAGGTTATGTCGCTTAGTCCCGCCAATGTCAATTATGTGGAAATAGTTTTGGCTTCAAACTCTGCATCCTATGGTTCTCATATGTTGAAGACCTCTCTCGATATGTACTCTCAATCCCCTTGGCTTGGCACTTTGGAATCATCTGATCCCTTAGCCGAGACCTTCCTCACTGATGAAGGTATCATGGAAATCATGTTTCTTGAGGAACCACCATGGATCGATACTTATCATCGCTCCTCGTTCTTGCCTTGCCCAACGATCATGTCTACCGCTTTCGAGGAGTCCTCTTCTCCATTTTTTATTGATGTGTCAGTTTATCCCAACATCATCAAGATCTTTCAACTGAGGGCACCTTTATCGCTTCATGGATCAAGATTTTTTACCCTCCCTGAATTCTCACCGATTGTCCTGTGACTTGTAACCCTCCCCCGCTTAGGGGCATGGGGGCAATGCCTTATATGAGTTCCAATCCATTATTTGGCCAAGTCGATGCTTACTCGTCATGGCAACGGTAAAACTTCGGTGTTCATTTGGGTTGATTGATTACCTGAGTCCCAGCATGGACTCCCTTAAAAAGTACTATGCCTAGGTCATCTTTCATGGTTACTTATGTACATTAGTGTGTGATTCATTTTTGTACATCGTGGTTTTGTGTGATAGTTTTCAAACAACTTTCCTGTTTACTATACTTTTCTTACTTTGAAGATGTCTGCGACTCCTCATGTTGGTTTCGATGATGGTGCTTGGCGTAGTACCTGGAAACTATCATCTGCGACATGGGCTATCTATGACCCTAACAGTGAGTTGATTGACCTTCAAGGTATCTGCCTAGGTCGTACAACCAACAACATTGCCAAATACAGTGTGGTCATCAAACTGTTGTCAGAAGCCATCACTCTGGACATCAGAGAATTGGTTGTCAACCTGGATTCACAGCTTGTCGTCCTTCAACTCAACGGGCAATATTCTGTCAGGAACCCTCAAATATTGTGAACATATCTCTGTATCTGTCTATTGGAAATGCATTTTGATTATATTACATATCATCATATTCCTAGATGCATGAATACATTGAGAGATGCATTAGCTAATTATGTGTTCGATAGACATTTATGAAACATGTAAAAGATAAGACAAACCATTTGTACCATAATAGAGAGGAAAATACACACATATATATATATATATATATATATATATATATATATATATATATATGGTGAGAATGTTTGATACATCAGAACCCCAAAAATAATATATGTGTCTAAAATAACATCGGCGCCCCGCAGGCCTCACACATCCATGGCACGCAGGCCTCAAAAAATATGTAAGTGTTGGACCTAGGAACTAATTAGCGTGGTGGTCATGGTAGCACAAGATAACTTGTACAACACAACTCAGCAGTCGGAGGATCCGATCTGAGATTCCCACCGTGTGCCTTTGGTACCGATGGGGCATGTCTCCTATTCGAGCATACTCCAGGATACCATGAGTTAACCCCTGAAGGTTCCTTGAGACCTCCTCCTCGTTGTCCCTCCCTTCCTAATAAGGGGCAACAACATCAATAGGTCGAGGGATGCGCCTGGCCATTGGGGACATCCCAGCTGGCCGCTCTAGTCCAACATCTATGTAAACAAGAGAAATGTTATAAGAACATGTATACTAAAAACAATTAAAAAATCTCAAAATTTAAAAATTTGGTTTTTAACCTTCGTTATCGAAGTCCTCTCCATCTAGTAAGGGCATACCTAGATCTCCACGGAAATCAGTGCCGTTGTATGGACAGTCCTCCACGACGATATTCTATCATCGTAGCCATGAAAAGAATGTAGGTAAATATGACATATGCTGACCCCCAGTGATCCTAGGCATCAATCGACTCTAGTGGGCCATCCACGGATCGTGTGGCGTAGGAGGATCTACCTCAATCAACTCATACTAAAACAATGGCACTCATTCCAGGAAGAAGGTCACAAGTATAGATCCGAAGCCAAATTGCTTCAGATTCCCTACCTTGGCCTTGGACAACTAGTGCTTGATGTTCATCTTCATGGCCTCTGCCCAGTTGAAGATCATAGTAGCTATGCAGTCAATAGCATAAATGAACTTCGACTTGTTAGTCTCATGTTCCACCTGGGACCCCGCCACTTTGTTGATAGTCAATAGAAGCACCCTCAGTGCCAAATCCCACACATTAGAAATCTCTATCTTCCCACTCTTGGATTTCAGGGCCTCGAGGTAGTGTTCGGAAAGTAGGGAAGATATGCTTGCCCCGATCGAACGTGACCCATACAAGTTCACCAGCTCACTTATGCGAGATAGTCCAATGATGGAGTAAATATCTAAAGTTGTGAACTCCATCTTCTGGTCGCCAATGAAAAAATCTCTCAATTAATGTCTCAAAGGCTTATCAGTTATCGAAGCAACTCGGGCTGGGCCCGCATCCCTGTTGTAAGGAATAATTTGAGCAGCACGCAAGCCCTCAAAGCCTCCAGGAAATTTGGGTCATTCATTGCTTGGGTGTCAACATCTTCATGTTATCATTCCTTCCAATCCACCATTTTTGGTGATTCTCTCCTGCAAAATCCATTAATTTGAGTCAATAATCATCCTTGGCACATAAAATTCAAGATTTAATAGTCAGTTTTTGAGAACATAGGGTTTTTCCCTATTCATGGTGCTGACGCACCTATTTTAAAAATAGTTGTGACGATCGGTGTGGATGGCTTTCGTAATCACCCTTGGCCAGCGCGATTCCATGCTTGGAAATCGCTCTGACTGAGTGGTGAGCTCCAATATTGTAGCAATAATGATGCAACTCCTAGGGCTCCCTTCTTTACTTTTATCAACCCAGTAGTTCGTAACAAACTTGGAAGCGACGGTGTTGTATGCATAAGTACTAGCTCTTACTGCAGGCTATCACTTGACCAACTGGCACAAGTTTGCTAGGAGCTCAAGCCAACTTCTATGATTTCTTAGAAGAAGCTTTTAATTGTGATAGAAGAAAGCTAACTCAAAAGAGGCTATTTTACTTGCAGAAAGAGGATGAAAGCCGAAAGGAAATGCAAACCCTAGCAAACCCTAGTTTTACCCACTAACCCTACTTTTGCCAGAAAAAGAGTTGAAACTACTGAAATGGATGCCATGGACTATTGTCAAGGTAAAATATATGTACTCAAGCTACTTCTGAAGGAAAATGTGGAAGAACCTTCTTTTTGTACTTTTGAGCAATTTTATGCAGAATTATTATGTTTATGTTTTAATTATTCGCGACTGTGCAAAGGTTTGGGGACGAAGGGAGATGGAGTTGGTTGTTGCAGATGATGAGGAAGGTGTGGAGAGGACCTAAGGAGTACCTAGCACCCTTCTGGAGATTTCCATTGTGACTAGACTTCGAAAATCGCTCGCATGAACTTCTATAGGAAGTCTGCAGGGGATCTACAAGAAGTTCTACAGGAAGAGGCCGAAAGTGATTTTTGAAGGTTTGGAGGTGGAAAAATGGTGGGAAAAGGGAAATTAAGGTTGGATGAGGGTGTTATAGGGTCTAGGACTCTATCAGTGAAGATCAAACATGAAGGAGATGGTTGGATTGGTTCAAAGGATAAGAAAGCAATTTTGCACAAAAACGTAGAAATTAGGGCTGTTTGGGAAAGTGTGGCGAATAAGTGGAGAAAACCTTGAGAAACAGACTAGAGTAGGTTGGGTGATGAAAGGATGATAAGCTGTAATGGTATTCGAGTGAGCTATACACCTACTTCTAAAAACTGATTCAAGGAGAATTAAAAAAAATAAAATAGAGTTTTACCTATTTTAACCTAATTCTGCCCTAAAAGCCAGAAAAGTGTTGAATATAATTTTATGGACAAGAAATCCATGGAAATTGAACAAGAATAGATCTAATCATGTAAATACAGCTAACATTAATTTCTCCAACTCAAAATCTCTCACTAGTAATTGCATTGGAAAGCATAAATAGTGTTTTGGTGGCACTAAGAGTGCCTTTGTCTCAATTCATGGTCCCACAGAGGGAGAAAGGAGATCAAGGCCTGCTTGGTGGCCTTTTTGTGAATCTTCTTCTATTATTGCAGCAAACTACTTAATCAATCTTGAAACTAGAACAACTATTCTAATCATCAAAAACAACCTAAGTAACAAAACAAGATTTAATCTAACAACATAAATTATTTCATGAATGCAAGAAAAACACATATAAATACAACAAGGAGGTACTGGGCACTTGGGTTGGGCCCAACCCTAAGAGCTATAGCCCCCTTAGAAAGATCAGTGCCGGTTCAAGGCTGGATTCATATTCATTGATCAAAAAATAATAGTCACATCCCAAAACTGTGTACAAAAAGAGCTCGAAAATGCGCTGAATGTAGGTCTGCACTAAAGTGCGAAAATAGACTGTTCAATAGCTAACCTAATGAGGCCTAAGGCCTTCTTATTTATACAAGTTGAGGACTCCCAAGAGTCCTCCTAAACTTTAGGAACTCGGTTGCCAAAACTGCAGATAACAACAACTTCACTAGACCCGCTCAGCTGCCCCTTGAAATCATCATTTTTGGCTATTGTACTCCGAGCTGTTGATGGAGAACTCGAGGAAGGAGTTATTTAATGCAGGAGACACCCCTCCTATAAGCCCTTAGCCCTGTTTCTTCGAATTTGGCTGCCAATCTGCTCATAAATGCCCGATCTTGGTCCAAAAATGTCCAAAAATCTGCAATAAACACTCATTAGACTTTGTGGTAAAGTGACTATCCCCATTCACTCAATTAACATAACTATACTCAAAAACATGCACAAAAATATGGAGAATGGTGGATTAAATGGAAACAATAGGCAAAATGAGCCCATATAGTTACCCATTTCTAGGGCTCATCATCACCCCCCTACTGAATGGGTTGTTCATCCTCTGAGCAACTAATCCAGTTCTTCATCCTTGATGGCCTTAATAGCTTCCTTGACATCGCATGCTTCTGAGGTGATGTCTTCTTCCCTGTCATGAAAACCTTCCTTTTTGTCCACTTCCTCCCACTGCTTTTGTTCTTCTTCTTCCTTAACACCTTCGAGTAGTCCTAAGAGTAGTGGAGGAATGAACTTGAGGCCAATCCATTTGGCTTTCAAGTTTTAAATTGATTGTTTGTATAGGGGCACTCTTGCCAAAGCCTTTCTCATTCTGGTTGGGGAGTGATACTCCCTGATCTTCAAGCTATATGACAAGGTATTCCATCTCCTCATGCAAGCATGAAGCCAATAATCACCAAATAGTCTTTCCATATCTTCAAAATGGGCAATAGCTTATGCTTTCCTTTCAACATAATCCGGGAGAACTTGAGGGTTGCTTGCAAGGTACCTATGAGAATATATGAGATCCGAGGGGTCTTCTGGTTCTTCCCTAATTAGCAGGGGCTCATTCAGTTCTTTTGCCATGATCTGTTGGACTTCTACTACTCTTTTTTCCTCATGGCTCATCCAAGAAGCCATAGCCATGAGTTGTACATCTCCAAGTGTTGCATTCAGATCCCAAAAGTTCATATCAGGGAGTGCCATATTGTGTAAGTAGAACTCTGCTAATTTGGCCTTATCCTCAGCTGAACTAGTAGCACACAGATGCATAAACTGACCATAATGTTGGAAAGGGATTATGCCCCTTTGGGCCAATGTTTTGATTTGGAACTGGAGTCATTAGTCTTTAAGGTACAATACATAAGATCTAGTAGGTTGTCTACATTGCAAAGCTTCTATTGCCCATTTGGGCTTCTCTTTCCTACAACTGTTGCTTCAGCATCAGCATTTCAGCTGCTGCTTTATCATCATTTCAACATCAGGCTGTGTCTCTTCCCTTGGCTATTGTTCCTCTGATGTTTCCTGACCTGCTAGGGGACCTTCCTGTAGTTGATGCTCTTCAGAAATCTGCATTATGTCTGCCCTTTGAGTTTCTTGTTGCAGTAACTGCTTTTTCAGCAGTGCATTTTCCTCCTATACCTGGGCTCTTTTAATGCTTTTAGTGTGTCTCTCCATTGCCAACTCCCTTTGTAATTATTTCAGCTGTTCTTCCATGTGGCCTATATCTGCAACTCCCTTGGATTTAGCAATTTTCATCCAAGTGTGTGTTCTAATTCTTTCTTGTTCTAATTCAAAGAAAGGGCGTATAGAAAATTTCTGTGGGACGATCTTCCCACCATCTAGAAAGTTGTAATACGAGCCCAAATTAGGCTAAGGGCTTGGTTCCGGTATCTCCTCAGTCTTGTCCTCTTCTTGTGACTGTTTTACTGCCTCCTCTTCCAATTTTCAGTTTCCTTTAGCTTGGTTAGCGTTTCCTGTAGAGAGGTCTTAGCTTCATGTAGAACTGTGTTGGTGTCCATCAGTCTGATTCTTTCCTTCCAGGTGGAAGTTTTGGGACTTCCTCTCTCATAAGTCATAGATATTTTGGAGGGGGATTCCTCATTTTTCTGAGTAGGTGCATCCTCAATTATTACATGTTCTTTTGATGGTGGTTGGGGCTTTCCCACCTTTATCCTGGTGCTCCTTCTGGCCTTGAAATACATGGCTGCTTCTCTTTTTCTTTTTCCTTTTTGTTTTGCTAGCATACTCAATGTAGCCAGAAAAACTGCTGCTTCTTTTGCCAATGTCTCAGGGGATGTTTCTTCCTGTTGTTGTTCCCCTTCATCTTCTGCTGTCTTTTCCATGCCTGATATTTCTACTTGTGTTTCTGCTATTTTTGGCAATGGCTTCTTTGCTTCTTGCTAGGTTCCTGCCTTGCTTGTGGAAGTCCTCTTTTGGGCTTTCTTAGGCTTTTTCTTCTCACTTTCTGTTCTTTTCCTTTTCTCTGTCTTTGGGGTGGTCTTCTTTTCTATAGTGGGATTTTTGAGTTTCTCTTCTGCTTCCTGTTCCTCCTCTATTTCCTGCTCTTCCTCTATCTGAATATGTGGTGTCTCCTCATGCAATTCTTCCTCAATTTCCTCTTTCTCTTCCTCCTCCTCACTACCAAATGGGCTGATATCCTCAGTCAAGGTTTTGATGTCATCATCTCTCGACATATTTCTGAAAATGTCCCAAGCTATGGGAATGGTATATGTATGTAAGGCATCTTCTACCAATAGTTTGATGAGCCCATGGTGGGCTAGCTGGTCTGGGACTCCTACATTTAGTTTGGTACTACATTCTATTAAAGACTAGAGGAGGAAATATGGGAGACTCAGTTTTTTAACTGGAGGCAGGTCCATCCCATACCTCAATTCATGTAGTAACCTGAAGTGATAACCATAAATTATGCTGAACCTTCCTTCACAAGTGATATATTTCATTATTTGGTAGCTGACTTCATTCCATGGAGGAGGTAAGCTTGTCCTTCTGACCCCATTTTTATCCTCTACAGGATCCTCCCCAAGTTGAAAAAATGTCTTCTTGGCCACCTGTCCCAATTTTTTTTCCTCCTTGCTCCAAGGGAGCCCAGGTGGAAGGCCTGTGATTCGACTGATAAAATCAAGGGTGAGTTCTAGGGACAGACCCCTAAAACTGACTGTGGCATGTGTTTTTGAATGGGGTCTTAAGGCCATCAGAAATTCTTCAGTTACCTCATCATCATATCCATGTATTCTTTCAAAGAAAATCATCCAATTTTCCCTGGTGAAGAGGGCCACCACCTCAGGGTGCTCATGTAATTGGTTGGAGTTCAAGGGCTCCTTCCTCATAAACCCTCCTGGCATGGTGTTGATTGGTATCTGAAGTGCTTAGGTGAGGAGAAAAACAACAATTTCAAAGAAAATCAGAGACAGAGGGACAACTGAGTTTTGTTTCTTTTTCTGAACTGTAGGAGGAATTTCAGTGTGCTCCTTCTCACAACACCAAATTGCAATATTTCCCTTGTTTCAAACTACTCTTACCCCAAATTTGATTTTCTGCTTGTGGAAAGAAAATATATATATATATATATATATATATATATATATATATATATATATATATATATATATATATATATATATTTACAGAACAGAGGATAAATAACACAGGGTTTTTTTCAGAGAATAGACAGATATGCAATTTCGATTTTTTTCCCACACAGGCTGGTTTCTACGATTGCAAGTGTTTTCTTTACAACAGAATATGAAAAAGAAGAAGATAGACTTTGAATGCAGAGAAGAAAACATAGAACTGTGTAGAACTCAGGGAAAATATGCAGGCAAACTTTTAAACTTCATTCTCCTTTCTTTCAATCCAATTCTGTGTTTTTAATCCACCACCTTATACAAATAAGTCCTATGCATGGAGGTTTCCCAAGCCTACCTCTTTTTAAACTCGAACTCTGATAAAAATCCCAGGTTTTCCTTTTGTTGGCTATTCTCTACCTTTCCTGTAGAAATTCTCTGGCTCCTGTAGAATGTAGCAGGGCTCCTGTAGAGCCTGATAGGCAAGAGGGTTTTGAAAAAAACTGGCAGAAAATTGGCAGAGGATGACTGGTTTGCTGCTCTGAAGGTGGTAGATGAACACTGCATTCGAGAGCTTCGTAACACGCAAATGAACCAAAAGGGTGGTGGAGGCTTGGAGTGCATTGTACTTAACTATTGGCGTAAACCCATGGTGAGGAGATGAGGTGGCCAGATGGGTACATTATCCCCATCCGGACCGTTGGTCTGACGCCAGTGTCATTATGGTTCCTCATGCCACATGACCACCATCACCTCCCTTACTCCCGTTATCTACCGCCACCACTACTAGTTTCAAATGCCTTCTTCTCGAGTTGACATGCCGCACGTGCTGACTACATATCTAATCAGCAATTTGAATTGTGACGTGGCTCAACTGAATTCTGCAAAGGGGTGTGAATTGAATGAGGGTGGCCAGTTAGCTGGCCACCGATTCCACGTAATTGACCATTCCCACAGTTCATGCAGTTTTGAAATATTATTCATGCAATCCAGGAATAGGTTTAAGCATTTACCTGCTCAATCACTGGTGTGTTATGCATATTTTGGATTTTGGCACTTCGTTTCCTCATTGCTCTTGCTGCTTATGCTCTGCATGCTCGGCCTTGGGTTTTTTTGATGATCTCTCGTTCAAACATTACTCTTCATACATTCTGCTGCGCTGACCCTGTCTCTGGAGTATGTTTTTCAAAGGGATCAGCTGCTATAGGAATCTTGTAGGATTTCCTATAGCTGCTTCTCCTCTTGAAGTTCAAGCTAATATGTGACTAAGGCTAAAACTACTGGAGAAGGTCTTGATTGAGAAGAAATCACAGCTAGAGGGTATCAGGTAGGGATGAGTAAAACTGTTGCTGCCTTTATTTGTCATCTTTTTTTCTTTTTGTTGTGTGTTTGCAGGATGACAGAAACAGAATATCTATATGTGGCTGTGTAGGGACAAAAACGAGTGGAGATGTAGGTGTACAGGGATGGAATGGCGAAATGGGAAGATGGATGGTGGTAAAGAGGTTCACAGGGCTACTAGAAGAATTTCCAACCCTCGGGTTCGATTTTAAAATGTATTTTGTCCTTCCTATAATTTCTACAGGATCCTCCAGTAGAAAACATAGAGTTTCCTGTAGGATGCGGAATTTCAGAACAAATGAGGCCAAAAACTTGGGAAAGGATAATAGTGATGGGGTGATGGACTATGAAGGGTGCATGCAGCTTGTCATGTCTTTTCCTCTTGTGTAACCCTCCTGCAATGACCTTCCTGCAACTTGCAATTTATTCAAAAGAAGTTAGGTTTTTTTCTTTTTCCTTTTTTTTTTTTTGAGATAGCTGGGGCACCTACAGGAGGTTTTCACCCTCACTGCCTACCTTGGGTGCCTCTAAGAGGTTTTCACCCAGGGATCTTTTATTCCATTTTCTTTTTCCTCTGTTTTTTTTTTTTTTTTTTTTTTTTCTCAGAGTGTGGGTGGAGTGGAGACAAGGACCTGCTCCACTACCAGCACTGATTTACCTAGAGTTTCAATGAACTCTTGCTTGGAAAGGGGCTTCCTGTAGATTTTCAATCGATGCCCATTGACGAGCATGGGGATGGCTTCTTCATCAATGGTCTAGATAAGGACTGAACCATTGTCATTGCACTTTTCTGTTGTATATGGTCCCAACCATCTGGTTCTCAACTTGCCCTTGAAATCTTTGTACCTTGAATCATATAGCAGCGGCCAATCTCCTGGCTGAAATTGTTTCTCTCTGAGGTGTCAGTCATGCCATATTTTTCTTTGAAGTTGAACTACCTCTGAGTGGATGTTATAGACATTTTTGTGCCTTACAGCATGAAGCATGAAATGTCCATAATCTAAGGGATCCAAAGTACCTAAACATGTTTTTCCTACCCCTAGAGGAACAAGGTCAGCAAACCACATCACTGAATAAAAGTTCTCCACCTGAAAACACTCAAAAACAAGGCAATTCTCGATCATGTCAACTGCTCCACTGAGCATCTGCGATGAATGTCAACTGCTCCACTGTCTACCTGCGCTGAATGTCAACTGCAAAGAAGGCTACCTGCGCTGAGCGAATTGGGACATGTGGCACAGTCATTCCTCAAGGTGTCAATGCCCAGGAAGCTTCCAAAATGACACTTGGATCAGAGAATTCGACTGGTGATGAGTAAGAGGGTCTAGATCTCCAAGTGGAAGCAAGAACCTCCAAGTGGACTCAAGAACTGAAGAATAACTGAAGTGAGAGAGGACACTAGTCAGCTTTCAAGATGACTCATCCTTTCTCCAAAAATCCTATATATAGATCTCTCTCATGAGGTCTAAGGAGGCTGGAATCTTGTGAATGTAAGGAATTGTTGTTGGTTTGAGTTTAGAACTATTGGGTGATCTGCTTTGAAGGAGGTGAAGAGAGATTTCTTTCTGCTGGGAAGGTGATGCTAGATTGGGCCTCTTATGGTTGTATCACTTCCTGAACTTTACTTCTTCCATTAATAAAGCATTTGAGGTTCTTCTATATGCATGTGTCTCAATGATGTATTGTTATACTTGTCTATTTGATTTATTCTAATCCTTGAATCAATTATGAATGTATGCTTCTTGTAGTTTCCCTCTCTTGTCATTTTGTAGGATCTTGGTGTAGTTGGGCCAGTGAAAGAGCAAGGAGCTGGGAGCAAGCAACAAAGAGAGAAGATTGGATCAATCATTAGCGGAAGACATCGTTTAGTGGATCTCTTTCTCCTCTCTTTTACATCTCATAAAGAAGTAATCTCAAATAGCTTTGATTTGATTGTTGTTGAGGTACTATCACCCTTAGAGTGGGATAGGGTCATTCTGTATTGGATACTTTTCCCAACAACAGTGGAGAAGGGAATGCATTCTCTATTCATCTAATCCATTTAGTTGAAGCAATTTTTCTTTTTGTGCATGACTGAGGTCTAGGTCTAGCTGAGTTGCCAGCCTTAATGTGTTATATTCAAATTCTATGGACAGCAAAGCCTTCTTCACATAGACCAGCTCATAGGGTGTGAACCTTGTGGTAGTTTTCCAAGTAGTGTTATAGGCCCAGGTGGCCTCAACAATCGATCTGCCCAATATTTTCTGTTCCTACTCACTACCTTAGTCAAAATCTCTTCCAAAGCTCTGGTAGTGACTTCCACTTGTCCATTTTCTTGGGGGTGATAAGGGGTGGAATTTCTGTGCTTAATCTTGTGGTGTGTGAGTAGGTCTTCAACTAAATTGGAGGTAAAATGACTACCTTGATCTGTAACTAACTCTCTTGGGTAGCCGAACTCGTAGAAGATATTTTCCCTTAAAAACTCAACTACTTTTTCCTCTGTTGCTGCTTTTATTGCCTTTGTTTCTGCCCACTTTGTCAGGTAGTCCGTGCACACAATGATGTAAGACTTCTATTTTGAAGGAGGGTTGATAGGACCCACAAAGTCCATGCCCCACTCCTCAAATGGCTCGAAAGTCACTTGAGGTTGCAGGGGCATCTCATCCCTTGGAGTCGGTTTCCCCATCCTTTGACATTGGTCACATTGGCTGATGTATCTCCTGACATCTTGATGGAGAGTGGGCCAATAGTAACCTACCTGCAAAATCTTGAAAGCAGCCCTGTTTGCTGCAAAGTGGCCCCCACAAGGTCCATCATGACAGGTTAAGAGGATGTCAAAGACTTCCTCCTCCTTGACACATCACCCTCAAAATCTTGTCTGGGCCAATTTTGAATAGGTCGCCCCCAATCCAAGTGAATGGGGCGCTTTTCCTCATGATCTTGCTCTTCTCTTTTGAGGACAGGTGTGGCAGAAACTGTGCTAAAACTAAGTAATTTTCTATATCAACAAACCATGGAGAGAGTACTGAAATAGAAAATAAGTGTTCATCTGGCATTTGATGATCCACCATTCCTTCCTCACTTGCAGGTAGATCTAGTCTAGACAAAAAATCAGCAACAACATTTTCCTGACCTCGCTTATCAACAATAGTCAAATAAAATTGCCACAACAAAAGTAACCATCTAATGATACAAGCGTTTACATCTCGTTTATTCATCAAATACCTAATTGCAACATGGTTAATGTGTATGAATGTTTGATAACCAGTGATGTAGTGTCTGAACTTCTTTAGGGAATGGACTACAGCTAGGAGCTCTTTTTCGGTTACCGTGTAGTTTAATTCTGTCTTGGACAAGTTTTTACTAACAAAATATATGGCATATGGTAGCTTCTCTTCAACTTGTCCTAGGGCTACTCCTATTGCTTTGTTTGAGGCATCTGTGTGAATGTGGAAAGGTAGGGCCCCGTTTGGACCTCTCAAGATAGGGGCAGTTACTAGCTTACCTTTCAAGGCATCCAGAGCCTCTTGACAGTTGTCAGTCCATCTAAACTCAACATCTTTCCCCAAAAGACCAAACAATGGAGAGGCTAGCTTGCTAAAATCCTTAATGAATCTTCTATAATACCCTGCTAAGCCTAGAAAACTCCAAACATCTCTTACCTTTTGAGGAGGTGGGACCCTTTGGATAATAGCAATCTTGTTAGGATCCACCTATAATCCTTGGTGAGAAATTGTATGACCTAGAACGGTCCCTTTAGTCATCAGGAATTCACATTTTTCAGGACTGAGGGAGAGGTTCATTTCAATACACTTGGCTAAAATTGTTCCCAAGTTAGTCAATGCTACTTGGAAGTTGGAACCATAAGGGGTAAAGTCATCCATATAGATTTCCATTGAATTATGAACCAGCTCAGCAAATATGCTCAGTACTTCTCTCTGGAAAGTGGCAAGAGTTTTGCACAACCCAAAGGGAAGGACCCGGTAGGCAAAGGTACCCCATGGACAAGTGAAAGTGGTCTTATCTTGGTCTTACAAGATGATTTGGATTTGGTTGTACCCACTAAACCCATCTAAGAAAGAGAAAAACTTCTTCCCTACCAGGCCATCTAACACTTGATCTATGAAAGGCAAAGGGAAATGGTCCTTCTTGGTGGCCTTATTTAGTTCCCGATAATCTACATAGATTCTCCACTTCTCGTTTTTCTTTGGCACTACCACCAAAGGAGAAACCCATTCGCTATCAGAGATGGGGTAGATGAATCCTGCATCCAGCAACTTTTGCAGTTCTTCTTTGACAATGTCCTTGAGGGCTGGATTCATCCTCCTTTGAGGCTGCCTAACTGGCTTTAAATCTTCCTTAATGTAAATTTGATGAGTATAGACAAAACGGTGGACTCCCTTCATCTCCTTATAACTCCAAGAAAAAGCATCCAAGTGATTCTTCAATAAGTGACACAGCTCTTTCTCCTAAGAGGTGGATATGGCTGAGTTGATCCTCAAGGTTCTTTCTGGGCCAAATTCCACATTCTTAACTTGGAGAGAGGTCAGATCAGCCACACAGAGATCAACTAAAGGATTAGCTTGGGTTTCTTCAACCAGCTCTTCTAAGGGCAACACACTAGGGGTTGGGTTCTAGATCAAGTTTTCAATAAGATCATCCTCGGTTTGTGGACCCCCCATGGTAGTTTCTACTATACATAATGGTGCGGAGTAGACTTCATCCTCGTCTTCCTCCTCCAACCTGAGGGGTAAATCATGTTCCAATAGAGGTTGGTCAGGAGGATAGAGGACTAGCTGCTTGGACATATGCCCATTCTTGATTGTCATGTTCCTAGCTCGACAGCTGAAGTAGGCATCTGCAGTATCCAACCAAGGTCTTCCCAGGATGAGAGGATACCCAGTGAACTTTGCCTTTGGTTGGAGAACCTGGAAATCAGCGGGGTACTCCCAGGAATCAATAGAGACCATGACATCTTCCACAATCCCCTCAGGGGTCACGGTGGAGTGGTCTGCTAACTGCAGTATTGTCGAGGTCTTTCTTAGGGAACCCTAAAGGTTGAGCTTGAGCATAGTGTCCCTAGTCATCACATTAATGGCAAACCCTAGATCAATCAAGGTATGGGGGATTATGGTGCCATTGATGTGGACATCGACTACTGGACTCCCAGGGTCTAGATATTTCGGACAAATTACCTGCCCCAAATTTAGATCGGATAGTTGTCCTATGACATTGATAGTTGGGGCATCTCTCCTTTGCCTGCTTGGGTGTTTAAAGCACTTCTCCTTGATCATCTTGTTGTATATGGGCACATCCTTGATGGCTTGGAGAAGGGGTATTTTTACACATAACTGTTTCAGTTCTCCCAAAAGTTCAATTTCTTCTGGGGTCGGTTGTGTGGTTCCAGTTAGTCTCTCAGGAAAGGGTGGAATGGATTTTGGCTCACTTTCTTGTTTCTCTTCTTCATCCTCCTTAGGAGGAGGTTGGCTATCTGGGAGGACCTTCCCAGATTGTAGATTGATCTCCTGAATCTCCACAGCATAGGTAGGGCATGTTGTTTCTCTAGTATATACCGACTAGGCCTGTCTGTTATTAGGGTTCGGGTTTGGTTGAGTAGGTATTTGCGGTTGTCTTGGAGGAGCAGGAGGTAACGGTTGTGGTTGAGCAGGCGGTGGAGGCAAAAGAGCAGGAGGAAATTTTTATTGGGGCCTCCACGTGATCCAGGTGGATATTGGTGGCCACCTGCCAAGTCCACCTGGACCCCCACCATTGTCTTTCTCAGCATTTTCAGTTTCCTTAATTGTAGCACAACTTACTATTTTTAGCAGTTTTTCGGGTCCTGAACTTCCGGAGCCGTTTTGAGGCCCTAAACGACGTTTTTTGGGGAATCCGGGGTAACACGAGTCCATGGAATGGACTGGTGTTTCTCGTTCCAACAATGATAGTGCTCGGATAGATCTTTCTAATGAGCTATTGTACGTGTCAAACGGAGATCATATGCCAAAGTTACGACCCCGGGAAGTTGATGTACCAACTTACCCCCAAACGGGGCCCACAGTTTGGCGTTTCATCTCCTAGGGTTAGGTTTTGGAATGTTAAGGGTTTTTCCATTGTTTCTCAACAATAAATAGGCCTTCGAGCCTCATTGTAACACAGTTCAGAGGCATGTAGCCATCACATCTCTTCTCAGAGATAAGCTACCATCGCCCTAGCTAGTTTATTTCCATTTCTGTCTGTAAGCATATTTCAGTATTTTCCATTAATGAAATGAAGTATTATTTCCGCTGCATCTTTGTGTATATGGTTATCTCTGTAATTTGTTGCGTTCCTGTTTAAATCCGGATAAGTGGTATCAGAGCGGTCTGCTTTTTCTCTGTTTTTCTTTGCATGTCCCCAACAAGGTCGGGATATAAGGAGTTAGGGCTTGAACTGGTTGAACCTTTGCAAGACCAGCCTCGCAAATCCCGACGGCCTCCCATGGCGGACGAGAAGAAAGACGAGGGGGCAGGAGATCCCATCAAAATCTTGCTCGAAGAAGCGCTCGAGCGACAACGGAACGCGATGATGGACAGCTTTGCGCAGATCCTTCAGCGGCTACCCAGAAGCGGCGCATCGGCTTCCAGCAGCTCCTCTGGAAACGCCACACCCTTTAAGGTACAAGTTAATTTTGAAATCCCCATATTCGAGGGTCAGATAGACGCCGATGCCGTAGATAAATGGTTAAATCTGCTAGAGGGTTATTTTTCTGTTCATGAATTTTCGAGTCGGGAAAAGATTGTTTTTGCTCTTCTCAAAGCAGCCCCCCACGTCAAGGACTGGTGGGAAACCTACTGCGAGCAGAAGGATGAAAGTACTGGCTCACTATTTTCAGCCGCACCCACCTGGGATTCGTTCCGGGATGCCATCAAGGAGCAGTACTACCCTGTCGGAAGCTATGAGGATGAATACATAAAGTGGACCACGCTGCGGCAGGGAAGGGACCAAGACGTGTCGGAGTTCACCAATCTTTTCCATACCCTTCGCACAAAGTTGGGTATCAAGGATTCGGAGCAACATTTGATACTCAAATACCGTGGCTGCCTGCACAAGTACATCCAGGAAGAAATACAGTTCCTAAACATCCCCTCGCTCAGCGCAGCATACCGGTATGCCGTCAAGGTCGAGCAGAAGTTTAAACAAAAGAAGCGAGACTTTGGATCTGCGAATCCAAAGAAGGGGAAAGGTGCCCCTAAACCACAGAACAAAGGACAAAGCCAAGGCGGGACAGCCCAAGACAACCAGCCGAAGCTGCAAGCAAAGAGCAACGCCGCGAAGCCGAGAAAGGACACTGGAAAATGGTGCGAGTTCCATAAGAGCTCCACTCACAACACAAGTGAGTGTCGGGCCAAGCAGTCACTGGTGGCTGAGCTAAAGGTTTCAGAATCAGATGCATGTTCCGACTCTGAGTCAGAACCCGATAAGGGGTATGAAAAAGGGAAGCAGATCATTGATGCGGATCCCAGCGCCACTGTTGCTACCGCAAAGATCCAGAAAAATGAACCCGAAGATCCAGAGGAGGAGGAGCGTCTCTTCCACTCCCAGATGTGGGTAAAGGGCTCCCCAATACAGTTCATTGTTGATAGCGGGAGTCAAAAGAACCTCATTTCGGCAGAGGTCGTGAAGCGGTTGGGCTTACCGACCACAGCACATCCACAACCATACACCATTGGGTGGCTTCACCAAGGGCGAGATCTTCGCGTGAGCCAGCAGTGTCGCCTTCCATACAACATCAAGCCCTTCACGGATGAGGTATTGTGTGACATTGCTCCCCTTGAAGTTTGTGATGTATTACTAGGACAACCATACTTGTGGAAGCGACATTCTGTGTATGAATCAAGGCCCCGTGCTGTTATTATTACATTGGGAAATAAGTTGTTCAGGATACCAGAGGTAGCACCACCTGCCGCCATCTCTTTGATTACTGCAAAACAATGCAGTAAGATCATTTCCAAAACCAGGAAATTTGTTTTCCTGATGATACGCCCTCAAGGGAAGAAGAAGACAGTGGTCGCGGCCTCCAAACGGGGTCCCTCTGCACGGCAGCTACAGATGGAAAAGATTGTGGAGGAGTACGAAGACATCTTCACCTCCCCGGCAGGGGTTCCTCTGCACTGTCAAGTCAAGCACTCCATCGATCTGACCCCAGGTGCGCCGCTACCCAATGGACCAATTTATCGGCGCTCCGTTCTGGAGAACAATGAAATCAAGAGGCAGATTCAGGAGCTCCTGCAGAAAGGTCACATCCGTCCGAGTTCTTCGCCCTGTGGGAGCCCGATAGTGTTGGTACAGAAGAAGGATGGGACGTGGAGACTCTGTATTGACTATCGGGCGCTGAACAAGATCACTGTCCGTAATAGGTACCCGATCCCGCGGATTGATGACCTCCTAGACCAACTAAAGGGGGCGAAATATTTCAGCAAGATCGATCTGAAGTCAGGATATCACCAGGTACCAATTGAACCCTCAGATGTGTGGAAGACTGCCTTCAAATCCAAGGAGGGCCTCTTCGAATGGTTGGTCATGCCTTTCGGATTGACGAATGCTCCTGCAACCTTTATGAGGCTAATGGATGACATCTTGCGGCCATTCACCAACTCCTTTGTAGTAGTATACTTGGATGACATTCTGATCTTCAGCCAGAGTTGGGAAGAGCACCTCCAACACATCCGACAGGTTCTCCAAACACTGCGGCAACACAAGCTATGTGCCAATTTGGAGAAATGCACTTTTGGCATGACCGAGGTTCAGTATCTGGGATACATCATTGATGAACAGGGGGTGCATGTCGATCCAGCCAAGGTCCAAGTCATTCGGGATTGGCCCTCTCCAACCACTCTAACAGAGCTCCGCAGCTTTCTAGGTCTTGCCAACTTCTACCGCAGGTTTGTGTTGGGATTTTCTCATATTTCTTGGCCCTTGAGTCAAGTCACCAAGGGCGGGGCGAAAGCAAAATTCTTTTGGTCTGAATCTCAACAGAAGGCATTCAGGGAGTTGAAGGATCGCCTCTGCACGGCACCAGTGCTCGCGTTACCAGATTTACAACAACCATTTGAGGTCGAGACAGATGCCTCTGACTATGCTATTGGGGCAGTCCTTACTCAACATGGACATCCAGTGGCATATCACAGTGAAACACTTTCAGACACAGTCCGGAAGTACCCCACTTATGATAAAGAGATGTATTCCATTGTACAGGCCTGCCGACAATGGAAGCATTACATTTTGGGGAAGGAAACGGTCATCCACACAGACCACCGACCTCTGCAGTTCATACAGACCCAAGGGAAATTGCAGAATGATCGCCATCAGAAGTGGTCTACATACCTGCAACAGTTTCACTTGAATATCAAGTATAAAAAGGGCAACACCAATAATGTTGCAGATTGCCTCAGTCGACCACCGATCATGGCGCTAACCACCGTGCTCAACTCTTGCGGGCACGAGACTTCTGATTGGCCACTTCTCTACAAAAGCGACCCAGAATTCGGCCACACATACCAGACACTCTTGGAGGGTCGGCAGGTTGCAGATTTTCACCTCCAAGATGCCCTATTATGCCACCTCGGTCACCTTTGTGTTCCTTCAAGCGAGCGTGCCAAGATGATTTGGGAAGCACACTACAGTCGGGCTGCTGGGCATTTCGGGGTCGAGAAAACAGTGGCAGTACTGCAAAACTATTTCTATTGGCCGAATCTTCGACAGGATGTTGGGAAGTACATCCGATCATGTACTGCCTGTGCCATTGCCAAACCGACCATTAAGAAGCAAGGCCTCTATACCCCGTTGCCTACCCCTAGTCGACCTTGGGAATCCATCTCCATGGATTACATGTCAGGCCTTCCTTCCACTAAGCATGGAAATGACTGTGTTTTTGTGGTCGTCGACAGGTTCTCAAAGATGGCCATTATGATGGCCTGCAAGAAGAATATCACAGGAGAAGCCACTGCTAAACTCTTCTTTGAACGAGTGTGGGTGCACTTTGGGATCCCACAGTCTATCATCTCAGATCGGGACAGTCGGTTTCTCAGCACCTTTTGGTCCAGTCTCTGGTCAATGCTGGACACCAAACTCACGAAGTCCACAGCCTTCCATCCTCAAACTGATGGCCAGACAGAGGTTGTCAATAGGATGATTGTGCACATTCTGCGCATGTATAACTCAAAGCATCCACGCACATGGGACGAGAGCCTCCCCTACGTTCAGCACAGCTACAACCGAGCTCTTCACAGCTCCACTGGCCATAGCCCTTTTCAGGTGGGTTTGGGATTCCAGCCACTATGCCCCATTGATGTGGCCATGCCACTTGCAGCTACTCACATGAATTCAGCTCATGTCCAGTCCGAAACAGATAAGGCCACCAGCTTCATTGAGCGCATCCAACATATTCGCCAGCAGGTCCATGACATTCTTGAGAAATCAAATGCCAAGTACAAGCAGCGACATGATCAACATCGGGTGCCACACAAGTTTCAGGTGGGCGACAAAGTCTGGTTGCATTTGCAAAAGGAACGCCTTACTGGAGCCTATCGGAAATTGAGACCACTCCGATATGGTCCTTACACCATTACTAAGGCTATCAGAGACAATGCATTTGAGCTCAGCATTCCCCCATTCCTTGGCCTGCACCCAGTATTCAATGTGGACCGCCTTCGGCCATACTTTCCACCATTGCTAGACACATCCGACATTGCAGAACAGCTCAAACCCATAGAATTAAATCCAGATTGCATGGAACAAGCTGCAACTGATCGGATCATGGACACACAGATCAAGAACACTCGCCAACAGAATATCCAACTGTATCGAGTTGTCAAAGCGGGCCAACTCCTTCAGCAGGGCAAGTGGCTCACCAGGGAACAAGTTCAGCAGAAGTTTCCTCATCTCATGGAGGAGCTCAACGCAATGGGGACCATTGCTTCCTAAGGGGGGAGGAATGATCCAGGTGGATATTGGTGGCCACCTGCCAAGTCCACCTGGACCCCCACCATTGTCTTTCTCAGCATTTTCAGTTTCCTTAATTGTAGCACAACTTACTATTTTTAGCAGTTTTTCGGGTCCTGAACTTCCGGAGCCGTTTTGAGGCCCTAAACGACGTTTTTTTGGGAATCCGGGGGCAACACGAGTCCATGGAATGGACTGGTGTTTCCCGTTCCAACAATGATAGTGCTCGGATAGATCTTTCTAATGAGCTATTGTACGCGTCAAACGGAGATCATATGCCAAAGTTACGACCCCGGGAAGTTGATGTACCAACTTACCCGCAAATGGGGCCCACAGTTTGGCGTTTCATCTCCTAGGGTTAGGTTTTGGAATGTTAAGGGTTTTTCCATTGTTTCTCAACAATAAATAGGCCTTCGAGCCTCATTGTAACACAGTTCAGAGGCATGTAGCCATCACATCTCTTCTCAGAGATAAGCTACCATCGCCCTAGCTAGTTTATTTCCATTTCTGTCTGTAAGCATATTTCAGTATTTTCCATTAATGAAATGAAGTATTATTTCCGCTGCATCTTTGTGTATATGGTTATCTCTGTAATTTGTTGCGTTCCTGTTTAAATCCGGATAACCACCCCTGATGAGGTGCATTCCACTGAGGTTGTGGCTGAACATGAGAATGAAACGAATGAGCAGCAGGTTGAGTATGGTATTGAGATGGATACGACCAAGGAGGGGGTGTGGAGTAGGAAGGATGAGTAGGGGGACCCCAAGAAGGTATTTGAGTGGATTGATTGGGGTTATAATAAGTCTGGGAGGTCCCTTGCATTCCCTGCTGGTAAGGTCTGGGTCCATGTGGCCTCCTTTGGTTCATGAAGTAAAGTGGTTCAGTGGCTCCTTCCACCCCTTGGTACATAGCTTTAAATCCGGGTAAGGACAGACACTAATTGGTAGGATGGTCTTCTTCACAGACAAAACACACTTCTACAGAGTGCAATGGACATTCGTTCCTAGGATGCTTTCTAGTGCATCTGGGACAAAAGATGGCCAAAGCCCTCTCAGCTTCCTCTTACTTCTTTTCGATTCGCAAGGTATTCATTTGCATGGCAATGGTCTGTCTCATCTCACTTTTGAAATCTTCCATCTCATTTGCAAATTCGTTTTTGGATAAGGGGGCATTGGCTAGAAGTTGACTTCCCCTACCTCTTTTTCTGGCTACCCTAGAATGGTTTCTAAACACAGTCTTTATGTCATCATAAGGTAGTTGGTAGATTTATCCCCCAGCCATCAAATGGAGGGTATCTAGAAGGTCTTCAAGGACTCCTGGAAGCAGAACCAACTTCAGATATTCGGGGTCAAGTGTGCACTTGGCCCTTTTATAACCGAGTTGAAACCTCTCTTCATAGTCTTCTAAAGATTCAGCACTTCCCATGGTCATGCGAAAGATTTCTTCCTTTGTTTCCTTTGACCTACAGTAATCTTGGTATTTATTGTTAAAGGCTTGTTGCATCTGAGCCCAAGTTGTGATATTGTTTCCAGGTAACCCCATGAACCAGCGTAGTGTTGCATCCTTGAGGGTAGAGGGAAAGAGTTTCAACTTTTGCTCATCTTCTGCATAGTCATAGGTTCGACAAAGGACAACAAACTAAAACAATAAGGTATCAGGGTCTTTAGTAGTCAATCCATTGAAGTGAGGTAAGGCTAAGGGACTTATGTTTTTCATCTTTATGCCCTCGTTGGTCTCTCGGATAGGAAAGGTGCCTTCTATTCTCTCCCCATTTCCTCTATTGTTTCTGTTTTCAACCATGGTCTCAGGAGGAATGTTTTCTTGCTCTTCTTTTGTTATAGGATCTTCGTATATCTCTGGAGGTTCACCTATAGGTTCTTCTAGATCACTGCCATCAAAGAAGAGAGAAGGGTGACTTAGTGATGTGTTGGGGGTGTTGGGTAGGAATTTTCCTGAATTATCTCTGTTCCTACGAGGCATGAAAGAGAATCTATTTTTTGGATTTTTTTGTTTCCTTTTTTGCTTGTACTTGAAAAAACTTGAAATGGATTGAATAAAAAATTACAGCTAACTAAAATAAACCTTTTGAAATGAAAATTGCAAAACTGAAATTAAAGCAGGAGATATCTAATCTACTTTTGCTAAAATGAAATTGCAGAATTGAAAGGAAAGCAGGAAATGAATAATTTACGCTTGTTGAAATGAAATTGCAGAATTGAAATGAAAGTAGGAAATGTCTAATATACGCTTGCTTGAATTGAAATTGCAAAATTGAAATGAAAGCAAGAAATGTCTAATCTATGCTTGCTGAAATGAAATGAAAGCAGGCAATTTATAATTTACTTTTGCAGAAATGAAATTGCAAAATGGAAATGAAACAACTACTCTACTCTTGCTGAAATAAACTACTTCGGAGAATGTTGTAGTAGGAAATAGAAGAAAACTAGTAATCACAAATACTCTGACGCTTCCCTAGCAACGACGCCAAAAAGAGTGGTGAGCTCCAGTGTTGCAGCAATAATGTTGCAACTCCTAGGGCTCCCTTCTTTACTTTTATCAACCTGGTAGTTCGTAACAAACTTGGAAGTGACGGTGTTGTATACACAAGTACTAGCTCTTATTGTAGGCTGTCACTTGACCAGCTGGCACAAGTTCACTAGGAGCTCAAGCCAACTTCTATGAGTTCTCAGAAGAAGCTTTTAATTGTGATGCAAGAAAGCTAACTCAAAAGAGGCTATTTTACTTTGCAGAAAGAGGATGAAAGCCGAAAGGAAACGCAAAACCTAGCAAACCCTAGTTTTACCCACTAACCCTACTTTTGCCAGAAAAGGAGTTGAAACTATTGAAATGGATGCCATGGACTACTGTCAAGGTAAAATACATGTACACAAGACACTTCTAAAGGAAAATTTGGAAGAACCTTCTTTTTTTACTTTTGAGAAATTTATTATGTTTGTGTTTTAACTATTCGTGACTGTGCAGAGGTTTGGTGGCGAAGGGAGATGGAGTTGGCTGTTGTAGATGATAAGGAAGGTGCGGAGATGACCTAAGGAGTCCTTAGCACCCTTCTGGAGATTTCCATTGTGATCAGACTTCGAAAAATCACTCGCATGAACTTCTATAGGAAGTCTGCAGGGAATCTACAAGAAATTCTACAAGAAGAGGCCGAAAGTGATTTTTGAAGGTTTGGAGGTGGAAAAAAAGTGGGAAAAAGGAAATGAAGTTTGGATGAGGATGTTAGAGGTTCTAGGACTCTGTCAGTGAAGATCAAACATGAAGGTGATGGTTGGATTCGTTCAAAGGATAAGAAAGTAATTTTGCACAAAAACATAGAAATTAGGGCTGTTTGGGAAAGTGTGGCGAATGAGTGGAGAAAACCTTGAGAGATGGACTGGAGCAGGTTCAAGGAGAATTAAAAAAATATATTTTTACCTCTTTTAACCTAATTCTACCCTAAAAACCAGAAAAGTGTTGAACGGAATTTTATGGACAGGAAATGATGCAAGAAAGCCATGGAAATTGAACAAGAATAGATCTAATCATGTAAATACAACTAACATTAATTTCTCCAACTCAAAATCTCTCACTAGCAATTGTATTGGAAAGCAAAAATAACATTTTGGTGGCAGCAAGAGTGCCTTGGTCTCAATTCATGGTCCCACAGAGGGAGAAAGGAGATCAAAGCTTGCTTGGTGGCCTTTTTGTGAATCTTTTCTATTATTGCAGCAAAATACCTAATCAATCTTAAAACTAGAACAACTATTCTAATCATCAAAAACAACCTAAGTAACAAAGAAAGATTTAATCTAATAAAAAAAATTATTTCATGAATGTAAGAAAAACACATATAAATACAAAAAGGAGGTACTGGGCACTTTTGTTGGGCCCAACCCCAAGAGCTACAACCCCCTTAGAAAGATCAGTGTTGGTTCAACGTTGGATTCATATTCATTGATCAAAAAATAATAGTCACATGCCAAAACTGTCTACAGAAAGAGCTCGAAAATGAGCTGAATGTAGGGCTACACTAGAGTGCGAAAATAGATTGTTCAATAGCTAACCTACTAATGCCTGAGGCCTTCTTATTTATAAAAGTTGAGGACTCCCAACAGTCCTCCTAAACTTTAGGAGCTCGGCTGCCAAAACTGTAGATAATAGCAACTTCACTACACTTGTTCGGCTACCCCTTGAAATCGTCATTTTTGGCCGTTGTACTCCAAGTTGTTGATGGAGAACTCGAGGAAGGGGTTATTTAATGCAGGAGACACCCTTCCTATAAGTCTTCAGCCATGTTTCTTCGTGTTATCACTTAGGTTGTTCCCCAAAAGTTGTGGAAAAGGGAATGCGGTCGAGGTAACCACAGACCAATCTTTTAGATGCAAGTTCTAGCCAATTTGCATCCAGAGAGGGCTCTCTCTTTATAATTTAGCTTTGTTTTAAGGTATATTAGGCTAGCTATGAAGTACAAGGGTTTGTTTGATTTTTGGATGGTGATATTCAATAGAATAGGGGTGTAAATATGAGAAGTTCATTCCATTGGGCCTATAGAGTCTATGAGGATGAACTGCTGGATATGGTTTCTTTGACAGGGGGTGGTACTACAGAGCAAGGTAATTAATCATGGAACAATTTATAAGCTAGAATCAGATGGGATGGAGTCAGTGGGTGAAGGGCAATCAAGAATCCTTCATCATGCAAACATGGGGAAAGTGGATGATTATTGCTAGGGAACAGTTAGGAATTCCTTAGCTAATATTCAAGATGTAAGAACCAGGGGAAACAGGAGCAGTTAATAATTCTTGTTTATGCTAATTCTGAAGAAAACATTAACAATAACAGAGATTGAACACAATGCAGGCAAACAAATTTTGAGTTATTATTTTTCTCTATTATTAAGGTCATGAAACATATATGATATAGTAAACACAGAAACTGAAAAACACAAGTAAGAGGAACTTATTGATCTATAAAACGATTCAAGAATTCTATAACAAGTCCTTTGTCATCAATTCCACATCCAAAGAGTCCAACAACAATGGATTCGAACAACTTTTGTATTCAGAAGGTTTTCAGAGTTATAGTGCAGTCTAAGAAATGTATCACCAACCCCTAATACTTCGCTTGGGGAGGTATATGTACAAAAGTGTTTACAAAATATCTCAAAAAGATAATATCTAGTAATAACTTCTTCTACCTACTTTATAGGAGAAGTAAATGATCTTGAAAACAAAGAGAAACAAATGAAGATGTAAATGTTGTTGTGTTGGCGGCTCAGTTGGTGAGATGTGTTGACTGTAAGCTCGGTGAGTCGGCTAGTGGCTTTTCCCACTAATATTCCGCGCTGCTGCCTTAGCTTCCTCGAGCGTATTTAATTTTGATTTGATAGACTGTAACCCCACGTGACTCTCATCCGTTTCTATTCTTCGCTTTATGGTATCTGTTGTATTTTGGGTAAAACAAAAGTTGAAACATGCCTATAGGATTTCCAACATGCGTTGCCACCACTTCTCTTCTAGTAACTGATGTCTTTGTAGCTTTCTCAAAGTCTCATCAGCGTCTGTGTACCTGTAGAAGTTAGGTTGGACTGTAAAAAGATGTTTCACTTCATGCTCAATATAAAATAGATTTTCCAAGTTGCTGTAGATAGTTTGGCCAGATGGAAGGGCCTTCTCTGCTGAAGTACTTGATGATGCATTTAGTTGATAAGCAGCATGTTTATTCAACCTGTGCGTGTACTCAACTTGTCTCAACAGGCATTCATTTCTTCCCACCAGACTTGGCAAGCCCCTTTCATGCAAAACTGCAAATCTTTCTATAAAAGAGTCTACCTCCACTTGCATGTCCTGGCTCTTCCTCTCCAAATTCTGCATCAGGGTTCTCATGGTTAAACTCTTTTAACTGTCAGAATGTTGCCTGTCCTGTCTCTGATGTCCAGTGTTTCTAGTTCTTCACTGGTCTTAGTATTCAAAAAATGGACTAGCCTGTTGGTCTTTTCGGGCATATGTTCTAATAGATTTCTGGCCTTTTGAATTTCCACTTGGGCTACTGCTATCAAGCCAATCTGCTCATAAATGGTATAAATAGATCTCCATATATTACAAATGGTTTGATTGATGTTAGCCCACAAAAAGCCTTTGATTTCTCCCGGAGGCTTATCTAAAGAGAGGTCATTTTCCAATGCTTTCACTTTGTTCTCTAATGCCTTCACCTCTCTTGTCTTTTCTGCCACAGTCATTTTGGATTTATCATAGCTTATTTCTAACTTTGCCAATTTCTCTTTGGCCTCTTTTAATTCTGACACTTGGAGTTTTAGCTCCTCCATGGCTTTTATTAACTCCTCTGTGGTCATAGTAGTGTTGTTGCTTGCTACTGTGGTACGTGTTGCTGATGCTGGGACAGTGGGACGCACTGCTGTTATACCTGTAGGAGGAGAAGTTGTGACTATTGGAGCTATTTCAGGTGGCTGGGAGGTCGACTCTCCCTGCTTATCTTGTATTTCTTTCTCCAAGACTTGCTCTCTCTCACTTAATCTTCAATTCATTCTCATCAGTACATCCATCATGTCCTCCTCTGCTTTTTTCTACACAATCTCTGAAGTTTGTGGATGCATAGTAGTAGGCAGCTTCAGTTGTTTCCTAAGGGCAGCAATGTCCTCTTCCTTTTTCTTAATCAATGCTTTTACTCCTTTGGCATTCTTGGGATCATGTCCTAGCTCAATGATGATATCTTCCAAGGAATTTATCCTGTTGTACTTGACTAAAGAAGATGCCTTCTCCAAATCTAGTTGGGCCGATGTGTTGTTCAATGAGTTCTGCAATTTGTGAGCCAACATTGCCTTATCTACCAATGTGGAGTAGACCATCTCTCCAGTTTGCTTATGCAGCTCAATCTGGTCCATAGGATGAATGTCTTTGGCAAGGACCTCCAGATTTGTTCTAATGTAGTCAGCTGCTACCTGTGGTTGCTGCACCTTGGGCTTAAAGTGGCTCAAGATTATTTTTCCTTCTTTAATGTCATATACAGACATTAACCTTTGCTAGTTGGTGGGGGTCATCTTGAGAAATTGGTCATAAAGTTGTAGTCTCGATGGATCATTTCTAGCCTTAATCTCTGTGAATGTTCTTTTGACATCTGAGGCCTGCTTTCTTGATGGTCTTGTGGATGAAACTTCCACACTATGCTCCCTTTCAAATTCTCGCCTGTGAGAGCTAGTGGATGTTTCTATTACTGGGATGTCTGTGGGTTGGTTGCCCTCTCACCTTTTGGGATTTCTGTGGTTTCCTCAATAATTTCCTCTTCAAGTAGAGGATTTATTCTTTGCCTTTTTTCCCCTGGTTGCTCTGCTAGTCCACTGACAGGTGTGGTCCCTTCTCTGTCTCTGTTCTTGCCCTTTTCCTCATTTAGAGGGGTCTATAATGCTGGTATCTCTGGTGCTCTGGTCTGGATAGGAGGAATTTTCCCTTGGCCCTATTCCTTGGATGTTGCTGGCTGATCTGTCATAATGTGCTCTCTGTATCCAGCACTTCTTTTCCCTTTGATGTCCCTGCAGCTGGTATAGTGCTTTCTTGGGTAGGTTGTTGTAAAGTTCCAGCAGATGATGTACCGACTTTGGTTTGCTGAGACAGCTTGAAAAATACCTTTCCAAAAGAGTCCAGGTCAAGGGTATTTTCAAGATTTTTCATAGCTTGTTCCATCTTTTCTTCTTGAGTGAATTCTTCAATTAATGTTCCCTCTACCCACTCATATTGATTAGAAAATTGCTCTATTTCAGGGATCCTACAATGTTTATAGGCTGATAGCTTGTTTTTTACTTTTCTTTCACTGATAAAGCCATTTGGGTCATAGGGTACCCACCAAAAGCTCTTCTTTAATTTGAGTTGTTCTCTCAATATCTTGTCGGCATCTTCCCATGCTTCCTTTTTGTTAACGATAAAAGTGCCTAGCTGGTTTCTTATTTTCAGCTGGGCTTTTTTCTTTGCACTATGGAAGTGTGTTAGATCTGAATTTATTAGTTGCCTGAAATATTCCAGAGCAAACAGTCTCATAGGCACATATTTTGGCAGTTTATAGGGGCACAGCTCACAGCCATATATCCTGATCTCAGTGTGCTTCTAGTAGAAGTACCAGTCACCTATCCTGTAGTTCTTGGAGAGCTGTAAAATCTTCCTCATGTCACCAGAGAGCCTAGGAGGAGAATTTCCTATTAACAGAGAGGAAGCAGGATGTATAAACAGGTCAATGAAATCACAATAGGTGTAAGGAGTTTCACTAATTCTATGGAAAATAGAGATCCAAAATATTATAGACCTCCTCTCTCCCTTGGAATCCAGTTTCCTGATGGGAAATATAAAAATGTATGGATGATAGTACAACAACATATGATATATGAAACTTGTGTATTTAAACACTCCTTCTCTTTCCAAATTCATAAATTGACCATGGATTTTGTCAGCAATGAAAGAGGCATAGTCATACTTAATAGTAGGGGGTTGTCCAGGAATGAAGGTAGATAGCAAAACCAGGACCGTTTCATCCACAAATTCACTAGTCTTGAATCTGAAGATTACTACTATCATGTCAAGAATAATTCTTCCAATTTCATTGAACCAAACATGCAAATAAGGAGGAAGACTTCGGGGCTGGCAATTTGGCTTCATGAACATCTTAGCAATCTGGCCTATTTCTGCAGTGGATAGTTGAGAGCCTTGCTCAAGAAGAAATCCCATGGACAGAGGAGGCAGAGGCTGAGTGGATTTGAAGTGTAACATCTCATTGATAGAATCAACAGTTATGTGAAAAAGGACATCTTGTGATGGAGAGAGGACTGCTTTAGTGATAGGGTCATAATTTTCACAGCAGTGGCGAACAATATATGGGAATATATTGACTGAGGGCAGGTAATACCTGGGGAGATTGGATTCCCATACTCCATAGATATCAGAATTGCTCAAATTATTGTTTCTGATTAGGCAGTAAGTTTGCAAATGATTTTGTATACCAATTGGGTCTTGTATCTGAAAATCTCTATCAACTAAGGGCAAATGATGCTGGTCAATATGAGGAGCATTGAGAGGAGCAACATTGAGGGCCACGAGAGCTTCCATTGCTCAATTTTCTGTGATTCTCAAATTGGAATTTGTGTTTTTGTAGCAAAAGTAGGCAAAACAACAGTTCTGGGGCTTTTCTCCGGGAATTGCAGACCAAAGTCGATTTGAATTCAGCTCATTGGGTGAAATCTACAGAGACAAACGAAATTTGCAGTGTTTTCAGTAAAAATGGGTAATAGAGTAGTGGTTCTAGTGCGTATATTTGAAGGCAGTATGGCGAATTGAACTCGAATTCGATTCCTTTGGACAACTTGCAGAGAAAACTGAAATTCATAGGGTTTGGAAACAAAATTAAGGTAAATACCTGTCTTTAACAGTGCACTGTGCGGATTGCAGGTTGCAGGACGAGCTGGAGAACAGGACTGTGGACTCTGTTTGGCTGGGTGGCAGACTATATGGCCGAGCAGTTGCTTGGACGTAAATCGCATGCAGTGGTCTCGTGAAAATAACCAATAAAAATGAACAAAAACGACACTTTCACAGGTTTTTTGATAAAAATCGGTTTCGCGGGCTTTTAGCGCTTTTTTCGAATGATGTCAGCATGATGTGGTGTTTTATCATGTAGTGGGGTGATGTGGCAATGACGTGGCGCTGACGCAAAGGTGACGTCAGCGGGTGATGTGGCAATGACATCAGTGGGGGTGGTAAGCGGTATTGGCCCGCACTGCTTTATCAGCTAAGGTGGTATCGGAGGAGGGGCAACGAGCATTGCGGGAGGGCGCCACATGTCGTTGGTACGGCGGGAATACCGCCAGCTCCCCGGGAGGTAAACATTGGCCACGGAGAGGGTTGCGATATGGATCTGGACCGTCAGATTTGCGGGCCTAGATCCAACGGCTGGCGGTACATGGAGTTGGCGGAGGGCTACGGAGCGGGGACCCACCATTAAATCCAATGTTTTTTAAACATATCGGGGGTGCCACGATTGGCTGTCGGGGTGTTAAATTGTCAATTAACACAATGTTAATTAACCTTCAATGTTTACGTGTGGGGAGGATTTTTTCATATGGTTTGCAATGTTTGTTGGTTAATCAAATAACATGGGGTTAATTGACTCCAAAACCTTGCATGGGGATGGTTATTATATGGTTCCTGATGAACCTATAATTTCATTGAAACAATGAGATATTTCTATAGTTAGCAGGGCGGGATATTTAAAATTTTCGAGGTTTTTCATATATTTACATAGTACGGGCAAAGGGAATGAACATATGGATTTAAATAATAAAGTTAAAATGTAATTAATGTGATTCATGAAATGGGCTACGCTAAGTGATGATCATAGGCTATTGGGAAAGTAAGGATTTTACACAAGAAATGTGGCTTCTTTTATACTAAGTAAAAATAGAGTTTCACTTAATATTTTTCATGGAATTGAGTGATTTAGGAGCTTTGAGTAGATCTCAAAATCCTTGGGAGGAGCTTAGTAAGTGATTTTGGGAGAAGAGTGAGGGGAAGTTAGACATGCTTCATTTGATCTGTCACCACATAGTTGCCATGGTACTTATGATAGTAATGAGATGAATCACCTTTGAAAGAAAAACTTACTCATAAGGCTGCTTCTGCAACATCAAAACTGCCTACCCCGCCAATTATACCTAACATTTTTTCTTCCTTTTTCCTTGGGTGCATTTAAACTAGCAAACCCTTACTCTCTTCTTTTCTTTTAACTGCCCTCCTATCTAGGTCTGCCCTTATTTCTTCCAGGGGCTCAGATTTAGCTGTTGAGCACCTTTGCTTCTCTACCTAACTACTTATCTGCCAAGCTTGAACTGTTTGGACAGATCTTATTATCTATTTCTAAAACAAGAAATTTAAACATGAATTCGCCAAGATTAAGCTGTTTAGCCATCCATCGACTATGGCAAGAGTTAACTAATTGCACACAATGAGATTCTTATGCAAAAATAGAATAGTAGTGGCATTTTGGACTAGCACACTTTACTAGTCTTGTTCATTTGGGGCTCATTTCCTTTCTTTTTTACCATTTCATTCTTTTTTCCCTTTGATCTTTCTTTTAGGGCATATCCTCTTTTCATTTTTTAATTTTTTGATTTTTTTTGAAATATGGAACTTTGCAGCATGGGAAGGATGAACATATTTGGGATTTTACTAGTTAATCATGAAATATGACACCTATTGGTATAGGAGCATAACATTGGCTCCACTTGGGGATGGCTTTTCCTGGTGAAAAGCCAAGAACAACAGGTCAGATGGCCTTATATTTAATTCTTGCTACATTCTGAAATTTCCCCTTTGCTGTAAATAAACAAAACTATATCTCTGCAAAATATATCAATTTCCCATGAGCTCATTCAAACAATTGAAACTCTTTTTAGGATAGTTTGTCTAAATGTTTTTTCTCATATTTACAGCTCTCAAGTCTTTTCTTCAATTTCTGGTAAACTAGAAAGGTAACACAAAAAGGTAGTACAGTTCCTTGACTGTTGCTCAAAATTTGCTACATATTGGTTCCCATTTTTATTGCTGTAATAAACTGCAGAAAGTAAACATTCTTATGTATAGGTTAGAGTCCTAACAAATCAACAAACTAGATCAAAATAATGCTTCAGCATCTGACCATTAACTGGTCCATCTTCTGCTTCTGAACCAACCAGAATTTTCAAAAAGTAGGTGTTGTTTCCTTGTGAGGCCTGAATAGCAAAAGGTCATTTCCACAGGAAGTCAAACTTCCCATGTTTTCCTTTATCTTCCCTTCTGGAATCCCATTTCAGTACTTTGTCTTCAATAAAAAAATCCTCTGCCTTAGTCCTCTTGTCAAATATCTTCTTAAGTTTTTCTTGTAGAACTTGAAATCTTTGATACACCTCTTCTCTAGTTTGTTGCAAATATATAGTCTGATTTATTCTTCTCTGAATGTCATTGGGTTCTGCCTGCACTTCTTGTAGCAACTTTATCACAGGGACTCCCAAATATGAGGGGAATACATCCTCCATGCCATAAACCAATTCATAGGGGCTTGTTCCGATGGATCTCTTTGTAGTCAATCTGTCTGCCCAAAGTGCATTGATAAGATTCTTATGCCAGTTTTTCTTGTTTTCCTCCAATACTTTCTTAATGATATTGATCAGGATTTTATTGGATGATTCAGCTAGACCATTACCTTGAGGGTAATAGGTTGTGGAATGGCCTAGGGTAATGTGGTATTTGTGATAGAAATTGATCATTCTTTTGGATTTAAAAGCAACAACATTGTCAGTTATAATCTTTTCCAGACAGCCAAATCTAGACAAGATATTGGTCTCTAAGAATTGCATGATCACTGAATCATTAGCTTGTCTACAAGGGATGGCTTCTATCCACTTGGTGAAGTAGTCTGTGGCAGTCAAAATCCATTTATGCTTGCCAGAAGAGGGAGGGTGAATTTCCCCAATGAAATCTAAACCCCATTGTTGAAATGGTCTTTCAGTGGAAACTGGTTTGAGAGGTAGAGGTAGAAGCTTTCTCTTGCCTTCAAAGATCTGACATTTATGGCAAGAAGTTAAAAATTTCTTTACATCAGCAAATAGGGAGGGCCAATAAAATCCAGCCCTTAGGATTTTATCAGCAGTTGATTTCCAGTACAAATGTCCACCACAGTCCCCTGCATGAAATTCTTTCAGCACTTTGTTAGTTTCATCCTTTATTAAGCAACTCAACAAAATGCCTTCATGATTTTTCCAAAATAAAACATTGTCTAAAATATAGAATTTTGAAGCTTTCATTTTCAGAAATCTCTTTTTAGTTCTGGATAACCTTGGAGGAGCCTGCAGGTTGAGCAATACATAAATTATATCAGCATACCAAGGTGATTGAAAAAAGGCTTGATTGATCTGTGGAGTCACCATCTCCTATTCATTATCCAGTTCATTGATATCAAGGGCTTGAAAATTGGTTTCAATCATAAGTTTGGCTAATCCTTGTCCCTTTATCAACTTTGTTGGTTTAATTTCAATATCATATTCCAAAATGTTAGCTATCCACTTGCCCCGTTTGCCTTCAATTCCTTCCTGAGTTAAGATATATTTGACAATAGTATTTGGCACATAAGCTATCACATGCGAGAATAAGATATAAACTCTGAAGTCCTTAATAGCTTTTACTAGTGCATAAGCCTGTTTTTCCATGATTTGATACTTAAGTGGTGCATCTCTAAGTGCTTTGCTGAAAAAAGCTATGGGTTTTTCACATCCTTGGTCATCTTTCTGTAATAGGACAGCAGCAATAGTATGTTCTGATGCAAAAGAAAAGATTATAAAGTCTCTGTCAAATTTCGCACTTGTAAGGACTGGTGTTTTAGTTAAAGCCATCTTGATTTCTTCAAAGGCTTGCTTATCTTCTATTGTCCATTTGACTTTGGAATCTTTCTTCAGCATGTTGTTCAGCAATCTTATTAATTCAGCCAAGTTGGGTATGAATCTCCTTAAGAAATTGATTTTCCCTAAGAAAGCTTGAAGTTCTTTGATATTTCTAGGATGAGGAACTTGTAGAATGGATTGTATTCTATCTGGATCTATTCTGATGCCATCTCTTGAGATTATGTGACCTAACATATTTCCCTCTTCTAGGCCAAATAATGACTTCTTTGGATTTAGTGATATACCATATTTTCGGCAGATTAAAAACACCTGTCTTAAATGTTCTAAATGTTGCTGATCTGATTTGGAAAATGCAGTAAGGTCATTTAGATATATGACCAGAAAATCATGAATTTCTTTACTAAAAGCTATATCCATGGCCCGCTGAAAAGTTGCCCCTGCATTATTGAGTCCGAATGGCATCTTTACATACTTGAAAGTTCCCCAAGGTGTTGTAAAAGCAGTCTTATCTTGATCATCAGGGTGAACTAGGATCTGGTTGAAGCCTGAGAATCCGTCTAGTAGTGAGATCCTAGAGGCACCTACTACTCTTTGTAAAATTTGATCCATCTTGGGTAAGGGATAGTGGTCTTTTAAAGAGACTTTATTTAAATTCCTCAAATCAACACACAACCTGATTTCTCCTGTTTTCTTCCTAGTGGGCACTAAATTGGAGACCCATTCTGAAAATCTAATGGGTGCAATTATCCCAGCTTCATACATTCTCTTGACTTATTTTTCAATTAGAGGAAGGAGTACAGGGTTGACCCTTCTAAGTTTTTGTTTGAAAGGTTTTTGATTTTCTTTGAGTGGTATTGTATGCTGAATTACAGAAGTATCATAGGATTTAAGATCTTCATAGCTCCATGCAAAAACATCCTGGAATTCTTTAAATAGTTCAACATATTTCAGTTTCTGGTCAGGAGACAAAGTTTTGGACAATTTTATCATTTTAGGATTCCGTTCAGTCCCTATATTACAGTCCTCAATTTTTACGTTTAAAGGTTGCATTTTGGGTTTCCTTGGAATGTCATTAGAATAAAAAATGTCCTCCAGAGGAGTTAATCTTGTGGGTAAAAAATTGTCCCTTAAATCAATCACTTCAGATTCTTCTTCAACAGTTTCATCAAAGTCTATTTCTTTCAGCTCTTGCAACTCCTTGTTGGTAAATGTTGTTGGATGTAGTATTTCAGTTGTTGTTTCAGCTGAAATGTGAGTTTTCATTTTGTCTATTTGATCGTCTTCACCAGTAGTGCCTGTGTCTATATTAGTGCTAGAAAACGTTTCTTTCAAGGTCAGGAAATTATTAATCTGAGTATCATTATCAAACACTTGCCAATTTTTTACATTATCTGGTACAGTTTGCCTGTGTTTAATCTTGTCTGTAAAATGATGATTAGGCTCAGACGACAGTTTACAAGTGCTAGCAAATGTTGCCAAACTGTGAGCATGCAAATTATGATTCCTTGGAATTTTGGCAAGCTGTGATTCTAGAAAGGTATTGAGTATTTCAATTGCTACCCCTCTATAAGATCTTAATCTGAGATCATTTGTAAGGAAATTTCCTTTCATTTGTTGAATAACTAAATCAGGGTCTCCCAAAATTGATATCCTAACTGACCCTAAACTTTTGATCAATTTGAGTCCTAGCAGGAGGGCTTCATATTCAGCCATGTTATTTGTGCATCTAAAATTCAACCTGTATGCATGTCCTTCAGCATGATCATTTTCCATGTTATGTATCCAAATTCCTGCTCCAGCTCTTAGTTTATTAACTGATCCATCAAATTTTAAATACCATAGGGTTTCATGTTTGTAGTCAGTATTAGGAGCCTTAGTGATTTGTTTTATGGGAGGATATGGTTGTTTAGTTTCATGTGGTTTCTCTGGAATGTCTTGCACATTATTGTTCTCAACAACTTCTTGAATTCAAACACTACATTTCTCATTTATGCAAATTTTTTGCTCCACAGCCAAAGCTTTGACATTAGTTGGAGAATAAATATCAGCATTGAACAGGATGAAAGAGTCCATATCAGAATGTATGGAAAAGATGGGAAAATTATGGGGTTTCTCCTGGGTGCTTACCACATATTTCATCAAAGTTTCTTGGTAAAATCTCTTTGGCTGGCCAAATACTGAAATGGTAGAATAGGACATGTCCAATTGTAAAGATCCCTGGAGCTTTGCACCCCAAGATCTGGACAACAACACTCCATATTTTGGTGGGATATCAGCTACCACTACATCCATTAAAATTGCCTTGGCAGGGTATTGAACTAGTGATACACATAAATCTTTGATTAGCCCTAGACATCTGACCTGGCTAGAGTTAAAAGAGAACAAGTCTTTGTATGGCCTGGTGATATCTAGGTCCAACTTTTCCATCATAGATTTGGGCATTAAATTATGGGAAGCTCCAGAATCAAACATTGCATTGTGAAGTACTTTGTCATGAATATTTAGACTTACATAAAAGGGAGGAACTCCTCCATCTACTGATTTGCCATTTACTTCAGGGCCAAAAATTAATTCTGGTTGGTCATCTAGGACATTTACTGCATCTCTGTTTTCTGAAATTTGAAGTGATCTGTTGATTTATTCTCTATAGACATCATGTTTAGCCAATTCGGACAGTGGAATGGCTATCTTTAACTTGCCTATTTTGGTTTCAAGGTTGAAATGTTTTTCTATTTGGACTTTTGCATTTCGGGCAGCAAGATTTTCTTTTTCTGCTGCATTTTCTGTGTTATTTTCCTTTGCGGGAGTGCTGTTATGAGTTGAATCTGCCTCAAAATCAATTTCAGAAGGTTCCTTTGCATTTTCTTTGAGAGGAAAGGAAGTGGAAGGCTTACTATTTGATGGTTGACTGTCTGATATGTCCTCAACTGTTGGTTCTTTTGGGTTGAGGTCTGTTCTAGCAGGGAGTTGTATAGGGGGGTTATTAACCTTTGCTTTTTTAGGCTGCTTGGCATCTTTCTGCTTGTTGGGTTCAGGGACATCTATTGTTCTGCTTCTCAACTTATATTGCTTGTGGACCTCGTAGATAGCAGCATCATATCCCTCCCTAAAATCGAATGATTCCCCAGATTGGGTTTGGAATTGATTAAAAGTATGAGCTTCTTGGTCATCCTGGGTCAAAAAGATTTGTTGTTCACTATTTAGACCCATTAAGTTAATTTGAGAGTCTTCTGTTGGCTCACTAGAAGTTGAAGCTTCAACATAGTTTTCCTGGAATGGAGGCCTGATGTTTTGGTCAGGGCCGACCTTTCCAGCATTGGGAGTCTGATTTTTCTTGAAGTTTGGATTTCTTCCGGTGTTACTTGGTTGATCATCCCAAGAGGATTTCCTCTCAATTGTTTCTACTATATCACCTAGTCTATCCATTCCTTTAATGATTGCATCTAATTTTTGTTCAAATGCAGAAGGTTCTTCTTTGAAAGGTGTCCTCCTTTCAGCTCTAGCTCGGGCTCGTTTAGACATCAGATTGGCCTCTACACTGACATCTATACTCTACATGTCTTCTAAGCTTGGAGGAGATCTTTCTCTAAGCTAGTAAGCCATGTCAGAATCAAATCCATCAGGGAATTTGATCAAGGCCAGGTCTAGTGGAGGTCTGAGATTTTGGGGGATAGCATTGTATACATTATTAAATCTGGCACAGTAATCTTAGACAATTTCTTGTGGGCCTCTTTTCAAGCTTTCATATTTTGATAGGATGTGTAAAGGGTCCTTCTTCTTTTCCCATCTGTTCAGGAAAGTTTGATAAAGGGCTTCTCGATCAGCAATAGTGTTTGCGAGGACTGCCCTAAACCAGGTCCTAACATCACCAGTTATACTTTGAACAAAGATCTTCATTCTAACATCATTATCATCAATCTCATAATTCTCAAAATAGTATGTCATTTTCTTGGTATGTTGTTGTGTTGTATAAGTGCCAGCACCATCAAAATAGGTGATTTTGCTTTGATAATCTTGAGGCATAGCCCCTGGATTTGCAAGTAATTGTAGGGGAGCATATCGGTTTTCCATATTTATAGAGAAAAGTGTAACAGCTGGGAGAACAGGGATAACAGCTGAAATATGTGCAGTGGATGGGGGAGTGGAAAAGATGGTTTGAAGTGCTAATGGTGCACTAGGAGAAGCAACAGTAATGGCATAATGGATTTGTGACTTTCTAGCAGTAAGCTCAATTTGAATAGGGTTCTGTTGTTGTGTGTTAAGGTGTAAACTAGCAGAATTTTCTTGATTTTCTTGGCTTCTAAGGCTCTTAGAGATCAAATTAGGATTTTCAAAGATAGGTGGGGGATTTAGATCTGGATTTGATCTAGTGTAACGGATTTTGTTCTTTGGAGCAAGCTTCTGAATATATTTTTTGGTTTTCCTTGAAATATTTTGAAAGATACAACTTTTCACAGTATCTTGTAGGAAGCTTTTGAAATATGGGAGTTTGAGTTTTGCTAAAGATCTATTGAAAAAAGGAAACTGATCAAGTCTTTGAGATAGTTGTTCAAGGCCTAAAACTAGACTGGAGATAGACTGAAGCAGCTTTTGTTTACTCCTGTAACTGCATAGCAAAAACAGTTTCAAAGGCCACCTGGCTAACTTCAGGCTCCATCTGTAGCTTTCGAAAATAGACAGCAGTAACAAACAATTGTTCACTCCCCAGTGGAGTCGCCAATGATGTTAAAACTCAGGTTGTTCCCCAAAAGTTGTGGAAAAGGGAATACAGCCGAGGTAATCACAGACCAATATTTTAGATGCAGGTTCTAGCCAATCTGCATCCAGAGAAGGCTCTCTCTCTATAATTTAGCTTTGTTTTAATGTATATTAGGCTAGCTATAAAGTACAAGGATTTGTTTGATTTTTGGATGGTGATATTTAATAGAATAGGGGTGTAAATCTGAGAATTTCAGTCCATTGGGCCTGTGGAGTCTATGAGGATGAACTACTAGATATGGTTTCTTTGACAGGGGGTGGTACTACAAAGCAAGGTAATCAATCATGGAACAACTTTAAGTTGGAATCAGATGGGATGGATTCAGTGGGTCAAGAATCCTTCATCATGTAGACAGAGGGAAAGTGGATGATTATTGCTAGGGAGAACTTAAGAATTTCTTAGCTAATATTCAAGATGTAAGAACCAGGGGAAACAGGAGCAGTTAAGAATTCCTGTTTATGCTAATTCTGAAGAAAACATTAACAATAACAGAGATTGAACATAGAGTGCAGTCAAACAAATTCTGAGTTATTCTTTTTCTCTATTATTAAGATCATGAAACATATATGATATAGTAAACACAGAAAATGAAAACACAAGTAAGAGGAACTTATTGATCCATAAAACTATTCAGGAATTCTGTAACAAGTCCTATGTCATCAATTCCACATCCAGAGTGTCCAGCAACAATGGATTCCAACAGCTTTTGTATTCAGAAGGTTTTCAGAGTTACAACGTAGTCTAAGAAGTGTATCACCAACCCTTAATACTTCGCTTGGGGAGGTATATGTACAAAAGTGTTTACAAAATATCTTAAAGAGATAATATCTAGTAATAACTTCTTCTACCTACTTTACAGGAGAAGTAAATGATCTTGAAAACAGAGAGAAACAAATGAAGAAGTAAATGTTGTTGTGCTGGCGGCTCAATTGGTGAGATGTGTTGACTGTAAGTTCAATGAGTCGGCTGGTGGCTTTTCCCACTGATATTCCACACTGCTGCCTTAGCTTCCTCAGGTGTATTTAATTTTGATTTGATAGACTGTAGCCCCACGTGACTCTCATCCGTTTCTATTCTTCGCTTTATGGTATCTGTTGTATTCTGGGTAAAACAAAAGTTGAAACATGCCTATAGGATTTCCAACATGCATTGCCACCACTTCTCTTCTGGTCAATGATGTCTTTGCAGCTTTCTCAAAGTCTCATCAGCATCTGTGTACCTGTAAAAGTTAGGCTAGACTGTAAAAAGATGTTTCACTTCATGCTCAATATAAAATAGATTTGCCAAGTTGCTGTAGATAGTTTGGCCAGGTGGAAGGGCCTTCTCTGCTGAAGTACATGATGATGTGTTTAATTGATCAGCAGCATGTTTATTCAACCTGCGCGTGTACTCAGTTTGTCTCAACAGGCATTCATTTCTTCCCACTAGACTTGGAAATCCCCTTTCATGCAAAACTGCAAATCTTTCTATAAAAGAGTCTACCTCCACTTGCATGTCCTGGCTCTTCCTCTCCAAATTCTGCATCAGGGTTCTCATGGTTAGAACTCTTTTGACTGTCAGAATGGTTCCTATCTTGTCTCTGATGTCCAGTGCTGCTAGTTCTTCACTGGTCTTAGTATTCAAAAAATGGACTAGCCTGTTGGCCTGTTTGGGCATATGTCTTAATAGATTTCTGGCCTTTTGAATTTCCACTTGGGCTACTGCTATCAAGTCAATCTGCTCATAAATGGTCTGAATAGATCTCCATATATTAAAAATGGTTTGATTGATGTTAGCCCACAAAATGCCTTTGATTTCTCCCAAAAAGTTATCTAAAGAGAGGTCCTCTTCCAATGCTTTCACTTTGTTCTCTAATGCCTTCACCTCTCTTGTCTTTTCTGCCACAATAATTTTGGATTTATCATAGCTTATTTCTAACTTTGTGAATTTCTCTTTGGCCTCTTTTAATTCTAACACTTATAGTTTTAGCTCCTCCATGGCTTTTATTAACTCCTCTGTGGTCATAGTAATGTTGCTGCTTGCTGATGTGGTACCTGTTGCTGATGCTGGGACAGTGGGAGGCACTGCTGTTATACCTGTAGGAGGAGCAGTTGTGACAATTGGAGCTATTTCAAGTGGCTGGGAGGTCAACTCTCCCTGCTTAACTTGTAGTGATTTCTCCAAGGCTTGCTCTGTCTCACTTAATCTTTCATTCATTCTCATCAGCAAGTCCATCATGTCCTCCTCTGCTTTTTTCTGCACAATCTCTGAAGTTTTCGGATGCATAGTAGTAGGCAGCTTCAGTTGTTTCCTCAGGGCAGTAATGTCCTCTTCCTTCTTCTTAATCAGTGCTTTTACTCCTTTGGCATCCTTGCAATCATGTCCCAGCTCAATGATGATATCTTCCAAGGACTTTATCATGTTTTCCTTGGCTAAAGAAGATGCCTTCTCCAAATCTAGTTGGGTCGATGTGTTGTTCAATGAGTTCTGCAATTTGTGAGCCAACATTGCCTTATCTGCCAATGTGGAGTAGACCATCTCTCCAGTTTGCTTATGCAGCTCAATCTGGTCCATAGGATGAATGTCTTTGGCAAGGACCTCCAGATTTGTTCTAATGTAGTCAGCTGCTTCCTGTGCTTATTGCACCTTAGGCTTAAAGTGGCTCAAGATCATTTTTCCTTCTTTAATGTCATATGCAGACATTAACCTTTGCTGGTTGGCGGGGGTCATCTTGAGAAATCTGTCATAAAGTTGCAACCTCAATGGATCATTTCTAGCCTTAATCTCTGTGAATGTTCTTTTGACATTTGAGGCCTGCTTGCTTGATGGTCTTGTGGATGAAACTTCCACACTATGCTACCTTTTGAATTCCTGCCTGTGAGAGCTGGTGGATGTTTCTATTACTGGGGATGTCTCTGGGCTGGTTGCCCTCTCACCTTTTGGGCTTTCTGTGGTTTCCTCAATAATTTCGTCTTCAGGTAGAGGATTTATTCTTTGCCTTTTTGCCCCTGGTTGCTCTGCTGGTCCACTGATAGGTGTGGTCTCTTCTCTGTCTCTCTTCTTGCCCTTTTCCTCATTTAGAGGAGTCTGTAATGTCGGTATCTCTGGTGCTCTGGTCTGGATAGGAGGAATTTTCCCTTGTCCCTATTCCTCGGATGGTGCTGGCTGATCTATCCTAATGCGCTGCTCTGTATCCAACACTTCTTTGCCCTTTGATGTCCTTGCAGCTGGTGTAGTGCTTTCTTGGGCAGGTTGCTGTGAAGTTCCAATAGATGATGTATTGACTCCGGTTTGCTGAGACAACTTGAAAAATACCTGTCCAAAAGAGTCCAGGTCAAGGGTCTTTTCAATATTCTTCATAGCTTGTTCCATCTTTTCTTCCTCAGTGAATTCTTCAATTAATGTGCCCTCTACCCACTCATCTTGATTAGAAAATTGCTCTAATTCAGGGATCCTACAATGTTTATAGGCTGATAGCTTGTTTTTTACTTTTCTTTCACTGATAAAGCCATTTGGGTCATAGGGTACCCACCAAAAGATCTTCTTTAATTTGAGTTGTTCTCCCAATATCTTGTCAGCATCTTCCCATGCTTCCTTTTTGTTAAGGATAAAACGGCCTAGCTAGTTTCTTATTTTCAACTGTGATTTTTTCTTTACACTGTGGAAGTGTGTTAGATCTGAATTTATTAGTTTCCTGAAATATTCCAGAGCAAATAGTGTCATAGGCACATATTTTTGCAGTTTATAGGGGCACAGCTCATAGCCATATATCCTGATCTCAGTGTGATTCTGGTAGAAGTACCAGTCACCTATCCTGTAGTTCTTGGAGAGCTGTAAAATCTTCCTCATGTCACCAGAGAGCCTAGGAGGAGAATTTCCTATTAATAGAGACCAAGAAGGATGTATAAATAGGTCAATGAACTCACAATAGGTGTAAGGAGTTTCACCAATTCTATGGAAAACAGAGGTCCAAAATATTACAGACCTCCTGTCTCCCTTGGAATCCAGTTTCCTGATGGGAAATATAAAAATGTCTGAATGATAGTACAACAACAAATGATATATGAAACTTGTGTATTTAAACACTCCTTCTCTTTCCAAATTCATAAATTGACCATGGATTTTGCCAGCAATGAAAGAGGCATAGTCATACTTAATAGCAGGGGGTTGTCCAGGAATGAAGGTAGATAGCAGAACCAGGACCATTTCATCCACAAATTCGTTGGTCCTGAATCAGAAGATTACTGCTATCATGTCAAGAATAATTCTTCCAATTTCATTGAACCAGACATGAAAATAAGGAGGAAGACTTCGGGGCTGGCAATCTAGCTTCATGAACATCTTAGCAATTCGGCCTATTTCTGCAGTGGATAGTTGAGAGCCTTGCTCAAGCAGAAATCCCATGGATAGAGGAGCCAGAGGTTGAATGGGTTTGAAGTGTAACATCTCATTGATAGAATCAACAGTTATGTGGAAAAGGACATCTTGTGATGGAGAGAGGACTGCTTTAGTGATAGGGTCATAATTTTCACAGTAGTGGCGAACAATATCTGGGAATATATTGACTGAGGGCAGGTAATACCTGGGGAGATTGGATTCCCATACTCCATAGATATCAGAATTGTTCAAATGATGGTTTCTGATTAGGCAGTAAGTTTGCAAATGATTTTGTATACCAATTGGGTCTTGTATTTGAAAATCTATGTCAGCTAAGGGCAAATGATGTTGGTCAGTATGAGGAGCATTGAGAGGAGCAACATTGAGGGCCATGGGAACTTCCATTGCTCAATTTTCTATGATTCTCAAATTGGAATTTGGGTTTTTGTAGCAAAAGTAGGCAAAACAACAGTTCTGGGGCTTTTCTCCGGGAATTGCAGACCAAAGTCGATTTGAATTCATCTCACTGGGTGAAATCTACGGAGACAAATGAAATTTGGAGGGTTTTCGGTAAAATGAGTAAACGAGCAGTGGTTCTGGTGCGTATATTTGAAGGCAGTACGGTGAATTGAACTCAAATTCAGGTCCTTTGGACAACTTGCAGAGAAAACTAAAATTCACAGGGTTTGGAAACAAAATTAAGGTAAATGCCTGTCTTTAACAGCGCACTGTGCAGATTACAGGTTGCAGGACGAGCTGGAGAACAGGACTGTGGACTCTGTTTGACTGGGTGGCGGACTATATGGCCAAGCAGTTGCTTGGACGTAAATCGCATGCAGCGGTCTCGTGAAAAATAACCAATAGAAATGAACGAAAATGACACTTTCACTAGGTTTTTGACAAAAATCGGTTTTGCGGGCTTCTGGCGCTTTTTTCAGATGACATCAGCATGACGTTGTGTTTTGTCGTGTAGCGGGGTGATGTGGCGATGTCATGGTGCTGATGCAGAGGTGACATCAGCGGGTGACGTGGCGATGACATCAGCGAGGGTGGTAAGCAGTATTGGCCTGCACCACTTTATCGGCTAAGGTGGTATTAGAGGAGGGGCAGCGAGCATTGCGAGAGGGTGTCGCCTGTCCTTGGTACGGCGGGAATAACGCCAGCTCCCCGGGCAGTAAACATTGGCCATGGAGAGGGTTGCAATATGGATTTGGACTGTCAGATCTGTGGGCCCAGATCGAACGGCTGGCGGTAGATGGAGTTGGCGGAGGGCTACGGAGTGGGGACCCACCATTAAATCCAATGTTTTTTAAACATATCGGTTGTGCCACGATTGGCTGTCAGGGTGTTAAATTGTCAATTAACACAATTTTAATTAACCTTCAATGTTTATGTGCGGGGAGGATTTTTTCATATGGTTTGCAATGTTTGTTGATTAATCAAATAACGTGGGGTTAATTGACTCCAAAATCTTGCGTGGAGATGGTTATTATATGGATCCTGATGAACCTATAATTCCATTAAAACAATGATATATTTCTATAGTCAGCAGGGCGGGATATTTAAAATTTTCAGGGTTGTTCATATATTTACATAGTACGGGAAAAGGGAATGAACATAGGGATTTAAATAATAAAGTTAAAATTTAATTAATGTGATTCATGGAATGGGCAGCGCTAAGTGATGATCTTAGGCTATTGGGAAAGTAAGGATTTTACACAAGAAATGTGGCTTCTTTTATCCTAAGTAAAAACAGAGTTTCACTTAATCTTTTTCATGAAATGGAGTGATTTAGGAGCTTTGAGCAGATCTCAAAATCCTTGGGGGGAGGTTAGTAAGTGATTTTGGGAGAAGAGTGAGGGGAATTTAGACATGCTTCATTTGATCTGTCACCACATAGTTGCCATGGTACTTATGATAGTAATGAGATGAATCACATTTTAAAGACAAACTTACTCATAAGCCTGCTTCTGCAACATCAAAACTGCCTACCCCGCCAATCATACCTAACATTTTTTCTTCCTTTTCCCTTGGGTGCATTTAAACTAGCAAACCCTTACTCTCTTCTTTTGTTTTAACTGCCCTCCTATCTAGGTCTGCCCTTATTTCTTCCAGGGGCTCAGATTTAGCTGTTGAGTACCTTTGCTTCTCTACCTAACTACTTATCTGCCAAACTTGAATTGTTTGGACAGATCTTATTCTCTATTTCTAAAACAAAAAATTTAAACATGAACTGGCCAAGATTAAGTTGTTTGGCCATCCATCGATTGTGGCAAGAGTTAACTAATTGCACACAATGAGATTCTTATGCAAAAATAGAATAGTAGTGGCATTTTGGACTAGCACACTTTTTTGGTCTTGTTCATTTGGGGCTCATTTCCTTTCTTTTTGACCATTTCATTCTTTTTTCCATTTGATCTTTCTTTTAGGGCATACCCTCTTTTCATTTTTTAATTTTTTGATTTCTTTTGAAATATGGAACCTTTGCAGGATGGGAAGGATGAACATATTTGGGATTTTACCAGTCAATCATGAAATATGACACCTATTGGTATCGGAGCATAACACTTTGAATTTGGCTGCCATTATGCTCATAAATGCCCGGTCTTGGTCCAAAAATGTCCAAAAATACGAAATAAACACTCATTAGACTTTATGGTAAAGTGACTATCCCCATTCACTCAATTAACATAAATATACTCAAAAACATGCACAAAACTATGGAGAATGGTGGATTAAATGGAAACAATAGGCAAAATGAGCCCATATAGTTGCCCATTTCTGGGGCTCATCACCGAGGGTGAAAACGATTTTCAAAAACCTCCCTAAAAATAAAAAAAAATGGCTAAAACAGAACTAAATAGCTTGAAATGGAGCTCATGGCTTCGGCTATTACCTGGAACTAGAGGCTCATCGATTGACCTCCCGGAGCTCCCGCAATTTGCTCCGGAATAATGAGGGCAAAAGTGGGTAAAACGTCTTCAGAGTAAAGGTAAAATGGTAAATGGTAAAAATATATTTACTTTTCCCCTTTTTATTCATCTTTTCATGAAAATATCAGGTTTTGTAAATATTTTGACCTATTTTGCCTCAAGGACTCGATAATACACTTTACCTTGTTCAATGACAGGTGATGGATGTTCAACAATGATGATGAGTCATGTTTCAGCTCTTTTCTCGACTTGGTAAACTTATATGAAAAGATTTCCGAGTATTTTTCCCTTTTTGACTCGTTAAAGAGAATAAAAACGAGGGGTCCACTTTCAGCTCTTTTCCCACCCTTTAAAAATGAAAATATGGTCGAGCCCTTGTTGTTTTGAACTCGTTAATGGATGTGAAACATCATGCACATAGTATAAGTTTACCCCTTTTTCGGGCTGGGAGGCACTATATACAAAAAAGGTAATCCTTGACTAAAATGGTCAAGCAATTCTCTCAAGTATTGTTTTCTACCTTTTCGGGCTCGAGAGACACAAATGTACGAAAATGGACCATGTGGAGTTTTCTTTTACGTGTCTTTTTCAAACACTCTAAACATGAAAAATATGCCGAGTTACACCTTTGTCGAAATCGTTAAACTATTAAACGACATTGGATTCGTCACCATGACGAACATGAGCTTCTCCTTCCTAGGGCTCATTAAACTTACTAGGTTGGATTCGTCTGAAGGATGAACTTACAGTGCAAGCATATGCTATCCCCTTCAAGCTTGCGATTAAAAAATAATTGGTTACTTTCTAGAAATGGCGGGGAAAATTTGGAAATCTATTAGTCGTGTCAGCAGCTCACTCTTGAACATGACACTCTGTGCTTCGTGTCGGGTTGCAAATCCTCCTTTGTATTATTGACCTTCCTGGGTTTTGGTTCGTTCATTTTACTTTCCATCTGATCGCTGCTACGTCATCATGACCACTGATCCAATGCATCCAAAAGCTGCCAAACTTCCAGTTGTGTCACCGATATGTTCAAGAGTTGTCCTTTTGCAGTTACACTTACCTCTGGTTCTCTGTATCAACCAAAATCATTTTGCATCCTCTCGTCTCACGTCGATGATGTGGGATTCATTATGGCCCTCCTTCGACACGATCACTTTTCATCGACTTCAACTCATTATCTGGGAAGTTGACCGAGAGACTCCCTTCCGATACCTTAGAGATTGCATGCCCTAATGGAAAGTTCTTCACACTCGATGACAAGTTCACATCATTGGTTTTCGATCGAGTGATTGCATGGGTGCTCGACTTCAGTTCCTGTATTCACATTCTGTGAATTGTGTTGATAGTACCTTGAGGACCATTTCCATTGTTGGTGGTTTCTCTCATGCTTGTTAATAGTTTACATCATTGAATTGTAATCAAGCGACTTTCTAACATGTTCGACATCAACACATCTATTTGCATGCTAGAATATGTAATTAGATCGGGTCGTGTTGGAGCGTAAGATCTTGGACTCAGATCACAAAAGTCCAGGTTGCAAAGTGATGTGACATGGTTATGATGATATGCATGTCTCTTTCAGATGGCTGGCTGTGACTAGACCATGAGTTATCGTATCTGATCCTTCTCATTATTGGATGGCTACAACCATACCTTGGATTCGTTATGATCCTCCCTGACAGATGGTTGCGCCCATACCTGCATCCTTTTACATGATCATTCTCTAGATGGATGTGTCCATGCCATGATTCATCTTTCATTTGACAGAGATCTTAGTTTATGTATATGTATCTATACTTTCTTGCAGGTTTTCTGATGGCAAACTACGGTTCCTCGCACTGATTTATAAAGCATTTCATCCCTCACTCTAGCTCGGCCTTCACGCTTTAGTGAACATCTATTACACAACATTTTGTCACTGTCCTTGTACTCCCCATTCCTTGATCCCGAAGGACCTCTACAGTGAACCCCGCATTCTTTGCCTTCATGAAGAAACTCACATTGTGTCCCTCTTCCTGAGCAGATCACTTCCCTTTTGCACCATTTCCTCTGAAACTTTTGTTTTTCCCAATTTACAAGGCTAGCAGTAATGGCCTTTATCTCCCCCGTGTTGATTTGCAGAGATTAAAACTACTCTTCATGCCGACCAGAGCGACTAAGCTGTGTTCCAGTCTCATCGGTCTTGTTATGGAATGTTTTTTAAATTAGAGCGAAAGCTTCTAGCTCTAGAAGCTCTGTAACGGAAGTCTGGTAAATGATTTGGCTGGATGGGGTCAAGGATGATAGTTTGGGATCCTTTCCCCTATTATGATGGAACTACCTCAAGGGATAAGTCCTTCTCCCATGAGAAGAGGATCCATCTCCCATCCATATTTCCTATATAAACCTCCCTTCTTCCTAAGCACAAACTAGTGTTAGTGTGAGTGTTATAGTGTCAAAGTGTTGATGCTATTTTGGTTTGGAGTAGACAAGCAAGCTATTACTAGTTTTAGCTATCTAGTTGTGTGAGGGAGAAAGTGTGTTTTGGTTTGGAGTGAAGCCTAAAAGGAAGAGCTTTAAAACTATTGTTGTTTGAGGCCATCATGGAATGCTAGCAGAAGTGTGTGGCAACCTGGTCTTGTCAGAGGAAGACTGCAACGTCAAGACGAATGGTTGTAATCTCTCTTTGATATTAATATATGCAACTATTGATTGATTTCCTACATGTTTTGTAATATTACATATTCATGTCTTAATGTTTCTTGACTTGATCCGGATTGGATCCTCAAAAAATTCCATGATTGTTAAGAATGAACGACAGACTTCAAGAAATCTTATAGGTATTAGAAATAACCTATGAATGATGGCAATTTGCAGCCAGCACGGAGCAATGAGGACCTTCGGTCAAAGCGCACTGACCATTGGCCCATGGAGACAACACATGGCACAAAAATGGCAATTAGGAAGCTCAGATTTGGAAATGGAGGCTATTTCTAAAACACGATTAGTGCAAAGCTGATCCAGGTGGATATTGGTGGCCACCTGCCAAGTCCACCTGGACCCCCACCATTGTCTTTCTCAGCATTTTCAGTTTCCTTAATTGTAGCACAACTTACTATTTTTAGCAGTTTTTCGGGTCCTGAACTTCCGGAGCCGTTTTGAGGCCCTAAACGACGTTTTTTGGGGAATCCGGGTGCAACATGGGTCCATGGAATGGACCGATGTTGCTCGTTCCAACAATGATAGTGCTCGGATAGATCTTTTTAACGGAGATCATATGCCAAAGTTACGACCCCAGGAAGTTGATGTACCAATTTACCCCAAACAGGGCCCACAGTTTGGCGTTTCATCTCCTAGGGTTAGGTTTTGGAATGTTAAGGGTTTTCCATTGTTTCTCAACAATAAATAGGCCTTCGAGCCTCATTGTAACACAGTTCAGAGGCATGTAGCCATCACATCTCTTCTCAGATATAAGCTACCATCGCCCTAGCTGGTTTATTTCCATTTCTGGTTGTAAGCATATTTCAGTATTTTCCATTAATGAAATGAAGTATTATTTCCGCTGCATCTTTGTGTATATGGTTATCTCTGTAATTTGTTGCGTTCCTGTTTAAATCCGGATCAGTGGTATCAGAGCGGTCTGCTTTTTTCTCTGTTTTTATTTGCATGTCCCCAACAAGGTCGGGATATAAGGAGTTAGGGCTTGAACTGGTTGAACCTTTGCAAGACCAGCCTCGCAAATCCCGACGGCCTCCCATGGCGGACGAGAAGAAAGACGAGGGGGAAGGAGATCCCATCAAAATCTTGCTCGAAGAAGCCCTCGAGCGACAACGGAACGCGATGATGGACAACTTTGCCCAGATCCTTCAGCGGCTACCCAGAAGCGACGCATCGGCTTCCAGCAGCTACTCTGGAAATGCCACACCCTTTAAGGTACAAGTTAATTTTGAAATCCCCATATTCGAGGGTCAGATAGATGCAGATGCCGTAGATAAATGGTTAAATCTGCTAGAGGGTTATTTTTCTGTTCATGAATTTTCGAGTCAGGAAAAGATTGTTTTTGCTCTTCTCAAAGCAGCCCCCCACGTCAAGGACTGGTGGGAAACCTACTGCGAGCAGAAGGATGAAAGTACTGGCTCACTATTTTCAGCCACACCCACCTGGGATTCGTTCCGGGATGCCATCAAGGAGCAGTACTACCCTATCGGAAGCTATGAGGATGAATACATAAAGTGGACCACGCTGCGGCAGGGAAGGGACCAAGACGTGCCGGAGTTCACCAATCTTTTCCATACCCTTCGCACAAAGTTGGGTATCAAGGATTCGGAGCAACATTTGATACTCAAATACCGTGGCTGCCTGCACAAGTACATCCAGGAAGAAATACAATTCCTAAACATCCCCTCGCTCGACGCAGCATACCGATATGCCGTCAAGGTCGAGCAGAAGTTTAAAAAAAAGAAGCGAGACTTTGGATCTGCGAATCTAAAGCATGGGAAAGGTGCCCCTAAACCACAGAACAAAGGACAGAGCCAAGGCGGGACAGCCCAAGACAACCAGCCGAAGCTGCAAGCAAAGAACAGCGCCGCGAAGCCGAGAAAGGACACTGGAAAATGGTGCGAGTTCCATAAGAGCTCCACTCACAACACAAGTGAGTGTCGGGCCAAGCAGTCACTGGTGGCTGAGCTAAAGGTTTCAGAATCAGATGCATGTTCCGACTCTGAGTCAGAACCCGATAAGGGGTATGAAAAAGGGGAGCAGATCATTGATGCGGATCCCAGTGCCACTGTTGCTACCGCAAAGATCTAGAAAAATGAACCCGAAGATCCAGAGGAGGAGGAGCGTCTCTTCCACTCCCAGATGTGGGTAAAGGGCTCCCCGATACAGTTCATTGTTGATAGCGGGAGTCAAAAGAACCTCATTTTGGCAGAGGTCGTGAAGCGGTTGGGCTTACCGACCACAGCACATCCACAACCATACACCATTGGGTGGCTTCACCAAGGACGAGATCTTCGCGTGAGCCAGTAGTGTCGCCTTCCATACAACATCAAGACCTTCACGGATGAGGTATTGTGTGACATTGCTCCCCTTGAAGTTTGTGATGTATTACTAGGACATCCATACTTGTGGAAGCGACATGCTGTGTATGAATCAAGGCCCCGTGCTGTTATTATTACATTGGGAAATAAGTTGTTCAGGATACCAGAGGTAGCACCACCTGCCGCCATCTCTTTGATTACTGCAAAACAATGCAGTAAGATCATTTCCAAAACCAGGAAATTTGTTTTCCTGATGATACGCCCTCAAGGAAAGAAGAAGACAGTGGCCGCAGCCTCCAAATGGGGTCCCTCTGCACGACAACTACAGATGGACAAGGCTGTGGAGGAGTACGAGGACATCTTCACCTCCTCGGCCGGGGTTCCTCTGCACTGTCAAGTCAAGCACTCCATCGATCTGACCCCAGGTGCGCCGCTACCCAATGGACCAATTTATCGGCGCTCCGTTCTGGAGAACAATGAAATCAAGAGGCAGATTCAGGAGCTCCTGCAGAAAGGTCACATCCGTCCGAGTTCATCGCCCTGTGGGAGCCTGATTGTGTTGGTACAGAAGAAGGATGGGACGTGGAGACTCTGTATTGACTATCGCGCATTGAACAAGATCACTGTCCGTAATAGGTACCCGATCCCGCGGATTGATGACCTCCTAGACCAACTAAAGGGGGCGAAATATTTCAGCAAGATCGATCTAAAGTCATGATATCACCAGGTACAAATCGAAATCTTTGATGTGTGGAAGACTGCCTTCAAATCCAAGGAGGGCCTCTTCGAATGGTTGGTCATGCCTTTCGGATTGACGAATGCTCCTGCAACCTTTATGAGGCTAATGGATGGCATCTTGCGGCCATTCACCAACTCCTTTTTAGTAGTATACTTGGATGACATTCTGATATTCAACCAGAGTTGGGAAGAGCACCTCCACCGCATCCGACAGGTTCTCCAAACACTGCGGCAACACAAGCTATGTGCCAATTTGGAGAAATGCACTTTTGGCATGACCCAGGTTCAGTATCTGGGATACATCATTGATGAACAGGGGGTGCATGTCAATCCAGCCAAGATCCAAGTCATTCGGGATTGGCCCTCTCCAACCACTCTAACAGAGCTCCACAGCTTTCTAGGTCTTGCCAACTTCTACCGCAGGTTTGTGTTGGGGTTTTCTCATATTTCTTGGCCCTTGAGTCAAGTCACCAAGGGCGGGGCGAAAGCAAAATTCTTTTGGTCTGAATCTCAACAGAAGGCATTCAGGGAGTTGAAGGATCGCCTCTGCACGGCACCAGTGCTCGCGTTTACCAGATTTACAACAACCATTTGAGGTCGAGACAGATGCCTCTGACTATGCTATTGGGGCAGTCCTTACTCAACATGGACATCCAGTGGCATATCACAGTGAAACACTTTCAGACACAGTCTGAAAGTACCCCACTTATGATAAAGAGATGTATTCCATTGTACAGGCCTGCCGACAATGGAAGAATTACATTTTGGGGAAGGAAACGGTCATCCACACAGACCACCGACCTCTGCAGTTCATATAGACCCAAGGGAAATTGCAAAATTATCGCCATCAAAAGTGGTCTACATACCTGCAACAGTTTCACTTGAATATCAAGTATAAAAAGGGCAGCACCAATAATGTTGCAGATTGCCGCAGTCGACCACCGATCATGGCGCTAACCACCGTGCTCAACTCTTGTGGGCACGAGACTTCTGATTGGCCACTTCTCTACAAAAGCGACCCAGAATTCGGCCACACATACCAGACACTCTTGGAGGGTCGGCATGTTGCAGATTTTCACCTCCAGGATGCCCTATTATGCCACCTCGATCACCTTTGTGTTCCTTCAAGCGAGCGTGCCAAGATGATTTGGGAAGCACACTACAGTCGGGCTGCTGGGCATTTCGGGGTCGAGAAAACAGTGGCAGTACTGCAAAATTATTTCTATTGGCCGAATCTCCGACAGGATGTTGGGAAGTACATTCGATCATGTACTGCCTGTGCCATTGCCAAACCAACCATTAAGAAGCACGGCCTCTATACCCCATTGCCTACCCCTAGTCGACCATGGGAATCCATCTCCATGGATTACATGTCAGGCCTTCCTTCCACTAAGCATGGAAATGACTGTGTTTTTGTGGTCGTCGACAGGTTCTCGAAGATGGCCATTATGGTGGCCTGCAAGAAGAATATCACAGCAGAAGCCATTGCTAAACTCTTCTTTGAACGAGTGTGGGTGCACTTTGGGATCCCACAGTCGATCATCTCAGATCGGGATAGTCGGTCTCTCAGCACATTTTGGTCCAGTCTCTGGTCAATGCTGGACACCAAACTCACGAAGTCCACAGCCTTCCATCCTCAAACTGATGGCCAGACAGAGGTTGTCAATAGGATGATTGTGCACATTCTGCGCATGTATAACTCAAAGCATCCACGCACATGGGACGAGAGCCTCCCATATGTTCAGCACAGCTACAACCGAGCTCTTCACAGCTCCACTGGCCATAGCCCTTTTTCAGGTGGGTTTGGGATTCCAGCCACTATGCCCCATTGATGTGGCCATGCCACTTGCAGCTACTCACATGAATTCAGCTCATGTCCAGTCCGAAACAGATAAGGCCACCAGCTTCATTGAGCGCATCCAACATATTCGCCAGCAGGTCCATGACATTCTTGAGAAATCAAATGCCAAGTACAAGCAGCGACATGATCAACATCGGGTGCCACACAAGTTTCAGGTGGGCGACAAAGTCTATTTGCATTTTCAAAAGGAACGCCTTACTGGAGCCTATCGGAAATTGAGACCACTCCGATATGGTCCTTACACCATTACTAAGGCTATGGGAGACAATGCATTTGAGCTCAACATTCCCCCATTCCTTGGCCTGCACCCAGTGTTCAATGTGGACCGCCTTCGGCCATACTTTCCACCATTGCTAGACACATCCGACATTGCAGAACAACTCAAACCCACAGAATTAAATCCAGATTGCATGGAACAAGTTGCAACTGATCGGATCATGGACACATAGATCAAGAACACTCGCCAACAGAATATCCAACTGTATCGATTTGTCAAAGCAGGCCAACTCCTTCAGCAGGGCAAGTGGCTCACCAGGGAACAAGTTCAGCAGAAGTTTCCTCATCTCATGGAGGAGCTCAACACAATGGGGACCATTGCTTCCTAAGGGGGGAGGAATGATCCAGGTGGATTTTGGTGGCCACCTGCCAAGTCCACCTGGACCCCCACCATTTTCTTTCTCAGCATTTTCAGTTTCCTTAATTGTAGCACAACTTACTATTTTTAGCATTTTTTCGGGTCCTGAACTTTCAGAGCCGTTTTGAGGCCCTAAACGACGTTTTTTGGGGAATCCAGGGGCAACATGGGTCCATGGAATGGATCGATGTTGCCCGTTCCAACAATGATAGTGCTCGGATAGATCTTTCTAATGAGCTATTGTATGCGTCAAACGGAGATCATATGCCAAAGTTACGACCCCGGGAAGTTGATGTACCAATTTACCCCAAACGGGGCCCACAGTTTGGCGTTTCATCTCCTAGGGTTAGGTTTTGGAATGTTAAGGGTTTTCAATTGTTTCTCAACAATAAATAGGCCTTCGAGCCTCATTGTAACACAGTTCAGAGGCATGTAGCCATCACATCTCTTCTTAGAGATAAGCTACCATCGCCCTAGCTGGTTTATTTCCATTTCTGGTTGTAAGCATATTTCAGTATTTTCCATTAATGAAATGAAGTATTATTTCCACTACATCTCTGTGTATATGGTTATCTCTGTAATTTGTTGCGTTCCTGTTTAAATCCGGATCAAAAGCACTAATCATGTATCACTAGAAATAACCCCTCGAGAAGAAAAGGCCCCGAGCGCTCGGTCACAAGGGAAACCAAAAAACCATGGGAAAGTGCTAAAACCGACAAGGCGGGTCTCGCGCTCAAAACCAGCGGAATATTGGAGGCATTTCGGGCAGTAAGTGGGCTTGGCCAATGACCTAGAGATTCCATACACCGAGTGACGTGTGTCCGACGGGGAGAGAGAGAAACCACTTACATCGCGGATTAACGATCGAGCAACCCAACTGTGCAATAGGAGCGAAGATCGTGGGATCTGGGGGCTCCAAATCAACGATGGAGGTTCAACCCGATGGATGACTAGACCTGAGGGAGAAATAATTTTCGTTGCATAAGATTTGAAGTCTGATTTGACCGATGAATCGATAGAAGGATCCGTTTTGCAGGCATCTGGGAAATAATGGAAAAAATGACCATTCAAGAAGAACTGAAACTCAGTTCGCAAGGTGATAGGTGGCCACCTCTCTGCGAAGCGTTACGCAACAATGATGATGCAGGGCAGAGGAGTCCCAGCGGACAGAGGCAGACAATTCAGATAGCTGGGAAGCCAAAATGAATAGTTGAAGGAACAAACTGGATTTAAAGCCACGAGCTAACAGAGATAGGAGAGACAGTGAGGCAAAGAAGTAGTGAAGAAGCCAAAGGCCGAGAGACACAGAAAGAGAGGCAAAATTGCAAAGGATAGAGAACACGAGCTGACCATCAGAGTAAGGGTAGCATTGAGGAGACAGAGACCAATTGAGGTCAAAATTTGGTGAGGGGAGTCTGTGAACTCTAAGGACTTGGGAATTCCAAGTGCCATCCTACTGATCATCCTCTGTCAAGTGAGACTCAAATTGAGCTCCTTATTGTAAGACTCTACTTTAAAAACATAACAAAAAGGCCACCACTGAAGGCTGGACCAGGAGACATAGCCCAGGAGGATTGGGTGAACTCCTTATTAAATTTTGTTGTGCTTATGTTTTGCTTACTGTGCTCTCTTACTGTTTCAAGTGTCTGTGTATTTCGCAATCTTATTGATCTGTTGCACAAGATAACATAGAGACACACACCAACACATGAGTCTGTAATACCTTCATTAATATCCTAAGGTCACATAGGGGTGATTTCAGATCAAGTGGTATTAGAGCTATAGGTTGTTAAGGTTAGACAAGCTTGTGCTAGATTTAGCTGTTGAATGCTAACTAGATCAAAGCTCAAATTAGGAGAGGGAAAGTTGGTTGAAACTAATCCTGAAATTGGAAGAGTATATCCTCAGAAGACAATGTTAGAAGAAGGTTTTGTGGGCCCAGACCCACAGTTTATAGATAGTTTCCTGGCCATCAGGTCCATGGTAGAAGAAATGTATAAGGACTTTAGAAAACACAAATATGAGGAATCATCAAGCTCCAAACAAGATAAGGGGGAAGAAGAATCTTTCCTCCATGACCACTCCAAAGGCAAAGGGAAAGAAGAAAGCTTTCTCATGCCTCCTAATAGCCCTGAACATAAAAAGAAAGAATCTTTGATTAAACTAGATGTTAAATTTGATTTACCAATATATGATGGAGAGTTGAATGCAGAAAAGCTAGACAATTGGATCAGACAAATTGATGTTTATTGTAGAGTGCAGAGTATCGATTCAGACAAAAGCAAGATTCAGTTGGCCAGCCGACACGTTAAGGGCACTGCCTTGGTTTGGTGGGAAGGCAGGACCCAAGTTGGCATGAAGAAACATGGTAAGAATCTTTCTGTCTAGATTGAATTTGTTTCTGCAATCAAAAAGAAGTTCTATCCACTGGCTTACATGTGGCAAGCCATGATGAGTTGGTAAAATCTTCGCCAATTGAAAGGGAAAATTGTACAAAGTTACACCCAAGAATTTAGGAAGAGAGCTTTAATTCTAGGAATTTCATTAGACTCCACTGATACTCTGTTGAAGTACATAGGTGGTCTACACAGTACATGAGGCACACTATCCTTATGTTTAATCCCACTAGTCTAGATGAGGTATCTGTTCAAGCTACGCATCTAGAGGCTAGAGGAAAGAATGGGAACCCAAAAATTGGGGGATCATCGAAACCCATTGCAAGCAAGAATAAGGAGAAAAAAAATAGAAATGGAAAGAGGGGAATGCTAACACTGCACAAAAGAGAAAGTCTTCATGTACTCACTGTAATTAGGAGGGGAATGATGATGAGCACTGTTGGATCTTGCATCCAGAGCTGAGACCTAAGAAGTTCGAGGGAAAGAAGAAGAAGACTACTACAGCTATTCAGAAAGATTTGTGGTCGAACTCAGGAGATGAAACAACCATTGCAGCCACAGGTATAAAAGGTAAGAATTATGAAGAATCTACTAGTAATTCTACACAATCTGTCATTGATGAAGAAAATGAGACAAAAAGACATGAGCTTTTCCATATTCGAGTTATTTCCAAACATCAAAATATTGATACTTTGTTTGATTGTGGCTCACAAGTAAATTTAATTTCTGAAGCAATTGTAAAGAAGTTGGATTACTGACTACACCTCACAAGTAACCATACCCATTAGGTTGGTTAAGTGATAAAGCACAACTACAAGTGATTAGACAATGCAAACTTAGGTTTTCTTTTGGGTCAACATTTGTAGATGAGGTTGAGTTAGATATAATTCCTTTGGATATATGTGGAATTGTTTTAGGAAGTCCTTACATGTATGACAGAAAAGCTATTTTCTATGGATCTGAGAACAAGTATCTACTCGTTAAAGATGGAATCGAATACTTTGTAAGAGCTCATAAGCTTAAGAATAATTATACTCTCATAATCTCAACGCAGATGAAATGAATTGTAAATTCATGCAAATAATTTTTATTGATGGTTGTAAAGGAATATAAACCTGATAAAACCAATGTATTTGAGAGTTGTGATGCTAAACGGAAGCTGATTTAGAAAAAGTTGTTTCAGAGTATGATATCTTGTTTCAAGAACCTAAAGGTCTGCCGCCCAAAAAAGAAATAGTGCATGATATTAATTTGCAGCAAGATTCTCCATTTCCTAACATTGGGATGTACAGGTTGTCCGCTTTAGAGAATGCAGAAATCAAGAAGCAGGTGTACGAGTTGCTCGAGAAGGGGTTCATCGGACCTAGCACATCACCATGTCGCTCACCAATCATTTTGGTGAGAAAGAAAGATGGCTTGTGGAGAATGTGCATTGATTACCGAGCATTGAATAAGATAACAATAAAAAAACGTTATCCCCTTCCTCGCATAGATGATCTATTAGATCAGTTAAAGGAAGCTGTTTATTTTTCCAAGCTAGACTTGCATAGTGGATATCATCAAGTTAGAGTTGCAGAACAAGATGCATGAAAGACTGCTTTCAAAACAAAGCAGGGATTGTATGAGTGGTGGGTTATGCCGCTTGGCTTAACTAATGCTCCTACTACTTTCATGAGAATAATGAATGATGTGCTCAGACCTTTTCTTGATGATTTTTTCATTGTATATCTGGATGACATTATTATATTTATAAAAACATGGGAAGAACACTTAAAGCATGTTAAGCAAACACTAGATGTTTTGAAAAGAGAAAAAATTTATGTTAAACTCTCAAAATGTGAATTTTGAAAAACATCTTTGAATTATTTGGGTCATATTGTAGGGGGTGGTGAATTGAAGATAGATCCCTCTAAAGTTGCATTCATTGTAAACTGGCCCAAACCCAAATCTGCTACAGAAGTTAGAAGCTTCTTAGGAGCAGTACAATATTGGAGAAATTTTATTTCTAAATTTTCCTCAATTGCATCTCCCTTACATGCTTTAACAGGATTGAACAAGGTGTTTCAGTGGGGATGCACACAGTAGAAAGATTTTGACACCTTGAAAGAAAAGATTAGTACAACACCAGTACTAGCATTGCCAGATCTTCAAAGACCATTTGAGATCCAAATAGATACTAGTGACTATGCCATGGGAGCAGTGTTGATACAGCACGATAAACCCATATGTTTTCATTCTGAGAAATTTAATTCTGCATTAGTTAACTATCCAACATATGATAAAGAATTGTATGCATTAGTACAAAGTGTGAAAAAGTGGAAACATCACTTACTGGGCAAAGAGACACTTATACACACTGATCATCAACCACTTCAATATCTACACTCCCAAACTAAGTTGCAGCAATCAAGACACTACAGGTGGATGGGGTTCCTACAACAGTTTCATTTAGTCAGTACATATAAAAAGGGCATACATAATAAAGTTACAGATATGTTATCTAGACCCATTATAAATACATCTACTATACTTAAGCATAATTTTGTATTACATGAAAGCTACATTGAACTATATGCTCAAGATATAGACTTTAAAGATGTGTATGCAACTTTAAGTCAAGGCAAACGAGTAGAAGAATTGGATTATCATATTAAGGACCAACTCTTGTATCATTGTGGGAAGCTATGCATTCCAAAAACTGAAAGAGTAAAGATAATTCGAGAAGCACACACTTCTCTAATATCAGGTCACTTTGGGGTAAGAAAAATAGTTGCACAGCTGCAAAGATTTTGTCATTGGCCAAAAATGAATGAGACAGTTTCTAGATATGTAAGAGGGTTTACTATGTGTGCTAAAAGAAAGCCCAGCAATAGGAAACTTGGCTTGTACACTCCATTTCCAGTTCCTTCTCATCCTTGGGAAAGTGTTTCCATGGACTTTGTTGGAGGACTATGTAAATCTAGGAAAGGTCATGACTATCTATATGTTGTTGTGGATAGGTTTAGCAAAATGTGTATTTTGATACCTTGTAATAAACAGATTACAGCTGAACAAACTGCAAAACTATTCTTTCAACATGTCTGGGTTCATTTTGGATTACCCACTTCCATTATATCTGATCGAGACACCCGATTTGTGGGGAAGTTTTGGTCAGGTCTGTAGGAACTGATGGACACCAAACTGAAGAAAAGCACAACTTTCCATCCACAAACTGATGGTTAGACAGAAGTAGAAAACATGAAAGTGATCCAATTTCTCAGGGGATATTGCAGTAAGCATCCCAAGCTTTGGGATGAACATTTGTGTTATGTGCAGCATGCTTACAACCGATCCAAACATTCTTCCACACAGAGATCTCCTTTTGAGACCTGTTTTGGTTTCACACCAAGGTCTCCCTTGGATTTTGTCTTTGGTAAGGACACATCAGTTGAGGGACACAACGATGTGGAAAAGGCAACTAGGTTCATTGAACAAATACAAGAGATCCATTAGGTAGTACAGGAACAACTAGAAAAGAGCCAGGCCAAATACAAGGCCAGGCATGACAAGCATCAGATGGAGCATAGTTTCCAAGTTGGTGATCAAGTCTGACTGTATATCAACAAAGATAGGATGCAAGGTGAAGGTAAAAGGATAAAACCAATAAGGTATGGACCTTTCAGGATCCTTGAGAAAATTGGTGAGAATTCTTTTCACCTTGATTTGCCAGCTTATATGCACATCTACTCAGTCATCAACGTAGACAGCTTGAGACTATTTGAACCTTCATTATGTTGGGTCCCTATAATACTAGTGATTACCCCATTACTATTGTAGTTATACCCCTTATTTATATTGTTGTGCCCCCATTTCCCCCATATTGTTATTAATGTGCCCATAGAATCCCTCTATTGTTATTTTTGTGGCTTTATATTATTATTGTTAGGTCGGCGGGATTATATTGTGACTCCATAGACTCCTATATATAGAAAGGAGGTTTTTTCATTTGAATCATCCAAGAATTGTTCATTTATGTAATGTAAGAGAGGTTTCCCCCTCGAAGAGGCTGAATTATAAGGCGTTTATCTATCTTTTCTATCTTTTCTTGAGCTGGTTTCATAACATTTGGTATCAGAGCTTTGGATTCTAGGGTTTCGCTGCTCCAAACAGGTCATCGTGGAATTTTGCTATAAAGTTTTTTCTGTGAAGTTTCAGAAGTCGCAAGAAAAACCCATGTGAGAAGAAATCGTTTTGAACCTTGGGTCCGAATTTCAGAACTTTTCGCGCGATATTTTCGGAGATATGATCTCAGGAAATTTGTCTTTTTACAGACTCCTGAATTACACTCAAAACAGGGGACCTAGGGAAAATCGTCATAATTTTCGTTCTGAGCATCGGATTGAAATTTCGTAAGAAGGTACAGAAAGAGGATGGACTGTAGGTTTCTTTTATATACTTTTCAGAGTCAAAGGTTGAAACAGTGACATGTGGCACTTCATACAAGTTCGCTCTACTGAACTAGTCTATAATCCGGTCACTGCGGGAGATTGTGCATAACTCTTTCGTGGAGAATTCAATTTGGATCAGACTAGTGGCATTGGAAAGAGGACATAGAAGGCTACTACAGATCACAATTTCAGAACTGGATGATTTAAAATTACAGAGATACATCAGATTCAATATCAGGCTTCTACAAAGTAAAAAAAGGTGTGTAGTTTTTATTTTTTATTTTTGCATAAGCTTGGTTTGAAGGAATTCAAAGGGCATAGTAAAGCATTATTATCGGTAACTGATGCCCCGAGGAAAGAAAATGAAAACACCTAGTAAGGAACCTGAAAGCTCTAGCATGACTCATGAAGAAGAGGAAGAAATGCTACATGATATATCAAAATTACAAGAACAAGTGCAACAAATGTCACGCTCACAAAAGCTAACAGATGCTAAGATAAATGGCGTGGAATCTAAGATAAAGGGCATGGAAGCTAAGATGGATGATCTGAAGACATATTTTAGGACAGATTTGAAGACAGACATGGCAGATTTGAAGACAGATTTGACAAATTTTCTACAAGAAATACTTACTAATGGTGAAAAGGTTGTAAAGGAAACTCATGATGTGAACAAAAGAAATGTTAATCATGATTCCATAGACTCTAATGTTGGATCGAAGACCCACCATATTCAAAAAATCGATATGAGGAAGTTTGATGGCAAGGATCCCGCCACATGGATATTACAGATGGAGCAGTTCTTCGATCTCAATAATGTGCAAAACACACAAAAGGTACGTATGGCAACTTTATATTTGGAACCAAATCAATTTGTATGGTATCAATGGCTTTGCTCTCGTAAACAATTTATCACTTGGGCAATTTTTACGGAAGAATTGATAGCACATTATGAGGATACAAAAAGCAACACTTTTTTTAGCCAATTGATAAGTCTCAAACAAAAGGGTTCAATAATGGAGCACATTGAGGAGTTCCAAAAATTGAACATAAGGGTAAAAGATATTCCAGAGGAGCATAGGATTGATGTGTTCATAGGGTCTTTAAAGGATAATATCCAACATGATGTTCGCCTTTGGGAACCTGATTCATTAGAGAAGGCATTCAGGTTAGCAAGAAAAATGGAAAGCAAAATTATGGCAACCAGGAAGCATACCACTCACAACTATAAAGACGGAAGTGTTGTTGCCCCTAGTCTTCCACAACCTATAAGGTTGACACCACAACAATTGGAAGAAAAAAGAGCAAAAGGGCTTTGTTACAGTTGTGATAGCAAATACACTAAAGGTCATAAGTGTGCTGAGAAGAAATTATTCTACATAGATTGTGAAGAGGAAGAAGAAAAGGAGCAAGAAAGGTCAAAAGAAGAGGATATACTCCAGGAACAAAGCCTAGATGAAGAACAAATAAATCCGACCATATCTTGTAATGCATTGGCGGGAATTACCACTCCTCAAACCATCAAGATAGAAGGACAAATCAAGAAGAAAAAGGTAATAGTGTTGATTGATTCAGGAAGCACCCACAATTTTATTCATTGTAGGGTAGCAAAAGAATTGAATTGCTTCCTATATCCAGCACCAGAGTGTCAAGTGATGATTGCAAATGGAGGAACAATAAATTGCTCTGGAAAGTGCCATAATATCAAGCTATCCATGGGAGAATATGTATTGACTAGCCCAATGCTTTCCATTCCAATGGGAGGTGCTGATGTTGTACTAGGAGTCCAATGGCTACAATCCTTGGGTACAATAGCTTTTAATTTTCAAGAACTTTTCATCAAATTTTCTGTGGAAGGAAAGGAAGTTGAATTAAGGGGTATTGCAGGGAAACCAGGAAAGATAATCAGCTCTAATGGTATGACAAAGCTTCTAAAAAAGGAGCAAAGGGGTGTAATTGCACAATTATGTTCGCTAGATGTTTCCACATTAGAATCATCTATTTCTCCAGATCTCCAAAAAGTCCTGGACAATCATTCCAAGGTATTTGAGACTCCCAAAGGTCTCCCACCTATGCGTGATCATGATCATGCTATTCATCTGATTCCAGGAAGTGTTCCTCCAAACATCAGGCCGTACAGATATCCCTATGTCCAAAAAAGTGAAATTGAACGTATGGTTGCAGAAATGCTAGAGGCTGGTATAATTCAACCGAGTCAAAGTTCTTTCTCTGCTCCAGTAGTATTGGTGCACAAGAAGGATGGATCATGGCGCATGTGTCCGGATTATAGGGAGCTCAACAAGCTCACTATTAAAGATAAGTTCCCCATTCCTGTCATTGATGAATTACTGGATGAATTGCATGGATCAATTTACTTCACCAAGTTGGATCTTCGTTCAGGATATCATCAAATCAGAATGAAGATTGAAGACATTCCGAAAATGGCATTTAGAACTCATGAGGGTCATTATGAATTTTTGGTCATGCCTTTTGGCCTTACCAATGCACCTTCAACATTTCAAGGTTTGATGAATTCAATTTTCAAACCATTCCTTAGAAAATTTGTGTTAGTATTTTTTGATGATATACTAATCTACAGCAAGTCTTGGAAGGATCATGTTGAACATGTTGACAGGGTGCTACAACTATTGGAGGAGAAACAATTATATGCAAAAAGATCCAAATGTTTCTTTGGAGTCCAGGAGGTGGAATATTTGGGTCATATTGTATCTCATGAAGGAGTTAAGGTAGACCCTAGCAAAATTAAAGCCATTAAGGAATGGAAAATCCCCACATCCATAAAGCATTTGCGAGGATTTCTTGGGTTGACAGGGTATTATCGCAAGTTTGTTAAGAATTATGGGAGAATAGCAGCACCTCTAACAACATTATTGAAGAAAGATGCATTTTCATGGACTCCGAAAGCAACAAAGGCCTTTGAACATCTTAAAGAGGCAATGTGCCAAGCACCGGTCTTAGCTACACCGGACTTCACAAAAACCTTTATTGTGGAATGTGATGCTTCAGGAAATGGAATTGGTGCTGTTCTAATGCAAGATGAAAGACCCATTGCTTTTGAAAGTCGTCCAATCAAGGGAAAGTTTTTAAGCAAAGCTATTTATGAGAAGGAAATGTTGGCAATACTCCATGCACTTAAGAAATGGCGACCCTACCTAATGGGAAGACACTTCAAGGTAAAAACGGATCATGATAGCCTTAAATACTTTTTAGAACAAAGATTATCCTCTGAAGAGCAACAAAAGTGGGTCACAAAGATGTTGGGTTATGACTTTGAAATCATCTACAAAAAAGGGAAGCAAAATGTGGTGGCAGATGCACTCTCAAGAAAGGATGAGGATGTGGAAGCATTGTTGTGCGCCATTTCTATTATCCAACCAGATTGGATAAATGAAGCAAGGGAGGAATGGAAGAATGACGAAGAAGTGTGGGCACTTATTCGAAAGCTACAACAAGATTCCAGTACGTCTGATACATTTAGCTGGAAAAATGATTCGTTATGGTACAAAGATCGCTTATACCTCTGTAAGAATTCCCAGCTAAAACAAAAGATTCTTATGGAATTGCACACTTCTCCCTTAGGAGGGCACTCAGGATTTTTAAAAACTTACCACAGGGTTAAGAAGGAATTTTTTTGGGATGGCCTTAAATCAGATATTCAAAAGTTTGTGGCAGAATGTTTGGTTTGCCAACAAAATAAAGTTGAAACAATTAAGACACCGGGTCTATTACAACCTTTATCCATTCCAAGCCAACGTTGGGAGGAGGTTTCAATGGATTTTATCACAGGTTTACCCAAGTCTGAGGGAAAGAGTGTCATCATGGTGGTAGTTGACAGACTTACCAAGTATGCACACTTTTGTGCATTATCACATCCATTTAAAGCCAGTACAGTTTCTACTGCATTTATGGAAACAATTCAAAAGCTACATGGAAACCCAAAGATTATTGTAAGTGACAGAGATCCCATTTTCACTGGAAATTTTTGGACAGAATTATTTTCTTGTCTTGGTACTCAGTTAGCTCATAGCTCATCTTATCATCCTCAATCTGATGGGCAAACTGAGATAGTAAACAAATGTTTGGAAGGATATCTTCGTTGCTTTGTATCTGATAAACAGACACAATGGGTCAAATGGTTGCCTCTTGCTGAATGGTGGTATAACACTTCCTTTCATACAGCAACAAAAATGACCCCATTTATGGCACTTTATGGGTATCAACCACCATCCATCACATCATATTTAAGAGAAAATTCTAAGGTTCAGGCAGTGGAACATCACATCGAACATCAACAACAAGTCCTCCAACTCTTAAAGGATAACCTCGTGTTGGCACAGAATAGAATGAAACAACAGGCAGATCAACATCGCAGTGAAAGAAGTTTTGATGTAGGTGATTGGGTATTCCTACGGCTACAACCATATAAGCAAATGTCCCTCAAGCAAGCTAAGAAGGATAATAAATTATCACCAAAGTATTATGGTCCGTACAAGGTGTTGCAAAAGATTGGTACTATGGCATACAAATTGGAGCTTCCTGCAGCTTCTCGATTGCACCCAGTTTTCCATGTTTCATGCTTAAAGAAGGTTATAGGCGACAAGCTCCCAGTTCAAACAATATTGCCAGAACTTGACGAGGAAGGAAAAATTATATTGGAACCGGAAGCAGTTATAGAAACAAGAACTCGACAGCTACGAAATCGATCAATTTCAGAGTACTTATCAAGTGGAAGAACTTATCCGCTGAAGATTCCACATGGGAGGATGAGAATTTTATGCAGAAGTATCCAGAACTACTCAAGCGTTGAGGACAACACTTTTTTGAAGGAGAGGGGCATGTTGGGTCCCTATAATACTAGTGATTACCCCATTACTATTGTAGTTATACCCCTTATTTATATTGTTGTGCCCCCATTGCCCCCATATTGTTATTAATGTGCCCATAGAATCCCTCTATTGTTATTTTTGTGGCTTTATATTATTATTGTTAGGTCGGCTAGATTATATTGTGACTCCATAGACTCCTATATATAGAAAGGAGGTTTTGTCATTTGAATCATCCAAGAATTGTTCATTTATGTAATGTAAAGGAGGTTGCCCCCTCGAAGAGGCTGAATTCTAAGGCGTTGATCTATCTTTTATATCTTTTCTTGAGCTGGTTTCATAACAGTGTTATGTGCAGCATGCTTACAACCGATCCAAACATTCTTCCACACAGAGATCTCCTTTTGAGACCTGTTTTGGTTTCACACCAAGGTATCCCTTGGATTTTGTCTTTGGTAAGGACACATCAGTTGAGGGACACAGTGATGTGGACAAGGCAACTAGGTTCATTGAACAAATCCAAGAGATCCATCAGGTAGTATAGGAACAACTGGAAAAGAGCCAGGCCAAATACAAGGCCGGGCATGACAAGCATCAGATGGAGCATAGTTTCCAAGTTGGTGATCAAGTCTGACTGTATATCAACAAAGATAAGATGCAAGGTGAAGGTAAAAAGATAAAACCAATAAGATATGGACCTTTCAGGATCCTTGAGAAAATTGGTGAGAATGCTTTTCACCTTGATTTGCCAGCTTATATGCACATCTACTCAATCGTCAGTGTAGACAGCTTGAGACTATTTGAACCTTCATTAATTGAAGATTCTGAAGAGTAGAGTCAATTGCCTTCTATTGATGACATGTTACCTGAATATCTTAATGAATTGCAAGAAGACATAGTTTTGGATAGGAAGGTGAGAACGACGTGCAGGGGAGATGTTAAGTACCTCAGAATTGGTCTCAGGGGTTCAAAGCCAAGTAGTGAAAAATGGATAGAGATTGGACAGGTGAGAAAGTTGTATCCTCACTTAGTCGATGCTTGAAATCCAACTTTTGGTGGTCCAAAAGATTTTTCAGTGGGAAGGTTGTGATCCGATTGGATCCTCAAACAATTCCATGACTGTTAAGAATGGATGATAGACTTCAAGAAATCTTATAGCTATCAGAAATAACCTATGAATAATGGCAATTTGCAGCCAACATGGAGCAGCGAGGACATTCAGTCAAAGCGCGCTGACCGTTGGCCCATGGAAACTGTGCATGGCCCAAAAATGGCAATTGGGACACTCAGATCTGGAAATAGAGGCTATTTCTAATACGCGATTAGCACGTATCACTGGACAAAACCCCTCAAGAAGGAAAGGCCCAGAGCGCTCAGCAGAAGGGAAACCAGAAAACTGTGGCGAAGCGCTAAAACTGATAAGGCGGGTCCCGCGGTCAAAACCGGCGAAATATTGGAGGCATTTCTGGCAGTAAGTGGGTTTGGCCGAGGATCCAGTGATTCCATACACCGAGTGACACGAGTCCGACGGGGAGGGAGAGAAACCATTTACATCGTGGATTAACAGTCGAGCAACTCAACCGTGTGATAGGAGTGAAGACCATAGGATCTGGGGGCTCCAAATCAACGGTGAAGGTTCAACCCAATGGATGATTGGACTCGAGGGAGAAATAAACTGTGGTGCATAAGATTTGAAGTCTGATTTGACCAATGAATCGACAGAAGGATTTGCAGGCATTTGGGAAATAACAGAAAAAACAATCGTTCAGGAAGAACTGACACTTAGTTCGCAAGGAGACAGGTGGCCACCTCTCTGTGAAGCGTTACACAACAATGATGATGTAGGGCAGAGGAGTCCTGACGGACAGAGGTAGGTGATCCAGAGAGCCAGGAAGCTAAAACGAACAGTCGAAGGAATGAACTGGATTTAAAGCCACGAGCTGATAGAGATAGGAGAGACAGCGAAGTAGAGAAGCAGCGAAGAAGCCGAAGGCCGAGAGACACAGAAAGAGAGGAAAAATTGTAGAGGACAGAGAAGCCGAGCTGACAATCAGAGTAAGGGCAGCATCGAGCAGATAGAGACCAATTGGGGTCGAAATTCGATGAGGGTAGTCTGTGAACTCTAAGGACTTGGGAATTCCAAGTGCATCCTACTGATCATCCTCTGTCATGTGAGACTCAGATTGAGCTCCTTATTGTAAGACTCTGCTTTAAAAACATAATAAAAAGGCCACCAAAGAAGGCTGGACCAGGAGACGTAGCCCAGGAGGATTGGGTGAACTCCTTATTAAATTTTGTTGTGTTTATGTTTTTCTTACTGTGCTCTCTTACTGTTTCAAGTGTCTCTGTATTTCACAATCTTATCGATCTGTTGCACAAGATAACATAGACACACACACCAGCACATGAGTCTGTAATACCTTCATTAATTTCCTGAGGTCACCTAGGGGTGATTTCAGATCATGACTTGTTAAGTTGGTTGAATTGCAATTTGTTATTATTATGTTTATGTGTTGTTGTTATTTACTTGTTTCAAGAACTTGAAGAAGGAAGCGAGAGATTTTTGGAGCGAGCAGGCGAGGACATCATCAAGTAGGATAAGAGACCAAGAGGTAGGCCCTCTTGATTGATTATTACCTAAGGAAATATTCCATAGAATGTATATGTTGTGGCTAGACCCATTATCGGGCTAGAGGAATTCGTTCATGTCCGCACTTATAATTTAACTTCACCACACTAGGCTCTTCATTACTAAACTCGAAGAAAACCAAGTCACTCTATCAGGTATAACTTTCACTTTATCTACTGCCAATATATCAGTTGCCACCAGGATCCAAGAGGTTGGGGAAAATGGTTTAAACAAGGTGATTTGGAGAGGCATTATTATATTGAGCCTTGTAACGAAATGAAAGAAGTGGTTGTTGGTACCATCCCATGACCTCCTTTTTCCTCCTAAAACATATCATTTGCCTACTTCTTTTCATCATATATCTCTTAGATTCCTTGAAAATTGATTAGTTAATAGTCCTATAGTTATTAAAATGCATTGAAAATGATTTAGGAGTTTTATGTTAAAGAATTAGAAGTTTTTGGTAAAATGGTTACAGGAAGTTCCAACATCCTGTAATTGGCTCATTGTTTGACATGTGGCACAACAGCTAGGCTAGAGCGAAAGGTAGGGATGAAAAGTAGAATGTCCAAGCATGGACGAATACCTATCCTACAGCAGAATCGACCCTCCTACATGCGCGGTCAACACAGGTCAAAGTATGGCATACTGGCGACAAAGGCAGCAACAGCAGAGAATTCTAAATTGATTTAGTTTTTGTTCCTTTTTGAAATCAGTTTAGGATGGAAACATTTTAAAAATCTCGACATGGTAAAAGCGGCAACAACCATATTATGAATGTAAATTCGTTTTCGAAATGTAAGGGTTGTGAAAAAGACATATGTAAATACAGTCTGGGTAATCAATGTATGGTAATCATTGTATCATTTGAAACAGAGTTTTGAACTTAATATCAAGAACCTAGTTACAGTCACGATCCTTGTCTTGTTTCGTTGATTTGATAATCGGTTGAACACAGTCCAGTATACCTCTGGAACGCGGACGGGCCCTGTGTTAAATTGGTATACTGTCATTTTCGTTATATTCGCAACTTAGTGTATTACATGACATGCACAGTAATTAAGATTGGTTTCCGATTTCAATAGTTAAGATTGGTTGTTGATTTCAATCGAATGCATATGGTTTGTGTTTGTGATAATGCTTGAACAGCCCATCACTGAGATCATGAATCGTGTCCTATAAGGGATTTGATCCCTGTGTTGCCTTTTAAAGCAATGTCATGAACTTTGTTTTCATTTCAAAATCTGTTTATGATCTCTGTATATTTTTATCTTGTATGAATATTAGTGAATGTTGGGTATTTGCTAAACAAGGGTTTTATGTATAATGTCTCTGTAAGGAGATTGAAATCTTGGTTGGCAGTGATACACAGTGTTTAATTTGGTAAATGAATTTAATGACAATGTTGTAATCAAGTATATTAGCAGAGTGACCTAAGTGTTTGGATGATAGGTAACATATCCCAATCTTCCGTAAAGAGGTTCTGTGACCTACATCATAACCACTTAGCTAATAATCCTTTATGTCTATATACTTTAGACGCATGCCTCTAAGCTTACGCATCCTGGTCGATAATAAATATGGTCTAGTCTAGTACCCTAGATAGAACACTACATTTTGGCGCCGTTGCCGGGGAGGCATACTTAAAGGATTCAAAAAAATTTCAATACACAAAAACAAACAAAAACACAGTTAGAAATCATGTTCATTTATGCCTAGATTTAGAGACAGTCAAGGTAGATTTGTAAAATCCCCCACCATCTAAAAGCTAACCCATCATCATCAGGAGCAGACTCTCTAGGGAATACAACACCAGCTGAGGAAGTCATCCAAGCATTAGAAGAAAAACAAAATTCAGGACAGAGACTTACCCTCATTGAAAGGCAAACCTTATTCACACATAAATCGCAGAAGAAGCACTTTCCTAGATCTCCCACACAAGGAGAAAGTAGCACAGTGACCGAACAATCTTTCTTTAATCTCCTCTATCAAACAAGTGACACTGACACAGAGAGACCTATTAGAATGGCTGAGGAAGGAGCTGGATCAGTACCACATCAAGGACAGGGAGATGAAGAGGAGTCAACTTTTAAGTTTCCTATACATGAACCACAGGAAGATGATGAGATCAAAATGAAAAACATACCCCCATCCGTGCTACCAAACTTCTATGGTATGGCCTCAGAAGATCCAGACTCGTTCTTGTTTGAGTTTGACATTGTATGTCGAACATATGGCTATACAGATGATGCTCATAGGCTTAGACTATTCCCAGCGACATTAAAGGCATCAGCCTTAAGATGGTTCATGAGGCTTGGTGAGCATGCTATAGTTGATTGGGATGGCATGAGGAGAATATTTCTAAGGAAATATCAGCCTTATTGCAGATCTAAAGATTCTAAAGATGATATCTTTAGAATGAGCCAGCAAGAGGATGAAACCTTAGAGGAATATTTAGAACGGTTTGTCTACAATTTACAAAAATCTAAACACCGAACTATGCCTCTTGATCTGATCCGCACAATATTCTTGAAAGGTATCCGAGAGGAATACATGGATGATCTTAACTTGATGGGCAAAGGTGACATTTCTGCCTTACCCTTTGAAGAAATCACTGAGTTGTGTGAAAAGTATTCAAGGAGTAAAGCTAAAATGGGAAAGAGAACCCTGTCATCCAAAGTCACAAAATCTGCCTCTGCAAGTGTCACAAGGGCTGAAATAGGAAATCTTTTAGAAGAGTTTAAAACAGATCTGTTAAGCACCCTAGGGAACCAAATTGACACTTTAAAAGCTAAGAAGAAACAAGAAGATGAGGATCAAATAATGGCTATCTTTTGCCCAAAATTCCGGAAGAAACATGCATTAAAAGACTGCCCTCTAGAAAACATCCAAGTTTGTGCTTTATGTACTGAACATCATGATATGTTTAACTGTCCTAAAGTTAAGGTTTTGCAGAACTGTAATATGGCAACCAATACAGAGATGGAAAACGTGTATTACATGGGCACAAAGCGACCATGGCAGCCAAGGCCAGCACCTCAAGGTATGTTTCCAAATCAAAATTTGCAATTTCCTATAAATGATCAAATGTATGCACAAAACTCATGGAATGTACCTATGCCATGGAAGCACCAAAACCAACCACAACACCAATGGAGACTGTCTCAACAGTACTCTCAATCTTATCATACATATCCTCAATCATACCCACCATACTCACAACAATATCAACAATACCAATAGTCGTATTCATCACATTCTCAACCATATCAGCAGTATCCTCAACAAGTTGTTTATCAGCCCCAACCTCCTCAACAAGCACTGCCTGCTCCTCCACCAATAAATCCACCACAACTGCAATTTCCAGCTAACTCACAACCTCCCAGACCCACTCAAATTCCTGCTCAAACTGTCCCAAGTCCAAATAATAGAGCAGAGAGGCCAGCCTACAACGTAGAAGAGGGAACCTCATATTCCACACTGCCTTTGCAAAATATTAACTTGAGGTCTGGTAGGGTACTCCACAAAGATTCTCCAATAACAGATAAGCAAGAAGAAAACACAGAAAATGAAAATGAAATGACAAATAAAAGAAAACCAAACAATGATACCAAAGATAAACAGATGCAACCACTGCATCCACCTTTTCCAGACCGATTGGTCCAAATAAAACCTCCACTGTCTATACCATAGTTTGATGTCTTAGATGAACTCAAGAATGTCTACATAAAAATTCCATTGCTGCAAGCTATAAAAGACATTCCCATCTATACTAAGGCCATCAAAGACATATGTCTCAAGAAGCCTGCCAGAAAAAGGATTGATCCTCAAACCATTCATGTCATAGGACATTTAGCATGCCTTATGAACAATACCATCTCCATGGAAAAGTATGTTGATCCTGGCATTCCCAAAGTGACCACCATCATTAACAACATACAAATTCCAAACACTTTGATAGATCTTGGGGCCGCAATCAATGTCATGACTCTTGAAACCATGAGAACACTCCAGCTCATAAATTTGCAACATACAACAATTGTTCTAGAACTAGCTGATAGGTCTAAAGTGATTCCTGAAGGGATTTTGGAGGATATAATTGTCTCACTGGACTCTTGGGAGTATCCAGTGGATTTCTTAGTCCTTCAACCCAAATCCAATTTAGGAGGACACCCTATCATCCTTGGTAGACCATGGCTAGCGACTGTTGATGCATTCGTAGGATGTCGATCGGGCAACATGATCATTTCAAGAGGGACCGAAAGAAAACAACTCACCCTTTATCCATAGGCACAATCACCAGCAGTAACACGCAATTTGTGGCTTGATGATAAATTTAATGATAAAGAAGAAGTACAATCTGTTTTTAGCATTGACCAAATCTATGATTTCCAAGAACAAGACAATAATGATTTGGTAGAATTATTCCTTTCTCAACCTGATATGTCCGAAAATTTGAGAAATGAACAATATCATGCTGCAAATGTACTTTTGGCCCAAAACTTTCAGGAAACATGCACCATTCAATCTTTGCAAACCAAATTTCACGACATTTTTCCCGTTCAATCCATCACCAACACACAGAGTCAGATCATAGAGATTAGTCCAGGGAAAACTCTGAACATAAGCAATCACCTAGACTCATCTCAGCAAGAGAAATTGATTCGACTCTTGAGAAAATACCAAAAAGCCTTTGCTTGGGACTACACCGATATGCATGGGATTCACCCCGACACATGCACTCACCATATCTATACAGATAGCACCATTAAACCAGTGAGGCAACCACAGAGAAGAATGAACCCCATGCTCCAAGATATTGTCAGAGAAGAATTGCAAAAACTTTTGAGAGTTAATTTTATATATCCTATTTCTGACAGTCAGTGGGTATCCCCATTGGTTATAGTGCCCAAGAAAAATGGTAAGTGGCACATTTGTGTTGATTACAGACAGCTGAACAAAGCAACGCTCAAAGATTATTTCCCACTACCATTTATTGACCAAGTGTTAGACACCCTAGCTGGCAAATCATCATTTTCTTTTCTTGATGGTTTCAGTGGCTACAACCAGATCAGGATAGACTCTGAAGACCAGGACAAAACCACATTCACCTGTCCTTGGGGCACTTATGCTTACAATGTTTTTCCATTTGGACTTTGCAACACTCCAGCTACATTTCAGAGAGCTATGTTAGCTATTTTCGCTGATTTAATTCATGATTGTGTTGAAGTTTACATGGATGATTTTTCAGTATATGGCAATTCATTTGAACATGCATTAGAAAACCTTGAGAGAGTTTTGAAAAGATGTATTGAAGCTAATCTGTCCCTCAGCAATGAAAAGTGCTTTATGATGTTAAACGAAGGGATAGTGTTAGGCCACTATATTTCTTTTCAAGGCATCAAGGTTGACCCAGCAAAGATCCAGATCATTGTTGATTTGCCAATTCCACAGAATCAGAGAGAGGTAAGAAGTTTCCTTGGGTATGCAAGCTATTACATAAGATTTATTGAACATTTTAGTAAGATAGCTTTACCTTTGTTTAAACTTCTAACCAAAGATTTACTTTTCAACTGGAATGAGAACTGTCAACAAGCATTCAAACAACTCAAAAAGAAGTTATCAACCGCACCAGTCTTGAGAGGGCCTAATTGGAGACTACCATTTCATATCTTCATGGATGCATCTGACACCGCAGTGGGTGCCTCATTAGGCCAAAAAGAGGAATCTTGTAATTATGCCATTTATTTCATTAGCAAAAATCTAACACCTGCAGAGTTAAACTACACAGTCACAGAAAAGGAAACACTTGCTATCATATATGCTGTGAATAAATTACGACATAACATAACTGGTTATGAAGTCTTTGTACATACTGATCATTTTTCCATTAGACATTTAATGAATAAAACAATAACTAGTGGCAGAGTTACCAGATGGTTATTATTGTTACAGGAATTTAACATCACAGTGTTAGATAGACCAGGCAAAGAGAACCAGGTGGTAGATTTTCTTTCTAGACTGCAAAATCCAGGTGAGGTTGTTCCGGTTGAAGATTCTTTTCCAGATAAAAATATATTTGCAATTTCCATAGTAACTCCTTGGTATGCTGATTTGGCCAATTATTTGTCTACAGGAAGGACACCTCCACACTTTACTGCAAAGGAAAAGAAGAGACTAGTCAAACAAAGTGCTAGATATTCATGGCTTAATGGCGATTTATTTTACACTCGTTATGATATGATCATTAGAAGATGTGTAAGAAATGATGAGGTAATTGATATTTTAAAATCTTGCCATGATGAACCGTGTGGTGGGCATTTTGCAGCTAAGCGGACAACATTCAAAGTTCTTACCCTTGTATACTACTGGCCATCCATTTTCAAGGATTCCAAGAAGTATGTAAAGAGTTGTGACAGCTGCCAAAGAATGGGCAGGCCAACAGCTACTGATGAGATGCCCCTTCAGCCCCAAGTTCACCTAGAGCCATTTGACAAATGGGCTCTAGACTTTATAGGACCCATTAACCCAACCTCCAATGGTAAGAAATACATCTTAGTATGTATTGATTACGTCACAAAGTGGGCTGAAGCAAAAGAACTGGTTAGAGCCACCGAACACACAGTAGTAAATTTCCTTTTTGAAGAGATTTTTGTGAGGTATGGAGTACCAAGGGAAATTGTGACTGATCAAGGTACTCAATTCACCTCAAAGCTAGTGAAGGACATCATAGACAAATACCAAATCAAGCATAGAAAAAGTACCCCTTACCATCCACAGGCCAATGGGCAGGTGGAATCCACAAACAAAACCTTGGAAGGGATCATTACTAAAGTTGTTGCAATGAACAGGAAGAATTGGGAAGAGAAGCTAAAAGATGCACTCTGGGCTTACAGAATTACGTGGAAAGATACTACAGGATTTACACCATATCAATTGGTGTACGACAAAGAGGTAATGCTTCCTATTGAGTTTCAAATACATACTTTTAAACTGGCTACAGATTTGCAAATTGACTTGGACCAAGCACAACAAGAAAGAATTCAGCAGTTGAACCAGTTGGATGAAATGAGGCAGCAAGCAGAGGAAACCACAATCCTCATGCAAAAACAAAGGAAGCAGTGGCATGATGCACATATCAAGAAGAAGCAGTTCAAGGAAGGTGACTGGGCTTTACTTTTTGACTCTAAATTCAGAGATCATAAAGCCAAGTTTACCACCCATTGGATGGGCCCATACCAAATTCTTCAGGCTTATGACAATGGTTCAGTCAAGCTCAAAACTATTGATGGAGAAGGCCATTCCTTTACTGTCAATGGTCATCGCCTGAAACTATACACTAAGCCCATCAGCAAGTAGGATTTTCTCCAAACAATATCTCAACAAAGAGAGGTTGAGATACTGCAGCCCTCAGCTGCAGTATCACTGCCTTAGTTCATTTCCTTTCAATTTTAGAGTAAAAAAGAAATAAACAATATAAAACAAAAACATATATAAAACATATATATATATAAATATATAATAAAAAAATATATATATATATATATATATATATATAATAATGAGTTAGATGTGAAAACCAGCCTCTGGCACACTCTAACCCCGAATTCTTACTTGAAAACCAATTCATTGGCGGGTAAGAATTCTCTTTCTTTTGTTCACTGTTTGATTTATCAACTCAATAATGACTTGAGGACAAGTCAAAACTTTAGTGGGGGAGAGCAGCATCAGCATTTTGTTCTTTTATCTCTCCTTTGTAAATTCTTAAAGATTTCTTATCCTATCTCTTCACTGTAAATTTCCAAAGAAGCTTGTTCCAGCATTCCAGACTTCAATAAATAAGTTGTTTTGTCATTGTTTTATCTCAGAGGGACCTGGTTATAAACATTATGCAGGGGGGCCTGTTCTGTCCAGAAGACCATGCTATCAACACCAACAGTAATGGGACCTATTTAAGACACATCAAAGGGACCTGTTAAGAAACTGTTACTTCAGGGTTACTTCAACAAAGCTTCATTCACAGGTTGTTGGGCACTAAGACTCCATCAAATACCCAGGCTCAAGGAACCTGTATACATATAAGGAGCTGCATGAACATCTTCAAATCTTTCTCAAGGGACCTGTTGCATTCAATCTTTCTCAAGGGACCTGTTGCATTCAATCTTTCTCAAGGGACCTGTTGCATTCAATCTTTCTCAGGGGACCTGTTACAACAAGCAAAAGAATAGTCAAAAGAGACTATTCCTACTCATCATGTCAGTACAACAACAACCAAAAAAAGAGTAATATGTTTCTTATTCTTAACATTTAATTTCTTAGATTAATTTTTAATGTAAATTTAATGATTGTGACTGTTATGATCGATTTCAAGGAAACCTACATTTTCCATCACCCCTTATCCCACTGATGCTTATCATTTTTCATACTTCAACCTATTCATACCTCTAAACCCATTACCAACACATCAACCTTGTTATGCTAAATGCATCCTACAACCATACCAACATCTTCCATTTGACCGAATGCCAACCGAAACAGGACACATGGCGGATTGTGTTTTTTAAAAATAAAGGGGAAAGAAACAAATGTAAAGCGGCCTATTCATTGTATTCCACACGGCCGAATTATGACTCCACCACCCGACGTAGCCAAATGATTCAGAGGACTCCCTGAAATCATACCCCAATATTGCATATACGCCTTCAGCGCTCCTATGATGACATCTATACAAGCGGTACAACACTCCTCTGTTCTAAAAGAATGAATACGCTATGAAGTAAGTGCAGTGGTTATTCCACCATCATTCTCAGTTATTTCATGCTGGCAGTTAACTCCCGTGACTTCCACAGTAAGGATTGAAAGCAGTAAGCGCCACAAGAGAGAAATATAGCCATTTGGATTCGATTTACACAGTGAGGATTGAAAGCAGTGAGCGCCACAAAAAAGGGAAATATAACCATTCGGTTTCGACTCCCACCAAAGTCACAAGACAGTCAACCGAGCATCATATTGGAGCGACACCACCAGGTAACAAATTGAAATTTCTTTGTTGAAATTGCAAGACATAAACAGAGAAGAGTTAGGGCACGAACCTCTGCCAAGATGACTAATAGGGTCGAACCGAGCATGTTTGACAGCTCTCAATATCATGAAGATTGCATTTCCATTCTCAGAGAGATACAGTGGTTAACCTTTTTAGAAAAATTTCATGGAAGTAATGAAGAGGTTACCAAACAATTTGCTTTCACATTTAATGGAGAGAAAGCCCTGATAGGTAACTTCTCATTCATGGTTTCAGAGGACACTATAGCCCAGTCAATAGGGATTAGCCCAGAAGGGGAGAAGTACTTTAAAACAAAGCAATTTAAAGAAAAAACGTGGACGCAGTTTATGTCTAGATCCAGAGTCTCATCAGTTAACTGGAAGAAAGGTGTTCCAAGAAGTTGGTTGATGCATCCCTGGGATGAGATGGTCTATATCCTTCAAAAATTCATAACCTGCGAAGGCCGTTACAGTATTGTCTATCTATACCATATTAAACTACTGCTCCACTTGAAAAGACAATGTGTTATCAGTCTACCATATTTTCTATTACAAAGCCTAACTAAGATGTCGAAGACCATTCAAAAGCAGAAGGGAAATGAAGACAAGAGCCTATACCACTTTGGCTTAATTAAAATTCTTATTGAGCATGAATTGCAGAGAAGAGGGAAAATGTGGAAGGAGTTCTTAGCTGCTAACCAAATTAGAGATGAGGAAGACAAAGAAGAATTGCAGGAGGACTCAGGGTTCATGAAGGATATTGATGAAGAAATCCCAGTATCCAAAGACAACAAGGAACCTCTACCTGTGAGCAGCATAAGGACTAGGAAAATGAGAAAGGAAGATGCTAAGAGGGCAGAACAAGATAAAATTTTCACCACTTACTCACGAAGAACAAGGAGGACACCAAAAGCCCAGTTACAAGAAGACCAGCTTGAATCCAATGCACCTATACAAATGGATGTTGAGAGTGGTGACCACTCACCACCAGGGCCAGAAGTTGATATAGAGGTAGAAAGCAATAACAGGTAGGAAAACGGTTCACCACCTCCCATTAAGAGACAGAAGAAATTGGAGAAACAAATTGAAGAATTAAAGGAAGAGCTCATGGAGGCTAATATGCTAGAAAAAGTTATCAAGAAAGAAAATGAAATGCTCCGAGCGCAGAGTAAAGAAACTCAAAAGAAGAATGAAAAGTTAAGGGAGAGAATCAGTGAACTGGAGGCTGAGCAAATGGATATTTGTAATTGGGCCACTAAGTGGTACAATCAGAAGAAGACCCTCAAAGAAAAATATAAAAGATTAAAGCAGGAGCTCAAGGGTCAGAAAGATACCCAGGTGAAAAAGAATGTGGACACATTGCTAAAGGCAGCAGAGATCCAGGCAGGGACAGAGTTCAAGGGAAGCACTTCGGGGTTAGCATGAGGACATGCTAATTCCTTAAGTCAGGGAGAGATGTTGGTACCATCCCATGACCTCCTTTTTCCTCCTAAAACATATCATTTTCCTACTTCTTTTCATCATATATCTCTTAGATTCCTTGAAAATTGATTAGTTAATAGTCCTATAGTTATTAAAATGCATTGAAATTGATTTAGGAGTTTTATGTTAAAGAATTAGAAGTTTTTGGTAAAATGGTTATAGGAAGTTCCAACATCATGTAATTGGCTCATTGTTTGACATGTGGCACAACAGCTAGGCTAGAGCGAAAGGTAGGGATGAAAAGTAGAATGTCCAAGCATGGACGAATACCTATCCTACAGCAGAATCGACCCTCCTACATGCGCGGTCAACACAGGTCAAATTATGTCATACTGGCGACAAAGGCAGCAACAGCACAGCATTCTAAATTGATTTAGTTTTTGTTCCTTTTTGAAATCAGTTTAGGATGGAAACATTTTAAAAATCTCGACATCGTAAAAGCGGCAACAGCCATATTATGAATGTACATTCGTTTTCGAAATGTAAGGGTTGTAAAAAAGACATATGTAAATACAGTCCGGGTAATCAATGTATGGTAATCGTTGTATCATTTGAAACAGAGTTTTGAACTTAATATCAAGAACCTAGTTACAGTCACGATCCTTGTCTTGTTGCGTTGATTTGATAACCGGTTGAACACAGTCCAGTATACCTCTGGAACGCAGACGGGCCCTGCGTTAAACTGGTATACTGTCATTTTCGTTTTATTCGCAACTTAGGGTATTACATGACATGCACAGTAATTAAGATTGGTTTCCGATTTCAATAGTTAAGATTGGTTGTTGATTTCAATCGAATGCATATGGTTTGTGTTTGTGATAATGCTTGAACAACCCATCACTGAGATCGTGAATCGTGTCCTGTAAGGGATTCGATCCCTGTGTTGTCTTTTAAAGCAATGTCATGAACTTTGTTTTCATTTCAAAATCTGTTTATGATCTCTGTATATTTTTATCTTGTATGAATATTAGTGAATGCTGGGTATTTGCTAAACAAGGGTTTTATGTATAATGTCTCTGTAAGGAGATTGAAATCTTGGTTTGCAGTGATACACAGTGTTTAATTTGGTAAATGAATTTAATGACAGTGTTGTAATCAGGTATATTAGCAGAGTGACCTAAGTGTTTGGATGATAGGTAACATACCCAAATCTTCCGTAAAGAAGTTCTGTGACCTACATCATAACCACTTTGCTAATAATCCTTTATGTCTATATACTTTAGACGCATGCCTCTAAGCTTACGCATCCTGGTCGATAATAAATATGGTCTAGTCTAGTACCATAGATAGAACACTACAATGGTTATTTTCCTTTTTCACACCTCCTTGATAGATATTCCCTAATAATGAAGATTATCATGAAATATTTTTTATGTGAAGGTAGATTTTCTAGGATCTATTCTTATCATATTCGACTTTTAATGCATTTCACTAGGGTAAAAATGCTCAATATACCCTACTATCTTTTCCATAGTGTTGAGAAGATGGCCTACATTGCACAAAAGAGGGAGTAAAAAGATCAAATGAAAAGCCTATTTCATTATTCCCTCATTAAAATCACAGTTCTTTACCATCTAAAATAAATCAACATTGCATGGAGTACCTTCATAGCTAATCTCATATTCACTCACGCATCTACTCAAAATGTTCAAACCATTCCTTAATCATCTCATCTATCCACCTCCATTCCTCCATCTCAGCCCATACATCATTCATCCTCATCTGATGATTCAACCTCACCATCACCTCCATCATCACCATTTCATGAGCCTATTCATTCACCTAATAGAGATGAAAGCACAAAACAAGAGTACATTGAACATGGAGAGGTCAGCAAGCCTAAAAGGGTCAGTTTGGGTACTCTGAAACATATCTAAGAGGGCATAGGAAAGTGTTTTCCCCACAAATTGTGGGAGGGGCCTTGCCTTCTTCATCAACAAAGAAGGTACAGAAAGGAAAGGAAAAGGTGACAGAGGAAGAGATCCAACAACAAGAGGAGGACCTCCATGAGACAGAGCATGATTTTCACTTAGTTGACCTAAATGAGTGCAATGATAGTGAAAACACAAGAATTTTCATCAAAGAGAAGGAAGCACTCATCAATGAGCTTCAGGTCAATTTGCAGAGGGAAAAATCTATCATCACGTACTATGAGCAAGAAAACAAGCAGTTTGAGACCAAACATGAGCTCATGGAGATTCATCTCATCAAGGCAAAGAGGGAGGCTGAAAAAGGCCAAGATTTTACTTGATGAAGCATATGGGGAATACACTGACTAACTGGAGGGACAAGTTACAAGAAGAATGCCAAGGAACATAGGCCTAAAAGGAGCACTGGAGCTAGAAAAATAGAGAGAGGCAGAACTAGCTAATGAGCTCACCCTAAATGAAAAAATTGCCAAAATGGTCAATGAGAACTGGGAGTATTGGCTTGAGAGGGTGAAAAACCATCTTTAAAACCTCTTGGAAAAGGCACAAAGAGACACTAACATTCAAATAAAGATGACAAAGTATTATTGTCGAAGAAACCAAATAGCAAGGGAAAAGCTCAAAGCTGCTAAGGAAAAAATTGAAGCCCTAACTCACCATGAGGAGAAAAATAAGCTTGACATATTTGCAGAGGTTTCAATCCATGCCTAGCCACCTAAAAGATTAGATTATTGCCCAATTTTGAAGACTTTTGGCTCATTTTTGGTAAATTTGTCTTTGTTGAGGCAATTTCATATCAACACTTTGGTCAAACGCATAGTGCCTTAGGAGATGCATACTTTTTGGAGGAATGGATACCACCATTAGATTCAGAAGGACCATGACATCTAGGAAAACCATGTTTCCAGCCTTGGAAAGAAAACTGTTGGGCGAAAAAGGCAAAAAACCACCTAAAAATCATGTTTCTACCTCATTTCTGGATCAGGCGTTGCGCATTTGAGTAGTCTTGGGAGAATGGAATTTTGGAAGGGAAAATCAAGCCCATTTTGAAAACCAAGGGAATTTTTGGAAAGTAAACAGGATAAGTTTTCCAATGAGCTATCATTGGCTAGATTTGGACATCAGGAAGGTAGGTACAAGTCAACTTAAAGATGGCCTTGCATGTTTGACAATGGCGATGCGCATTTGACAGTCAGCCAAATTTTCACTAGTTTTCTCCAAATTTATTTTTACCTATGGTAAATCAATGTTTTACTCATGTAATTGCTAAGGATGATGTAATTTTTTTTTTTTTACTGTTACCTAGGGTAAATACATAGGTAAATTACCTCTATGACTTCTAATGAATCAGTTTACTTAAGTTAGGGATGAGTCACTTTGACCACCCTACACTCTAGCTATAAGTTTAGTTTTGGTTGCAACTGCTCCTCCTCTCATGGATTTGACCCCTGAGTCTAGGATTAGTTGGTTTCAGGCCTATATTATGTAATTTCTTAGTCATTATATAGGTTGGACTCTATTGGATGTTGTGCTAGTGTTTCAGACTTTGGCATGGAATATATTGGATGAGTTTCAACTATTTTGGTGGGACTCCTATGGCATGGTATTTTGATCTTGTTTCTTCTTCAATTTCATATGTATGAATGTTTTGTACCTCTCATGATCCATTTCACTCTAAGTATGTTTTATTTTCAAGGTGTGATAAGCAAAATTCATCTTGTATGCTCTGTTTTGGGGAAATCATGATAGATTGTTTCATTTCTTCAATTTAAAAAGAATTCATGATCTACATGCTCTTTTTAGCATCTAAATCACCTTATCACTATACTAAAAATTGTTAAAGTAACTTTCCTACCTTGCCCCATCAGATATGTGTAATTTTGATTCTCTTTTTCACTGACCTAGATCACTCTCTGACCTAATTCACTCATCCAGTGACTCCCCCAACCAAATCAAATCAAACAAATCCTCAGCTATTATATCTAACCTAAAACCCTAATCCATCCATCCCTCTTCGCTGTGATCCTTTGGAGAGAGCCCTCTCTGGCTTGGTAGGGCTAGCTACCAAGTCAAAAGATTGGTCTGTGGTTACCTCATGATCCAGATTTAAACAGGAACACAAAAAATTACAGAGATAATCATAAACACAAAGATGCAGTGGAAATAATACTTCATTTCATTAATGTAAAATACTGAGATATGCTTACAAATAGAAAATGGAAATAAACAGCTAGGGCGATGGTAGCTTATCTTTGAGAAGAGATGTGGTGGCTACATGCCTCTGAACTGTGTTACAGTGAGGCTTGAAGGCCTATTTATTGTTGAGAAACAATGGAAAACCCTAAACATCAAAAAACCTAACCCTAGAAGATGAAATGCCAAACTGTGGGCCCCGTTTGGGTAAATTGGTACATCAACTTCCCGAGGTCGTAACTTTGGCATACGATCTCCATTTGACGCGTACAATGTCTCGTTAGAAAGATCTATCTGAGAACTACAACTTTAGGAAGATTAACATCGGTCCATGGATCCATGTTGTTCCCAATTTTCCCAAAAAACGTCGTTTATGGCCTCAAAACAGCTCCAGAAGTTTAAGACCCGAAAAACTGCTAAAACTAGTAAACTGTGCTACAATTAAGGAAACTGAAAAGCTGAAAGAAACAATGGTGGGAGTTAAAGTGGACTTGGTGGGTGGCCCCCAATATCCACCTGGATCATTCCTCCCCCCTTACGAAGCAAAGGTCCCCATTGCACTGAGTTCCTCCATGAGATGAGGAAACTTTTGCTAAACTTGGTCCCTGGTGAACCACTTGCCCTAGTGAAGGAGTTGGCCTGCTTTGACAAATTGATACAGTTGGATGTTCTACTGGCAAGTGTGCTTGATCTGTGTGTCCATGATTCGATCAGTTGCATTTTGTTCCATGCAATCTGGATTTAACTCTGTGGGTGTGAGCTTTTCTGCAATGTCAGATGTGTCTAGTAATGCTAGAAAGTATGGCCGAAGGCGGTCCACATTGAACACTGGGTGCACGCCAAGGAATGGGGGAACGTTGAGCTCAAATGCATTGTCTCCCATAGCTTTGGTATTGGTGTAAGGACCATATCAGAGTGGTATGAGTTTCTGATAGGCTCCGGTAATGCGTTCCTCTTGCAAATGCAACCAAACTTTGTCGCCCAACTGAAACTTGTGTGGGACCCGATGTTGATCATGTTGCTGCTTGTACTTGGCACTTGATTTCTCTAGAATTTCATGGAATTGCTAGCGAATATATTGGATGTGCTCAATGAAGCTGTTTTCCTTATCTATTTTCGGACTGGACATGAGCCGAATCTATGTGAGTAGCTACAAGTAGCATGGCCACATCAATGGGACATAGTGGCTGGAATCCCAAGCCCACCTAAAAAGGGTTGTGGCCAGTCGAGCTATGGAGAGCCTAGTTGTAGCTGTGTTGAACATAGGGGAGGCTCTCATCCCATGTGCATGGATGCTTTGAGTTGTACATGCGCAGAATGTGTAAAATCATCCTGTTGACAACCTCTGTCTGGCCATCAGTTTGAGGATGGAAGGTTGTGGACTTAGTGAGTTTGGTGTCTAGCATCAACCAGAGACTGGACCAAAATGTACTGAGGAACCTGCTATCCTAATCTGAGATGATAGACTATGGGATCCCAAAGTGCACCCACACTCATTCAAAGAAGAGTCTAGTAGTGGCTTCTACTGTGATATTCTTCTTGCAGGCCGCCACAATGGCCATCTTCGAGAACCTATCGACGATCACAAAAACATAATTGTTTCTATGCTTAGTCGAAGGAAGGCCTGACACGTAATCCATGGAGATGGATTCCCAAGGTCGACTAGGGGTAGGCAGCAAGGTATAGAGGCCTTGCTTCTTGACTATCGGTTTGGCAATGGCGCAGGCAGTGCATGATCTGATGTACTTCCCGACATCTTGTCGAAGATTCGACTAGTAGAAATACTTCTATAGTACTGCCATTATTTTCTCGACCCCGAAATGCCCAACAGCTTGACTGTAGTGTGCTTCCAAATCATCTTGGCACGCTCGCTTGAAGGAACACAAAGTTGACCCAAGTGGCATAACAGGGCATCTTGGAGGTGAAAATCTGGAACATGCCGACCCTCCAAGAGTTTCTGGTATGTGTGGCCAAAGTCTGGGTCGCTTTTGTAGAGAAGTGGCCAATCAAAAGTCTCGTGCCCACAAGAGTTGAGCAAGGTGGTTAATGACATGAGCAGTGGTCGACTGAGGCAATCTACAACATTATTGGTGATGCCCTTCTTATACTTTATATTCAAATGGAACTATTGTAGGTATGTGGACCTGTAATTTCCCTTGGGTCTGTATGAACTAGAGGGGTCAATGGTCTGTGTGTATGACCGTTTCCTTCCCCAATGTTGTTGGAAAAAGTATCCAATTCGGAATGCCCCTATCCCACTCTAAGGTGTGATAGTGCCTTAGCAACAAACGAAGTAAACTAATAGAGTATTCTTCTTTATGAAATGTAAATGAGGAAGAAGGATCTAACTAACCTGTGTCTTCCGCTAGTTTGTCGATCCAAATCACTCCCCTCTTCAGTGGCTCCCAGCTTCCTGCTCCTTCACCGGCCCAGCTTCACCGAATTCCTGCAAGATCACAAGAGAGAGAAACTACACGAAGATACAGATATACATTCATAAAAAGCTCAAGATCAGATTAAGCTAAACATGTAAGCATAACAAAACATCATTAGTACACAACATGTAGGAGAAACTCAAATAGTTTATTGATATGATAATAAAGTCCAAGAGGAGATACAACCAAGTGAGTTCCGATCCAGCATCTACCTCCCAGCAAAGGAATCCCTTCCTCTCCTCCAACAAAGCATAAATCACCCAATGTACTAATCTTAATCTCAAACGACCAGTAATTCTCTGCAAAGTACAAAATTCCAGCCTCCTGAACCTCTGGGTGAGAGATCCATATATAGATGTAAGCAGAGAGGATGAGTCAGCTTATGTTTTGACTTGTGGCTTCTCTCTGTCAATTCTTGCTTCCACTTGGAGGTTGAGAACCTCTTACTCATCACTAGTCGAATTCATTGAGGCAAGTGTCATTGGAGAAGATTCTGGAAGCTTCCAGGGTCTTTCCACCTTGTTGAATGAGCTTGCCATTTGTCATTTCCCGCTCAGCGCACCCTGGTAGTGCTTCCACCTGCGTTGCAGTGCACCTAGCCAGTGTAGTCTCTGCATTTCAATGCAGGCAGCTAGTGGAGCCTCTGAATTGATCCTGAATTGACTATTTCTAAGTGGTTTTTGGTGGAGAACTTCTGGGAGAAGCTGTCATTGGTTGACCTTGTTCCTTTAGGAGCTGTAACAACATCTTTAGGGACTTTGGATCCCTTGAATTATGGACATTTCATGCTTATAGCTGTAAGGCACAAAAATGTCTATAACAGTTGCCCCCTAAAGTATGAGGTCGTTTATCGGGTGAAATGCTTTATCAGGAGGATCCGAAGTTCATTCAATGCTGGGAGGAGACCTGTAATAAGATACAATACAATACATTATTTTTCATACTGTTTTCATGATCTAGCTGAGGCGGGCATTCCCATGCTCAGCTTTATAAATTCATTTTTATGTACATAGGACAGACAATTGTCTGATGATAGACTAATGATCCTGCTGAAATCATCATCCTTTGGTAGGATGATTGTCTGTGCTGAAATACTGTACATGTCAATGTCTTTATTTTTCCTGAATATATATCACAGCCCGGATGGATGAAACTAGATCCGGGGTCTTCAAACTCGTTCAATCTTCACTCTAAGTACAAGTCGATCCATGTGAGAAATGTTCTGAAGTCGAACATGGAAAGACATCGCTTGATTACCGGTCAATGATGTAAACCGTTAACAAGCGCGAGAGGAATCACCGATAATGATAATGACCCTCAAGGTACTACAGTACAATTCACGTGGTGTGAATAAAGGACTTGGCGTTGAACACCACGCAAAATCTTTCGGTCGAAGGTCATTGATGTATACCTGTCGCCGGAAGTGAGAAACTTGCCATTGAGGCATGCAAGCTTCAAAGTACTGAAGGGGGTGTCCCTAGATCAACTTCTTGGATAATGAGCTGATGTCGACAAGAAGCGATCCGTCAAAGGAGGGCCGTAATGTATCCCACATCAGTGACACGGAACGGAGCAAATGATTTTGATGGAGGTGAAAACGATCTGATGATATATGGTTCAGGGTGGCGGCCATGAAAGAATGAAGGATAATGTATGTAGTGGATGGGACACGGTTGACTTCTCTGGATGACTTCTCTTGAACATATCGGCGACACTTATGTGATGGATTGGTAGCATTTACCCCAAAGGTGGATGGTGTGGTGAGACCATGGTGATGTGACCGGTGAATGAAACAACCCAACCCGACTCAGGCACGGAGTGGAAGTGTCATGTTCAAGAGCGACTTGCTACCAATAAAGTTCTTTGAGTTTCTTCCCAATTTTTCCCCAGTCATTGCTGACCAGTACCTCTTTATTTGTGTCAAGCTTGAGGAGGATAACATATGCTTGTTCTATAATTTTCCCTTCGGGCAAACCCATCGCTATGTTTTAACGAGCCTAGCGATAGTGAAACTCGTTCTCGTCTAAAGACAAGTTTGTCGCTATTTAATGTTTTTAACGAGTCTAACGACAAAGATAACTCGGTCCTTTTCATTTTTAGAGAGTCTGAAAAGGTACGTAAAGTCAACTCCGAAAGTCCTTTTTTCGTCATCTAATCCCTTAAGTCCGAAAAAGTATAAAACAATACAGAAGGTATGAGTTTTCGATAGTTTTAACGAGCCGAACAAAACAAGCGCTCGATCTTTTTGTGCAATAATCCCTCAGGTCCAAAAAGATTAAAATCTAGAGGAGGGATAGCACTTCCGGTCGCTTTAACGAGCTGGAAGGCCAAAACTCGGCAATCTTTTCATATTTTACGAGTCAGATGAAAAGAGCTTAAAGAAGACTCGTCTTTTGAGGAACGAGTGATAAAACGGGTAGCAGCTGATTCCAGGTAAGGGTTGGAACTTTCCAATCACGACAGTGTCACAAGGATGGCTAGTGAAATCACTCTTCGCAGCTGTTCCTCAAAATGGGTAAACAATCAAATGGAGGTGAATGATCGGCCAATTGGAAAAGTGGAGGTGACGGTGCAAACACGACCAAGGCTTTAATGGCTGATAATGTTACATTCACGGTGGTTATTTACCAGAGGGTAGTTCATTTTTTAACGAGCTTAAACGTGGAAAAACACTGCTCGGTCTTATGTTTATTTTTTAATGAGCATGAACTATGTGCTAAAACTGCTCGATTATCCAGTCATATGATAAGAATGTCTCATGTAAGATTCCATTTTTTATGGAGCTTGCGCCTTACCAAAGCTATGCCCCGCATCGTTTCTTTATGCAAGTTAGGAAACGATTAACCCAAAAAACAGATAAATAACCGCTCTTTGCTTGCACTCCAAAAGGTTTGCATGCCCCCAGGTATAAAACAGAGTTTCAAGGTTACCTCTACTTCACTTCCGCCAAAACAATTGTTTTACTGAGAGAAGCCTACCTCTTTCAGGTCACCCAAAGATTGTTCTGTTAATCTTTCAAACAAAACACTTCTTCGGCGATGTCTACCGAGATAGACAAAGGTGAGCGACGATGCCCGCCAACTCACATGACTTTGACAAAAGAATCTTATTCTAGAACAACCCCTCTTCCAACCACGGACGGGGTACGGACTAGTCATATTCTCTTGCGGAAACCTACCCTATACCCAAAGTTTTCTGCCGAAGCAGACCAGGACGCATGCCCCCTGGGTTCCAGTCATATCCTTCCGAATTACTCGCGCTCATCGGGAGGACGGAAAGTGGGTTGAGACATTTCTTGCGCGAAAAGACCATTTAGGGATGGTATATGACTATTTGCGATGCGTGATCCGGGAAATGAAAGCTGGTTCACGAGCTTGACCACTCTTCCTTCGTGCGGAAAACACATTACTCTAAAGAGTGAGGAGACGATGGCTCCCATGCAATATATATAGTCTCGTCCAAGGAGTAGGTTATAATCCAAGGGTCCTTGAACGACCATCACGTTCATTTGAACGGTCTTCCCTTTCAATGTTATGGGCACATTGGGGAGGATCCCTAAAGGTCAACTGGTTCCTTTATCAAAGCCTGTCAGATTTCTCATTTCAGGCAAAAGCGCTAGCGAGCCAAGCGCTTTCCAAGCAGTAGAGGAAAGGATACTCATAGATGCCCCCTCATCAATGATGGTGCCAGCCATGACCATTCTGTATATTTGGACGATAATTCTGAATGGTATGCTTGCTGGTAAACGGGGTCTGCCTAGTTGGTTCCAGTCAAAGGAGACAACTAGGTTGCTTGGTGGTGGGACCGAGTAAACGACCGGGTATCGCTCTGACGAACTTCCTTCCTACGATAAAGGAGTGGGGGGAGTGCCCCCGTGCTCGTCGGAGTCTGTGTTGATGAAGAGAATTTGGATGGTGTCATCTTTATCCTCTTCAGTGACTGTATCATTCGAAGATAAATCCTCTGAAGGCAAGACCGGGTCAACTTCTGCCTCGACCTTTTGACTTTCGTCGGGTATGGATTCAGCTGGTTCATCTTCAATGACCGGCGCTTCAGCTGACCACTTGAGCGGGCCAGTTGGATTTTCAACTAACGAAGGACTCGGCAAGAGTTTTTTATATCCAGGAGGAAGTCACAACGACGAAACCGGACGATCATCCAAAACTCTTTTCGCTTCGTCTAAGAAGGGACAATGGTGGATGGCATGGTAGCCTTCGCACAGTCTACAGGGAGATCTAGCTCTCCCTTTTTGTCCAAGGACTTCACTTTCGCTAGTTGACGGTATGCATTCAACATGGCTATCAGAGGTTGATGCCACCGGATTGTGCAAACGGGGAGACCAGTCCCTTAGTATCCGAGGGATGCAGGGACAATCTCTATGGAAGTGGTCTCCCTTGCATATGACACATGGCGATTTAGGCCTAGTCAGTGCTGTGTGTGGATTTTTTTCAGACGACACTTGTTTGCCCCCAGTCGCTTTTGGCTCCTTCTTCTTCTTCTCCTTAGGAACTTGGTTTTTTGTCTTACCAGTTCCGTCAAGCGAAGAGGAAGGAGGAGAGGAAGAATTAGAGGAAGTAGAAGGCTGGTGGGCAACTCTGGACTGGTCTAACTGTTGATTCGACTGTTAAGGAATAGTGGTGTTCTGAACGACATTGGTTGAGAAGAGCCAGACCGGCAAACCAATTGTCAGTCCTGGAAGCGACAATGTGGCCATATGGGGCGCACCAACATCTCCCCAAGAGGAGAAGGGACTAGGATTTCCACCAAGGGGAATTCCTTGGTTGGTGGGTTCCATTTTCTCAACCTAAAGATCAACGCAGGAAAAAGGGGTGATTGTTCCGTTTAAAATAAATTTTAACGACGCTTTAGACACAACTTGCTTTTTCAATTTTAAAGAGTCGAGAAAAAGCTAAAGATGACTCTAGTCTCCTTCGATGTTTTAACAAGCCCGAAGTGACAAATGCTCGGATGGACTTTTTCCGTTATAGAGTCTGAAAAGGGCCAAAAGGAATTGCTCTGGAGTTCTAGGTAGAGGGTGTGCCAAACTTTTCGCAAAACCGCAGAATACTTTTTAAGGTACGGGTGGTCAATCTTCCCGAATGCTGTGTTCAGTGCATTGCGATCAGTAGGGCGGCCGACATGGCTTCCTAAGGATAAAGGCTTTATTCCTATAGGGGTCTCCCAATATATACTCGACGGTACGTGGGAGCACAATCCGTACTGGCGCTATCGTCTCTCAGGAGGAATCACCCAACCATCAGCGATATCGACAGTCACCAGGTTTTACGACGCCGGAACACGTCTCTAGCCTGGACCTCTATGTTGTGCGTTAAGTTACAAAGCATTGTTAAGTTCATTCAATTTATTTTAGGTTGATCTTTCTTAGAAGTTTGCATTTTTGGATCACCATGAGATGTATGATACAATTCCTAAATGCAGTCTAAAGATGATAAGCAAGCTTTTATATCTTTTCAACAATGAAAATCCTAGCTACAAGGGGAAAAGAAAGACACAATATTTTCTCAAAGAGCATAGAGCACACTGTAATGCACTTTTCCCTAAATCAAAGCATGCAAACTATCAAAATGCAAATGCAAAAATGCATGTATTTTTTTTCGCTTTCTTAATATTGATGCCTAAAAAGAAAGCTGTTGTACAAATTTGAATTCGATTTCGAGTGAAAACATAAACAAGTTCCTTTTTCAAAATCAAAAAGACGATTATGACACTTTATGATTTACTTGTTTCGACACTAGAAATGCATAAATTCAAACCAAACGACAAAAGTAAAAGCTCAATCAACTGTGAACAGCAAACAAACTCACTCCTAAGATCAAAACGACACTTACGACAGGTCTAGATCTAGGGGCGACAGTATGTCTAGTTTACTTTTGTAATGGGAAACTGCAAATGATGTAAAAAATACACAAAGAACAAATACAGTTTCTTTATACAACTGAGGTGGAATTGAGGCAAAGAAAAGGGGTTTCAGATAGGTACACTGACTGATAACAGGCTGCAAAAAACAGAGATAAAACTGAGCAAAAGGAAGCAGGGAACCACAGCTGCACAAGGCAAAGGCTGATCAGCGCACCCTCAACACAGAGAAACTGAACTTCAGCGCAGGTAGCCTTCACGGGACCTGCGTTGAAATGTAGAACCTCTTCACAGAGTCTGCACTGAAGCAGAAACGAGAGTTGTTTCTGGGTTCTAGGTCACGGTTTGCAATTAAATCTACAATTTTTGGCAGGATAAAAGCTATCAATTAGATACAATTAGGAGGATGATTTAAAGGAGGACTAAGATCTATCACAAAGGGCTGTTAGAGCACTTGTGGATCAGTTTGTTCAGATCATAAAAACAGGCCCAGTGAGTGGACTAGAGTGGCAGATCTCTACTTTGCATTTGAAAATGGCAAACGCATTTCGATTCGGCACTCCTGAGTTTATGAGAAGAACAACAATAGAAACACAAATAAACTAACAAGATACTTTCCCCAGCGGAGTCGCCAATTTGTTGTTGGGAAAAGTATCCAATTCGGAATGCCCCTATCCCACTCTAAGGTGTGATAGTGCCTTAGCAACAAACAAAGTAAACTAATTGAGTATTCTTCTTTATGAAATGTAAATGAGGAAGAAGGATCTAACTAACCTGTGTCTTCCGCTAGTTTGTCGATCCAAATCACTCCCCTCTTCAGTAGCTCCCAGCTTCCTGCTCCTTCACCGGCCCAGCTTCACCAAATTCCTGCAAGATCACAAGAGAGAGAAACTACACGAAGATACAGATATACATTCATAAAAAGCTCAAGATCAGATTAAGCTAAACATGTAAGCATAACAAAACATCATTGGTACACAGCATGTAGGAGAAACTCAAATAGTTTATTGATATGATAATAAAGTCCAAGAGGAGATACAACCAAGTGAGTTCCGATCCAGCATCTACCTCCCAGCAAAGGAATCCCTTCCTCTCCTCCAACAAAGCATAAATCACCCAATGTACTAATCTCAATCTCAAACCAACAGCAATTCTCTGCAAAGTACAAAATTCCAGCCTCCTGAACCTCTGGGTGAGAGATCCATATATAGATGTAAGCAGAGAGGATGAGTCAGCTTATGTTTTTACTTGTGGCTTCTCTCTGTCAGTTATTTCTTCCACTTGGAGGTTGAGAACCTCTTACTCATCACTAGTCGAATTCATTGAGGCAAGTGTCATTGGAGAAGATTCTGGAAGCTTCCAGGGTCTTTCCACCTCGTTGAATGAGCTTTCCATTTGTCATTTCCCGCTCAGCGCACCTTGGTAGTGCTTCCACCTGCGTTGCAGTGCACCTAGCCAGTGTAGTCTCTGCATTTCAACGCAGGCAGCTAGTGGAGCCTCTGAATTGATCCTGAATTGACTATTTCTGAGTGGTTTTTGGTGGAGAACTTCTGGGAGAAGCTATCATTGGTTGACCTTGTTCCTTTAGGTGCTGTAACAACATCTTTAGGGACTTTGGATCCCTTGAATTATGGACATTTCATGCTTATAGCTGTAAGGCACAAAAATGTCTATAACACCCAAAATGTAATGTTTCCATTGTTAGTAGGCCTGCACAATGGAATACATCTCTTTTTCATAAGCGGGATACTTCCAGACTATGTCTGAAAGTGTGTCACTATGATATGCCACTGGATGCCTGTGTTGAGTAAGGACTGCCCCAATAGCATAGTCAAAGGCATCTGTCTCGACCTCAAATGGTTGTTGCAAGTCTGGCAATGCGAGCACTAGTGCCAAGCAGAGGCGGTCTTTCAACTCTGTGAATGCCTTTTGTTGAGACTCAGACCAAAAGAATTTTGCTTTCACTCCTCCCTTGGTGACCTGACTCAAGGGCCAAGTGATATGAGAAAATCTCAACACAAACCTACGGTAGAAGTTGGCAAGACCTAGAAAGTTGCAGAGCTCCATTAGAGTGGTTGGAGAGGGCCAATCCTGAATGACTTGGATCTTGGATGGATCCACATGCACCCCCTGTTCATCAATAATGTATCCCAAATACTAAACCTGGGTCATGCCAAAAGTGAATTTCTCCAAATTGGCACATAACTTGTGTTGCCGCAGTGTTTGGAGAACCTATCAGATGTGCTGGAGGTGCTCTTCCCAACTATGGCTGAAGATCAGGATGTCATCCAAGTATACCACTACAAAAGAGTTGGTGAATGGCCGCAATATGTCATCCATTAGCCTCCTAAAGGTTGCAGGAGAATTTGTCAATCTGAAAGGCATAACCAACCATTCGAAAAGGCCTTCCTTGGCTTTGAAGGTAGTCTTCCACACATCGGAGGGTTCGATTGGTACCTGGTGATATCTTGACTTCAAATCGATATTGCTGAAATACTTTTCCCCCTTCAGTTGGTCTAGGAGGTCATCAATTTATGGGATTAGGTACCTATTACAAACAGTGATCTTGTTCAGCGCCCGATAGTCAATACAGAGTCTCCAAGTCCCATCCTTCTTCTGTACCAACACGATCGGGCTCCCACAGGGCGATGAACTCGGATGGGTGTGACATTTCTGTAGTAGCTCCTGAATCTACCTCTTGATTTCATCGTTCTCTAGAACGGAGCACCAATAGATTAGTCCATTAGGCAACGACGCACCTGGGGTCAGATCGATCGAGTGCTTGACCTGACAGTGTAGAGGAACCACTGCAGGGTAGGTGAAGATGTCCTCATACTCCTCCATGACCTTGTCCATCTGTAGTTGTCGTGCGGAGGGGTCCTATCTGAAGTTCGTGGCCACCGTCTTCTCCTTTCCTTGAGGGCGTATCATTAGGAAAACAAATTTCCCGGTTTTGGAAATGAGCTTACTGCATTGTTTTGTAGTAACCAAAGAGATGACAGTAGGCGGTGCTACCTTCGGTATCTTGTACAACTTATTTCCCAAAGTAATAATAATAGCATGGGTCCTTGATTCATACATAACATGTCACTTCCACAATTATGGTTGTCCTAATAACACGTCACAAACTTCATGGGGAGCATTGTCACACAATACCTCATCCGTGAAGGGCTTGATGTTGTGTGGAAGGCGACACTACTGGCTCACGCGAAGATCCCGTCCTTGGTGAAGCCACCTGATGGTGTACAGTTGTGGATATGTTGTGGTCCGTAAGCCCAGCCGCTTCATGACCTCTGCTGAAACGAGGTTCTTTTGGCTCCCACTGTCGAAAATGAACTGTAGCATGGATCCCTTTACCCACATCTGGGAGTGGAAGAGACGCTCCTCCTCCTTTGGATCTTCGGGTTCCTCCTTCTGGATCTTCGTGGTGGCAACAGTGGCATTGGGCTATGCATTGATAATCTGCTTACCTTTTTCATTCCCCTTGTCAGGTTCTGACTCAGAGTCAGAACATGCATCTGATTCCGAAACCTTTAGCTTAGCCACCAGTGACTACTTGGCCCGACACTCACTTGTGATATGAGTGGAGATCTTATGGAACTCACACCATTTTCCTGTGTCCTTTTTCGGCTTCATGGCGTTGTTCTTTTCTTTCAGCTTTCAAAGGTTGTCTTGGGCCACCCCACCTTGGCTTTGTCCTTTGTTCTGCACTTTGAGGCACCTTTCCCTTGCTTCAGATTTTCATATCCAAAGTCTCGCTTCTTCTATTTAAACTTTTGCTCGACCTTGACGGCATATCGTTATGTTGTGCCAAGCGAGGAGATGTTCAGGAATTCTATTTCTTCCTGGATGTACTTGTGCAGGCAGCCGTGGTATTTGAGTATCAAATGCTGCTCTGAATCCTTGATACCCAACTTTGTGCGAGGGGTATGGAAAATATTGGTAAACTCTGACACGTCTTGGTCCCTTCCCTGCCGCAGCGTGGTCCACTTTATGTATTGATCCTCATAGCTTCCGACATGGTAGTACTGCTCCTTGATGGCATCTCAGAATGAATTCTAAGTGGGTGTGGCTGAAAATAATGAGTCGGTACTTTCATCCTTCTGCTCGCAGTAGGTTTCCCACCAGTCCTTGATGTGGGGGTCTGCTTTGAGAAGAGCGAAAATAATCTTTTCCAGATTGGAAAAATCATGAACAGAAAAATAACCCTCTAGCAGATTTAACCATTTATTGATGGCATTTGCGTCTATCGGACTCTCGAATATGGGGATTTCAAAATTAACTTGTACCTTAAACGGTGTGGCATTTCCAGAGTAGTTGTGGGAAGCCGATGCGTCGCCCCTTGGTAGCCGCTGAAGGATTTAGGTAAAGTTGTCCATCACATTCCTTTGTCACTCGAGGGCTTCTTCGAGCAATATTTTGACAGGATCTCCTGCTCCCTCATCTTTCTTTTCATCTGCCATGGTAGGTAGTTGGGTTTTGCGAGGTTGGTCTTGCAAAGGTTTGACTAGTTCAAGCCCTAACTCCTTATATCCCGACCTTGTTGGGGACATGCAAAGAAAAACAAAGAAAAAAAAGACTCCTCTGATACCACTGATCCGGATTTAAACAGGAATGCAACAAATTAAAAATATAACCATAAACACAAAGATGCAGTGGAAATAATACTTCATTTCATTAATGTAAAATACTGAGATATGCTTACAAACAGAAAATGGAAATAAACAGCTAGGGTGATGGTAGCTTATCTTTGAGAAGAGATGTGGTGGCTACATGCCTCTGAACTGTGTTACAATGAAGCTCGAAGGCCTATTTATTGTTGAGAAATAATGGAAAACCCTAAACATCCAAAAACCTAACCCTAGAAGATGAAACTCCAAACTATGGGCCCCATTTGGGTAAATTGGTACATCAACTTCCCGGGGTCGTAACTTTGGCATACGATTTCCGTTTGACACGTACAATATCTCGTTAGAAAGATCTATCCGAGAACTACAAATTTGGGAAAAGAAAAATGGGTCCATGGACCCATTTTTCTCCCAGATTTCCCAAAAAACATCGTTTAGGGCCTCAAAACGGCTCCAGAACTTTAAGACCTAAAAAACTACTAAAAATAGTAAACTATGCTACAATTAAGGAAACTGAAAAGCCGAAAGAAACAATGGTGGGAGTCCAAGTGGACTTGGTGGGTGGTCCCCAATATCCACCTGGATCACCTCAACTGGACTCTTCCTCAGCCTTGGAGATCCGGAGGAGTGCTAACATATTGGCGCCATTGTCGGGGACACAAAAGATCATATTTCCCTGAGAAAGAACAACAAAGATCAGTTCTTATTACTGATGGTGAATAGTGATAAGACACATATGAATGGTATTCACCTGGTGAATCCCACTTCATCTGAAGACTCCACTGGTAGTAAGATCCAGAAATCAAAATGAGTTCTTAATCCAGAAGGTGTGCTGCTATGCATCGAGAACATGTTCCGGGCTTTCCAAATCGTATGCCTTAGGTAGATTGGAAAACATACTTGCCAAAATTCAGAGATGGAAAAGGTGATGATGCTACACTTCATTTAATAATATTTCATATGCATGTGCGTAAGTTGAGGATTAATTTTTGTGAAGATTGTTTAATGAATATGTTCATGGCCATATTAGAAGAAAGAAAATGGTTTTGGTATGAAATCTTGCCTCCCGCTTGTATTTCTTTTCTCAAGGATTTTCACTCAGTGTTTTTTGAAAAGTACAGAGACGTCTATCCTTCTTTGCTTTTTATTGAGGATTGATGTGATCACTTTGAAAATTTTATTCAAGATCTAGAAAGTGCTTATGGTGATGAAGAGTTTATGGATGATGAACTCTTGGATGCTTTGAATGAAAACCCTTTTCACCACCATGAGAATATCATGGATTCTACCCTGGATGACAACGAACTTGAGAAAAATTCTTCAAAAGATGGCAGTGATCTTCCATCATACGAAGTCGATAATAATTTCCAACAGTCTTGCTAATCTTCAAGAGATCAAAATATATATAAAGTTGTTCTTTCCAGCTGCCCTTCATTCCTTTCCTCTTCTGAGTTTTTAATTTAGGAAGAAATATGTGCAGATCATAATTTTGAGTTTTCTTGTATAGAAACTCTAGAGAGTCATGATTTATCTATTAAGGTCAAAAACAATGTACAACAGGTTTTTTTTCTTGAGTTTGATGAACATGTTAAGTAGCCTTCAAATGATCAAGATATAGAACTTTTTCAAGGCCTAGACAATTCTTTTCCTCGTATACATGAAAAGCCACTTGTAAATATTTATGTTGATGTTGATTTGGCTACCTCAATTGAAGATCTACAACAACATACAAATCTTGTCTCTAATCTAGATGGTATGGAAGATGACATGACCACATTTCCATTTAAGAAGGATAACCCAAATGAAGAAGAACAATCAGCCATGATATTTGAAAGCATCTTCCTTCCTTTTGTTGATCCATAAGAGGTAATGCTTCATGATTTCCAAGACCCCTTGGGCAGTATTTTGCAAGCATAAGAAAAGGTGGAGATTGTTTTGTTCACCAACACAGGTTTTGAGCTCAGGTTTCATTTTGAGTTGCCATTTGCTCAATCTTTATTTATGCCTCGTGGAGCTGAACACAAGCATCAATCAATTAGTCATGTACTTGATTGGTTACACTGGATTTTCGATTTCACTTGATCAGATTGTTTATGGATCAGTTAGAGTAGGTAAGGTGTGATGAATAAGCTCAACATTTTGAGCATCCTTTTCAGTGTCAATTTGCAGTAGGGTTTGCAGTTGATGGTACAATTTAGTTTTGAGTTAGTTTGAGTTATTTGAGTTGTCATCATTTACTCATGCATTTCAATTTAAGTTTTTTGACCGTATTGGCCCATATGGTTAGGCACTTGGTTTATGAATCACAATTTTCTTGACACCTCCAAGGAGCTTCCATCCCCAAATAAGGTCGATGTTAGAGTTAGTATTTGCATACTGCCATCAGTGATCAAAATTCCTCTTTTATATCATATTAGTGTCCCATGTTGAAATTTTTATCATTCCACCTATGTCATCATGTAAAAAATTACTCACTGATGGTAGCCCAAGTTAAAACCCCATCCCCTCTCAAAAATTCAATATTTTCTGTCCCACCTTCATGTGTCTTGTTGAGCATACATTGACTATAAAAGCTCGTTTCATCATGATTTGTGTCAGTCAAGTCCACCTGGAGTCCAATCATTCAAGCTCCCACTAGGTCACTAGGTTTCATTTTCCAAGGTCCAATAAAACACCATTTCACTGCATAAGGCCAACAAAGTATGAGAGTGAAGCAAATAATATCCCCTTTTCAGTTAAATAAGGGTTTGCAAGCAAGTAACCATGGTTGCTAAAGTTCCAAATTTGATTTTAAGTAAGAATTTCATTCCAGTTTGTAATTTTATTTCAAAAAGAGAGATGTAATAATTTTTATTTACTTATGTAATTTTATGTTTATCATATGTAATAAGTCACTATTATTAGTGGTTTACTCAAACTCCATTGCCAAAAATTCAGCATCATCCACCTCCAAAGAAAAACGCTAGAAAGAAAATTAGCAAAAAGGTCGAAAAGGGGCCAAATGAAACATTAGAATGTGGGTTTGAAAAGAAAAAGATCAAATTTACTCACCTATAAAGGAATTCTTGGCTTCAAACTCACCTTCATTTGCCTCCTAACATTGATTGAGCAAACCCCAAGAGATCCTTTTCACAATTCTGGGAAAAATCAGTAGAAACAGGGCAAGCGTTGTGCGTTTCCTTCTGGTGATGCGCGTTCTCTTCTGGCGCTGCGTGTTTTCTTAAGGTGTTGTGTGTTCCCTTAAGGCGCTATGGATTTTCCTGGGGCATTGTGGACTCTACATTGGCACTGTGTGTTTGTCCAGTAATGCTCCAGTCACCTCCTCAGCTCCTCCAAAGCACTTTCAACCTCAAAACAAGTAACTAACAGCTAAGGGATTTGCTTTTCCTTTTCCTCAAGTCAATTCCTAAATGTTTGAAAGGTTTTATTCAATAATTGGTTTAATTGTTATATCTAAACCCTAGATCTCCCCCAAAAACTACCTTCCACTCTCATTCCTTTTATACACTTCTCTCCACCCTCCTTCCCTTTCCCTAAACCTTCTTATCCCAAATACCCTCTATCCCTTTGTCCTAAAACCCAAAGTCCTAGATGATACAACTATCTAGGCTCCCAAACCCCCCATATTGCAAAAAAATTTCCCCCATCCCTAAACTATCATTCTACTACCCTATATCCCTCTCCAATAGAAATATTCCTTCACCCATCATCTTCATATTTACCCTTCCCCATTTACTATTCCCTAAAAACTGCATTCCCCCTACCTTACATCTCCCTAGGGTTTGATACTAAACACCATGGCAAAGGAGGAATACAGACCACATAGTGAGGAAGAGGAAACAGATAGAGAAGAAGACATGGAACAGAGGAGGCCACACAAAGGAGGCTAGATACACAGGTTTGAGCCCAAAGATCTTAGGGAACTCCTAGCATCCCCTATGACTGTGACATCCTTCAAATGGCTAGGCTGTTATGATTTCTGTGAGCAAGTTCAGGTAGTGCAACACCATCCTGAGTTGACTAGGCTCTTCATTACTAAAATCCAAGAGAACCAAGTCACTCTAGCAGGTATAACTTTCACTTTATCTATAGCCAATATATCAGCTGCCACCGGGATCCCAGATGTTGGGGAAAAATGGTTTTAACAAGGTGATTTGGAGAGGCATTATTAAGAGCCTTACATGAAACGAAGGTATAAAAATGAAAGAAGGGGCTATTTTCCTTTTTCACACCTCCTTGAAAAATAGGCCCCAATGATGAAGATTATCATGAAATATTTTTCATGTGAAGGTAGATTTTCTAGGATCTATTCTTATCATATCTGACATTTAATGCATTTCGCTAGGGTAAAAATGCTCAATATTCCTTACTATCTTTTCCGAAGTGTTGAGAAGATGGCCTACATTTCCAAAAATAGGGAGTGCAAAGATCAAATGAAGAGCCTATTTCATCATTCCCTCATTAAAATCATAGTTCTTTACCATCTCAAAGAACTCAACATTGCATGGAGTACCTTTATAGCTAATCCCATATTCACTCTTGCATCTACTCAAAATGTTCAAACCATTCCTTAATCATCTCATCTGTCCACCTCCATTCCTCCATCTCAGCCCATACATCATTCATCCTCATCTGATGATTCAACCTCACCATCACCTCCATCATCACCATTTCATGAGCCTATTCATTCACCTAATAGAGATGAAAGCAGAAAACAAGAGTACATTGAACATGGAGAGGTCAGCAAGCCTAAAAGGGTCGGTTTGGGTACTCTGAAACATATCTATAAGAGAGGGCATAGGCAAGTGTTTTCCCCACAAATTGTGGGAGGGGCCTTGCCTTCTTCATCAACAAAGAAGGTACAGAAAGGAAAGGAAAAGGTGACAGAGGAAGAGATCCAACAACAAGAGGAGGACCTCCATGAGACAGAGCATGATTTTCACTTAGTTGACCTAAATTAGTGCAATGATAGTGAAAACACAAGAATTTTCATCAAAGAGAAGGAAGCACTCATCAATGAGCTTCAGGTCAATTTGCAGAGGGAAAAATCTATCATCACGTACTATGAGCAAGAAAACAAGCAGTTTGAGACCAAACATGAGCTCATGGAGATTCATCTCATCAAGGCAAAGAGGGAGGCTGAAAAAGGCCAAGATTTTACTTGATGAAGCATATGGGGAATATACTAACCAACTGGAGGAACAAGTGCCAAGAAGAAGGCCAAGGACCAGAGGCCTAAAAAGAGCATTAGAGCTAGAAAAACAGACAGAGGCAAACTAGCTAATGAGCTCACCCTAAATGAACAATTTGCCAAAATGGTCAATGATAACTGGGAGTATTGGATTCAGAGGGTGAACAACCATCATGAAAACCTCTTGGAAAAGGCCAAAAGAGACACTGACATTTAAAGAAAGATGACAAATTATTATTGCCAAAGAAACCAAATAGCAAGGGAAAAGTGCAAAGCTGCTAAGGCAAAAATTGAAGCCCTAACTCACCATGAGGAGAAAAAGAAGCTTGACATACTTGAAGAGGCTTCAATCCATCCCTAGCCACCTCAAACATTAGCTTCTTTCCCAATTTTTAATACTTTTGGCTCATTTTTGGTAAATTTTTCTTTCCTGTCTTTGTTGAGGAAATTTCATATCAACACTTTTTTCAAACGCGCAGCGCCTTAGGTGCTACGCACTTTTTGGAGGAATGGCTACAACCATTAGACTAGAAGGACCAAGACATCCAAGAAAACCATGTTTGAAGCCTTGGAAGGCAAAAATTCTGGGTGGAAAAGGAAAAAAAACCACCTAAAAATCATGTTTCTGCCTCATTTCTAGACTAGGCACTGCGCATTTGAGTAGTCTTGGGTGAATGGAATTTTGGAATGGAAAATCAAGCCCATTTTGAAAACCAAGGGCAGTTTTGGAAACTAGATAGGATAAGATTTCCAATGAGATATTCTGGGCTATATTTGGGCATCAGGAAGGTAGGTGAAAGTCATCTTAAATATGGCATTGCACATTTGATACTTGTGCTGCATGCTCGACATTCAACCCAGATTTTTTACTGTTTCTCTCCAAATTGATTTTTACCTATGGGAAATCAATTTTTTACTGATGTAATTGCTAATTGTGATGTAATTATTGTGTTTTTACTATTACCTAGGGTAAATACATTAGGTAAATGGCCTCTATGACTTGTAATGAATCAGTTTACTTAAGTTAGGGATGAGTCACTTTGACCACCCTACACTCTAGCTATCAGTTCAATTTTGGTTGAAATTGCTCCTCCTCTTATGGATTTGACCCCTGAGGCTAGTTTTTGTTGGTTTGAGGCCTATATTATTTAATTTCTTAGTCATTCTATACGTTGGAATCTATTGGAAGTTGTACTAGTGTTTCAGATTTTGGCATGGAATATATTGGATGAGTTCCAGCTATTTTGGTGGGATTCCTGTGGCATGGTATTTTGATCTTGTTTCTTCTTCAGTTTCATATGCATGAATGTCTTGTACCTCTCATGATCCATTTCACTCTAAGTATGTTTTATTTTCAAGGTGTGATAAGAAGACTTCATTTGTATGCTCTGTTTTGGAAAAATCTTCATAAATTGTTTCATTTCTCTCGTTTAAAAAGAATTAATGATCTTCATGCTCTTTTTAGCACCTCACTAGTCTAAGTCATCTCATCACAATACTAGAAAGTGTTAAAGTAACTTTCCTACCTTAACCCATCATATGTCTGCAATTCTAATTCTCTTTTGCCCTGACCTAGATCACTCTCTGACCTAATTCACTCATCTAGTGACTACCCCAACCACATCAAATCAAACAAACCCTGAGCTACTATATCTAGCCTAAAACCCTAATCTATTTAGCCCTCTTCGCTGTGGTCCTTTGGAGAGAGACCTCTCCAGCTTGGTAGGGCTAGCTACCAAGTCAAAATATTTGTCTGTGGTTACCTGATCTGGACTCTTCCTCAACCTTGGAGATCCAAAGGAGTGATAATAGAGCCTGTAGATGATGTTGAGGATCCTAATCCATTGGATCAGTTATATATGCTCACTGTGGGAAAAACAGAAGATTATATAAACCCTACAATGGATGGTTCTATCAACTGGAGGAGTGTTCCAAACACAGAAGTAAGTTCAAACATTGCAATGTATGACTAGTAGCAAGGAGACCATGAGATGCACTCTATACATTGTGAAACTATGTTCTATGTCCACTGGATTGGAAATGAGGTAAGGGATTATCCTACTTTAAATGGTATTGGATTTTTTTCTAAATTGATTCAAATATTGAAGAGACCCAAATAATTCCTCTACTAGATGTTGCTCTACAAGCAACCCCTGTGAGATGGTGGGGAACTCACTAGAACTAACTTCAAAACTTGGAATCTTTCAAGTTTGCTATGTTATGTTGGTTCACTATACTAGAGAAGCATTTAGATAAAATTCTTGTATATGAAGGTTGTACAAGTCCATAAAATCATGTTCAAACTTTCACTATTGTTTGGAAAAAACATTGGATTTCTTATTGCAATGTAGACGCATCAATTCATTCACAATCCAAGAACATTTCGACAAGAATGGTATCTAAAAGAAGAGATGAAAAGGTAGACAACTAATTGGGAAGCACTGGTATCTTAGTTTCGCAGGGATTTTTCCTTCTCAGATGAAGATGAAAAGATAACAGAGGCTTTAAAGGAATTACAAAGAGTATTTTTGCCCAATATAAAACCTACTGTTGATTTCAATAGTTATGCATATTTTGGACATATTTAAGAATCTGGATTTCATAAATTTGTTTCCTATGGATAAATTAGCAAATATTCAAAATATGATGACTTGGAGGAATTAAGACACCTAACTTTTAAGAAGTCTAAAGGAAAAAGAGATATCAACAATGCTCTTGTAAATGCCTCCTCCCACATTTACCCTTTTTAACTGGCCTGCTAGGTTAAATATTGTTGGGTGCATATAAGGTGTTCTTTAGAACTCCTAATTGCCTCACATTAATTATCAACCTGGGTAAGTCTTTTTGTTTCAAGAGTGTACACAATATGTGCAAGTGATGGAAATCGTTATATGTATAGAGAGTAATGCTCTAATATAACTTATCACTTTCAATACAAGAGTAAACAGATCAAACCATAAATCTCAAGCTTGTAACTTCAAGGAAATTAACCTATTCAAGCATCAAAACCAAATCTTAATCTAAACCAAACTCAATCTTAATCAAGAGATTCTCATTGCAATGACATCAACCAAATGCACCGTAGCAATAATAAAGTTCTTTCAGCTGAATCTAAACAACTGCATAGAAATAAAGCACCTGATCTAATCAATAACACTTTGGGGATTTAATTAACAAGAAATGATTCTCATCTAGTGATTAATTCAATCCACGACATAAATAAATGAAATCAATTGAAAGAATTACGAATTAATGAAATGAATACATGAAATCCGAATTAACGAAAGTAAATCAACTACAAGGCTGTAAATCAGAATAAACTTGCAAGAAATGGAAAAGTATAAAACAAGGAACAATAATAAGATCCACCGAAGACTGGGCCCAAGCCACCAGTGATTACTGTTGGATTACTTCAGACTATCACGAATAAACAGCAACACGAATGATGTATTATTCATCAGATCCAAATGTCATTACAGCATGATGTGTTTTAGAATAACGCTCTATATATTAAAATTACAACTGAAGTAAATGGTGAAAAAGTTATCTCCATATTATCCTCCTTCCTTTGAACTATGTTTTCATTTAAATATACAGAGAACAAAGGAAAGTTACAAAAAAGCTGATTACAAAATGATTTCCAATACAAATTTGGATTATATAAAAAAAATTGATTAGCAAGATCATATCTGAAATATCTTTCCATCAACATTTAGCAGGAACAAGTCGAATTTGGTATTGCAGCGGGAAGAATTTGGAAAACGGCCACAACAACAAATCTGAGAAAATAGTCTTCGAAGAACCTTTTGTTTCTCTTAATACAGACCAAATTTTGGAAAACTGCACATCATAAAACTAACTCGATCCGTTCTGGCCAAAACCCATGTTTTGGATTTTCCAGATTCTCCTTCATTTGTCTGAAACATCCAATGCAAAATCATCGCTTCTTATTCCATCGAATTTCTATGTTGGAATATTTAATTGTGAGTTGGAGATCAAATTTGCAATCTGGAAAAGATCTTGGAGACTAAAACCATGAGTGATGTTATAAAAAATCCATTAATAAACCATCATTGGTAAAATCATGCATAATAATCATCAATTTATTAAAAAAAAAGGAGAAAAATAGTATTTATCCATAAGAGCATAAATAATTATAAAATGGAATTATATGATAAATTATGATAAATGACATGATAAAGAATGGTAGAAATGGGTAAAATAGGCGTCAAAAGGTGATAATAATAATGACAAATTAGCGGCGCGACATACCTCCAACTGAATATGTTGCATGTCCTCATACAACCCCAAAGCCTCTGTATCAACCAAGCTATAAGAAATGTTCATCCCAAGTCATGAAAGTGATGGAACAAATGAGTTCTTCCTCAAATAATAAATGTTCAATTTTAGGAATGTTGATGAAGGTGTAACAATTTTCACCATGACTTTCAACCATATGTATATGAAGTTGCAGCAAAATATGATATAAGGAATGACAAACTTCATTAACCAAAAAACTACAAATCAGATCATTTTGATGCACGGATCATGAGATATAAGAAAAATGGTTGTAGGTGACAATGCATGATTTTTGAAATTTTACAAACTAATTTAACTTGAAATTTTTTGCGTTTGTGTATTTTAATGATACCTCTTTGCTATCCAAAAATCACAAGAATTCAGTTCATAGTTTTAAAGGTATGCATAAATCAATTTCTGCACTGTATAAAAATTAAATTATATGCCTTAAATGAGAAAGAAAGTAGAAAACATCCATCATGTGTAGAAATTCCTCCCCCAAACTAGAGAATTAGCATGCCCTCATCCAATACTAGAAAACAAATTGAGGTGGTTGCTACAATTGTGGTTGGAATCTATGCTTGGCGTAAAACAACATGGAATAAGAGAGGTTTTGAGAATGAATAAGGAGATCGATGGATGATGGCATGATCATAATAAAAAAATGAATGAAAGTAACACTCCCCCAAACTGAAAGCTTCTATGTCTCTAAAAAATGGGAAGTGGTAAAGATGTGGAGTGAATGATGATAAATAATGCTCAATGGATTTTCATGAAATTCTTCTAAACTTTTAATAAATCAGAAACATATGCTATTTTACCTCTAGAAAAATGTGGAACAACATGTATGGAATATTATTTGTTGAAGCTAATGTTGGCTGAGATGATGTTGAAAGTGATGCAAAAGGTGGAAGCCATGCAAGCACATCCTGTCTGCGAGTTTCTTGAGCCTCTTCTGTTAGTTGCAATAGTGTGGACTTGCTGCAAATAGAGTTGCCCCCCATACTTGTTGTTCTCTTGTAAACAAGTCACTACTCTACATGCAACTTTCTTGAATCCACAGTTTTAGTTTTGAACATCAACGTATAAGCCACATGCAAAAATTTCAATAAAAACAAAAACAAAAACAAAACAAAACAAAACTTTTGTATAAATGAAATATTTTGTCAAATTAGCAAGTTATGACGGAGTTGCATACCTTCCCCCTCAAATTAGAAAAGGGCATCCATGATCATAAACCATAGGAAAAAGGGAAATGACGTTGAGGATTCATAAATGCAACGGGAAAATCAATCAAAGCGGCATAAATATAGCAAAAGCAATCAGAGCAATACAGGTCAAAAGATCTGAAATGCTCGTAAAATAAAACAGGGATTATGTAAATAGATATTTACCTTAGGTGGAAAAATATGACGAAAGCGTGACCGGCAATAAATGTTAATGACTGGTGGTAGAGTGATTAGACAATAATGATATAATGTGTATAAAGATATAGTTTACCATGCATGTTGGCTAATTGAATTAGAAATGTTGTTCAAATGGTAAGTTCTCCTTTAGAAATGAATCCATAGGGGGGCAATAGGATAAAGAGTATTTGGCAGTGTAACATAGTACTTCAATACCACAAGCAGAGCCACTGCTGCTAGCAAGCATTCATAGCATCGACAGGGTTTTTTTTTAACCCAAAAAATGAGCTAGAGTCCTCCATTTAGTAATTAGATGGTTTTCTGTTTTTTATTGCTATAAGAGACCACTATGCTTTCCTGGTAACCAGGTAATCATAGTGCCATTCACTAGGATATAACAAAGTGATCAGGTTGGCTCGTGATGAGACCCCCTGTCCTTCTGACGGTTTTAACTATTAAGAAGGTCATTACCTTGGTGTGGTGGCGATAATGGAATGTCACATGTTACACCCTTATGATCATGGTAGGCTGGCAAGTGATAAGACCCCCTATCCTCTTTAAGATAATGCTTGTTACATTTTCATATTTTTATATGTTAATGCTTTTATTGTAAAGAGAGGGAGGCTCATTTACTCCTTAAGAGTCAGGGATGGCGTAAGAATTAAAAAAAATGCCAATGAAAGTTATGCTTTTCCCCCCATATCATCTTATCAAAGGGATTTATCCTTTTGAAAGTGTAAAAGATAAACTAGCATGGTATTAGAATAATAAATCATTTTATGATGTGTCCGAAGAGAAGATATTCAACCAGTCATTATATAGGTGCACCATGTGAGCTTCAGAATATAGATGACCATCAAAAGGTTTTATAAGTCATAATGGTATTAATATCACTATTTTTCTTTATCTTAGGCAAAAATCCAACCAGATGGTTTTTTTATTCAAAACATAAAAGAGAAAGAAAAATGACAAAATGACTGGCGATGAAACAGTAAAGAGAAATCACAGTTATTCCTACAAAAACACAAAAAGTGTTGTTCAATCGATTGAACAACAATCGTTCAATCATTTGAACAACAAAAATAAAACACGCAAAAGTGTTGTTCAATTGATTGAACAACAATCGTTCAATCATTTGAACAACAAAAATAAAACACTCAAAAGTGTTGTTCAATTGATTGAACAACAAAAAGTGTTGTTCAATTGATTGAATTGTACTTCATGCCATGAAAGGGAATAAAAAAAATGGGGCTGAGATGAGCTAGGAATAATCCCGCAAGAGGAAGGAGGTGTTGTTCAACAGCAAAATAATGCAAGGAAAAGGGTGTTGTTCAGAAAACACAAAACTTCACAAGAAGCAAAAATGTTGTTCCAAAGATGGAACAATAGTTGTTCAAAAGTGGGAACAACGAAATATGCTAAGAGAAAAAGGTGTTGTTCAAAAGTTTGAACATCAAACAAAAAAAAGTGTTTTTTCAAAGTTGGAACAACGGCTATTCAAAAGTTGGAACAGTAGTTGTTCAAAAGTTTGAACAACAACTCGCAAAAAGTGTTGTTCCAAAGTTGGAACAGCAAACACGCAAAAGTGTTGTTCCAAAGTTGGAACAACAAACATGTAAAAATGGTTGTTCCAAAGTTGGAACAACAAAAACGCAAAAAAGTGTTGTTCCAAAGTTGGAACAACAAAAACACAAAAAGGTGATGTTCCAAAGTTGGAACAGCAAAAACGCCGAAAAGTGTTGTTCTGAAGTTGGAATAGCAAAAACGCAGAAAAGTGTTGTTCCAAAGTTGAAACAGTAAAAACACAGAAAAGTGATGTTCCAAAGTTGGAACAGTAAAAACGCAGAAAAGTGTTGTTCCAAAGTTGGAACAACAAAAACGCACAAAGTGATGTTCTAAAGTTGGAACAGCAGAAACGCAAAATTGTTGTTCCAAAGTTGGAACAATAGACAAATAGAGAAAAGTGTTGTTCCAAGGTTAGAATAGCGAAAACACAGAAAAGTGTTGTTCCAAAGTTGGAACAACAAAAACGCAGAAAAGCGTTGTTCCAAAGTTGGAACAAAAAAAACACAAAAAAGTGTTGTTCCAAAGTTGGAACAACAAAAACGCAAAAAGTGTTGTTCCAAATTTGGAACAACAACAAACAAAGAAAAGTGTTGTTCCAAATTTGGAACTAAAAAAACACAAAAAAGTGTTGTTCCAAAGATGGAACAACAAAAATGAAAAAAAAGTGTTGTTCCAAAGTTGGAACAACAAAAACGCAAAAAAATGTTGTTCCAAAGTTGGAACAGCAAAGACACATAAAAGTGTTGTTCCAAAGTTGGAACAACAAAAAAGAAAAAAGTGTTGTTCCAAAGTTGGAAAAACAAAAAAGAAAAAAGTGTTGTTCCAAATTTGAAACAGCAGACAAACAAAGAAAAGTGTTGTTCCATCGCCAACAAAGCGGAAACTACAACTTTGAAGGAAGCAACACCTGAAACACAAAAACATAAGAGAAATCAAAAAATAAACAACACTTTATTTAAAAACAGTAAATAAATTAAGTTACAACAACTATGATGTTATTTCCTATGGGAATATCAATTTGTCAATGGAAAAAAATGATCTCTTGGAAAAATGGTTTGGCAGTAGTGACATGAATATTCAAATGGAAATCAATTCTCCCTTTCTTTTGTTATGAATCTATTAAGTAATGAACTAATGAAATGCCCTTGTTTAAAATTTCTTTCAAGAATCGCTCGTTCATAAATTGACCTTCTTTATTCTCCTAGGACCTGCAAAAAAACAAGTGTCTACCTACAATAAAACATTAAATCATGAAGAAATAGAAGTGATCAGGCTCCCCTAATAAAAGAATTATGCAAAAAAATAACAAGTAGTTACTCTGTAAAACAAATCCATGGAGAAAATAACAAAGTAAAATTAATTTATTACCTGCGGGAGAGCAATGACCAATCATGCTAACCTGCAATGTTTTAAGCATAACTTCTTTGTTTTTGTCTGAATTGAGTAATTCCAAAGCCAAATGAAAGTGAATTTAGAGGGATATCTATAATAGAAATAGGTTTTAAAAATACCATTATATGATATGTCAATTTTACTTATAACGACCTGCATAACATAGTCATTTTCGATTTCCCAGCTTAGACCAACAGAGGATATTTTAAGCATACCTTTTTCATTTGATAACAGATTGAGCTGATTCAAATTGGAAATGAGATTATATTCATTTATTTATCTCCAATAGAAACAGGTTTTGAAGACAAGAAGAATTGAAGGGTCAAATACTTTAATGAACAACTGGAAAAACAAAGTTTTAAGAGTGTTGATTTAGGATAGACAATCAGTATTTGGGTCATAACTTTCTCATACGATATAAAAATAAAGTGATTCAAATTTCCTTGTAAACTATTTCATAGAGGAATATACCATAGAAATTTTGTTTAAAAATATAGTCATTTAGGCTTCCAAAAATTGACTGTCTCAATTATGTTCCTGAGCTTCCTACTAGATGCCTTGTCAATGTTTTGGTTATAATGTTTTCGTTTCAAATCCAAATGGAGTGATTTAAATTGCGTTGGAAATTATACATCAAGGGATACTTAGGATAGAAATAGGTTTTTAAAATATTCACTTTTGATCCCTCAAAACATGACTTTCCCGACTGTGTTTTCGGAGTTTTCATCAAGCCCGCAAGCCAAAAAAATATGATATTCAAGCAATTTTTCCAAATTGGTGATAAAAATGAATATGAGTGTTTTTAGAACTATTTTTTTCAATATAATACATCTACATACACAAATAAATTAAAATATTTATTACTGATGTTGATTTCCATAGCGTACTGCAACAAAAACAACTCAATTTACATAATAATAAAAATGTATTTATTTATGTCCTCATTTACTTATTTTCTACACTAACCTACTCTTCTTTGAAAAATGAATATTTTTACATATAAGATTACTTCCAATGGAGCCATTTTCTAAATAAAGCCTCCAGTATGTACATACCCAAATTTGAGAAATGCATGTTAATAAATAGTAGGGTATGAGAAGCCAACTTCCCTTGAAAAGATGGTGCCAAAAATTGCTGAAGTATGGAGTGAGGCTGCAAACAAATGATGGAGTGAAACCAATCTTCAATATATCCCTTACTTTCCTAATTTCTCCTAACCGTCATATCATGAAGTTCTTGAGTTTTTAAAACGGCTTGTTGATGCAGACTAAAAGAAACCTCATTTTCTTCCATAACTTCTACAATTTTTGGATTTGAATCATTCCCAATCTCAATATAAGTTTTCTGCAATGGTGCATGTGAGATAGAATGGGTGGGAAGGTTAAGTAAATTTTGTTGTTCAACATTGTAATCATGTTGTACTGGTTTATTATGATGTGGGTGTCGAATGAGTTGAGCAGGAAATTTTGTAGGGCGTGGAGCATTTTGATGATGTGGTTGATTGTGTTGTGTGGATGATTTTAATTGGCAAGAAAGATGTTGTGGAATAGTTGGTGAAGAATATGGATGATGTGTTTGTGCTACAAGATGAGGGAGAGTAGTCATGCATTCATAAGATGAACCATGCCAAACTTGTAGAAAAGATTGGTGGGGGTTATATTGAGATTGACATGGCTGCCCTAACACATGAGTTTTCCATTATGGATTATGCAAGTAAGAAAATAGAGAGGAAGTGTTTTGAACCATACATGTAGGCCACGATTTCCATGGTTTTGACCTTGTTGCAGCTTCCCCATCTCTTTGATATGATGCTTCCATCCTAGATAAGGAAGAACAACTATCTATGGGGTGCTCCTTTTGGCAATGAGGGAAAAACACTTCCTCAATTTCTTGATTTTTCTGAACTTGCAAAACATCCAATTGTGAATTTAGAGAGCTAATAAAATCAATTTTAAAATGCTCAAATAAAGCATTGATTTCAACTCCTATATCTCTTTCTCTTGTAGTAGATTTGGAAAAGAAAGAAGAAACTTCTCTACAATTCTTGCCAGCCTTAAAGATTCCTCTTGAATAGCTTATGCATAATTCACAAACATCATCATATGAGAACTGAAAACATCACCTTTTCCCATTAGATTTAAGAGTTCTAAAAATTCATCTTTGATTCCTTTAAGAATGAGTGTTTTTAAGATCTCTTTTTTCAAATGCTTATGCTTTGATTTTTGAAGGTTGTAATGAAATCGCTCTACATAGTCCTCCAAGATTTCATCTTCCCCTTGTATCATATTGAAAATATCTTCATCGGCCTTGCAATAGTCTTGGTACTTCTTCAAGAATACGTTCTTCATGTCCTCCCATGTTTGGATGCAGTTCCCACCAAGGCTCATGAACCATCGGAGAGCTGCTCCTTTTAGAGTAAGAGGAAACACTTTCAACCTTTGATCATTAGTACAATAATCATATCCTCTACAAATTACTTCAAACTCAAATAAAAATGTATCTGGGTCTTCATTTTCCAAACCATGAAAATTTGGTATAGAAGATGGGGGAATTATGTGCATTTGTGTCACTCCTAGATCTTTGATAGGGAATTCAAAAGTAGAAATGTGAGTCATTTCTTACCATAATAGAAGATGTTCTTCATGTGATTCTCTGAGGCTCCTCCTTCAAATGTTCCTGTCAATTGGTTAGTGAAATGGGTGGTGTTTACATCACCACTTAAGTGAAATCATGACATTTGTTTTTCAAAATTTCTACCTTTTTTTTTCTTTCTTAGTCATTTACACAGAAATTCAAACATTTATTTCTACTTTAATTCCTACGCAATTTTGCTGAAGAGCAGGCACAGGAGCAAGCACTTTACTTACTCAAACACAGGTTCTTACCTTCCATTTTTAATACCCAGTTCTTTCGCAACAAACAAACATCAAACTTTTATTTCTACTTCAATTCCTACGCAATTGCACTAAAAAGCGAGTGAGGGAGCAAGCACTTTACTTACTCATATGCAAATTCTTACCTTGCATTTTTAATACCCAATTCTTTCCCAACAACAAATATCAAACATACATCATTTCTGCAAAATAGCAACTCTCCCCGGCAACGACGCCAAAATTTTGGGTGCATATAAGGTGTCTTTTAGAACTCCTAATTGCCTCACATTAATTATCAACATGGGTAAGTCTTTTTGTTTCAAGAGTGTACAAAGTATGTGCAAGTGATGGAAATCATTATATCTATAGAGAGTAATGCTTTAAGATAACTTATCAATTTCAATACAAGAGTAAATAGATCAAACCATAAATATCAAGCTTGTAACTTCAAATAAATTAACCTATTCAAGCATCAAAAATAAATCTTAATCTAAACCAAACTCAATCTTAATCAAGAGATTCAAATTTCAATTACATCAACCGAGTGCACTGTAGCAATAATAGAGCTCTTTCAGCTCAATCTAAACTACTGCATAGAAATAAAGCACCTGATCTAATCAATAACACTTTTTCCTTTAATTAACAAGAAATGATTCTCATCTAATGATTAATTCAATCCATGACATAAATAAATGAAATCAATTGACAGAATTATGAATTAATGAAATGAATAGATGAAATCTGAATTAACGTAAGTAAATCAACTGTAAAGTTGTAAAGCAAAATAAAATTGCAGGAAATGGAAAAGTATAAAACAAGGAACAGCAGTAAGATCCACCGGAGGCGGGCCCAAGCCGCTAGTGATTACTGCTTGATTACTTCATACTATCACGAATGAACAACAACACGAATTATGTATGATTCATCAAAGCCAAATGTCATTACAGCACGATGTGTTTTAGAATAATGCTCTGTATATTAAAATTACAACTGAAGTAAATGGTGAAAAAGTTCTCTCCATATTATCCTCCTTCCTTTGATCTCTGTTTTCATTTAAATATGTAGAGAGAGAAGGAAAGCTATAACAAAGCTGATTACAAAATGATTTCCATTACAAATTTGGATTATATAAAATAAATTTATCAGAAAGATCATATCTGAAAGATCTTTCCATCAATATTCAGTAGGAACAAGTTGAATTTGGTATTACAATGGGAAGAATTTGGAAAACGGTTGCAACAACAAATATGAGAAAATCGTCTTCAAAGAACCTTCTGTTTCTCTTAATACAGACCAAATTTTGGAAAACTGCACATTACAAAACTAATTCGGTCTGTTTTGTACACAACCCATGTTTCAGATTTTCCAGATTCTCCTTCATTTGTCTGAAGCGTCCAATGCAAAATCATCACTTATTATTCCACCGAATTTCTAAGTTGGAATATTTAATTGTGAGTTGGAGGTCAAATTTGCAATTTGGAAAAGATCTTGGAGGCTAAAATCATGAGTGATGTTACAACAAATCCATTAATAGACCATAATTGGTAAAATCGTGCATAATAATCATCAATTTATTAAAAATAAAGGAGAAAAATAGTGTTTATCCATAAGAGCATAAATAACTATCAAATTGAATTACATGATAAATTATGATAATTGAGGTGATAAAGAATGGTATAAATGGGTGAAATAGGCGTCAAAAAGTGATAATAATAATGAAAAATTAGCGGCCCAACAAATATGAGATGAGGGCTATTGTGACATGAACCAACCTCCTAAGTCCAATTAAGGAAGTGGAGTCGACAAACTGAACCTTTATTGACCTTCCTCGGGAGCTAGAGGATAGACAGGAGTTAAACGACCACTCTTGGTGTCGAAACCCTAATTTATACTACTTTTTTAGTGACCTGAGTCCACAACTACATGCACAAGCCTTCAAAGGTATGGTTATGACCTACAACCACATGCATAAGCGTGCAAGGGTGTAGTTATAAGGCAAAAAATCCAGTTCATAGGGTGTGGTCCTAGTTTTGAGCCACCATTTTAAGCTAGCCTCTAAACCAATGCCCAAAATTTGGTGAGACTTTATAGAATGATATATAACATTAGGAAAAATCCATTCATACATAGGTTGAACAAGAACTTGATGTAACTAGGTCTAACCATCAAAACCATTTCATCAAACACATGGTAAAGATGTAATCTAAGGTCATGAATGGATATCTGATTAAAGGAGTATGAAACTTATCTGAGAATCATCAAGAAGGTCTAATTCCTTCTCATAATCACTGCAATAGCACTTGTTATCCCATGCATTCATCAACCTTTCAAATACTTATCAATTCATGAACAATCCATAACTAGACCACATAACAGATCCATGCTTATATCCATCAATTAACCATAATGTTAACCATGATAGAATAACCATCAAATCATCATAATAACAAGTAAAAGTTATCATAGATTACCATAGGAAAATAACTCTTACTAACTTAGATAAAATCAAACCAATTTAGGGACTTCCATGTACCATCTGATCATAGATTGGGCTGAACCAAATCTTTTTTTCAACCAATCACCCCTGTGCCATATTCCAAGCATGAATGTGGGATCTCAAGACATAAATAACTAGGAATTCCTAGAGATTAAACCACCTCCATCCCCATGCCACTATGATCTCACCAAATCTGGTCAAGGGATCACATAAGAAAACAAAAACATAAACAAGCATGGCTTCCCAAATATTAAACCACCTCCACCCTCAGGCTATCGCGATCTTGCCAAAATCTATCAAGAGATAACTAAGCCCAAAACAAGCTTGTATGCCTGAAAGTTTATTCACTGATACCTTGAGAAATTTTCCTATCTCCACCCACTTGTTGAGGGGTACCAAAAATCCTTAAGCTTGACAGTTGTAACCCGGATTTCCTAAAATTTCTGTCAAATGTTGGCAAAAATCATGACGATATTTCCATTATTTTTCGAATGAATTTGTGGCCTCTTTAAACTACTCTTTAAATAATTATAACTTAATGTGAAAATTTTACATGGTAATAATAGAATGTAATAATGCAATTTCTACAATGCTTACTTTCACACTTAAAGACTAATCGAAAATAAATTGTTATTATTAATAAAAATATTTGTTATTATTTCTTTTAAAGCATTGAGATTCTTTAGTTTCTATAAAGTTTAATTTAGAATGAGTTACTTCATATTAGGAAAAAATGATATTGAGTGTGGATGAATTTCAATGTAGCCACCTTTTTTATTATTGTTGTGGATACTAATTATGTATTTTTCATAGCTAATTTTAATTTCTCATAATTATTATGTGCTATAATATCCACCAACTTATAATTAAATGGTAACAATAAATTTATCTATCTTACAAATGTTTTCATAACCACCACCAAAGCCTATTTTTATTTCTATGATATTAATCATAAGAAATTTGTTTTTTTAATGGAATCTATTCCATCATTATTATGATTATGAAATTAACATGAAAATGTAATGAAATTAGGTTATCAATAAATGTTTGACATATAAATTTAATTTAATAGTAGATCAATACAAAATATCAGCATAGTGTAATTACGAGACAATTTCGAAAAAAATTATATAGATTTTATAGTTGATTTTGTTGGCAAATATTTCTTGAAATCATCAGTTTCAGTTGTGTAATTTGCACAATTCGATTGCCCTAGGGAATTTTAATAATAATTAATCATTTGTGCATTTTAAATAAGGAAAAATCACATTGTCACAAAAAATTCTATGGTCGGATTATAAAAAAGAAAAGAAAAAGACATCTAATTGTAAGAATAGAGAATACAGATATTTATATTTTATAATAAAATATTGAAACAATAAAGATATTAAATATTTAAAAAATAAAGTATAATCAGCGAATTGTGATATCATGCAATCATTCATGTAGAAACACAAACCGACACATTACAAAACAAGGACACCGAGAGCCTACTCCTACACGGCACCGCCCCCACCACCCCCCCCCCTTTTGTGGAAATTATATTAATTAAATCATTCTTACTTACGTTACAGTTAGTGTACAAATGGTTCCTTTCATAATTATAGGTGAGCATAAAAAATGCATCATAATGAGCTAATTAGTTATAATTATTTTCTTAACTATCTCCAATAATATCCTTGTAACTATCTCCTATGAGCTCTCCACACTATCTACATGATTCGCATAACAAATATGCATCCCTACATTCAATCATATTTCTCCATATCTCATTCCTACGTAGACTTTTAGATTTGATCTACATTATCCCATTTTTCATCATATTATTCATTAAACATTACAAGAAGGAATGGTGTCCTTTTAATGAGTAATATTTACTAAAATAGGTGTTTCTTCGTATTTTCCCTTGATGTCCTTTCTTTTTAATTTTGGTCTTCCCCAATATTTGGCCTTCTCCTTCTCAATCCTCTCTTCTTCATTTTTTACATACAAACATAGATATAAGTTGAAGTACTTATAAAACAATCACCATCCATTGGAATATGTGTCTTGAAAGATATTTTACCCACTAATTCTCTAGGGAACTCCTTATCATACATGGTTCACCAACCATTCTTTCATTTCTAATTCTACATACATGTACCTACTAATCACTTTGAATCACCATCATCATTGTCATCATCCTCATATTTTGTCTCACCTATGACCCTATATTAAATGCTCTTGTATTAGACTACTAGGGAACAAAAACTCTTCATGGAATCCTATCCATGGATCCTCTATCTCTTGTAAACTTTTTCCTCATTATTTTCTCTGCTCCATATACAATCATTTTGATCTTGCATAAGCCCCTTTTTTCATGAATTGAAAATTTATTAACTACCTCCTCACTAACATCAACGATTATACTAGGTGTGTACAACCTCAAATTAGTGGTTCTACCCACATCGAGAATGATTTTACATCCTCTAGTGGTCTATGCTTACCACAACAATACATGATGAAAAATCTCTTACATCAATGGTTTTTACCATGAATTCGATGGAGTACACTTTACCTCATCAGTATTGGCTTAGGTACATACAATTTCAAAAGTCTTCAATCTCTGCCCAAGATCATTATTAAAAGACATTATCCAAGGACCATTTCTAAGGGATGTTATGCTTCATGGATTTATTATATCTACCTCTCAAACCACAAAAAATAATTTTATTTATACCTTACTTCCTTTCTTTCTTCTTTGTTAACCATGTTTCTAGTGCTTCACTTTTTCTTCTTTGTTGTGTCCATATTCTCTCACTTCATCCTTTTGCTTTCCTGCATCCTTGTCAAATTTCCTTACCTCTTGTTTGAATTTTATTCAACTATCTCTACATCTTATTCTATCATAGATTTTATGTCTTCTTTCACTTTGTTTTCGTTTCCTTTGAACCCTTTACCTAAATATTCATAGTCATTTCTCTCTCTCCTTTTGTGAGCTTCTTGATGCTCATTGTGAGTTACAAATAACCTATAAATTAACAAATTTGTTTCAATTTTCTACGCAACACCTCACTAATATCCTCTCTTGAACTTGCCCTTTGGAATTCCTAGTTCCTACTACTAGAATCTTCTAATCTTCCTCTTCTCTTCAGTTGTCATACCTATAGGGGTTTTCACTTTCTCACTTTCTCTCAAGAGTTTCACATTATCTTTTCTTCTAAAAAATGCTACCAACATTGTGACTATGGAGCTTCCTCAATAACTTCTACCCAAGCTTAATTTGAAGTTTTCCTCTATTACAAATTTCTTGTTGTAAGGGTTTCTACCACAATTTTATTTTCTTCAAGTCATCTACACAATTTCCTTTCTTCATTTGTCATCATTCAACTATAATCTAATTTTGTTGTGTTATCTATGTCAAGTTCTTCTCACCGTATTATGTTTGGTACTTGCAAACATTGTCTAATGTCGAAATGGCTAGTTCTGACGTAGATTCAAACTTGTGACAATAGTTGGCCAAAACAAATGTCACTATCATATTCTTTTAACTAGAATCTTCATTGCAATATTTTACTTTGGCTTGACATGACATTGACACCTTTAACAATATCTACCTCTGATGGAGGGAATTACTCCCCTAAGGCTTTTTGGGTTGAAACCCTAGCAGACTGAAAGTTATCTATTCAAAGAAACATGCATTCATACAGTCATTATGCTATTGTAAGCAAATTCTATGATAATGGTACGTACCTTTGGTCCTACGTTTGAGAAGGCCTTTAGGGTCCAAACCCTTCTTAGAGTTCCCTTCTTCTCTTTTGTCCTGCAAAATAACCAATTCAAAGAACACAGCAGTAGATGGACAAAACTTATAAAGAAACCATCTTCATGTTATAAAGAAGCCTAGTTAGTTATGAAATCCAAACAACCATTTACATATGAATTCTAAACATAACTATCATTAACATAAAGAAGATTCATTTCGGGAACCAAGACATGTGTTTCTTTTATTATAGATAAATAAAGTACATAAAAAGGAATATGTTCACCTGAATCACCTTGAGCAGGCTCCAAGCAAAGCTTCCTTCCGGATCCGTTCCAGCCTCAAGCCTCTAGCAAAACTCCTTCCATGACTCTCTCCATGATGTCATAAATGGTGGATGAACATCAACACACAAGGAAACAAAGGTTTCCTGTACAAAATGGGGGAAGTGCAGAAGGCACAAGGGACTTCAAACCTGGTCAAGGGAAAAATCTCAGCATAATAACCTTTCTCTCTATTCTCTCCTCCCTTAGGCCTTCCCTTTGAGGTCTTTTTATACCATCTCCAAAGTAGTTTTTTAGTTAGGAGTTGGTTGGGAACAGTTGGGCCACGGGCACTAATAGGTGATCAGTAGGTAAAACCCGCGATCTCCGCCTGAAAATAAGGAGTGTTATTTTTTTTAAGTGTTTTAATACACACACGCGGGTTGGCTATACACATACCCGCGTATACACGCATTTAACTCAGGGCAATGTCACGTATAAGGGATAAAACACTGTTTTTTAAATTTTAGGACCAGGTTTGGAAGGAGGGGTTGCCCTAGGCCATGAGTACAGCATCACAAACCATAAGAGTGAGATTTGGATCTATAACAAATGCTCCCTAATATATGAGGTCAGAAGGGGTACATGATGGCCAAAATATATTATGCGAGTACATGGAAAGGAAGTCTGTCAAAAACCGAGGAGGACTTCACCAGAATTCAGCCTGCGAAGCCACCAAAGGAGATCAGAAAGAAACATTGTCTGAGGCGGGCATACCCATGCTTAGAAAAAGTAAAGCATGTCCGCATATCAAGTACAAGCGGAACCACTAAGTATACAAGTATAAATGACTGAAAGATACATAATGGATCATCTGATCATAATGAACAAGTACATGTCTGAATATCACATATAAGACTGTCAATGATGCTGAAAGATGCAACGAATCACTGATATCAAAGACTGATCCCCAAAAGGTACCAACTGAACATGATGGAATAGGATGGTACTACACTGCAAACTCGGGTGCCAGCATATAGAATGTCGCCATGACTGACTGCAACATATAAAGTGGAGTGGTATCAACTGGCAGCAACAGGAGCAACTGTCAAGTGAACCAATGAATGTTGATACAACCTGAGGTCTTCACCGACCGCCGTGGTACATTTCTACACCATGGGAATAAATGATCTGAAGTCGACCATGTGAGAAATCGTTTGATTACCGGTCATTGATGTATACCGTTAACAAATGCGAGGCTACTCACTGATAATGATAATGAGCGTCAAGGTACCCAGTACAATCTAACAAGTGTGAATAGATGAGCTGGAGTCGAACACTTGTAAGAATCTATCGATCAGGAGACAATGATGGTTTCCCACTGTCGATAGCGAAGGATCTGCCACTAATGACTGCAAACCCCAAGGTACTGCCAAATGGACTCTAGATCTTTGCCCCAAAGCAATGAGTCGGAGTCGATAGGGAAAGATCCACTAGAAGGAAGGAATTAAGGCATCCTTCATCAATCTAGCGCGAGTGTAACCTGTAGGCAAATAATGTGGAAGGAATCGGATGAAAAAACTGTAGTAACCCAACCGAATTACGTTTCCGACGTACACAAGATGTGGCTAGCGCACGACAGAAACCCTCTAAACCAACCAATAATGAAAGCTGACACAGAGGCGAGGTATCCACCAATAGGGTCAAATGGAAACCAAGGTATTGCACGAATCCCAACGTGTGATAATGTAAGCTGATGTCGAACACAAGGGAAACCACTCAGTCAAAGACCCATGATACTGATCGATGTTGAGCACAAGGTAACCTATCAATAATGAAAATAGGGCCAGGGTGCAGCTCTAGGTCTGTCCTCAGAGCAATATGTCGTCGTTGATAAGGACAAGACCCACCAGCAAGAAGTCAATGGGGACCTTCTCAAACCGGCACGAGTAAAGGACCAATATAACTGATGTGATGATAGACATGACACTGACAACCAGGGATGGCCGACTAAAAAATGAGTCAAGAGACACCGCAGAGAGGCCGACTCAGGCTAACTTCCCTTGAACAAAAGCACGACTCAATGTGACTATGTGGCAGCATATGATGACTCTGTATAAGTTCTCCATGCAGGAGGCACGAACGAACCCTCCATATGATTGGAAGAGATATAATCGGTGGAGAACTAACTCAATAACAAGGTTATGGCATACCTAAGTCAAACTAAATCCCACCCATATGGAGGAGACTTTGTTTTGAGTGCTTTGTTCAAGGGCGACACGACTGACTCTAGCTGCCAACAATAAATGGAAATAATGTCCCGTTCCTGCTCTTTTTGGAATATTTAGTTTTTTTGTCTTTTTCTGTTAAGCCGGAAAAAGAATAAAAGAATACTATGGTACAGTGGAAAGAACGAGTGTCGGTGAACCAGATGATCTAGTTCTTGGGAAAGGAGCGTTCCTATGCTCAATGGAGGGAGGTGAAAACTAGTCAGTGACACTCAAAGGTATGTTCTTTCTATGGGTCTAGGTGTGTCAAGCTGCAGAAGTCAAAGGTATGCAAGGTTGATTTTGCAGACGCCATGGTCAAAAGTTGGCTTAAACACGAGTCCAAGTGAAGCCGGCTCTAGGCCCAAAGGTGCAAGTGGTCAACATGCAATGCAGTAGTACAACTCAACACAAAGGAGCCTCTAGGGTATAAGGCCAGAACGAAGCGAAGAAGCAAAGAGGAATGAGTCTTGATCGCATAAGTCATGGCAGGACTAAAGAGGACTCCCGAGCCTAGGGAAAAAAAATTTGCATGAGTGCCAAGTGACAACAAGGTACTAACTAGGGCACCCATGATAAGGTAGGTTCTACCGCACAAGTCATGATACTTCTAAGCAATGAGAAGGTTCCGCACCATAACTTGGTGGGGTCGATCCTAAGGCAAAATGGGAAAGGAAACTAATAAATGCACAATACAGGTGGAAAAACCTAACCTATATGCCAGTTTCGAGAACCAATACCTGTCAGAACGGACCAACCATAAACTTCCAAAGGAGAAATCTTCCAAGTTTTGTAAACATAAATAGGAACACTAGACGAGAAGTTAATGCATCCCACATATAAACGTCATATAAAATCTTTGTGTTATAGAATACAAAAATTGAAAATGCGTACCTCATATGTACAATATGGTACAGGGAACCATGCAGCCTTGTGGCTTACGCATAATAGTTCTGCTGAACAAACCCCTTGCAGGGCTCAGGCCAAGGACTCCTTTGGTAGTCATAACTCATGGCTTCAAAGAGTTCCTCCTGTGAAGGCAAAACAAGATCTGAGAAATCATGAGAACTACAAGGATTAAAAGAGGGAATCAAAGGGTCCCATGTCCCTATAGGAAGAATCTCTCGGTCAACTGTCGGGACCAAGTCCCAAGAAGGAGAATAATAGGTCAAAGGATCCTTCTTAGAAGTGATTGAACATTGAGGATTCAATGCCACATAATTGACCCGTGGCGGGGTAGAGTCTACTTGAACACTTGGAACAAACCAAGGGGCATTCTGCAGTAAAGTCGAATTAGGGTGGTGATTATCAGACGCAAGCTGATCAATAGTGACAATATTCTGTTATGAGGAAAGCACATTACTCGAAAGAGTGAAGACACCACAGCATTCATGGCATAGACATAGTCACGCCCAAGTAGCATATTAAAGTCTAAAGGGCTATCAACCACCATCATATCGATTAAGACAGTCTTCCCACCTAAAGTGATAAGAAATTGAGGAAGAACACCCATAGATTTACCAGGTCTTCTATCATAGGCTAACAAATGACTCTGAGCTGTCAACAACTTTGGGGAACCCAAATCTTTCCAAGTCAAATAGGATATAATACTTGCATAGGATCCTTCATCCACCATACATCGATAGACATTTGTGGAATTAACCCTGACCTTTATTTGAAAAGGTGCAGCGGAAGGAAGACGAGGCTCAACAAGGCTATCCCAATCAAAGGAAACACTCTTAGAACTTGGAGGGGGAACATTCGAAGAAATAGGAATGCCCCCTATACCAGAAGACTCAGTACTAGAGATCAAATAGACTCTTTTGTTAGGCACTTCACCCCCCAAAAGAGGAGTGTAATCGGCTCGCGATTGCACTAGCTCTACCACATTATCAACCAACGGTTGATGGGATTGATGAGAAACCATATAAGATCTAGGAGTAGAAGTACTTTCAGACTCATACCATATCCTTTGAACCTTTGGAATACCAGGGCATAAATGAGTAAGATGGTCTCCCTTGCATATCTTACAAGGGAAATTAGGTTTAAAACTTCTACGTCCAGGTTTCTTATCAACCTCCATTCCGCCAACATGACTAGCAGTGGTTTGCGGAGAGTCCTGAACATGACAGGTCGGTGACTCTTCGCTAGTATGACTCGTGGTGACTAGACTCATGCCCCCAGCATGACTTGCAGCGGCTGAAGACTCATCTTCAACATGACTCGCAGAGGTTGAAGATGAAGTGCTAGTGTGACTTGCAGTGACTAGACTTGTGCCCCCAGCATGACTAGTAGTGGCTAAAGGCTCATCTCCAACATGACTCGTAGAGGTTGAAGATGAAATGCTAGAATTATTCTTCTTCTTTGACTTCCTCTTTCTCCTCTTTTTAGATTTCTTGTTACAAGAAGGATGCGAAGAAGGAATCCCAGATTTCTCTTTGAAAGAAGATGAACAATTAGCACCCATGTGATGCCCTTGAAATAAAGCATTCAACTGAGAGGCTTCAAGAGCATTTGGAATATTCGGAGTGGACCACAGCCAAACGGGTAGTCCAACATTCAACCCATGAATATTCAAAGTGGCCATCAAGGGAGTACCAACGTTTCCAAAGAAAGGAAAAGCACAAGGATCCCCTTTTGGGAGGGTACCTTGGTTGGTTTCCATAGGAATATTGGCCATATCTAACTGTTCCAAAGACCCTTCCTCTACGGGAATATAGAAATAACTTTTCAAGCAATATGGATAAGCAATCAAAACCTTTGCCCTTGAGGAGGCAACTCTACAACTTTTGAAAGAACGACCAAAAGCCTTTCAAGATCGGTATAGTGGTAAGCCGGTCACTCAGAACACCAAGTCCAAACGCGACTAGACAAAACTACCTAAAGCCAACTATATACAAGGAAAAAAGAGCACACACTATAAAGTCCCTAAAGATAAATCCAGTCAAACAACTTCCAAGTATTTCCGCTCCGGGTGATTAAGACCGGACACCAAAATACAAGAAAGTGAAATAAGGGGCCTTCCGAAGATAGTCTGGGATGATGAGGGCCCAGTCCTATCAGCGAAGGTATCAGAGGAAGTTACGCTGACCTCCTAACAACAACCTGCGCTGGTGCAAGCCCCCAAGCTTCGCAAGGGTTCCCTCCAGTAGTACTGTCGAGAGTGATGCAACGTCGACCTCCGGTGCCACGAGATTCCCCTCCACAGCCACCTGTGTAGATCCCTAGGAGTAGCAACTATGGATACCAACTCGTCGCAGAAGCTAGGTGGAACAGTCGTGAGGTAAGTTCGGACAAGTAGGAGAGGGGGTATCTCTCTTCCCAGTCTTCACAGACCCTCGTGCTTAACTCCCAGATCCGGAGCTTTCCTGGTCTTCCTAACACTATTGGATTTTCTTTCGTTATTCAAACTCCTACGTTTGACGTTTATATGGCCTTGGAGAGTTAACTCTCCACTCGCCTAATCCAAGGCCCTAAAATCATAAACTTGTTGGTGTAACAGACTAAAACAAAAAGCTCTAGTGAATTTTAGTTAGCGCTTGATTTTAAATTAGGCTGCTCTTTAAGTCACAAGGTAACGGAAGTGAAACTAGTGGTGTTTTTTGACCAAAAGAAATTAATAAAAAATTAACTACATGCACATGCACTTGTTTTCGTTTTTCGATGAAAAGTAATCTCTACAGGGTTCAGAGGAACTGCAAATAAACAAATTTTTCTTTTTCTTTTCAAACTCCACACTCACAAAAGTTAACAAAACTACGGATGCCTAAAAGGGGATGCAAATCTATCCTAATGCAACAACTATATGCTGATGCAACAAAAAATGAAAGTTGCTTTCTTATCAATCTCTATCTTGCCACTTAAAATGCCTAGATGGAATATGAGATGTTACCATCCATTTCGTCTAAACACTAAAAACAAGTACTAAGACAAACATAAAGCACTTTCACTTCACTAAAAGGAAACCAAATGAAAAGCAAGTTCAAGAAAGAAAAACTAGGATTTTCAAAAGATTTTCTTCAAAGCAACAAGCAAAAAAGTCTTTTCAAAAATGCTCTCAACAATACTGAAACTTGTGATTGAAGAATAGGCAATTAAACACTTTTGCGAATCAACACCACTCAATGGATGAAAACTCAACAAAAATAAATGTGCTTGAAATCGCTCTTAACAATCAAAAGCAGCAATGAAAGCTTTGGCAATGAAAACCAAAAGATCAAAAAGACAAATTCCAGGAAAGTGTTAATCAACAACTTTCATGAAACAAAGAAGTGGATGGTCACAAAAAGCGGTTTTGTCAAGCAAACAAAAAGTCACCAAAAGCAAGATTAACACAAATATTGAATTCAATCTTCCTACCCTGATAAAACAAAGCAGCCAAGATTCCTAGCAAGAAATCTTGCGTGCTTTAGCCAAAAAACGATGGCGCTTGCAATCAACAAAAAACAAGACCAATACTTCTTATAATCAGAGAGAATTCAGAACGAGATGCTCGCTGTAAAACAAATAACTAATACTGGAAAATGACTGTTTCAGACTGACTCAAACCACTAGACAAACCTTCAGAGACTAAAAGATTTATAAATCTTGAAAATTGCAATATATACGCGACTGTACTTAAGTACAGATTGCATGTATACACGACTGTGTTTGAGGAAACCTGCGTATACGCGGGTTCACTCAAAGAAACAAGCGTATATATGCCTCTGTATCTAAGAAAAACAGCGTGTATGAAAAGCTTCAAGAAAAATAAAAAACAAACTGAAGAAACTGGCAAAGCTTAAAGTTCAAGAACAGACCAGACAGTAACAGCAAGCAGACAAGGCAGCTGAGCCCTGATTGGCTTGAAAAATACCCAAACTAGGAACAAAAAGAGTGTTGTCCCCAGTGGAGTCGCCAATTCTGATGGAGGGAATTACTCCCCTAGGGCTTTTTGGGTTGAAACCCTAGCAGACTGAAAGTTATCTATTCAAAGAAACATGCATTCATACAGCCATTATGCTATTGTAAGCAAATTCTATGATAAGGGTACGTACCTTTGGTCCTACGTTTGAGAAGGCCTTTAGGGTCCAAACCCTTCTTGGAGTTCCCTTCTTCTCTTTTGTCCTGCAAAACAACCAATTCAAAGAACACAGCAATACATGGACAAAACTTATAAAGAAACCATCTTCATGTTATAAAGAAAGCTAGTTAGTTATGAAATCCAAACAACCATTTACATATGAATTCTAAACATAACTATCATTAACATAAAGAAGATTCATTTCGGGAACCAAGACATGTGTTTCTTTTATTATAGACAAATAAAGTACATAAAAAGGAATATGTTCACCTGAATCACCTTGAGCAGGCTCCAAGCAAAGCTTCCTTCCGGATCCGTTGCAGCCTCAAGCCTCTAACAAAACTCCTTCCATGACTCTCTCCATGATGTCATAAATGGTGGATGAACATCAACACACAAGGAAACAAAGGTTTCCTGTACAAAATGGGGGATGTGCAGAAGGCACAAGGGACTTCAGACCTGGTCAAGGGAAACATCTCAGCATAATAACCTTTCTCTCTATTTTCTCCTCCCTTAGGCCTTCCTTTTGAGGTCTTTTTATACCATCTCCAAAGTAGTTTTTTAGTTAGGAGTTGGTTGGGAACAGTTGGGCCACAGGCACTAACAGGTGATCAGCAGGTAAAACCCGCGATCTCCGCCCGAAAATAAGGAGTGTTATTTTTTTTAAGTGTTTTAATACATACACCTGGGTTGGCTATACACATACCCACGTATACACGCGTTTAACTCAGGGAAATGTCGCGTATAAGGGATAAAACACTGTTTTTTAAATTTTAGGACCAGGTCTGGAAGGAGGGGTTGCCCTAGGCCATGAGTACAGCATCACAAACCATAAGAGTGAGATTTGGAGCTATAACAACCTCACTTGATTTAAAAGGTTTCATGACAAAAAGGAACCCTTATGCAATGACTTGACCAAAATTTAAAATATTTGGGTGTTGAGTAACATTGAAAGTTTAACTTAGACTTTATCTCTACCTTGATTTTATCATTACTAAATTTCTTTATAAAAGGAATACTAATTTCAAACTCTCAATTTCCCACATGGATTTAAACTCCATTCTCCAGACTTTGGACACATTTCATAATTTTTATTTTTAGTTTTAGTTTTACAAAGATTCATGAGATAAAATTTGTAAAAAAATTGTTTTCTCAAATATGGAAATTGGAATGAATAATCGAAATGAAACTATACTTAATGAATTTTGGTTCATTCAATGAGGGTTTCACCTTTTCATGATAGTGGAGCTTTCTTATACCTCGTAGCAACATTGAACCCATGGATCTTTGTAAACTTCCCAAAAGGTTAAGTGTAGAAACTCCTAAAAGGCCGACAAGTAATCCTTGAATTGGTCTTTCCACAAGAAGGAATGGATTTTTGTCACTAGTTATACATAGTTTTTGGTTACATTTTCTGAAGACATTTCAATCACACAAATAGTTTCAAACTCATCCTAAGGATTTGACTTCAAATTCAGTAATATATGGATAAGTTTTAAAATCAACATTTAACATAATTTTGTAGCCACCTTTAACCAAAATACTCTTCCCAATTGAAAATGCATCATGAATCAAATGAACAGTATCAACAATATGATGTTCTATTCACTTAAAACATATATTGTAGTTCTCCACTTCTTTTGTTACATACTTTTACAACTCATAAACTTGAAAATGTGATACGGCCTCATGCAAAAGAATATCCATCTCCTTAGAAAATGTTTCTATATGACTTAAATATATTACTTGAATGCCATTATGGGTTATCGTACTTGCATAGCAGGGAATAATGCCTCTTTGTCATTCTAGTTAACAATCTTGCAAGTTCTTCTTCTAAAAGCTCCCATGTTTATATTCCTTCATGTCCTCATAGCCACATCAATGAGTAGCAGATGATAACACAACTTACTCTTCCACACTTTCATAAAAACAATGTCTACTCAATTCCATAGCTTGGTTATTCTAGAGGGAGAATATTTTAGTATGGAACAAACAAGTCATTCAAGTTCATATTGAATGATGTTTTTGTGAATTAGGGAGGATTGAGAAACATTTATATGGTGCAATGAATTGATAGTGAATATTTATATCTTCTTCAATTTTCTATTCCTCTAATATTTTTATTAGGTCAATGTATATTGATCGATATAAGGCTCGAAAGGTGTAAATTGTTCTCACTCTCTCTATTATTTATTCTCCAAGGCTCTTTCTATGAGATTTGATCTCTTCTATGGGAGATTAGGTTCTATTGATTACTTGGTTTGTCGATTGGTATGGTGGTTTAGTTGTATTATTGAGATCCATAAAAGTTTAAAGGGATGATATTCATGTGTCCTAGTTTGAAGTGTGGTTTATGGATATATATGGTGGTTAATAACTACTTAGGGGGGAGGGGAGTGGCTCTTGTATATGGTATTATCAATTCATGGGTATTGAAGTTGTTGCAAGTTTAACTAGGGAGTTTTTGCAAAATCTGAAATATTTGTGGGGATTAAAGATATGTGTTTCCATTCATCATATGCTCAGTGATATTTCCATTAGTGGCTTGAGTTCTCACGATTTGATCCATGGACTCTTGAATTAGCAATTTAATGTGTTTGGTGAGTTAATTGGGAGGCTTCGTGTCACTCCCTCTACCTCTGCAAGCTCACGAACTAGAAATCGTAGCTCTCTATTGACTCTCTTAGAGAGACATTTCCTTAGAATCTTTGCTTTCCTGGAAAGGATTGTGCAATCCCTTCAAGGGGATTCAAATTTCTACCAAATGAAACTATTGGGCTCTCTTCTCAGTGCTAGATTTGCTCTTCCTGCTTCAAAATCAATGCTCTGATACCATGTGAAAATTTCTATACTCAAGGAACCCCTACTTCAGCAGAACTGAATTTACTTCCTCTACTTGATTTTAACATACATTATCAAGTTATTTTCTGAAAAATACTAAAGTAAATTACTTTTGTAGCCTACACCAATTTAATTTGATTACATGAAACAAGAAACTGAGCAAAGAACAAGATACATAGGACACCATTATTTTTGGACAAAATAGTCCCCAGAAAAACCCAATGTGGGAAAACCAGTACAACAACTTTGAGGGTTTTATATTATTAAGTAGTAGTTCTGAATACAATGTTGGATTCTCTCCCAGTAATCTAGTTACATACAAAAATATAACGGAGGAAAACTAAGTGAGATTAGCTCACTTCACCCAGCAGTTTCCAGCTGATCCGGTAGAAAAATTGGCAAACCCCGACTATCTTTGCGCTAGCCTTGTGTAGGCCCTATGTTAGCCTCAAAAGCTTTGTGTCAGCCCTGCATTGTCACTTTTTCCTCCTGGAGCTTCTGTGTCAACCTCTCCTGGCTATTCTGGCAGATCCCTGACAGTTCTGAATTTCTACGTGAAGACAACTTCTCCTCTGCATTGGCTCTCCCTAGTTCAGCGTCAAGCCTGCATGGGACCAGAATGGCCCAACATCAATCCCTCTAGGTGTTGTGTTGCCTCCACTAGTGGCTCTCTACCTCTCTGCCCAGTATTCTTGAACTATCCCTACCCCTCTGTTGTAGAATCATCACTTAGTTCAAACTTCTCAGCTTCCTAGCCCTAGAAATTTTGAACTCTAGATCAATTCGTTCTCTCCATGTGCGTTTCTAAATGAACCCCAAACATCAGATTAATACTTTTCTCATTGATTCTTCAATGACCAATATTAATTTTCTAATAAATGGCTAAGATTAAAAACTTGACTTAATCTGCTTTCTAGAACATTCTCACCCGTATTTTGATTAACACCCATGAATACTTTATTTTTCCTAAGTTTAGACTTAGGAATCCCATTAAAAATATTAATTATTTTAATAAAATAGAATCCATGTGGAATTTCACAAAACTTTTTCTCAGTTCTTTAGAACTCATGTGCCTTAGCCTCTCCACCAATTTTCATGGCTAGAGCACATCCGATGCTACCAAAAACTAACACTTACAACTAATTAAAGTGAAGAAAATGTATAAATAACTCGAAATTTACAAATGTTAATGAAATCAAATAGAAATCAATAGACACAAATCTATTCTACTCAACCAATGGAATGGAAAACATACTATAGAAACACATGCAATCATTCAATCACAAGAAACACAATATTTTTACTAGGAACCCAACTAGGAAAAACCCCTCCTCTGTTTTTACTATATTAGATGAGAAAAATGATCTATTACCATGATAGCTTCAATCCTTCAAGCTCAAACTACACTGCAATATTGATCTCCCCCTGATTCTTCTCTAGCCAATATTTAGCCAAAATAGGCCTCCCGCTTCCTCCTATTTCCTTGCGCAATTCCTGCTCCTAAAGAATAGGAAGAGCTCCAATTTTTTACACAATCCCAAGATAATTTCTCACCTACTACATGAAAACTTTGTACACTCACTAGTATATAATAATAATTACATTGATGTTTGTTTCCTCCTCTCAACTAGGAATTTTAAATTCCATGGATGAATAGGGCTATTTTGAGTAAATTTACTAGTTAATTGAGAGATTAGTGAGTTAACAATAGTTACAACTACTCAAATGAACTCATACTGACTCTATTCGTGACTAGAGCTCAGACAACTGAGTTTCACTAACTATAACTCCACTAGATTGTTATATATTAGCAATCAACTCATTCACAACTCTACTGCCTTCCCACAAACTCAAATTGAATGACTTAACTAAGTGACTTAGCCATGTCACTTCTTCTAACTGTGACTCAAGTCATCTTGCTAATGTGGAAATTCGAATTTCTTCATTTGACTGAGGCACAAGTCAAATGAGACCTTTTCTTGCTACAATTTAACACTCCCTCTTAGCAAGAAATGGGTTGTGAAAAACCCCAATCTTGTTCCTATGGAGGAATGATTACCATAACACAACTAACAATCCCTCTCACTATTGTGGTTTCTATTGCAACAACTGCAACTGAGAAGCATCCAAAATACTGAATCAACTATGTCTCTAAGCTACAACTATCTCCTAAGTCTCTTACTACTACTAGTGTAGATATTTTGAATAATATAACACTTATTCACAGAGATTATCCTGATTATACATTATTTGCGGAATGCATGCATAATACATAACCTCCTCTACGTTGATCATCAATTTTGCAGAATTAAAAACAATGAAACATCAATCGCATGTGCACATTAACACAGTATGTACTGGGGAAAGCATACAGCTAAAAACCCCCAACTATTTGTATATTATAATGATAGAGAACATGTAACAATACATAGTACAATACTCCTCACAAGTACTCAGTACTATCTCTGCCACAGGTTCAAATCTCCTCCGCTGTTTTCCTTCCTCCACTGCGCAATCCAATGTGAGAATAGGAATGATCCAAGCTCGTTTTCCCTTGGCTTGTACTGCGCAATCCTCATTGGCAATCTCAATCAATGATTGTGCAAATCTCATGCACAGCTATAGTCACAACTGATAGCAGTCTCACTCTTTCACCCACCTCTAACACTTGTCTCCACTGAACTGTCCATGCACTGAGTTAACTGATGTATTCTTTAGTTAATTTACGAGTTAATAATTAGTGAATTAATTCACATCACTCATCACTAGTGTATTTGTAGTTAGACTAAATACAACTAGTTCAACTAAGTCAAACTGAACACAACTCCATCAACTCCTCAATCAACTCCACCAAACTCAATCACTTGAGTTCTAACTGAATTCCATCATGCAATAGCTCAACTAACCCATAAGAAAAGCGTATTTCCTTCTGGCAGTTGCATGTGCCACATCCGTAGCTCGTACTGAAGTGCTCCAAGAGGATAAGATAATGTTTATAGTCCAAATATTATTAAGAGCTAATAATATTCGACTGTTATATTTTTAGACTGGTAGTCTAAAAATAGACTCCGCCCATATGTCTAAAAATAGAAGTCCATCTATTTTTACCAACATGACCAATCATCCACAAATAGCATCCTGTAACTCATAGACCATGATCCATATGTCTAAAAATAGACATAGTCTAAAAATAGACTTTGTGCCAAAAATAGCTTGCAGGCCCACTTAGTGAAGGCGACTTCTTTTCACTAAGCTCCATCATCTTGTTGCATTTTCAACACTCCCTCTCAACAAGATATGGATTATCTGCAACCCCTATCCTGCAACTCTGGAATGTTTTGCATGCAACACATTTGCTCGGTCCACTTGCTCCAACAACACTTGGAACAAAAACACACCCGACTGGCCACTCTGTTGGGCTAGGAACATACTCTGATGCTAAAGCTCTACATGCTGCTGACAAGTGCACCCTCTCTGACATCTACGCTACTGCAACATCTCCATGCATCTCGCACCATTGCACACCTCTCTATGCCACCTAGCTCTGTGCAAAACACTTGTGCCTCTCACATTGCTGCAGCCTACTAGCTATGCGATGTCCTAGGATTCCTTGCACTGTCGCTCCCTCCGCTGCTCCATCCGCATCTCTCTCTACCCAATCAGTCAGTTCCTACTACTCCACATCGAGGCTCCCGTAGAAAGGTCTCATCCAAGAGGTTGGGTACCTCAAGGATACTACCCCTCCCCCTTGGGACGATCAATCCACATCACCCCACCTCCTACCTGGAGGTATGGCTGCATGTGATTCCTCAGCCCACTTGGCTCAAAGTTTCCCCCTACTGGAGGTCTCTGCATGAGTAGATGTCTCTACTTGATCTCCTCTCAGCTTCCCTTGTTATGGCTGCTCCACAACCTCCTAAAGCTGTTGCACCAATCGTGGCTCCTCCACAATCGTCTGAGACTTCTTTTGGCTCTGCATGTTGAGAGGTAATATACGCTCCCTCTCAACCACCAAGTCTCCATCAGTTGCCTCGCTACTCAAGGCTTTGCATGCATCTTGAACCTCAAGAGCATACAGGTTCTTGACCCGTGAACCAATCTGCTTCATCTATCTAGTGATGATGTGTCTAAGTAAAACCTTTTCCTTACTGAAGACTACATCATAGCCTCTGTCTTCCAACATCGCGATCGACACCAAGTTTCTCTTCAGTCCTAGTACATACTTGACATTGGTCAAGGTAAGGTGAGCTCCATGCTCCCTCTGAAAAATAACCGTGCCTACACCTGAGACACTATACTTCTCATCATTACCCATCGCTATGAGTATCTGGAGATCTTTCTCCTCCAAAGTGCTGAACAAACTCTTGTCACCGATCATGTGGAAAGAAGCTCCATTGTCAAGAAACCAACCACTTCCCACCATGGATGCAACCATGCATGCAAATAGTGTGAAATCCAACTCAAACTATGAAGCAAGTGCCTCACCTTCAGATCCTTCCCCGGATCCCTTCTTGGATTTCCTCTGTGGAAAATTTGCAGCATAATGGCCCACCTCATGACAACGAAAGCATCACACTTTCGATTTTTCAACCTTCTTCCCATCATTGGAAGAACTGGATTCAGAAAGAGAAACCTTCTCCTTCCCCTTCTTTTCTTTGGCAGCCAAAGCGCAATTTTCTTCATCAGATGCCTTTGATGAAGATTCATCCCTGGTATTCCGCCTGATCTCCTCTTGCACAAGATCAGACCAAAGTCTCTCCCATCCTGGCAATTTCTCCCAACCATTGACAGAGTCCTGATAGGAATGCCAACTCTTCAGAAGACCAAGGAGAGCCAATCTCACCAAGTCCTCATCATCGACAATCACCCCCACACTTCCCAGCTCATCTCGGCATTGGGTGAACTTCGTGAGATACTTGGGCATACTGTCTCCTTTCTCACACTTAATGTTTCTGAGTTTATCCTTGAGTGCCAACTTCCTCTGGTCGCTCTTGCTTTGGAATAAATCTATCAACGCTTTCCACATCAAGTATGGAGAAGCCTCTCCATGCAGGTTGGATACAATGTGATCCTTCATGCCCTCCAACAAAATCCTTCGACACTTTGCTGTCTTCTTTTGCCAACCCTCAACGTGAGCAGCATCAGTAGGCTTTGGGACATCAACATCTATGAACTCCTTCAACCCATTGTCATCTAACACCGCCTCCATCCTCTATTTCCATGAAATATAATTCAATCTGCCTTCAAGAGCATACTCCAATTGCAATCCGTTGAAAGACATTTCAACTTTGGCACCAAGAAAACACTGCTGCAAATTCGAATTCCACCAGCTCAAAACTCAACTGCTTCTGATCTAAAATTTGTGAGAACAAAGTATTTCTCGTACAAAGATTGACTGTATGGGCATTTACCGGATATCTCACCTTCCAAAAGAAGGAGAAATCCAAAAGCTACCTGGCCTGATTACAGACTCTACCTGAAGAAATAAAATGTAATCACTTTCTGAATAATAGATCTGATGATCAACTTTTCTCTGATACCATGTAGAAATTTTTAATAATATAACACTTATTCACAGATATTATCCTGATTATACATTATTTGCGGAATGCATGCATAATACATAACCTCCTCTACGTTGATCATCAATTTTGCGGAATTAAAAACAATGAAACATCAATCGCATGCGCACATTAACACAGTATGTACTGGGGAAATCATACAGCTGAAAACCCCCAACTATCTGTATATTATAATGATAGAGAACATGTAACAATACATAGTACAATACTCCTCACAAGTACTCAGTACTATCTCCACCTGCTACACACAAACTAGCTCAATCTGAATCAAGTCACAGGTTCAAATCTCCTCCGCTATCTGCCTGCCTCCACTGCGCAATCCAATGTGAGAATAGGAATTATCCAAGCTCGTTTTCCCTTGGCTTGTACTGCGCAATCCTCATTGGCAATCTCAATCAATGATTGTGCAAATCTCATGCATAGTTATAGTCACAATTGATAGCAGTCTCACTCTTTCACCCACCTCTAACACTTGTCTCCACTGAACTGTCCATGCACTGAGTTAACTGATGTCTTCTTTAGTTGATTTATGAGTTAATAATTAGTGAATTAATTCACATCACTCATCACTAGTGTATTTGCAGTTATACTAAATACAACTAGTTCAACTAAGTCAAACTGAACACAACTCCATCAACTCCTCAATCAACTCCACAAAACTCGATCACTTGAGTTCTAATTGAAGTCCATCATGCAATAGCTCAACTAACCCATAAGAAAAGCATATTTCCTTCTGGAAGTTGCATGTGCCACATCCGTAGCTCGAACTGAAGTGCTCCAAGAGGATAAGTTAATGTTTATAGTCCAAATATTATTAAGAGCTAATAATATTCGACTGTTTTATTTTTAGACTGGCAGTCTAAAAATAGACTCCGCCCATATGTCTAAAAATATAAGTCCATCTATTTGTGCCAACATGACCAATCATCCATAAATAGCATCCTGCAACTCATAGACCATGATCCATATGTCTAAAAATAGACTTTGCGCCAAAAATAGCCTGCGGGCCCACTTAGTGAAGGCGGCTTCTTTTCACTAAGCTCCATCATCTTGTTGCATTTTCAAAACTATCCTTTTCATTGTCGCTCAATATTTGGATGTATCAACTGATAATGATCCTTATGCTACCGAATATTATGGGCCCCTATAGCAAGGTTATGATCCATGAGGAGAGTATACAAAAACTCTTGTTGTTCTCTTATGTACCCTACCCAAATTTTTTCAACTCTGGGACTAAGGCTCTACATCACCCCACCTCACTCCTGGAGGTATAGTTGCATGCATGACGAAATGCACCTCTAGCTTGTAGATATTTTTGACCTGAACACAATTTTTTTTTTTTACTTTTCCAATAGAAAGGCGGCAATGTCAATCCCTTTCGTACTATATCTCCCTCTTAAAGGCGGCAGTGTCAATCCCTTTGGTACTATATCTCCCATCGTCTCCAAGATATATGGGTAATTGTAGGTCCTTCTCCTCTAGGCCGTTGAAGAAATCCTTGTTTTCTGTCATATGAAATGAAGCACTAGAGTATAAGTACCATACACTGTCTCATACAATACTTATCATGCATGCAATTTAGGTGAAATACAATTCAAATTGTGATGTGAGAGCATCTCCTCCTACTATTGTTGCATGTTCCTTACCAGATTTCTTATGTGGACACTTGGTTGCATAATTTCCATGCTCATTGAAGTGAAAGCATTTAATTTTACTGGGATATTTCTTCTTGCCATGGTTCTGGATGGATTCTTTCTCGCCTTGGGCCTTCTTACCTTTGTAATTCTTTCCTTTTCCAACTCGAGCACATTCTTCTTCCTCATCAGATCTGGATGTGACACCATATCTAGTATTTCTTTTAATCTCTTCCTGCAACAAGTTAGACTAAAGTCTCTCCTAATTTTGGAGCTTGTCTCTTCCATTAATTGAATCTTGATAGTTATGTTAGAACTTTCGAAGACCAAGGAGTGCTAAGCTCACAAGATCAGATGGTGTCACAATCTCTCCTACTCCTCTAAGTTCATCTATTTCCTCAGTGAATCTAGATAAGTACTGAAGGCTGATTTAATTTTTTTGTATTCGAATGTTCCTGAGCTTATCTTTCAATGCCAATTTCCTGGAATCATTGTTGCTTTCGAACAACTTTGTGAGATCTTTCCAGATTTCATAAGTAGTCTTGTTTCCATGCAAATTCAAAACCACATGGTCTCTGACTCCCTCGAGGATAATACTCTGGGATTTTGCAGTATCTATCTTCCACTGAGCTAGTTGTTGAGCATATGATGCTACTGGTTTTGAAATACCAATTTGTGTGTAATCCAATATTCCATGTCATCCAACATAACTTCCATTTTGCCTTTTCAAACAATGAAATTCAAACTTCCCTCCAATGCATACTCAAGCTTGAATCCATTGAAAGAAATTGTTCCTCCACTGAAGAAAATTTGCTCCAAAAACTCCATTATTCAAAATTTTTTAGAGAGAAGGTTTAGAACCTTGTTTCTATGTAGTTTTCAATACCTTTGATACTGTTGTCACTCACTGCATTGTGGGTTTCAATTGGTCAGGGTTGCCTAGGAGAAACAAAGTTTGGAGGCACCTTCCTAGGCCACAGAAGATCATAGAGCTTAATCATACCCTCTCCATTGCCTAGTGCTCGGAAAAATATTTCCAATGGTATATAGAAGTCCAGAAAAGGACTCCTGGATCATAAGTTAGGGCATAATGAAGATTTCCTTTAGAAAGCTCAGAAAACCAAAAAAAATGGCTACGTATGAGGGCATCTAGCAATCCCGCATCCCATAAATTGGCTATCACAGCAGTCTCGCAATCACAACAAACTCCAAAACTTGCGGGGTCCGATCTTGCAATATAGTGTGAAATCACTAGGGGAGGGTCAAAAAATTTTAACAAAGGAAATGCAGAACAAAACCAAGTCAGGGCCACCCCTTTCTCTCTCCTCCACGTGGCAGTATCCCGCATCCCATAATCCTGCATTATCGATGATTACAAGAATAGAGGGGCTACCTCCTCAATAATGATGCGGGATTGCGATAATGTGATTTAGTGCAGAATCGTCGAGGAGGACCGAAACTCATTAACAAAGGAAATGCATGCAAAAAAAGGGTCAAGCAGGCATTTTTCTCTCTCCTCCAGGGGGCCACGTGGTGGCCTCGGATTGCAACTCAGAGCAAACATGGTAGATGACATCATCAATGATGTGGAAATATAGATGATGACATGGAAGATGACACATGTCACCCAGTTTCATTGTTTTCAAGGGTGAAATGGGGCCATTTATGTGTGCCACATGTCACCACTCATAGGGTGAGTAGTGATGACTTCACCCCGCAGATCGGCGAGCGCAGTTGTTAAGGGGAAAAGGTAAAGGTAAAAGGTTATCAAGCTTCGAGATGAGAGATTCCTAGTAACAAAGAAAAAGGATCACAGGCACGGGTCTGATGCCCTTAGCACCTGAGGGATAAGCCCCTTGTTCTAGCCCCCGTTCATATGAGGAAAGCCACATGAGGGGCTATAATAAAGGGGTGCTAAGGGGGAAAATCAAAAGTTCATGTTTTTCTTGTTTTAGAGAAAAAAAAGGCTCGCACCTGAGAGACTACATTGTTACACTGTAATGCATATCACCCATGACATCAAGGCACCGATAGTGCAGGACATAACTTTAAAGGGCGTGATAGGTCAGTAGCTATGGTTTTAAGAGGAACAAATGGTGCATTCAAGGTACGGGATGGGATAATCCCGAAGAAGTCCACTGTGACACGGGTCCAAGAGCTAGCGCCGAATGATTTAAAGGCATAAAAGACAGAAGTGGGTGAAGCAATGCAGGAAGCCATACCTTAAGTAGAATGACACCTACAGCAGAGATGATCATAGGATGGGCAAGGAGATCTTTGTATATTTTACATCTTATGTTTATTTAGTTGTTGTATTGTAGCATGCCTCCTTTCAATGAGACTTTTAATTTTGTAATGTTTTGGGCCACAGAGCTATCTCTGAGTGAGACAGCTAGTCAACCCAACAACTGAGACTAGGCTAGAGATATTTTGTTGCATTGAATGTTCTTACTCCCCTCTCCAAATAAATAGAGGAAAGAAAGACTTAGAAAAGGTTCAGAAATTCTATAGAAAACACTACATGCTATTTTCAGACTATATCTCTTTGTAACACAGATTTTTCAGAATATCAAGGGAATGGTGGTGATTCTCTCTTCAATAATTAGAGTATGTGTTCCCTCTGTTAAAAATCATTTTGTGTTCATATTTCTTCTCTGTATTCATGCAATTATAGCTGCTAGAAATATTTCAAGCTTCCTCATCGATTTATTTGTATTGATATGTGAATGCAAGTGCTGTAATTATATCACATATTCACTTGTCTCAATATTGTTGATGTATATACCTGTGTGGACTATTGAAATAATATCTTTAAATCTGCAACACATGAATCATATCATTTAGCTCCTCCTTCATCCATTATTCCTTCTTGTAACTCAAATAAGTATACAAATCCTTAATGCCTCAATCTCTATGTGTTAAGTGTAGAAGTCTTGAAGCCTTATGCTTTATGTGATGGGTTTCTCCTTCTCTTTGTCCTCTCGCATCTGCCCTGCAAAAGGCTATTAAGTTGTAATCCCTTGAAATACTCGGCCTCAATTATTTTTATGCATATTTCTGAGATATGAACCTATGAGGAAGTACCAGAAATCCATTTCTTATTTCTTTGGATAAATGAACCAAACCATTTCCTATAAATATATGTATCTATAGCACAAAAGTGACGTCTCCAGTTTCCTGTGAATCATTTGAGACACATAAATCTAGATGTTCCCAGGCACTGGTCTTGTAAGCAATCCAAGGTTGTCTCTGGGAGCAACAACATCTTTTGGCATCTTTGTCGTGGGAACTTATTGAAGGATTTTTCCGGAAGGATACGACAAGGTGAACACTCTTTGTATAGGTGAGTGAAGTCTATTTTGATTTCCTTCACATCACCTTGGTGACTCCACACCCCTCTCATTATCATTCATAACCTTGGATTTTAAAAGGCCTCATACTCACTCAGATACATCCCAGTAGAAATCCCCATTTTTATTTGACCTAGAAAAGTTGATTTTCAAGAAAGTATGGAAAGAGAAAACTCCCCCTGATTGTGCTACCATCTCGCCAACCTTTGAAGTTCCCTCATCCAATTCTCAGGCTATTATTTCTCATTATTTAGGACTTACTCCTAAGGCCCTTACATATCCTTCTTCCCCTCCAAACACTGTGGTCTTGACCCCAATTACTCAAGTAAATTTTAATCCCCTGCCGCTAATCAGGATGGCTCTTCCAGGATTTTTTCTAAACAAGTATGCACCTCTTTATCTACCTCAACCCTTAAGTGTAATGCCCTAGGACTACCTAAAGCATCTGCCTAGGTTCAATGGAGAAGATGATAACTCGACACAGAGTCACATTGAAACCTTCAGTGCTTTTTCCGAGAACATAAACGTGGAACAACTGGATGTGGTCATGAGACTTTTTGTGAAATCCCTCGATGGAGAGGCTAGAAAATGTTTCAAATCCATACCTAATGCCTCCATCGGTACATGGGAGAAGCTTGAAAATGCTTTCACCCATAAATGGGGAGAAAATATGAATCAATTGTACCTCCTCATTGAGTTTAATGCCATAAGAAAAAATTTGAAGGAGGATACTTTAGAATTTATCAAAATATTCAATGAGGAATTCAATAACCTGCTAGCTAGCATAAAGTCTCCCTCGATTGTAGCTCGTGTGGTTTTCTTGGGATAATTTGAATCTGATGTTGGATTTACCTTGAGAGAAAACAAGTTTACCACTCTAGACCAACTTCATATCGATGCTCTCGAAGTGGAAGCAAATCTGGCTTCAACAGGGAAGTCAAGGGTAAAGAAATAACCTACTAAATCCAAAAGAGGAAAGGAATACGCATCCTCCTCCGATTGATATGGAGACTCATTAGACCTGAAGTGGGATGATCTAGACAAACTCATCAAGATTTTATCACAAAATGTTGGAAAACTTGAAATCAAGAATAAGAACCTCTCTAGGCAGAATGTTCAAGTCAATAAATAGGGCTATAAATCACAATATAGAATACCTCAACTACAACTACTTCCAAGGGAAAGAAAAGAACATCTTTATCAGATCCCTCATCCCTTATACTTGGAAGATGGTCCCGAAGAACAATCATCAGATACACAGGAGATGCAGGGAAATATATATTCTGGTTTTGCTAAAGAAGAACATGAGAATATGGCTCACCAAGAGGCCAGTCATCATAGAGGAACAGTTGCAGATGAGGAAGATATGGATTATTATTGCAAACAGTTTGTAGAGTTCATGCAAGAATAGCCCCAATGTAAGTATAATCTAAGATATTCAAAGGAGAGGACAAGAGAACCAGAACAGTTAGGGAAGTTGCTCCCCAAGTGGTTCCTCCAACACCAGACAAGGTAAATGTTAAGCTCCATCCTAACCCACCCAAGATAGGAGTCTCTACAAATAAGGAGATCCACAGTCTTAAGGGGCACACATAAAAGGAGGCACATGTTCTGCTAAAAAATGCCAGTGGGAAGGGAGAAATAACAGAGCCACAAGATACAGAAAAGGCCCAACCCACATTCAATCTCTAGAAGGAGCTTGAAAAGGTAAAAATTTTTGTTCCCCTAACTGAGCTCCTAAAAAATCCTAATTACAAAGCTCAAGTCTCTCAATTCATGCATCCAGTCACCTTAGCACCATCCCATGATAGTTTGAACCTTCAAGAGGAGAGGCCCATGGTTGTTTTCAAACCGCATGTGGAACAGTTGGATGCTTCTACTACACCTTTCTATGTGACTCTGGTGATCCATGACCTTTTGTTGCATAATTGCATGCTGGATTTCAGGGCCTCACACAATCTCATTCCACTATCATTAATGGAACAACTAGGTTTGGAGATCACGAGACCATACAAGGACATGTACTCCTTTGACTCCAAAAGAGTCAAGTGCTTAGGCATGAAAAAGGATCTGGTGGTAAACCTGGCTCAGATCCTAGTGATGAATGTGGTAATGGATATAGTGATGGTGGATATATCTCCTCGCATTGGAATTCTCTTATCCATATCTTGGGGTTCCAAGGTGGGTGGCTCTATCAAGCTAGATCTGACTTATGCCACCATTCCCACTTTTGGAGGTGAGCAAAGGAGGCTATACAGAGAATCCATGTTTGTGAAAATTGTGACCCCGGCTAAAGGCTCAGAAAAATCCCCAGTGCATGGGAATGATAGCGACATATCCTGTCTGTTCCTAGAAGAGGATAAGACCTTCCTAGAGGAAACATCAGTACACCTGACAAGGTAGATAGAGCACTTACGAGAAAATGAAAATGAAGTATGGAAATTGTACTTCAACGATGTAAACTCAAAAGAGGGAAATGGAGCTAGAATATTCTTGGTATCTCTAGAAGGCAGCATGATGCCCCTCTCATTCAATCTCGAATTTGAGGTGACCAACAATGTGGTGGAGTACGAAGCATCTCTCCTTAGATTACAAATGGCAAGGAATATGAAAATTGAATGCTTATCGATCTATGGAGACTCTGAGCTAGTTGTAAGGAAAATCCGAGACCAATGCCAAGCCAAACACCCTAGGCTGAGGACGTACCGAAATGAAGTGTGGGACTTAATAGAAAATTTCTTCCTGGAATTTAACATCCATTTTCTGCACAGGGAAGAAAACAGGATGATTGACTCTCTTGCAGTAGCTGCAAGCACTTTCAGCCCCCCACAATATCCACTCCTCAGATATGAGATAAAAGTCAAGCACAAGCCTTCAATACCTAACAATGTCAAACACTGGAAGGTATTTGAAGATGATGAGAAGGTGAAAAGATTCATATAAGTCATTGGAGAGTTTGCCCACTCTGCCATTGATCAAGAAGAAGAAGAAGCAAAACAAGCAGCCACTTCATTGAAAGACACAGTGGCTGGGAAAAAAATTTGCAACTAAAAGGGAACACCATCCCTCATGGAATTGTTCCACTAGAAATACTTTTCAATAAAGATGACATAGCTTCCAAACAAATGGCCCCAGAGAAGGATGAGCAAGTTGAAGACTGCAACATCAGATCAGAGGAGGAACCCCATACGATCAGTCTATCCAAAGGAAACCCTTGGCAATACAAACAAAGGTATTTATATCTATTCAAAACTTAAAAAGATGTATTTGCTTGGTCTTATGATGTCTTGAAATCATTTGATACTAATATCATTCAACATAATATTCCCTTGAAGAGTGGGATAAAGCCATGCAAATAGAAACTCAGACAAATAAATCCATTGTTACTCTCCGCAATTGAAAAGGAGGTAAGAAGCTATTGCAGGCTAAGATCATAGTACCTTTAAGATACTCTAAGTGGGTAGCCAATTTGGTCCCGGTCCGGAAAAAGAACGGAGAGATAAGGCTATGTGTGGACTTTTGGAATCTAAACAGGGCATCTCTAAAAGACAACTACCCTCTGCCCAAGATGGATAATATATTGCAAGAGGTAGTGGGTGCGACTAGAATGTCCATGATTAATGGATTCTCCAGATATAACCAAGTCACAGTCCACCTTGAGGACCGAAAACTGACTTCTTTCACCACCCCGTGTGGAATGTTCATGTACACCCGCATGCCATTCATGTTGATAAATATATGGGCCACATTTCAGAGTGATATGGACATAACTTTCGTGGGCGAGGAAGATATATTTGTGGTAGTCTACTTAGACAACATCAGATTATTTTCTAAGACTGATGAAGAGCATATCCTCCATTTAAAGATTACCTTCTATAAGTGCAGGAGGTAGGGCCTCTCTCTCAATCCTAAGAAATATCAGTTCGTCCTGAGTGAGGGGAAGATGCTTGGACACATAGTAGCACAGGAAGGAGTAAATATTGATGCTGAACGAGTCAAAGCCATCAACCTTATTCCCTTGCCCAGAAACAAGAAAGAATTCCAAGCCTTTTTAGGGATGATAAATTTCTTAAGGCGATTCATACCCAACTATGCTGACATAGTCAAAGGTATCACACACATGCTCAAGAAGGAGAATGACATTAAGTGGAGTTTTGTCCCCCATGAATTTTTCACTAGGATCAAGGAAGCTTTGGCTGAGGCCCTAGTGTTCGTCAGCTCTGACTATTGAGTGCCTTTTTACATATTTTCTTTCGTCTCTCCCAATACCATTACTTTTGCGTTGTTACATAAAAATAAAGAAGGTTATGAGAATCCCATTGCCTTTTTCATCCAAGTCCTAAGGGATGTTGAGCTAAAATACAATATATTGGAGAAACATGCATATGCATTGGTCAAGGTGCTGAAGTCATTCTATATGTATGTGCTACAATCAGGAATCACAGTGTTCATCCCAACAACTATAGTCAAGGACATCCTAGTGCAGGGAGACAATGAAGCGAATAGGGGTAGGTGGATAGCTAAAATACAAGAATATGAGCTAGAAATAAAGCATACCAAGCTCATCAAAGGCCAGGGGTTGGCCAAGATTTTATCTGAATCCAATTGCTAAGCTCTAGGGATAAGCCTGATCACAGAGGAATACATACCAGAGGACCACCAGAGTGGAATTAAAAAAATGAGAAAAATATCTATGCCAAATATGAGGGATCGCCCAGGTATAAGAACATTGTTCATTACCTCTTATTCATAAGATGCTCATTAGGATTAGATAGATCTAAATACTAGATTCTGAGATTACAGTCACATAAATACATTATATCCAAAGAATTGCTCTACTGGAAGGACCTGGTGGGGGTATTACTTATATTTTTGGTGGAGGGGGAACCCATGATGTGATCAAGGATTTCCATAGGGGAGTCTGTGGAGGGCACTACAATTGGAAGATAACATCACACAAAATCCTCAAGGTGGGATTCTACTGGCCCATGCTGTTTGGAGATGTTTATTCTCATGTCAGGTTGTGCCAGAAATGCCAATTGTTTTTTGAAAGATAGAAGTTTGCTCCTCTCCCCCTGATTCCTTTGCATGTAGAGAAGCCTTTTAGACAGTGGGGATTGGACTTCATTGGAGAAATAAACCCACCTTCTAGTGGCCAACACAAATGGATTTTAACAGCCACTGACTATTTCACCAAGTGGGTAGAGGCTATCCCAGCTAGAAATGCTACTGACTCAATGGCGATAAAATTCATGGAGGAGAACATACTATCCTGCTTTGGGTGTCCTTTTAAAATCATCATTGATAATGCATAGGTCTTCAAATCTACTAAGTTCACCAACTTTTGCCATAACTTCAATATCATTATTGGACATTCTATTACATACTACACTCAAGGGAATGACTTAGTTGAGTCTTCTAATAAAACTACGGTGAGGGTTCTAAAGAAGACCATCACTGAAAGTCAAAGGAACTGGGAATTGCAACTAAAGTTTTCTATGTGGGCTAACCATAATATGCCCAAATGATCCACTAGGAAATCACCTTTTGAGCTAGTGTATGGAAAGGTTGATGTCTTCCCAATCCAATTAGCAATGCTAGTAGCTAAGTTGCTACAAGAAGTCGAGGAAGAGCCAAGCACCTTGACTAGAAGGATAAATCAGCTGATGGAGTTGCACAAGAACAGAGAGCAAGTGGAGACCAAATTGTCAAACTACCAACAAAGGATGAAATCTCTATTTGACAAGAAGGCTAAGGAAAATCCTCTTTAGCATGGAGATTTAGTTCTCAAGTAGGATGTTCGATGAGAAGGAAAAGTTAAACATGGGAAGTTTGATCTGCTATGGTTCGGCCCCTTCAAGATTGTACAAGAAAGGGGAAATAACACTTACATGCTGGAAAACTTAGATGATGAACTGTTGGAACTGCCTATAAATGGTCAGTTCCTAAAATTTTATTTTCAAAATTAGAGATATCTGTCTCTTTCTCATTATAAATATCTGGTGTGTGTGTTGAAATTCTTATTTTAATTTTTTAGTTTATTATAAAAAAAGTCCTTTTTCACATAACTGTATTTGTTTAAGAATGACTCCATGCCCAATGGAAGGAAAAGCTACTGATTTGCAGGTCCTCAACACCTTGCGAGCAAGGCACTATCCCCAGTTAGATTCGATGTTATCACTCACTGCATTGTGGGTTTCAATTGGTCAAGGTTTCCTAGGAGCATCGAAGTTTGGAGCCACTTTTCCAGGCCATAGAAGATCTCAGAGCTTAATCAGACCCTCTCCATTTCCTAGTGCTTAGAAAAAATCTTTCCAATGGTATATAGAAGTCCAAAAAAGAACTCATGGATCACAATTAAAGGCCTATTGAATATTTCCTTTGGAAAGCTCAGAAAATGAAAAAATGGTTAAGTATGAGGGCATCCCACATCTTGCAAATCGGCTGTCATAGTAGTCCCACAGTCATTGCAAACTCCAAAACTTGTGGGGGCCGATCTTGCGATATAATGTGAAATTGCCGGGGGAGGGCCGAATTTTTTAACAAAGGAAATGTGGAACAAAACCAAGTCAGGGCCACCCCTTTCTCTCTCCTCCACGTGGCAATATCCCACATCCCACAATCTTGCATTATCAGCGATCACAAGAATAGAGGGGTTACCTCCCCAATAACCTTGCGGGATTACGATATTGCAATTTAGTGCAAAATCGTCAGGGAGGACCGAAATTCATTAAAAAAGTAAATGTTTGCAAAAAACAAGGGACATGCAAAAAATTTTCTCTCTCCTCCAGGGGCCCACGTGGTGGCCTCTGATTGGTCCTCAGAGAAGACATGGCAGCTGACGTCATCAGTGATGTGGTAGTATGGATGATGACGTGGCAAATGACATGTGTCACCTATTTTCAGTGTTTTCAATGGTGAAATCGGTCCATTTCCAGGTCCCACATGTCACCACTCATAGGGTGACACGTGGCAGTGATGATGTCACCCTACAGATCGGTGATTGTAGTTGTTAAGGGGAAGAGATAAAGGTAAAAGGCTATCAAGCGCTAGGATGTAGGATTCCAAGTAACAAAGGAAAAGGCTCCCAAACACGGGTCTGATGGCCTTAGCGCTTGAGGGCTAAGTCCCTTGTTCCAGCCCCTGGTCATATGAGGAAAGCCACACAAGGGGATATAATAAAGGGGGGACAAGGGGGAAATCAAAAGTGCCCGTTTCACCTGTTTTAGAGGAAAAAAAGGTCTGTGCCTGAGAGACTATGTTGTTACACTGTAATGCATGTCACCCACCACATCAAGGCACCAATAGTACAAGACAAAAGTTTAAAGAGTGTGATAGGTTGACAACTATGGTTTTAAGAGGAGAAAATGGTGCATTCAAAGCACAGGATGGGCTGATCCCAAAGATGTCCACTGTGACACAGGTCCGGGAGCTAGCGCCGAATGAATTAAAGGCAGAAAATACAGAGGTGGGTCAAGCAGTGTAGGAAGTCATACCTTAAGTAGAATGGCTCCTGTAGCAGAGACGATCATAGGATGGGTAAGGAGATCTTTGTAAATTTTACATCTTATGTTCATTTAGTTGTTGTACTATAACATGCCTCCTTTCAATGAGGCTTTTAATTTTATAATGTTTTGGGCCACAAAGCCATCTTTGATTGAGACAACCAGTCGAATCGACAACTGAGTCTAGGCTAGAGATATTTTGTTGTACTGAATTTTATTGCTCCCCTCTCTAGATAAATAGGGGAAAGCATGACCTATAAAAAGTTCAAAAATTCTATAGAAAACACTACATGCTAATTTCAGACTATATCTCTTTGTAACACATATTTTTCAAAATATCAAGGTAATGGTGGTGATTCTGTGTTCAAGAATTACAGTATGTGTTCCCTTTGTTAAAACCCATTTTGTGGTCATATTTCTTCTTTGTATTCATGCAGTTACAACTGCTAGAGAGATTTGAAGCTTCCTCATAGATTTATTTATATTGATATGTTAATGAAAGTGCCTGTAATTATATCACAGATTCACTTGTCTCAATACTGTTGATGCATATACCTGTGTGGACTATTGAAATCATATCTTTAAATCTGCAACACATGAATCATAGCATTCAACTCCTCCTTCATCCATTATTTCTTCTTGTAACTCAAATAAGTATAGAAATCCTTAATGCCTCAAGCTCTATGTGTTAAGTGTAGAAGTCTTGAAGCCTTATGCTCTATGTGATGGGTTGCTCCTTCTCTTTGTCCTCTCTCATCTGCCCTGCAAAATCTTATTAAGTTGTAAGCCCTTGAAATACTCGGCCTCCATTATTTTTATGCATATTTATGAGATTTGAACCTGTGAAGAAGTACCAAAAATCCATGTCTTATTTCTTTGGATAAATGAACCAACCCATTTCCTATAAATATATGTATCTATAGCACATAAGTGATGTCTCCAGTTTCCTATAAATCATTTGATGTACACAAATCTAGATGTACCCAGGCACTGGTCTTGTAAGCAATCCAAGGCTGTCTCTGGGAGCGACAACATATACCATGTAGAAATACCTCAAAATTACAACTGCTAATGAAATCAAGCTGAAATCGATAGACACACATTTATTCTACTCAATCTGCAGAAGGGGAAACATACAATAGAAACACATGCAATCATTCAATCACCAAGAACACAATATTTTTACTAGGAAACCCAACTGGGAAAAACCCTTCCTCTATTTGTATTATATCATATGAGAGAACTTGATCTATTATAATGACAACTTCATTCCTTGAAGCTCAATCTGCACTATAATATTAATCTCCTCCTGAGTCTTCTCTAGCCAATACTTAGCCAAAATAGGCCTCTTTCTTCCTCCTATTTCATTGCACAATTCCTATTCCTCAAGAATAGGAAGAGCTCCTATTTTATTACGCAATCCCAGGAGAATTTCTCACCTGCTACACGCAAACTCTGTACACTCACTAGTATACAATAATAATTACATTAATGCATTTTCCTCCTCTCAACTAGACAATTCGAATTCCATGCATGGCTAGGGCTATTTTTAGTAGATTGACTAGTTAAATGAAAGATCAATGAGTTAACATCAATTACAAATACTCAACTGAACTCATATTGACTCTATTCATGCCTAGAGCTCAGATAATTGAGTTTCACTGTAACTCCACTATATTGCTAACTCATGCACAACTCTACTCCTTGCCCACAAACTTGAATTGACTGACTTAACTAAGTGACTTGGCCATGTAACTCCTGCTAACTACAACTCAAGTCATCCTAATGATGTGGAAATTCAAATTTATTCATTTGACTAAGGCACAAATCAAATGAAGCCTTTTCTTGCTATAATTTAACTGGAAAATTCAATCCTTATAAAAAACTCCAAAAGAATAAATGAAAATACTTATCTAATTGTAGAGTTGAGGCTTCTGTGATTCATATCAAGTTTGTGAGAGATTTTTCGGCAAAAATCACATGAAATACCATTTGTCGATGTGTTTCGAACCAACCAGTGTGGTTCATCGTCAGGACAAGTTGAAGAAACAGATCCAGCTTAGCATGTTAAATAGTCTGAGAAGAACCTCCAATGGCTAACTTGACTAATGGCTAGTTTTGACTTTAGGACTGGCGTCAAAATTTTATTATTTAATTAGTTATATTCAGGACCAATCCCTTAAAAAATATATTAAATAATTAAAAATTATAAGTTAATTAGTATTTAGATGGAAATTAGTTACATAAAGGATCTTTCTTATAATATATGAATAAATTATATGCATATATAAATATAAATATATAAAGTAATATTAATAGGATGTTAAGATACAGGTTAGTTAAAAAAAAAATTAAATAAAAAAAAAGTTAACTTAAAAGTCTTAGAAATAAAAAATAAATAAATAAATAAAAATAGATAAATAATAATAATAATAATAATAATAATAATAATAATAATAAATAAATAATAATAATAAATAAATAAAAACGAGAAAAATAATATTAAGTTAACTTAAAAGTCTTAAAATAATAATAATAATAATAATAAAAATAATAAAAATAAAATAAATAAATAAATAAATAAAAATAAAATAAAAATAAATAAGTAAATAAATAATAATAAAATAAAATGAGAAAAACAAATTAACTTAAAAGTCTTAAAAAAAAAACCGTGAAGAGGGCAGAAAAATGACTAGGAAGAGAGTACTGGGACCCAACACCTACTAATTTTCCAGCCATCCTCTCTATTGAGATTGCTTGGCCTCTTTTCAATCTCAAGTGCTTCCCTAAATTTTCGATGATGGAAGTGCGAAACCTTAGCAATAACACTAGCTTCCTCAATACAAACATGATGATTGGTTTTCTCAGCATGTTCAGCTAAAGCGGAAGACTTAGGTCAAGTTAGCCTTTGGAGGCCTATTTAACATGCTAAGCTGGATCTGTTTCTTCAACTTGTCCTGACGATGAACCACACTGGTTGGTTCGAAACACGTCGACAAATGGTATTTCATGTGATTTTCGCCGAAAAATCTCTGGCAAACTTATCTAATTGATTTGTTAAAGGAGCTAGACATTAGTCCAATTTTTATTTTTGATGACTTTCACTTATACTTAGTTGGGACAAATTATAACAAGGAAGAGAACCATTGGACCAAAATGGCAAAAGAGAACGGATTGAACAAGTGTTGGACACCAAATATTTGCAACACCTTACAAGTTATATAAGTTATATTGTGTTAAGTGAAAAAATATGCTAAATTGCTACAACTCCTAGATCATAGACATTGTCCTACTTAAATAGCTCTCCCATGTCTAATAAATATCCCACTATGAAAGGTTCAAAATTGAAGTCGGCATTGCCCTTCAAAGGTTGTCATAGAAGATCATAAAATTATTTTCCATGCAAATGAAAATTAAAATAAACATTTGTCAAATCTGAAATGAAATTTGTTTGAGATTTTTTCAATTGAAAGCTAAGGAAATTTTTCATAATATGTACTACTTGTCATTATTACTATAGTTTTTTTTTCGTCTGTATTAGTCATTTTTATATACCATCACAAATTTTAAAAAAAAAGTTAAAATTTATTTTCCTTATCATGATAGTTCAAAAGAAGAAATGTTATCATTTTTATTTTGTGGAATCTTATTGCTATGGAGTTCGTGCATGTATAACTTTGGTTCTGGTGAATGCTTTTGCTGTTTCTTTTGTCGATGGTATTTTTAACAATAATGCACACGTATACCAATTAATATGACCCTAATTCTTCTCGCAAAAGATTTTTGTAGCTTATATTTTTTATAGAAAATTGTGTTGTTGGAAGTTTCAAATTTTCTTTTTAATCAAACATTGTAGTAATATCCACAAAATAATACTATAATTAGATTGCCTCTAAAAAATTCTCATTGCAATTGTTTGAATAATTAGACTAATCACCTTGTAAGCACATGTTTGAATGATTGGACTAATCACCTTGTAATCACAATGTCACAATAGATCAATTTCATTGTATATGAAAATAACATCCATAAGATGAGAGAGTAAATGGGCTTGTTGAATTCCCTCATTATAATTCCTATACAAATACATGATCCAATTGAATTTCGTCCATAAATCTTTTATAGAAACTATAAATAAATAGTCTTATTAAATTTCTTCTATATAAAATTGTAATACTGATATAATTATATTTGAATTTTTTATATATAGATAATATTCTTCATTTAAATCCGTACAATTTACATGTTAAAAGATATAATGTATTACATATACCTAAAATTGTAAACTATTTTTCATTTTTATATAAAAAATCATTTCTTTTAATTTAAATATTAAAAAAATATAAGAAAAAATTAAAATAATGTAATTGCTGCTCCATGTCCATGTCCCTCAGGCCAGGTTGGTCTGCTTCGTGTTTTAAGCGGTATAATTTACATAAATTTGGAGTTTTGTTTCCATATGCTCTGTTTTCTGTCTAATTAATGAGAAGCGCAGCGCTGTTTTACCGGGATTCGCCGTAGTCGCAGACTTCTTGGTCGGAATCTCATGTTTGTGGTACTGATATAGACATTAGAATGCTAGGGATCTATGAAGGGTAGAAATGGGTTGTGAATGGTAGAAGTGGGAAAAACCCATTGTTTTTGTGGTTATGCACTGCGGATAGCTATGTCATATTCTGTAGGTTCATGGAAATATCGAAAACAATTGATGTTTGTGTCATGACTAATTTATCCTCCATTTTCCCTATATGCGTGTTTTTTTAATCAATAATGGCAAAATTGTTAATACAGGTTTATTTCTAATTTAATAATTTAAAATGTAATAATTTAATTTAATTTAGTTTATCCTCCATTTTCTTTATATGCGTGTTTTTTTAATCAATAATGGCAAAATTGTTTGATTTAGTTTTTAAATATTTTTTGTAAATTTGGTGAGACTATATATCAGCATGTTTAATATATCATCTTTATAAAGGTAGGGAATTAAACTAGTAACTTCACACCAAAAATATTTTAGAAGAAAGATTATCCAAAACCCAATGAATTAATTAATAAAAGTTTTAATGGACAAAAAAAGATAAAATTAATTAAATTATAAATTTATTTCAAATTGTAATTTTTAATTATTATAAAAATAATTAATATAAGAATGAAATATATAAATTTTTAAAATATGTAACAAAAAATATAATAAACAATAAAATATTGTTAATATGAATAACAATAGAGATTATATTTTTATATTTCTTAATTAAATTAGAAAAATTAGAAAAACCTAATTATTTTTAAAATATATTTAAATTATCTATTGAAAAATGAAAAATAAAATTGTTTTTAAAGTTTTAAATTATTTATAGTTGATGATGATGATGATGATGGTTAACGTCCACGGAGACCAAATAATGGTCTATCAGACCTAAAGAAACAAATTATTTATTTTGATTTAAGATTTTATTCCTATGCTCAAAAAGTTTGGAGAGAAGCCTCCCGAGCTCACTATAATTTTGACACATTGTAAAAGGCTAGGGAGGTCAGTATTGTAGCAAAGATTGTGAAACTGAGATCTAATGTGGTTATACGGGGGGCACTCTAAGAGGAAGTGGTTTTCATCCTCGATGTTCCTATTCTCACATATATGGCAGATCCTTTCTGTCCATGGCGTTTTAGGAACTGCCCAACAAACTGTTTCACTATGGAGCTCATGAGAATTCGTTCCAATCTATGCTATATTAATTTTCTTCTTTGAGCTAGTTAAAATAGAGAGATGATTTTGATCTTCTAGGGTGGGGTTGATGACCTTCTTATAATAACTTAATTTTCTTTTAGCCGTCAAGTCTTTCTCACACCACATTTTTTTTTGAACTTAGAAGTAACAATATCTTTAATGTTATTTATGTTTTGCAATGCATCATTTTCGTTGATCTCCCAATAGTTTAACCAGGCCCTTGTGTCTTTATGCCACCCTCGATTGAGCGTTAGGTGGTTTTGGCTAGAATTTAAAGCTAGCTTAGGAAGTCTATGATCGTCTATGTTACTGATTTTGTGCTTGTACAACAGAAACCTAAGCATAGCTAGGCTCTCAATAGGGAAATACCTGCTTCTATAAGGAGAATAGGATAGGGTGTATTACTTTTAATTTTTAGGTTATAAGTTATAAAACGCTTCTGGATTTGCTCAACCTTTCTCCATGATTCTCTGGAGATGCTGCAACCCCAAACTTCACAGCCTAAAGTTTCAAAGAGAAACTTCTTTTTATCCCACATTACAAGGTTTGCTATTTTACAATTATTTTATAATAAATATTTCGAAAAGATAAAATCTTACTTTTTACCTAAATATTAATAATTAAATTAAAATTATAAAATCTCTCCAAAACAAAAACAAACACAACAGTTAGCATAATGCCTAAATGTGTATGAAACAGAAATTCTGAAAAGACTACTAAAAATGGTTGCCACGGCCATTTACAATACAATGAAGAATTACCATAAGAAATGAAAGGTAAACAAATATTTTCGAAGAAGATCAAACTTGGCTGTAACCAGTTTCAAGACCAAACTCAAGTGTGCCAACTTTCCTGATTTCTTCTTTCATTTTTTATTTTTTCTGTTGTTATCCGTGGTCTCTTTCGCCAACTTCCGTACACTCTCCTTCAACTTTTTACATTCAAATATCCCCTTCAACTCTTCCAACGATGTCAACGACTCGAGACCCAGCAGCTCCTCTATTTCATTACACCCGCTGATGTCCAGTAGTCGAAGGTTTTTAAGACCAGGAAGACCATTTATTTTTTCCAACGCAGTACTGCCTTGCAACTCCAAGGATATTAGGGCTGTTGGCAGCGCTCCAAGCTCCACTAGTTGAGAACAAAAGCTGACGTTGAGATGTCGAAGGGCTGGACAAAAGCCTTTAGGAAATGATACTTTCTTTATTCTCGTCCCCTGCAGGTCGAAGTGTGTGAGTTGAGTAAGGTTACCCAGGCAAGCCGGCAGCATTTCGAATCTTAAACAGCTATTCAAGCTAATGTGCTGAACATTTCTTAAATCCACAACGGAGTCTGTGGGCATTTGAAAATCCGCACACCCAGACAACTCTAACTTCAAAGGTTCCTCCAATGCCAAAGGTGCCTGCAATGACCTCTTAGCATAAGTATTTTCAAATTATTATGAGTATAGGCTAGGTGCCTATTGAATATTGAGACATTAAGAAAATTTAAACACATTGGTTTAAAATAAATATGCCTATTTAATTTAATAATACATTTACAAACCAAACCAGAATGGTAATCATTTATATATTTTATTTTTTCTATTTTGGTATTATATTTATTTTATCTTAAAATTTAGTTAAATATATAAAATTTTATAGGTTAATTATTGGAATTTCTATAATTCAAATAGAATATTTTTTAAATATTAAATAAATATACTTCAAAAATATAATTTAATAATAAAAATATAATTTTATTAATTATTATATAATCACATTTACATATTGATCAGTTAAAAAATGTAAAAATATTTTTATAAATTTATTCATAACAATATTAATACATATTATAAACGTTGAAAGATTCTTTTTAAAAAACACATAAAGAAATTATAAATTTACTTGTTTACCAATTAGTGTGTTTCATCTTCAGGATGATGAACCACATTAGTTGGTGGATTAGACTTATAGTTTATTTATGTGATTTTGTGATTTTTACTGAAAGATCTCTCAATATTAATACATTTAAATTCAATTACGCATCTAAAATATGTAAAAAACAGAAATGAGAAAGTGAGTCAATAATTAACTTGACTCCTATATTTTATATTATTGCATTTAAATTGAATTTCTCAACTAAAATATGTGAAAAAGAGAAAGTCAATATAAGTCCTATATTTTGGATTTCTAAAATATTTAAAAAAACAGTTAAACCTAACTGAATTACAAATTTGTAAATATTAAAACTATTTAACATGACAAATTTAGAAATATTCAAAATATGCGAAAAGTATTCAAAATATGTAAAAAAAAAACAAAAGTGAGTCAAGGAAACTAGCTAATAGCTTTTGAAACATTACATACACCCACATTTACAGAGAGCAAAATCAAGTGATAAACCTCCTCTCAAAAAAGAGTACTCGCTCAGATCCAGGTAAACTTTTTTATGGAGCTCTTGAACTCTAAATCCTTCTCCTCTATAGACACAACAACATCCTGAGAATATTTCAACCGTGTTACTCATAAAAATTATGTAATCGCTCATAGATATTATGCTCACTAACTACAACTTTTTGTAATTTTTGACTTGCTCTACCGTGGCAAAACTACTATTAGTGGACTTTTCTGTAACTCCCTAAACAAATATGATTCTGCTTTTCTGTAACTCCCTAAACAAATATGATTCTAAAACAGAAGAACAAAGCTGAGAAGACAGGTACTCCTTTTTATAATATATTTTTCCTAAAAAAATAATTAATAAAGTGAAAATCAACCATTAACTTGTCTCCTCTGTTTTCAATTTCAAAAATATATAAAATTCAAAATCAATGAAGTGAAAATCAAATAATTAACTTAATTCCTACACCTTAGAGACACCTTAGATTTGGGCATTAATATGAGGATTGCAGATTTCTAAAATATCGAAAAACTAATTATCTGGAAAGAGAGTTCAATTCCTCACAATCAGATTCCCGGAGACACTCAGATTTCTAAGTTCAGCAATCAGATTTCCAAGATATTTAGAAATCTGGAATCGAACGTCTCCCCGGAAAACCCATAAACATAAATTTAAAATAAAAATACAAAATTTGCACGTACCGCAATTTCGCACTGCCACAATGTTTTCAATTGACCGCTGAACACTTGTATGGCTCTCAAATTCCTGATTCGAATCCAAGAAGGCAGGGAAGTGTACGGGCACTTCTTCCAGCAAAGCCATACAAGCTCATCCGAATTTCTGAGAAACGGGGATAAGCTTTCCAAACAATCACCTTCGGCCCTCAACAGGTGCAACTTGCTCATATCAACGGAAAAATGCTCCAAAGGGTTGCGGAATAAAATGCCAGATGTGCCTTGAACCATGTGAATCCCGCGCATCTGCATTTCCATTTGAAACTGTTAAAACAATATGGACATACTTGCAGAATTAAACCATATTGAAAAAATACTCGCGAAGTTTTCAGAACTCAAAACTCACAGACATTTCTATGCACATAACTTTGAAAATTAAACTCAAACACATACAGTTGGTTGGATAAACGCATTATGAAAAAGGTTTGTATATCTAAAAGAAGTACTAAATCTAATATTTTCAGCAATTCGGCTTCCTAGTTCTCTAAGTCTTTTTGATAAAGTTGCCCCCCGAGCACTTCGAGAGATAACGGGAATCCATCACACATCCAAAAACTTTGTAACCACTTCTTCAAATACGACACTCCTGAAAGGCATACATGCTGTTAAGGGATAAATTCCCCTAGGGTCTTGGGTCACTACCCTAGCAGAGCGGAGGTTATCTACAAAGAAAAACACACATTCCACACAGCCATGATGCTAATATAAACAAACTATACGAAGAGAGGTGCACCTGGAGGTCCTTCGTTTGGGAAGATCCAGCGAAGGTCCAACCCTCTTGGAGTTCCTTTTAGTCCTTCAACCTGCAAAACAATCAATTCCAGAAAGCACAACAGTATATTGACCAAGCATCATAAAGAAATCATAGGTAGTTAGTTATACAATTAAAACAACCATCCATATGTGAATCATAGCATTGATATCATAAACATGAAGAAGATTTGTATCAGGAACAAGACAAGTGTTTCTTTTATTATAGATAACTAAAGTACAGAAAGGAATGATTTCACCTGAGTCTTCCTTTCGCAGGCTCCAAGCGGAACCGTCCTCCGGATTCGTCCAGTCTCAAGCCTTCAACAAACTCCTTCCATGACTTACTCCAAGATATCTCAAGTAGTAGAAAGACATCATAACACAAGGAAACAAGGGTTTCTTGTAATGGGGGAAGTGCTGGAAGCACAAGGATCTTCAGACCTGGTCAGGGATAATCTCAGCAGAGTGATCTTTCTCTCTATCTTCTCCTCCTTTAGGCCTTCCCATTGAAGCCTTTTATACTTCTCCCAAAGTAGTTTTTTAGTTGGGAATTCGTTGGGAACAGTTGGGCCACGGGCACTAATAGGTAATCAACAGGTAAAACCTGTGATCTCCGCCCGAAATTAAGGAGATTTAATTTTTTTAAATGTTTTAAGACATATACGCGGGTTGGGTATACACAGACTTGCATACACACGCGTTTAGCTCAGGGAAATGTCGCATATAGGGAGTAAAACACTGTTTTTTAAATATTTGGATCGTCTAGAAAGAAGGGTTTCCCTAGGCCATGAGTGCAGCATCACAAACATCAAGAGTGAGATTTGGAGCTATAAGAGATGCCCCCTAATATATGAGGTCAAAAGGGGTATATGATGGCCGAAATATATTAAGCAAGTGCATGGAAAAGAAATCTGTCAAAAACTGAGAAGGACTTCACTAGAGTTCAGCCTGCCAAGCCACAAAAAGAGATCAGAAAGAAACACTGTCTGAGGCGGGCATACTCATGCTCAGAGAAAGTAAAGCATATTTGCATATCAAGTACAAGCGGATCCACTAAGTATACAAGTATAAACACTGGAAAATACATAATGGATCATCTGATCATGATCGAACAAGTACATGTCTGAATATCACATATAAGAATGTCAATGATGCTAAAGGATGAAGTGGATCACTGATATCAAAGACTGATCCCAAAAAGTACCAAATGAACATGATGGAGTAAGATGGTACCACACTGCAAACTTAGGTGCCAGCATATAGATTGTCGCCATGAATGACTGCAACATATAAGGTGGAGCAGTATCAACTAGTAGCAACAGGAGCTACTGTCAAGTGAACCAATGAATGCTGATGTAACCTGAGGTCTTCACCGACTGCCGTGGTACATTTCTACACCATGGGAATAAATTATTTGAAGTCGACCATGTGAGAAATCATTTGATTACCGGTCATTGATGTATACCGTTAACAAACGCGAGACTACTCACCAATAACGATAATGAGCGTCAAGGTACCCAGTACAATCTAACAAGTGTGAATAGATGAGCTGGAGTCGAACACCTATAAGAATCTATCGATCAGGAGACAATGATGGTTTCCCACTGTCGATAGCGAAGGATCTGCCACTAATGACTGCAAACCCCAAGGTACTGCCAAATGGACTCTAGATCTTTGCCCCAGAGCAATGAGTCGTAGTCGATAGGGAAAGATCCACTAGAAAGAAGGCATTAAGGCATCCTTCATCAATCTAGCGCGAGTGTAACCCGTAGGCCAATAATGTGGAGGGAATGGACGAAAAAAGATGTAGTAACCCGACCGAAGCATGTTCCGGCGTACACAAGATGTGCTAGCGCATGACAGAAACCCTCTGAACCAACCAATAATGAAAGCTGACACAGAGGCGAGGTATCCACCAATAGGGTCAAATGGAAACCAAGGTACTGCACAAATCCCAATGTGTGATAGTGTAGGCTGATGTCAAACACAAGGGAAACCACTCAGTCAAAGACCCATGATATTGATCGATGCTGAGCACAAGGTGACCTATCAATAATGAAAATAGGGCCAGGGTGTAGCTCTAGGCCTATCATCAGAGCAAGATGTTGTCGTCGATAAGGACAAGACCCGCCAGCAAGAAGTCAGTGGAGACCTTCTCAAATCAGAACGAGTAAAGAACCAATATAACTGATGTGATAATGGACAAGACACTGATAACCAGGGATGGCCGACTGAAAAATGATTCAAGAGACACCGCAGAGAGGTCGACTCAGGCTAACTTCCCTTGAACAAAAGCACGACTCAATGTGACTATCTGGCAACATATGATGACTCTGTATAAGCTCGTCATGCAGGAGGCACGAACGAACCCTCCATATGATTGGAAGAGATAACCAATCGGGGGAGAACTGACTCAATAACAAGGTTAAGGCATACCTAAGTCAAACTAAATCCCGCCCAAATAGAGGAGACTTTGTTTTGAGTGCTTTGTTCAAGGGTGACACGATTGACTCTAGCTGCCAACAATAAATGGAAATATTGTCCCGTTCCCACTCTTTTTGGAATATATAATTTTTTTGTCTTTTTCTTTAAGCTGGAAAAAGAATAAAAGAATGCTATAGTACAGTGGAAAGAACGAGTGTCGGTGAAACAGATGATCTAGTTCCTGGGATTGGAACAATCCTATGCTCAATGCAGGGAGGTGAAAACTGGTCAAAGACACTCAAAGGTGTATTCCTTACACGGATCAAGGTGTGTCAAGTTGCAGAAGTCACAAGCATGCAAGTTTGATTTTGCAGTCGACATGGTCAAAATTTGGCTTAAACACAAGTCCAAGTGAAGCCGGCTCAAGGCCAAAAGGTGCAAACAATCAAAATGCAATGCAATAGTACAACTCAACACAAAGGAGCCTCTAGGGTATAAGGCCAGAACGAAGCGAAGAATAAAAGGGGAATGAGTCTTCATTGCATAAGTCATGGCAGGACTACAGAGGACTCCCGAGCCTACTCAGATCGAAGCAGCATGGGAAACAAATTTCAATGAGGTGCTAACTACGATGCCCATGAAAAGGATGGCTCTACCATTGTGTCATGATTTAAAAATCAGCGAGTGAAGGTGGTTTACGAACCATAACACGATGGGATCGACCCTATGGCAAGTGTATCGACAAATGGAGGCTAGTATGCATAATGCAATGGAAAAATGGCTTCCCTAACCTTAATGCTAGTGAGAAAACGATACCTGCCATGACGGGTCAGCAGTCATGGAATCGTCTCGAAACTGTTGAAAAAGCATCCAAAATGTCCTGAAAAGGAAACCATTCTCGACATTCCAAGCTCCCAAGTTAAAAGTTAAATGAGACAAAACAAAATCAAAATTTGAAAAATTTTTGCATTTTCAAAGCTTATAAAATAGTTTTTTGACTCACCATTATCACCATTTGGTTTGAGAGCAAAGAAGTGGAGAAAAAGGAGTAAGTGTTGCCATTCGCCAAAATTGACCATTCAAATTGTCCCAAAATCACTAGGTAAACCTTAAACTTATCTTGCTTTCAATTGTGATTGGTTTTAGAATTTTTAATTTAAGTTTTACCGTTGAATTATTACCAAAAATTTTGTCACGGCGTATACGCGGGTTGAATATATGAAACCTGCGTATACGCAGGCTCTACACGCGACTGTGTGTAAAATGGACCTGTGTATACGCCGCGAAAACTTCAGACTAAAAAATCTAACGATCTAAATTCATTTTTTCTTCAGGATGCCAGTCACTTGGAGAGAAAGAGAGCATACCTTAGTAGATGATGAGGTTATGAACGATCCTAATGCTTTGGATGCCTTACGGGGATGTGGTTTGCTAAAGTTCTTTAAAATGCCAAATATGAAAGCAAACACTCGCCTGCTCGAAATGCTCATTCACTACTGGAGCATCGAGGATGACTCGTTTATGATTGACCAGATGCCACTCAAGATAGAGGTTGAAGACATTTATTTCATCACAGGCCTTTCCGGAGGGGAGAGGTGGTACATTCTATGGGAAGATCATGAGGTAGTCTCTCGATCGAGGACTATGTACATATATATTGCCCGGGACATCCAGAAAAGATTGGAAGTCAAATTCCAATCAAGCATGTGGAGAGTTTATCGTTGAGGATAATCCTGTTCACCATAGCTAGAGTGAACGGATCAGCTTCTTTGCACCAGGCATCACGGCTAGCCATGAGCTTGGCGGTAGACTGCCTCACCACCGTCTTTGATTGGTGCACTCCTCTTCTTGCAAACCTGAAAAGCCAGCTTACTTCTATCAAGAAGGGACAGACCAAAAACTTCAGATATGGAACTATCTTGTGCTCTTTTTTCTTTGAGAGGGTCCCTGCACTTCGTCCTAGAGTATCGGTTTTGATCAGCACCCCACGAGATCCACGAATGGGCAGGTGGGCTGACTTGATGAAACGTCTAGGAGGTGGGGACGTCCCACGGACTGCATTCGACGATGTCTTCTTCTCCTGGTGGGAGTAGCAGATGACTACCCTTATGCTGGGTTGGACTTCCGAGGAGATCCCGATCCAGTATTACCACCGATCGCAGCATGGGGCGACATAGGTAAGTTTTTTTGATTTTATGATTTTTTTATGATTTTTCAAATATAGTAATGAATTTTGAAAAATATTTTTGATAGGATTCAAATGACTAATATGATGATCATGTTCCAAATATTGGGTCGGTGCGACCAAATGGGTTCCTACGGCATGGACGTTGCGGCCGAGGGGCCGAAGAGGCAGCTGCAGACACAGAGCGACTTTTAAACACAGTTCAACAGCACTTGGTGAGACTAACTCATCAAGTATCGATGGAGGCCGTAGAGGATCTCCCTATAGATATGCAGTGTCATGTGGTTGGCATGCCACGAGACTGGGTTTGCACTCTTAGGTGTGTGGCCAAAGCAGTAGTTGCCTACTTAGCCGCTCATCCTGAGCTGGGGCATTAGATGTACTAGACATGACTATGGGCATTTGAGTCCCAATTTTGTATATTATTTTGGACACACTTATGTACAGTCGAGATGTTTTATGATATATATATACAGTTCGACTTTTTGATGCTTGATTTTATTGTGATGAATGATTGATGTCCCAGTCTAATTCTTGATTAGCAATAGAATCAGCTAACCAATTATGAGATCTTGGAATGTGAAAATAATTAATGTAAGTAAATGATCTTTGCAACAACCTCACCCTTAAACACTGGCGATATAAACATGGATCCCTTCCCCTATAAATTTTATTCAATTGCGACACTATCAATTGTGAATCAAGATAGACTACCAACGAATTGATTTCATAAGAAATTGCTTCGGATAGTAAATTAATGACGGCAGTATACTCAGCCATATTATTTGAAGCGAGACCAATGCATACTCCCCTTGACACCATCAATTGACCAGTTGGATAGTAGATTACCCAAGCTGCGGAAGCAAGGTTCCGAGTGTGCCGACTAGCACCATCGACGAATCCAAAATAGACCAAGTCATCCATCAACACCTACCACAGCAGACCAAAAAGTGTCGATATCAAAAAACTCTCGATGCGATATGTACAAATATACAAAATGTACAAAGAAGCCATTGCCTAGCTGCTACTTAAGCAAAGTACTTCTTGAGGTAGAGCCTGTTTCGGGGCTCTGCCAACTTGTTTCCTTCAAAATCGATTAACTCATATGCCCCTTTTTCTAAAACTCGTTTAATTATAAAGGGACCATACCACATAGGCTTGAACTTGCCTGCCCCCAAGGCATCCTTATCTTGGTCATAGACCAAGACAAGGTCGCCTTCAGAAAAGACTCGAGGATGGACAACTTTATCGTACTGAGTTTTAACCCTTTTCTTATGAGCCTCATTGATTGTGGCAGCATCTCGACGCTACTCATCGAGATGTTCCAAATGAAGAAGGCACTCCTCAAGACCAGAGGTCTCAGGAAGGAGCTCAATAGTTAACTTAAGAGATGGAATTTCACATTCAACAGGAAAGATAGATTCCATCCCATAAACTAACTGAAAAGGTGTAAAACCTATAGCAATCTTTACGGAGGTTCGGTATGCCCAAAGAGCCGAATACAACATAAGATGCCAATTGGACTGATTTTTGTCGATCGTCCTTTGCAGGATCATCTTAAGGGTTTTTTTCACTGCCTCGACCTGTCCATTGGCCTGAGGATAATATGGAGATGAGTGCTCCTGCCGGAAACCCAATTTAAGAGCCAATTCAGACATTAGTTGGTTCTGGAAATGATTGCCATGGTTAGTGACAATCTCTCTTGGGATACCGAACCTTGAGATAATCTAATTAAAAAGGAACAATGCCACTGTTTCACTATCGTTTTTATAAGTGGGCATGGCCTTAGCCCACTTCGTGAAGTAGTCTACAGCCACGATAATGTACTTGTGATTTGCTGCTGAAGGCAGATTACAAGTTGTAAAATCAATACCCCACTTAGTAAAAGGACCGACAGTGACAACGGGGAAAAGAGGAGCTGGATGTGCGCGCATCTTCCGAGTATAGATTTGACAGGGGTGACAGCGTTTGACTGCTTCAACACAATCTTTGAAGAGCAAAGGCCAAAAATAGCCAGCATGCAAGATACGTTGGGCTGTAGCAAGCCCTAAAAGATGACCACCACAAGCTCCACTGTGGCAATCATTAAGCATTGACTCTGCTTCCTCTAGGGTTAAACAATGCCGAAGGATTGAATCAACCCCTCGATGGTATAATGTGTCACCAATGATGATGTAGTTCTTAGTCAGGTGACGTAATTTTCAACGTTCATCCTTAAAGAAAGTAGAGGGGAACTTCGAAGTCTGGAGATAGATAATGATATCTCCATACCAAGGGTCAAGTGAAGAGATGAGGAATAAATGTTCGTCGAGAAAACTTTTCTCATAAACAGTATCCTCTCCACAAGGCAACTTGGAAATTAGCTCGGCAAAAACCATAGATTTCTTAGACTTGGCAAACAAGAACTCAAGATCGAATTCTTGTACAATGACTATCCATCGATTATATTTGCCCCCAATCACTTTCCTACTGAGGACAAATTGAAATGGATTGACCATCGCTAAGACAAAAGTTTTGTGTAGCAAGATATAATGGCAGAGCCGCTGAACAGCATGGACAACTGCCAAGGCCAACTTTTCAACAGGAGAATAGCGAATTTCAGGACCTATTAAGCCTTGGCTCAAATAATAAATCACATGCTCCATGAGAGCATCATCTTCTTGAATGAGAACCATACCTATGGTTGATTCTGCTGCAACGAGATATAAAAGGAAATCCCTGCCATAATCCGGTGGACTCAAAATCAGGGCAACAACTAATGCCTTTTTCAAGGCATCGAACAATCGTTGCGCAAAGTCATCCCACACATATGGAACTCCTTTACGTGACAAACACATAAATCCGTTAGTAATCTCGGCATAGTTCGCTATAAACCTTCTTAAGAAATTAGCTTTCCCTTGAAGACTTTGAAGTTGTCGAATTGAAGACGGGGGAGGCAACTAAATTATTGCCTCTACCTTGAAGGGATCAACTCGAATCCCTTCATTTGACACAATGAACCCTAATAACCAACTAGATGTAACCGCGAAAATGCACTTATTGGGATTCAATCGGATCTTGTAAAATCGACGTCGCTCAAAAACTAATCGAAGGTGACTAGGGTGATCAATTCTCTTTCAAGAATGAGCAGCTAGATCGTCCAAGTATGCTTCGATGATATGTTTAATGTCATGGAAAGCATATGACATGGCCTGCTGGAAAGTATCTCCAGCATTTTTAAGACCAAAAGGCATCTTTCTGTATGCAAAGGTACCCTAGGGACATATAAAAGTTGTCTTATGCTGATCTTCAGGACAGATAGAGATCTGATTATAATCGGAAAAACCATCCATGAAGGAGAAAATCTCATTGCCCGCACATTCATCAATAATCTGATCAATAAATGGTGTGGGGTAATTATCTTTGGGACAAGCTTTGTTTAGGTCCCTAAAGTCGATGCATACTCGGATTGTTCCTTGCTTTTTATCCACAGGGACTGGATTAGAAACCCAATCGGTAAGAGGAACAAGGTATATGAAACCCGCCTTGAGCAGCTTCTCTACTTCAGCTTTAATGGCTGCTGCTTTCCTAGGATTAACTGGCTGAAGCTTTTGACGAATCGGTTTGGCGTTTCCATACGTCTTGATCTCATGTTGAACTATAGATGGATCATTTCCAGGCATTTCTTCATAAGACCAAGCAAATACATCTTGAAACTCCTTAAAAAGGTCGGTGTAAATTTGAATTTCTTTAGGGGAACATTTGGCTCCGATGAAGAGATTCGCGATCACTCTAGGGTTCCTAGAGATGTTTATAGATATCATTTTTGAAATCACCAACATATTACCTTTGGCACGAAAGTGTGTTGAAGCCAAAGGATTTGATATCGTACAAACATCACTAGTAAAGAGCTCGAAGAACCTAGATTCTACTTCCTACAACGGAGGAAGAAAATATGAACGATGGTGTAAGTCTTCCCAAGGTCGATCTACACCCATCATTACTTCTAGGATTGCTTCTTCAGAAGGTAAAACCGTATCTAAGCAGTCCATAGCGGAGGTAGAATCAAGGGTCCAGGCCGGGGCCACATCACCATCTAGCTCCTCCTTAGAGAAAGGAGTAGAGTGGTTGTCTGCAGAGTTGACGATAGACTGATATCTAAGCTCTGCTGCAGACATAGGGAATGCCATTCCACCAACTTGTCCTTCAGCTAATGTGGTCGTAGGTGAAGGCAAGGTCCAAGGGTCTGAAAAATAATGAGTTTGGAAGAACTCTTCTCGTGAGGACTCCTTGAATGATGAAACGACATTGATTCTAGCGATAGGAGAGGGAAAATCAAAGGTACCCATCAATGAAGAATACATCCCAACTCCTAGATTCTCAGTAGGCAGACAAGGGTTATCCACTAAAGGAATGGTAGAATCCGAAGTTGCTCGAGGATCAACTGGACAGTAATCCAATTGATCAACCTTGACGATTTTCCCTTCATGAGGAAAGCAAATGACACGAAACAAAGTCAAAACAACGGCATCCATTTCGTATACCTAGTTCCTTCCTAAGAGGAGATTGTAATCTAGGTTAGCATCAATGACTTCTACTTTGATATTGACGACCTTCCCCCCAACACATATGGGAAAGGTCGGGATAATCCCATGCGGTTTATGAGAATTCCCATCAAATGAAGTCAAGAGGGTAGGTGAAGGAATAGCCGAAGGCGATCCAATGGCCTTCCAACATGACATCAACATGACGCATGTGGAAGCTCCTTCATCAATAACGGTATGAAAAATGTTAATTTTCTGGTATGTAGACTTTATTTGAAAAGCCATGTGATGAGGGAGTCGCTTTTTGACATTAAGCATGTCGAAAGTGAGCACTAAAGAGTTATTTGGATCAACTGCCCCTATCGCCGAAAGCAAAGCACTTCGTTGAGCTGGACATGACTAGAGAACCTCTAAAGCAGACATAGCACATGGACTTTAAGCCAGATCCTCAACAATTGAGTAATTCTGGGCGGCCCTATCATTTGGATTGATAGTCGCGCGTTTAGCGGAACCTTTCGGTATCCGTGGTATAGTCTTGACAGGGGGTCGCTCAATATAAAGGTCAGTATTTCCGGGAGCAGCTTTGTCCTTGGATGTTTCGGCTTCACTGTAATCACGCGACCGAGTGGCCACATGGACATTAGAACCCATCATGAAAACATTTGATGATTTTTCCCCTTCCTGGTTGCCCCCTGCAGAGGTACTAAGATTTGAACTTGTGCCAGCAAGCAGTTGCTGCCCTTGGGGAAAAAGGTTGGTTAACACAGCTTGAGAACTAGAAGTCCCTCGCTGCCCTAAAAAGTGCTGAGCATCTTGAATCTTTGGGTAGAGATGAGTTAAATGGTCTCCACTGCATAACTTGCATGGAAACTTGACTTTCATTCTAGACTCATTTCCACCACCACCAGCATTATTGCCAGATTTATTTGCATCAGGCTTCCCATCTTGACTCTTTTTCTTACCTCGTCCTTTCTTTTTCCCATTGGAATTTTTATTTCCTTTTGGATTGGCAGATTGGACAGCATTAACTGAAGAGGGTTGGGAAGACGAAGGGTTAGACGATGTGACCTGATTGTTAGTAGCAGTTTGCAAGAATAATTGATGCAATTGGCTCAACAGGTTCACTGCATTTGTGTCTACCGATCCAATGATACCATCCACATGGGGACCTGGCTTCGACTTGGCTATATCAACCTTATTCCCGAGAGCATCAAGAAAGATTTTTTGTAGAATCCCAGACTGAGAATAAATAAATTCTAATTGATGGGCCCTAAAAATGGCTTGCTCCTCAGAATAGACTCCAGACAGGGAGACATCCTTAGAGATTTCAGGTTGTAAATATTTCAAAAACCATTCGAGACAGTATTCTGGAGGGATTTCGGCTTTAATGAGCCTCTTTCTTCGTCTCCATTCCTGAATGTGATCATAAATGTGAGTTGTCGTATCCTGACGAAAATTGGCCAGAAGTTCAATTCCAGCATCATAACGGACAGGCAACTGGAAATGATTTAGAAAAATATTAGCTAAGTCAGCGAAAGATGTAAAGCTTCCCCCTGGCAACTCTATATACCACTTGGCTGTATTACCAGTCAAGGTGCGTTGAAAAACTCTCAACCTAACCGAGTCATCGATAAGGGAGTTTGATGAGCACCACAAATGGAATGTGGTCACATGGTCGCCCAGGTCTTCACTGCCCTTTCCCTCGAACTTTGGAATGTTCGAAGGGAGTTTGGTTGGGACTGGAGGCCAGGCCGAATTTTATTTGATTGGATCGTTTGTTAATTTCGTGAGATCTGGCAAGTTCAACGTTGCCAGAAAAGGGAGCCTAGGAGGACCTTGGGGATTCCACCCAGACTGGGCGGAGCTCCCAAAGTTCTGAAAAGATTGGCTTGGATTTTGGAAGGCACCAAGCTGCCCGAAGTAACCAGCAGAACCAGCTGAACCAAAAGGCGGACCTTGTGATCCAGTAAAACTTGGAGTTTGACCAATTCCGGCCAAAAAGCCTCCATAATCGGCGAAGCTCCCTCCTAAAGGATTATAAGGAGTTGATAACCCTTGATAAGGATTCCAAGCAGAAGCTAAGGGAGGAATACTTCAAAATGAACTAACTGTGGAGTACGGCCTATTCCCTTGTTGGCTGAAAATCAGATTCCCAGTTCCCATGCCACTAACCGCAGGGTTAGTCCAACCTTGAAAAGGATTGCTGCTTTGTCCTGTAGAAGAAAAAGGCATAGATCCTATCGTCGGGTTGGAATGTGGTATATGACCACTTCCAAAAGGAAAACCCTGAAATGAAGCTGACCCACCCATCATGGATGTGGAGGCACTAAACGGAACTGACGGAATACCCTGTGAATGGGTGCCAAACGGGAAGAATCTAGAACTAAAAGCATTGGCTTGGGAATTTCCACTCGTAGAAGGAATGGAGGTAGACCCAACTAAGGATGTGCTAGCAAAAGACCCAAATAAAGATGCAGAGGGGATGGAAATAGTTCCTCCCCCTTGTACTGATGTTGGAGTCTGCATAGTTGTAGCACTTGTGGTAGAAGCCATGCTTCCAGTAGTGGCCATCGATGGTAAGTGCGTAATATGACCTGGACTTGACGGTCTATGCGTTGGAGTCCCAACGTATTGTAATACGTCTGGATAGTTAGATGGTAGGGGAGAATTCAGAGCCACTAACGACTCTGGGAGTTCTTCTACCTCAATGTTATCTTCTGATTGAAAGAGAACTCGAGAAAGAACTGGAGTGTTCCTCTCTAGTTCTGCGGAAGTACCAGGCCTATGTTGAACACTAATGCCCCCGAGAGGAGGATCAATCCTTGATGCGTCAGCTACCACGGGATGAAACCCACCGGCAGTATTACCTCTGTGCCTTCTAGGAGAAGGCTCTAAACTTGGTGGTGAAAGACCACGAAGTCTTCGAGACCGTCTAGGTGATCGGTCAGCCACTTTGAATTTTTTATTAAGATCTAATTAAAGACTCAAGAAAAAATGAAATCTAGGCCAACTAAGAGCACAGAGCACACACTAAAAAGTCCCTAAAAGATGTCAGCCAGTCAAACAACTTTCAAGTATTTCCGCTCCGGGTGATGAGGATCGGACACCAAAATACAGGAAAGTGAAGTAAGGGGCCTTCCGAAGATAGTATGGGATAATGACAGCCCAGTCCTACCAGCGAAGGTAATAGAGGAAGTTACGCTGACCTCCTAACAACAGCCTGCACCGGTGCAAGCCCCCAAGCTTCGCAAGGGTGCCCTCCAGTAGTACCATTGAGAGTGATACAATGTCAACCTTAGGTGCCACGAGATTCCCCTCCGCAGCCACCTATGTAGATCCCTAGGAGTAGCAACTAAGGTTACCAACTCGTGTCAGAAGCCAGGTGGAACAGTCTTGAGGTAAGATCCGACAAGTAGGAGAGGGGGTATCTCTCTTCCTTATCTTCAAAAACCCTTGTGCTTAACTCCCAGATCTGGAGCTTTCCTGGTCTTCCTAATGCTATTGGATTTTCACTCACTATTCAGACTCCTATGTTTGACAGTTTAAATGGCCTTGGAGATTTTTCTCTCCACTCGCCTAATCCAAGGCCCTAAAATATCCTAAAACTTGTTGGTGTGTCTAACTTGACAATTATAAAAAGTTCTAGTGTATTTTAGTTAGCGCTTGTTTTTAAATGGGTTGTTCTTTAAGTCAAGGGATAAGCGGAAGTGAAACTTGTGGTGTTTTGATGCAAAAGAAATTAATAAAAACCAAACTATATGCAAATGCACTTGTTTTGTTCTTCGATGAAAGAAATTTCTACTAGGTTCTAAGGAACTTCTAAGAAAGCAATAAATTCTTCTTTTCTTTTATTTTACTTAAGCTTCACACTCAAAAAAATTAGCAAAACTATGGATGCCCTAAAAAGATGCACAAATTTATCCTAATGCAATGAGTACATGCTGATGCAAAACTTAAGACTACTCTAAATCAAGAAATCAAAGTAACTTGTTTATCAATTTTAATTTTCCACTTAAGATGTTTAGATAGAATATAAGTTGCTAATGCTCATTTTCGTCCAAAAACTAAAAGCAAGTTTCAAGACAAACAAAAGTGCACTTTCACTCGCAAAAGGACACTAAATTCAAACCAGGCCAAAGAAAGCAAAAACCAAGTTTTCAAGAAGTTTTCTTCAAAAGCAAAACCAAAAATGACTTTTCAAAAGTGCTCCAACTAAGACTGAAACTTTATGATTGAAGAATAGGCAAAAAAACACTTTGCAAGTTTACAAAACAAACGGGTGAAAACTCCACAAAAAGTGTGTTTTAAGATGCTCTTAACAATCAGAAAGCAGTCCAAAAAGCTTGGTGACAGTGATCAAAAAATCAAGAAAGAGAACTCTCAAAACTGTCGCACAACAACTTTCAAAAAGCAAGAAAGTAAATGGTCATAAAGATGCAGTTTTGACATGTAAACGAAAAGATCACCAAAACAAGATTTTCCACAAAGATTGAGACTAATCTTTCTATCCTGGAAGACTAGAATAGCCAAGATTCCCAGAAAGAAATCTTGTGTGTTTAAACAAAAAGTGATGACACTTGCAACAAAACAAAATAAGACCAATACTCTCTACAACCGGAGAGAATTTTAAATCACGAACTTGCTGTAGAAATAAAGACTAACATATAAAAGTAACTGTTCAAGACAGACTTAGACCAGTAGACAGATCTTTAGAAACAAAAATATTTGAAAAATATTGAAAATTTTTAGGGTATACGTGACTGTGTTGATGCACATCTACGTGAATACACTATTAATCTTAAGGAAACCTGCGTATACGTGGGTTCACTTAAGGAAACATGCGTATATACACTTCTATAAACTGGAAAAACAATGTATATAAAAGATTACAAGAAAAAACAAAAAACAGTCTGAAGAAATTGATCAACTTACAATTCAAGTTCCTACAGGAACAGACTACACAGTCACAGCAAGCAAATAAACAGCTAAGCCGTGATTGGCTTGAACAAAACCAAACTAGGAACAACAATATTGTTGTCCCTAGTGGAGTCGCCAATTCTGTTAAGGGATAAATTCCCCTAGGGTCTTGGGTCACTACCCTAGCAGAGCGGAGGTTATCTACAAAGAAAAACACACATTCCACACAGCCATGATGCTAATATAAACAAACTATACAAAGAGAGGTGCACCTAGGGGTCCTTCGTTTGGGAAGATCCAGCCAGGGTCCAAACCCTCTTGGAGTTCCTTTTAGTCCTTCAACCTGTAAAACAATCAATTCCAGAAAGCACAACAATATATTGACCAAGCATCATAAAGAAATCATCTTCATAGCATATTGAAAGGTAGTTAGTTATACAATTAAAACAACCATCCATATGTGAATCATAGCATTGATATCATAAACATGAAGAAGATTTGTATCAGGAACAAGACAAGTGTTTCTTTTATTATAGATAACTAAAGTATAGAAAGGAATGATTTCACCTAAGTCTTCCTTTCGCAGGCTCTAAGCGGAACCGTCCTCCGGATTCGTCTAGTCTCAAGCCTTCAACAAACTCCTTCCATGACTTACTCCAAGATATCTCAAGTAGTGGAAAGACATCATAACACAAGGAAACAAGGGTTTCCTGTAATGGGGGAAGTGCTGGAAGCACAAGGACCTTCAGACCTGGTCAGGGATAATCTCAGCAGAGTGATCTTTCTCTCTATCTTCTCCTCCTTTAGGCCTTCCCATTGAAGCCTTTTATACTTCTCCCAAAGTATTTTTTTAGTTGGGAATTCGTTGGGAGCAGTTGGGCCACGGGAACTAATAGGTAATCAACAAGTAAAACCCGTGATCTCTGCCCGAAATTAAGGAGATTTAATTTTTTTAAGTGTTTTAAGACATATACACGGGTTGGGTGTACACAGACCCGCGTACACATGCGTTTAGCTCAGGGAAATGTTGTTTATAGGGAGTAAAAAACTGTTTTTTAAATATTTGGACCAGGTCTGGAAGGAGGGGTTTCCTTAGGCCATGAGTGCAACATCACAAACATCAAGAGTGAGATTTGGAGCTATAACACATGAAAAAAAGGCTTTGTGACTTTTCTTTGTCGAGCCCTAATAGCTTGTAAATGGACAAGACTCCATTACTTGAAAGAAAATCTCTATTGCGAGATGTAAGTATGATTAAGTTATCAGAAATAAGGGCTTCCTTTAGAGGTGAAAACAATGCTTTTAACCGCTCGGCATCATCAATATCCTCCAAAATTATGAGAGCTTTAAAACCCACGAGATGACGAGAAAGCACTGATATACCTTCAGCAATGTTACTTACTCTCAGATCCTGTGAAGTCAAACCTTGGTGGAGTTTATTCTGCAAGGTAAGTGAAGAAGTTTTGACTCTCACATCTCCTAGAAAACAAGACTAATGGTAGGCTAGCCTGTTGCAGTTAAAGTACTCTAAAGCCAAGGTTTTCTTCCCTACACCGCCAGAACCCACAAGCCCCACAACCTTGGTCTTCCCGCCGTGTCGTTGCTACAGCATCACTGTTTTCTCAAAATCTTGTAGCTTTTCATCCAAACCAGTTGGATATCTAGCCACATACAAGTGTGGTTTTCTAACATTTTCCTCGACCACTTGAACTACCACATTCACGAGCTCGCCTTCATCTCTAGTTAATCACAACAAAACAAACTAGAAATGAGTACTAAAAGAAAAAAGCTTCATTTATCAATACAACCTATTTATTTACGACGCTTATACTAAAAGTTCTAACACGAAAAACTATAATAGACAGTGATACTAAAAGTTCTAACCGATTATACGCCTCCAACTCCAAGCCGCTTAATGTTGAAACATCAGACAGTGCTTGTTTCCAAGCTACAATTGTTTCTTGGCTACATCTGATTTTCTTTACATGATTTCGGAATGCTTTATCATAGACTCCATTGTTTGCCCCAGAGAACCCAATAAATCTCAGGATGTAACCCAACGGGCACCAAAGAAATTCCAAGATTTGATCCATCAGTCCATGTCTGCCCTCATCCATCCTAATCCGTAGATCAGAAGGCTTAACATTATAAAAGACTGGAATAATTGTAGCATTTGACTCCTGCATCTTCACAAGTTCATCTAGACACCATCTCGATTCCACGTATCTTGGAGAGAAAATGGCTATATGAACAGAGGATGTTGCAATAGCTCCTAAAATTTGAGAATCTAAGCGGTCTCCAACCTGCATTTCTTCTCGGTCCAGAAAGACTCTAAAGCCATGGTCATAAAGACGATAGTAGAGATGGCTGGCTAAAGTGTTCTTCACATCAAGCCCGCGATGATTTATAAACACTTTGTAATTGGAATTGGAACTGGTGCTAGGAGATGCAGCCATAGGAGTGGAGGTAGAGGAAGAGGGAGTGACTGTGCAATGTCGAGGGAGTTCTGTTAGATCGACCATTAATTAATGGGATACAGACAAATAAGATGATGAAGATTTAGGTAACCTGATCAAGAAGTAGAAGGTATTTCCGGTCTCCTCAATCTAAAGCGTACAACCTTCCAAACCACTACTCTATGCTATGCCCCAGGTACAAGTCTCTAGAAGGGATTTCCTGTCTCGTCTATCTAACGCGTGCAATCTTCCAAGCCTAGTTTTATGCCTCGGGTACTCGTGTCGCTCTTATTTATAGATGTAGAGACTACTTAACCCATTAAAGCCCTCAACTTTATGTAGATTTCTGATTCTCTGGATATTCCGCAATCAGATGGAGCCGTTGACTTTTTATATATTTTTGATTCTCTAGATATTCCGCAATCAGACGGAGCCGTTGACTTTTTGTATATTTCTGATTCTCTGGATATTCCACAATTATACGAATATGTGTGCTGTCAATAATTGCCTACTCCTATGTCAAATATTTCGAGAATCATCAATCAATATATATAATAAGGTATTTGGAGAATCAACAATCAATATATATAAAAACACCTTATTGAAGTTGGGTTCAGTCAGGTTGGTATATCACAGCTGTCATGCATTTTCATATTTATTTTCTATGGCTTTTTCATGGCGTAATGTATATTTGGTAATTTTATGTGAGTTGTAAATTAGTTTAAAAAATTTAAGTCTTGAATTACACGGCTAGAATATTTTTTTTTAAACTAGTGTAGTTTTATTTTAATTTTGAATCTAAAATATTATTTTCTTCTCAACTGGTCTATATTTATTAAGTGCTAAGAGCTATTCAATGTTATGATATCTAAGTTTTTTTTAAAAGGAGTTTGCAACTTAGAATTAAAACTTACAATAGTATATTAGTAGATTGAGTTTGTTGGTTGGATTGGATTGTTGAGATATTCTCTCAATAATAATTTCTTACTTTGGAATTTGTTGGATCTCATAAGCACTATATAGTTGGGATGTATTTTGGTTTTCTAATGTAATATATGAATATTGTTTTTGTGTTTAATTTGTATACCATGTTTGCTACTCAAAAAAATTATTTGGTATCAAAGTCAGTTCTAATGTAACTCCCTCATGGGAGAGCCGGGAAGATATAAAACCATGATATTTAATCCTCCTCTAATATAAGTAGATTATTATATGAGACTGGATTGTGTATTGTTTTTGGGAAGATTTCCATGTGTGTGTTTTTTTGTTCTATATCTAGATCTAATTTTTGTGTGTAAATTTGGAGTGTAAGCAAAAGTTCTCAGTTGAAAGTATTGAACCGTGTTGTTGTCAAAGTGTAAACCAGAAGCAAGGCAGTGTGAAAATTGCGTAGTATATATTGCTACTTACTTGTTCACTAACGACCAATCTCATCATGGAATTGGAGAAGGACTCATTTATTGAATCTCTCAAAGGCCCAAGCAAAGCTATTTCGTGATGCAACTCACATCGTCATATCAATTTAAGTTTCAAAATAAAAGCAAGACATTCACACACATAGTGAGATGAACATGGTGCATTCATATGGGCAACCATTTGTCATGTGTATTATAGGTGGGCAATAATAAGGGGAGAATTCCTAGCATCAAATGAAATGTGTTGGAGAAGTTGCTCCATGCTAAGTGAAAGGGAATCTCATAGATAAGTTGGATGACTTGAGAATTTTAGGAGAGGATACGCCTCACATTCACTCAGGATGTGGAAGATAGAACACCTATTCTTTCCTAGATGTTGGCTTCCATTATTGATTCAACAACAACCTCACATGGTTCATGCTCATATATTCTTGTGACTTCATTGAGATTCATGGCTTTGAGTTCAATTCCCACTAGCTGAAGAAGCCCTCTAAGGGCTTCGATTAACAGGAAAAATTAAAGACGAAAGCTCCTGGTCTTTAATGACTAAGGTCACTCTAGAGGTATCCCAGTGGATGCTGGATAGAATCAATATTTATCAACATCAACAAATTTATTTGTAAACACCACCAAATTTATCAAAGAGGAACTTCAACTAAAGGAAAATGATATAGTGGTCATTAATATGGGCATTGAGGGATGCGAACAACCCATTCTACATAGTCCAGTCAAATTATTATTTTTCGTTGATAGCGGAGACAACTTTTGGGAGGCTTCCAATCTTACCATGACATAGTGACATTTCATTTTTTGCTAACAAAAGATCGAACTTGAATGTAGATCGGAGGAAAAGAGGTTAGCCACATGATCATGACGAAGAATTCTATATAAGTGTCAATATTGTAAATTTATTTAATATTTGGAGTCAAATGTAATCACCCCTAGGCTATCAAGGTATGTTATAATTGAGCCACTAGGAGGGAAAGGGGTCCCATTCTTTTCGAGTGCATTTTTCTCCATAAATGAGCATAATAGCTAAGAGGGATTGGGAGAGAGCACACATAGAGGATTTGTACAATTTAGTAACCCATAGGACATAGACATTACTTCTTTATACTTGCAAACATTTTCTATAAATAGAAAGTGAGTAGAACGACCTCACCTTCGAGCTAGGTTTCCTCCCTAAAAGGTTACATGCGTTATTTCTTGTGTCAATTATGGTTTGTGAGTTTTTATTTCACTATTTTATATTCTTTGCATAATTATAATTTGTATTCATCCACAATAAACAATAATTTATAGATCTAGAAATATAAAGAGAAATACTCTCGTAGTGTACATTTCATATTTTTAAGTATAATTTTATCAACCTTTTTGTGATGAACTATTGAGTGGAATAGCCATGGAAATTTATTGATCATACAGGTATCAGAGTATGTTTCTTTAGGTATATTGTGGATATTTATAAAGGATATAGATCAAGTAAGCCAAAAGTGGTAATACCCTAGTCATGGATAACCCTCCTGATCATATAGAGGAGAGGTTTTCGTGGCTAGAAGCACAAGTTGCATATATAAACTGAAACGTGAAACTTATTTATGGAGGCCTTGACTAATAAGCTCGATCTATTCGAAGAATATGGGGGTTCTACATTAGAGGTCTGATTAGAGAACAAATAAGGAGATCAGGAAGAAACTGAGAATGAGCCCAAAAAACAACCCAAAATGGATCAACCCAATTTGAATTTCGTGAACCATTAACAATGTCTATTCAAAATGGAAGCGAAGTTTGATATAAATTTGTGTCAAGGTGAGATCGATTCTTTGAAGCTAAATCACTGCATAAAAAATAGAAGTTTATTTCAATGTTGATCATATAGAGGAATAATAGAAGATTTCATTTGCACAACTAAAATTAGAGGGTCATTCCTTGACCTGGTGGAGAAACAACATAGAGACTTTGAGGTTGGAGGGATATCCTCCGATGACTAAGTGGGAGGATTTTAAAACCCTCGTAAAGTCACAATTTTACCCTATTAGTTATGTATAAGACTAGTGGATCGGGTGGCAAACTTCATGAAGAAGCATGGGTAGAGTGTATAAGAGTACACCACAAAATTTAGAAATATGGCCATAATGTTGAGTATCTCCCAAAAGAACCCAAATGTAATCCTCAAGTATTTGGGGGGTCTATACAACGATCTGTGGAAGCCAATTATGTTTTTCAAGCCCGGATTCATGGATGAGGCTTGCATATAGGCACAATACCTGGAGAACATATGCTTAAATAAAGGGAAATCAAGTGGGTCAAAGAAAAATGAAAACTGGGACACTTCCAAGGAGGGGAAGAAGGAATGGAAAGAGGGAAAAGATACAAATATGGTGACAAAAACACACTAGCGCAAAGATTCAAAGAATGATGGTCATACAAAGGAAAAGTGTTGGATTCCAAATCTAGAGCTTAACCCGAAGAACAAAAAGAAAGATAAGAAGAAGAAGAATCTCACGGCCACTAATTCTAGCAACTAGGTTGAAAGAAGCTTGGATGTGGATGAGAATATCATTTGTACATTAATGGAAAAGGAGTTGAATTTGAATTTCCTTTAGAAACATGAGGAGAATGAAAAGGTCAGGCTCTTCCATATACACATACAAGTTAAAAAGACATCGATTGATGCTTTGTTTGACCCTGGATTGTAGGTGAATCTCATTGTAGCAGAGATGGTTAGCGAATTTAGATTGTATGTTTGTGATCATCCAAGCACATACCCATTGGGTTGAGTAAATAAGGATGCATAAATAAAGGTAACAAAAAAGTGCAAAATTAGATTTTCTATCAATGCCAACTTTATTGATGAAGTAGAACTAGATGTAGTTCCCCCTGACGTATGTGGGGTGGTGTTTGGGAGTCCCTGTATGTACATGAAGGATGAAATATTCATGTAGAGAGCCAACAATATCACTTTGTCAATGATGGAAAATAGTTCACTGTAAACCCGCACAAATGGAAGTCGAAATTTTCTTTGGTAAGTACCAATCAAGCCAAGAAACTAATCAAATCTAGCAAGAAGTATGTTTTACTATTTCTAAGAGAAATTTACTTTGTATAAGATTTAATGAGAGAAAATGCATCCTTGTAGGGGTGTACTAAGAAACAAAAATAGCAACTAGAAATGTTGCTATAGGAATATAAGGATTTGTTCCAAGAACCTAAAGGGATACCACCTAAGAAGGAAGTGGATAATGAGATCTAGCTATTTCCAAACTCCCCATTTCCAAAAATTGGGTTGTATAGATAGTTTGTTATAGAAGAAAGTGATGTGAAGAAATAGTTGTCATAACTACTGGAACAAGGTTTCAACTGAGTACATCACCATGTGGATCACCCATCGTCATTGTTACAAATAAAGATGGGACTTGGTGAATGTGTATAGATTACATGGCATTGATCAAAATCGTGCTAAAAAACAAGTTCCCCCTACCTAGAATAGATGATATCATGGATCAATTTTATCAACCGAAATACCTCACCAAATATGGAATTAAAGTGTAGATATCACTAGGTTGGAGTCAGAGAAGAAGATACCTGGAAGAACACCTTAAAAGCTAGGAAATGTTTGTATGAGTGGTTAGTCATGGAATTTGGCCTATGCAATGCGCTAGCAATGCTTATGAAACAAATGAATGATATTGTTACCGGGAATAGTGTCTATGCAGAGTTTCTAATCCCACTAAGGCTGGTAGCTACCTTAGAAACAAACAAACTAAAACCACTCTAGTTTTCCTTTATGAGAAATAGATGAGAGAAGAATAAAGGAGACCAACCTCTGTCTTGCGCTTGGTTCCTTGTTTGGTTCCTCTCCCTTCTGATAGATATTTTGCTACGCGCTTCCTTGTCTAGCCAACTTCACAAGGCACCTGTAGAATCAAAGCAGCATAATACTATCCAAGAACATAGATCTATTATCATAAACAATATAGGATCAGATGTAAATTGACCATACAAATGCATAAAACATAAATCATACAAGAGTATGGAGGAAAACTTGAATAGATTTATTGATAATCAAGAAAGAGCCAAGAGAATTACAACCAATTGTTCTAACCCAGCATCATCCTCTCAGCAAGAAGCCCTTCTTCACCTCATGAAAAGCTTAGATCACCCAACACTATGATATTGCACCAAGAAACTAGCAACACTTCCTTACAAGATGCAAAATTCCAGCCCCTGGATCTCTACGATGAGGGATCCATATATAGATGTTTGCAAGGGGTGTGAGTCAGCTTTTAAGTTTTGATTAGTGTCTTCTCTCTGATAGTTCTTGATTCTACTTGGAGATTGATGATCTCTTACTCATCCCTGGTCGAATTGAGAGAGGCAAGTGTCACAGGAGAAGTTTCTGGAAGTTTCCATGCTTCTCCACCTTGCGGATTGACCCTGCCATTTGTCCCTTCTCACCCATCGCACCCCATAGAAGGGCTTTTTGAAATGCATCGCACCTATTGTGTGTATTTAGGTGGGATGCAACACACTTTTCCTATGGAGCAAGTGAAATGGTCTAGTTTTGACTAGTTCTGAGTAGTTTTTCATGGAGAACTTCTGGGAGAATATGTAATCAGTTGACCTTGTTCTTTTAGGGGTCGGAACAACACTTTTAGGGACTTAAGAGCCCTTGGTTTATTGACATTTATGATTGGGGTTGCAGTGCCCAAAAATGTCTATAACAGTTGCCCCCTAAAGCATGAGGTCGTTAATTTGTTGATGTCGGGTGAAATGCTTTATCATGAGGATGTGAAGTTCTTTCAAGCTGGAAGGAGACCTGTAATAAGATACAATACAATACATTATCTTCATAATATTTTCATGATCTAGCTGAGGCGGGCATTCCCATGCTCAGCTTTATAAATTCATTTTCATGTACATAGGACAGACAATCGTCTGAGTGTACACTGATGATTCTGGTAGAGCCATCATCCCTTGGATTGGATGATTATCTATGCAGCAATGATGTACATTTGATGTCTTTATTTTCCTGAATCGCAGCCCGGATGGATGAAACTAGATCTGGGATCTTCAATCTCGTTCGATCTTCACTCAAAGTACAAGTCGATCCATGTGAGAGATGTTCTGGAGTCGAACATGGAAAGACATCGCCTGATTACCAGCCAATGATGTAAGTTGTTAACAGGTGCGAGAGGAATCACCGATAATGATAATGATCCTCAAGGTACTGTAGTACAATTCACATGGTGTGAATAAGGGACTTGGTGTCGAACACCACGTGAAATCTTTCGGTCGAAGGCCATTGATGTAAACCTGTCGCCGGAAGTGAGAAACTTGCCATTGAGGCATGCAAGCTTCAAAGTACTGAAAGGGTTGTTCCTAGATCGACTTCTTGGATAATGAGCTGATGTCGACAAGAAGCGATCTGTCATAGGAGGGCCTTAGTGAATCCCACATCAATGACACGGAACGGAGCAAATGATTTTAATGGAGGTGAAAACAATCTGGTGATATACGGTTCAGGGTGGCGGTCATGAAAGAATGGAGCGGAAATGTATTGTAGTGGGTGAGACACAGGTGAATTCTCTGAGAGACTTCTCTTGAACATATCAGTGACACTGACATGATGGATTGGTATCATTACCCCAAATGTGGATGGTGTGACAGAACCATGGTGATGTGACCAATGAATGGAACAACCCAACCCGACTTGGATGCGGAGTGAAAGTGTCATGTTCAAGAGTGACTTGCTACCAACAAAGTTTCTTCAAGTTTTCTTCCCAATTTTTCCCCAGTCATTGCTGACCAATACCTCTTTATTTTTATCAAGATTGAGGAGGATAACATATTCTTGTTCTATAATTCGCCCTTCGGGCAAACCCATCGCTATGTTTTAACGAGCCTAGCGATAGTGAAACTCGTTCTTGTCTGCCATGGACAAGTTTGTCGCTATTAGGTTTTGATGAGTTTAACGACAAAGATAACTTGGTCATTTTCAATTTTAGAAAGTCTGAAAAGGGATGTAAAGGAAACTCCAAAAATCCTTTTTCATCATCTAATCCCTTAAGTCCGAAAAAGTATAAAATAATACAGAAGGGATGAATTTTCGGTACTTTTAACGAGCCAAACAAAACAAGCGCTTGATCTTTTTGTGTAATAATCCCTCAGGTCCAAAAAGATTAAAATCTAAAGGAGGGATAGCACTTCTGGTCACTTTAACGAGCTGGAGAGGCCAATGGCTCGGCAATCTTTTCATATTTTACGAGTCAGTTGAAAAGAGCTTAAAGGAGACTCGTCTTTGAGGAACGAGTGATAAATTCGGGTAGCAGCTGATTCCAGGTAAGGTTTGGAATTTTCCAATCATGGCAGTGTTACAAGGATGGCTAATAGGATCACTCTTCATAGATGTTCCTCAAAAGGGGTAAACAATCAAATGGAGGTGAATGATCGGCCAATACAGAGTGGAGGTGATGATGAGAACACGACCAAGGCTTTAAAGGCTGAAGTACTACATTCACGATGGTTATTTACCGGAAATTGGTTCATTTTTTATTTTAAAATGAGCTTAAACACTGGTGAAACATTTGCTCATTGCTTATGTTTATTTTTTAACGAGCTTGAAGTCCGCGTTAAAACTGCTCGATCCAGTCATAAAATAAGAATGTCTCATCTAAAAACAACACTTTTTCAAAGCTTTTCCCCACATCCTTTCTTTATGCAAGTTAGGAAACGACCAATCCTACGAGTTTAGAGGGTTAGAGGACCTAAAAATTTAAAAAATAAATGGTCGCTCTTCGCTTGCATGCCAAAAGGTTTGCATGCCCCCAAGTATAGTGAAATAGAGTTTCGAGGTTACCCCTCAATTTTTAGACAAAACATTTTTTTTATCGGGAAAGGCCTACCTTTTCAGGTTACCCCTCAATTTGCAGAAAAAACATTTGTCTTATCGGGAAAGGCCTACCTTTTTCAGGTTACCAAAGATTGTTCTATCTGTGTTACAAACAAAACACTTCTTCGGTGATGTCTACTAAAATAGACAAAGGTGAGTGGCACAGATGCCTCCACTCACATAACTTTGATGAGGGAATCTTATTCTAGTCTAAGATCCCCATTTTCCTAAAAGGACAGGTGTGTCAGACTAGTCATATATCCCTCGTGGAAACCTACCCTATACCTGAAGTTCTCCTGCCGAAGCAGACCAGGGTGCATGCCCCCTGGGTTTCATTCATACCCTCTGAATCACTCGCGCTCATCAGGAGGACAGACTGGGGATTGATGAGACATTCCTTGCGTGAAAAGACCATTCAGGGATGGTATATGACTATTTGCTATGCGTGAACTGGGGAATGAAAGTTGGTCTACGAGCTTGACCACTCTTCCTTCGTGCGGAAAACACATTACTCTAAAGAGTGAGGAGACAATGGCTCCCATGCAATAAGTATAGTCTCGTCCAAGGAGTAGATTATAATCCAGGGGTCCTTGGACTACCATTACGTTCATGTGAACGGTTTTCCCTCTCAATGTTATGGGCACATTGGGAAGGATCCCTAACGGTCAACTGGTTCCTTTGTCAAAGCCTGTTAGATTTCTCATCTCAGGCAAAAGCGATGGTGAACCAAGTGCTTTCCAAGCAATTAAGGAAAGGATACTCACAGAAGCCCCTTCATCTATGATAGTACTGGCCATGACCATTCTATATATTTGAGCAATGATTCGAAATGGTACACTAGCAGGTAAACGGGGTCTACCTAGTAGATTCTAATCAAAGGAAACAACTAGGTTGTTTGGAGGTGGGACCGAATAGACGGCCGGATACGACTCTGACGAACTTCCTTCCTATGGTAAAGGAACGGGTAGACTGCTCCCATGTTCGTCGGAGTCTGTGCTTACGAAAAGAATTTGGATGGTGTCATCCTTGTTCTCTTTGGTGACTGTATCATCTGAAGATGGATCCTCTGAAGGCAAGACCGGGTCAACTGCCACCTCGACCTTTTGAATTTCGTCTGGTGTGGATTCAGATGGTTTATCTTCAATGATAGACGCTTCGGCCGACCACAAGGGCGTGTCAGCCAGATTTTCAACTAGTGACGGACTCAGCAAGAGTTTCTTATATCCAGGAGGAAGCCGTAACGGTGAAACCGGACGGTCGTCCAAAACTCTTTTAGCCTCATCTAAGAAGGGACAACGGTGGACGACATGATCGCCTTCACACAGTTTACAAGGAAATTTACATTTTCCTTTTTGTCCAGGGGCTTCACTTTCACTAGTTGACAGTGTACTTTCAACATGATCATCAGAGGTTGACGACAGCGGATTGTGAAAACAAGGAGACCAGTCCCTTAAGATCCGAGGGATGCAAGGACAATCTCGATGATAGTGGTCTCCTTTGCAAATGACACATGGTGATTTAGGCCTGGTCGGTGCAGTGTGTGGATTTTCGCTAGACGATGCTTGGTTGCCCCTTTTCGCCTTTGGCTCCTTCTTCTTCTTCTCTTTCTTCTTCTTTTCCTTCTTCTTCTTAGGTACTTGATTTTTGGCTTTACCAGCTTCATCAAGCGAAGAGGAAGGAGGAGAGGAAGAATTGGATGAAGTAGAGGGTTGGGGGGTAACTATGGAATCGTCTAGTTGCTGACTTGATTGTTCAGGAATTGCGGTGTTCTGAATAGAGGTTGAGAAGAGCCATACGGGCAAGCCAATTGTCAATCCTGGAAGTGACAATGTGTCCATATGGGGTGCACCAACATATCCCCAAGAGGAGAAGGGACTAGGATTTCCTCCAAGGGGAACTCCTTGGTTGGTGGACTCAATTTTCCTCAACCTAAGACCAACGTAGGAAAGGTGATAATTATTCCGTTTAAAATAAATTTTAGACGCTTTGACACAACTTGTTTTTTCAATTTTTAAAAGTCAAGAAAAAACAAAAGATGACTCTAGTCGCCTTCGATTTTTAACGAGCCTGAAGTGACAAGTGCTCAGATGGACCTTTTCTGTTACGGAGTCTGAAAAGGAATGAAAGGGACTGCTCTGGAAATATAGACAGAGGGATTACCAAACCAATCGCAAAATTGCAGAATACTTTTTACGGTACGGCAGTCAATCTTCCTGAATGTTGTGTTCAGTGCATTGCGATCGATAGGGCGGTAGACACGGCTTCCTATGGATAAAGGATTAAGCCTATTGTGGTCTCCCAAAATATACTCGACGGTACGTGGGAGCATAAGTCTGTACTGGCACTTATCGTCTCAAAGTGGAGGAATCACCCAACCAACAGTGAAAACAATAGTTACCAGGCTTTACGACGCCGGAATATGTCTCTAGCCTAGACTTCTAGATGTTATGTGTTAGGTTCCAAAGCGTTTTTAGATTCATTAAATTTATTTTATAGTTGATCTTGCTTAAGAAATTTTCCTTTCAGGTTCACCACGTGATGTAGATGTACAATTCCTAAAATGCAATCTAATATGATAAACAGTCGTTTAGTCTTCTTTTTGCAAATGAAAATCCTAGCTACTAAGGAAAGAGAGATGGCGTTCTTTCAACAAAGAGCAAAGAGCACACACTATATGCACTGTCCTAAATCAAACCAATAAAAAGTCTAAATGCAAATGCACATGCATGTATTTGTTTTCAGCCTTCTTAATGTGTAAATGATAAAAAGAAAGCTAAGCGCAAATCTGAATTATTTTTCAAAGCGACAATTACTAACAAGTTTCTTTTCAAGACAAAATGAGGACAATGACAACACTTTGCGATTTGGAATTGAAAACTTGCTTTCGTCACTAGAAAAACTACTAATTCGGATCAAATATAAGAGTAACAGGGTAATTGACTATCAAGAACAATCAGATTCTCTTCTATGACTGAAAACGACACTTGCGACACTTTCAAATCAAGAAACGACAGTACAATTACGCTACTTCTTTGTAAAGGAGAACTGAAAATGACTCAAAAAATACATAAAAACATTTACAGTTCTTTGCACAATGGAGGCGGAATAACAGCAAGGAAAGGGGTCTCAAACAGAGGTGTACTGACTACAGGCAGCAAAACTCCTAAATAGATCTGAAAATAGTGAACACAGAAACCAAAATTTAGGAACAAGGCTTTGTCTGATCAGCACACCTGTAACACAGTGAAACTGAAATGCAATGCACCTACTACACTCGGGAAGTGCGCTGCATTTGAAGTTCACAGAACACACAGTGCGTTGGACCAGGGACGAGACTTTGATTGGGTTCTGGGTCACAGTTTGAAGTTCAGTTCAGGGATTTAGGCTGAGCAAGTGGTAATCAGTAAATCAATCACAGGGGTAGATCTAAAGAGGTTACTAGAGCCACCACAAGGGCAATTAGAGAGCTTGTAAATCAATTGTTTAATTCATAAACAAAACCCAGAGATAGACTGAAGCAGCATTTATCTACTTTGCATTTTCATAGAAAATGTAGTTCGAAGGCTACCTGGCTCAACTTCAGGCTCCGTCTGTAAGTTTATAAGGTAAACAAATGTAGATAAACAAACAATCTACTCACTCCCCAGCAGAGTCGCCATTTTGTTACCGGGAATAATGTCTATGCAGAGCTGCTAATCCCATTAAGGTTGGTAGCTACCTTAGAAACAAACAAACTAAAACCACTCTAGTTTTCCTTTATGAGAAATAGATGAGAGAAGAATAAAGGAGACCAACCTCTGTCTTGCGCTTCGTTCCTTGTTTGGTTCCTTGTTTGGTTCCTTGTTTGGTTCCTCTCCCTTCTGATAGATCTTTTGCTACTCGCTTCCTTGTCTAGCCAGCTTCACAAGGCATCTGTAGAATCAAAGCAGCATAATACTATCCAAGAACATAGATCTATTATCATAAACAATATAGGATCATATGTAAATTGACCATACAAATGCATAAAACATAAATCATACAAGAGTATGGAGGAAAACTTGAATAGCTTTATTGATAATCAAGAAAGAGCCAAGAGAATTACAACCAATTGTTCTAACCCAGCATCATCCTCTCAGCAAGAAGCCCTTCTTCACCTCATGAAAAGCTTAGATCACCCAACACTATGATATTGCACCAAGAAACCAGCAGCACTTCCTTACAAGATGCAAAATTCCAGCCCCTGGATCTCTGGGATGAGGGATCCATATATAGATGTTTGCAAGGGGGGTGAGTCAGCTTTTGAGTTTTGATTAGTGTCTTCTCTCTGATAGTTATTGATTCCACTTGGAGATTGATGATCTCTTACTCATCCTTGGTCGAATTCAGAGAGGCAAGTGTCACAGGAGAAGTTTCTGGAAGTTTCCATGCTTCTCCACCTTGCGGATTGACCCTGCCATTTTTCCCTTCTTGCCCATCGCACCCCATAGAAGGGCTTTTTGACATGCATCACACCTACTATGTGTATTTAGGTGGGATGCAACGCACTTTGCCTATGGAGCAGGTGAAATGGTCCAGTTTTGACCAATTCTGAGTAGATTTTCATGGAGAACTTCTAGGAGAAGATGTAATCAGTTGACCTTGTTCTTTTAGGGGTCGGAACAACACTTTTAGGGACTTAAGAGCCCTTGGTTTATTGACATTTATGATTGGGGTTGCAGTGCCCAAAAATGTCTATAACAGATATATTATTCCATTTTATAGATTCATTTGTTATTGTCCATCTGGATGATATATTGATATATGGTGCTACTTGGGAGAAGTACATATCACATTCAATGTAGGTGTTGGATACTTTAAATAAGCACCAAATGATAGCAAATCCCAAGAAGTTTGAGTTTGCATAGCAGTCTTTGGTGTATTTGTGGTATGTTATAGATGGAGGAGAGTTGAAGATAGGGATTGCTAAGATAAAGACCATCATGAAATGGACGGTGCCTACTAATGTTTATGAGGTTAGTAGTTACATTAGGGTGGCACAATATTGAGGAAATTAATAGCCTCATTTCCGGTAGTAGAAGCACTACTCCATTCCATAACAATAAAAGTCAAGAGTTTCTAGTGGGGAAAGGGCCAACATAGGTCCTTTGAGGATCTAACGAAGAAGATCAGTGAAGCACCAGCTCTAGTATTATTGTACTTGCAAAAGACCTTCGAAGTGGAGATGTACACTAGTGGGTATGTTATGGAAGGTTTGTATGCTATCTTTCTGAAGTGTTTTAATGGGTCCCATCAATAGGTATATTTTAAATTTCATTATGCTATCCTCTAGCCCTTAAAACTCTACTTTTCTCACATTAATTCACATTTTTAGCCATAATATGTTTAGTAGGGAGACTAAACGGTGTTTGTCATATTGTATGGCCTAGTGTGATTAATTTGCAGGAAAAGAAGCAATTTTGGAGGCATTTACTATGCAGGGGATTGATGGAGACAACCTAGAGAGAATATAGGGGGATTTTCCACCTCATTAATGCTCTAACTCAGCTTTAGATCACATAATCCTCACTCATAGCTCGAATTCACTAGCAATCGAGAGACTCCAAGTACATGTGAAGATCAAGGAGGACCATATCCAAAAATCTCGAGATCTTGGAGGGAATCAATCCTCTTTTCAAGGGAGTTGCCATCAACTACCTTTTTGTATAAATAAAATAGCCAAGAGGTGCATTAGGATTGAATTTTTTGTTGTAGCTAGGAGTAGTTATTGTTAGCCTAGTGCTTGACATTGTCATTCTTATTTTTCATGATGTATGTGACTATAGTTTTCTATTAATCAGAAGTTTATGATTGTTCTGCATCGGAGTTATTTTTGGAGGGGTGAAACCCATGGGTTTGGGCCCAACCAATAGGATTTAGTCCCTCTCCTATATTTCTTTCTTATTCTTGTTTCAAAGTTTTGAAATTCTTTCCTTGTTTCAGTAGATGTTATATCATAAAAACTTGTAATTGCATGCTTTCCTATCACCTCTCTTGTGGGAAGAGTGATTAGAAAGATCTAAAATAACAACTCAAAAATATTTGTTTATGATTTCTTGGAAAGGGTTAGGTATTAGATTGAAATCTCTCTGCATGTTTAATCTCTGCAACTTAGGAGTTAGTGGTATAGGTTTGGCAATTGGAGTTTTTTTGTAGGTTAGCATAGACTGCAATAGAATTCAACTCATATTTCCCATGATTATTTACTTTGTTGCAATAATGATCATTTGATGCATGTAATTGGCTAGCTACAAGAACTATGATGGTTTGCAGGGGCGGGCACACCTTTCCACATCCACGTGGACCTTTTCATCTCCCCCCTAAGCACCTCACCTTTCTACCAAACTATGTCTCTGAATTCATTATGTTAAGGTAAATCAAGGAAACTGTGGGAATCAACTTTTTTGCAAGATAGACCTCCGAGGGGTACTGGGCTTGGATAAGGGGTTCACACACGCTTAATTCACCTCCTTCTACCTTTGTCTACCTTCATTTTCCTTCAAGATAACATTTTTATCCTCACAAAACTCTCGGAGCCGCCTCCTGTAGCGATACAGGAACTCCTATATCCCCTCTTGTAGCATATTTATAGCATTTCTTTCTTCAACCATATTTTCTCCATATTTTGACTCTGGCATAATGAAGTTGAATAATGGCCCCAACATTGTGATTTTATGATTAGGGAAGACTCTAGTACCACTCCAATGTCATCCTTTCCTCAATGAAACCATCAGATAACAAAACAGAGTTAGAGTTAGTATTTTTATTCATAGGTATGTTGAAGATCGAATTCCTCATTTTCAAGCAAATGTGAGTAGATAAATGATTCATGTAAGTAGGAGATTGATATTATTAAGTGTGCAAGTAAAGTAGCATGATTTATTCTGCAAGTAGATCAACCTTTTGCTTTCATGAAACTTCAATTAGTGTTTACATTAATGAATGGTATTTTCATCAATGTAGTTAGAATCAATTTCATTTATGGTTTCATAAGAACTTTTCACTATAACTAGTTCGAGGAGTGGTCTCTGAACGCCTTAATCTAATTTCCTGAATGAGGTTGACATGAGTAGAACCTAACCTGTTGTTCATATAGCATTGTCACCTCTAATTTTGTAGCGTTGATAATTTAAGTTGAGAAGCCCTTGGGATTTGCAACATCCTTGATGCAATACTAGGGCTCATCGCTTTTTGGTATCGTTTTCGAGTAGGTGTCTAAATAGGTGTTGTTTCTGCTTAAGAGTTACTTCTATTTTTCTGTCAATCTTATTTCTTTGGAAAACAAAAGGTGAAAATTTCAAAAATAAACTTGTTCTTTCATGCCTTGTAAGAGTAGGGATAACCAAGGGAAATTATTGCCTAAAACCACCACCCCCTCAAGCAGTCAACCTTCATTCTTCTTTGTTGACTGTGAAATTCCTTCTATAACTAGAGGGGAGTTAGAAGACCCTCTAGGTGAGTAACCTGGAATTTTTGAATAACCTATAGGATAAGAAGAACCTATCTCATAGTGACCATGGCACCATTAAGTATTTAATGAACAAAAATGATGTCAATGTTAGGATAAAGAGATGGTTGTTATTATTGCAACAGTTTGATTTGACTATTATTGATAAACGAGGGAAAGAGAATGTGGTCGCAGATTTCTTCTCAAGAATAACCTTACGTACAGAAAAGGAAGAAATTGTGGATGATCAACTTCCAAATGAATATCTCTTTTCCATATTAGTGCTTTCTACTTAGTTTGTTGATAAAGCCAACTACTTGGTTGCTGGAAGGTTCCCTGCTAATCCATCCTCTAAGGAGAAAAGCAAGATTATCAGGAAAAGTGCCCCATTCATTTGGATTGGGGGAAATATTTTCAGATAAGGGTCAGATTAGATCATGAGGAGATGTGTGAGGGAAGAGGATGTCTTTGACATCCTCTTAACATGCCATGATGGACCCTATGTGGGGCACTTTTCTGCTAAGTGGAGAACCTTCAAATTTCTACAATCAGGCTATTATTGGCACACTTTACATTAGGATGCAAGGAGGTACACCACCAATTGCAATCAGTGCCAAAGGATGGGTAAGCCCACACCCAAGGATGAAATGCTCTTACAACCTCAAGTGACTCTAGAGCCATTTGAGAAGTGGGGCATGGATTTCATTGGACCTATTGACCCCCATCAGGACAGAAGAAATATATCATTGTGTGCACTGATTACTTGACTAAATGAGCTGAAACAAAGGGAGTAAAGGAAGAAACTGAGAAAAAGGTGGTTGAATTTTTTAGGGAGAACATCTTCTACAAGTTTGGTTTTCCAAGGGATTTAGTTATCGATCAAGTAGCACAATTTACATCAAATCTAATTGAAGATATCATGAAGTAACACCACATCAAGCACAACACATCCACTACCTATCACCCTCAAGAAAATGGGAAGGTGGAGGTCACAAACAGAGCATTTGAGAAAATTATAACCAAGGTTGTTAACAACAATATCAAATATTAGGCAGACAAAATTGTGGAAGCCACTTGGGCCTACTAAACCACTTGGATGACTACCATTGGATTCACTCCATTCGAACTAGTCTATGGGAAGAAGGCCTTGATGTCTATTGAATTTGAATGGAACACCTTAAGGATGACATCTCAGTTAGGTTTGACCTCACTGTAGCACAAATGGAGAGGCTACTCCAATTCAATGGTCTAGATGAATTTAGGCTGCAAGATCTACTGCACACTGAGGTAATCCAACTACAAAGGAATATTTGGCATGTCAAACTGTTGGAATAAGGAATTACTGGGGGGGAATCAATAATAGTGATATTCTTTAATCCTTTTCCTAAATATCATTTTAGTCCTTTTTATTTTCTATTACTTATGAGGGCATTTATTCATAAGGAAACTAAGCAACAAGTATAAGCATTCATATGTTCATACAACCAATCACATGAGAATCATACACATTTTGACACCAGTGTTTTCTTGTGGAAACCCAAAAGGAAAAAAACCACCAATTTTTTGTTTGTTTATGATGTAATTTAAGGACCAACCTAATTACATCATTGTTTTTGCTAGCACCCACTCACAGGAGGCACCAACCCCCTTAGTTTAGCAATCACCAACTTGACAATAGGCACCAACCTCTTTTGAAGGCAGGCACTGACCTGTTCTTTCCATTGTTCTATTATTTCATTCAATTTTCAAACTAAAAATAGAGGCATATACGATTACAAGTAAATACGAAATTGGTTGGTTGCAAAAACACCTTTTTCTCTTAGTTCACTGCTGTGCCACACTCTCTTTTGTCTCATCTAGCTTCTCTTTACTCCTTGCTCATAACAACATATCCTCATCATTATACCTTCTCTCGCACAGGATGTCTGTTGCACACTCTTCAACTCTTCCCTCACTGCTCTTCTTACAACACTCTCTTTACTCTCGTTGCTCAGCACTTTGCCTTCTTCCTGATGGGCCTCTAAATTAGACATAGATTAAGGCCCATGCCTCTAATTTAAAACATAAATTAGGGCCTATGACCATCCTTCAGCACATTAAACCTCTCTTTTTGCATTAAATAATTTGTTTTTAACTTTAATATATTCATTAGGAAGGTTTATGAATAATTGAATATTTGTGCCTAATATTATTTATTTTTGTGCAATATTATGAGAATATTGGGAAGATTATGAAGAGTTGGACGAGGATATAATTTAGGGACTTGTTCCCTACTAATGGAGGATCAATAATAAATAATAAGTCAACAAGATATTATGGAATTATTGCACAAATTGCGGAACTCCAATGATTACGAAAATCTAGGAATGTGTTCCACTAATCAAGGGAGCAGATCCACTAATCAAGGGATTTCGGTGGGGAAAACTTCCTCCATTCATGGGGAATGATTCCTAATCATTTTGTATAAGTACCAAGTCGAATTGCCTCTAGAGATAGTTTTTCATTAGTGTTATTGTGGAGAGAGCTTGTATTTTTGCAGCTCCATTGTATTTTCTTGCAGGGATGTAATTCTATTGATGAAAATAATGAAGATTGGTGTCATGTTCAACTTCTAAATCTTGTTCTCCTCCATAGGTCTCTAAGTTTCCTTGGGCTTGGCCATCCCAGGAACCTCAGAGCCCTTTTGTATCATTTTCTTTCCTTCTTTTCATTGCTTATTCACATGCATCTCTAGTTTTTATGTCTTTCTATTTCTGCATTTAGGATTAATAATTTCTTGTTGTAGGATTGAGTTAAATGGTTGATATAAGTTCTTTTGCAAGATCACAAGAATTATTTCATCCTTGGAAAAGCTTTGGAAGTTCATAGAAATCATTGAGTTGCTTGGATTAGTCTTCTTATTCCCAAATCTAGATTGCTGGACCTCCTTTTTGGCAAAAAACAGTAAATTTCTGCTATTTTTTAGAGCATGATAATGAGATTCAATCGACTTGATTCCACTTGCATTAGATCACAAAAACATTCTAGTTCATAAAAAAAAATTACCCCATTGAATTTTCACTTGATTTGGTTAGGCATTTTTTAGATTTACTAGCTCACTAGTTCTCGAATTTCTAGATTTTCGACTAGTAATGTTTTTTATTTTTTTGCATGGGTTAACATAGGTATTTTTTAGTGATTCCACTTGGAATGGGGACCTAAGACATCCTAGTTAATACCAAAATTTGTCCCATCCAATTTGGATTTGATTTTCTTGGTCATTCGATGAATTATAGTAAATCTGTACATCCTGTAGGAAATCAGGGGATCCTGTAGGAAATCACTGTAGCATCCTGTAGGAAAGCCTGTTTTGAGGCCAAATTGAGGAAAAAGCCTCTAGGAAGCTAGAAAAGGGTCCCTACTTGTCTCCCAAACCTTCTGACCATTCACCATCATCTCCAAGCCACCTGCCACATCACCAAAAGAGATTAGCTTTCACACTCTCACATGAAAAAAAGACAAAAAGAAAAACAAATTTATTTTATTCATTTACATGCACAGCAGTAGAAGGTTTGATGGTTTGAATCTACATGCTTAGGACAGTAGGATTGCATACATGTTAACTTAGCATTCTTTTGAAGCAAAGCCTCTTAGGAGTTAGTTAGAAAATGGTGTGTTTTAGCATTTGATTTCATTCTCTTTCCTTGTACTTTCTTTCTTGCAATAGGTTAAGGTTCCATTTCGAGCATTTCATTTTATGCAATTAGTTTAGGATTTGACTTCAATACATGTACTCCATTACATCATGATAGAAGAGGACAGACACATTGTATGCTGCACATATAGTGTCGTTACCTCTTAACTTTGTATGAACACTGGGTTGATAATTAAAGTCGGTAGCCTTGGGAGTTGCAACATTCTTGTTGCAATACCAAGGCTCATCACTTTTTGGCGCTGTTGCCGGGGAGGTGTCAAAGTATGCATTGTTTTCTTCCCTAGTTGATTCATTTCTTTTTACTTTTTGCAAAAACAAAACATAATTGCATTAGGCATATTTCATTTCAAAAATAGAAAAGTGCATTGCATTAGAGTTTTCATTCAATCATAAAAACAAAAACAAAATTTCTCCAACACCAACCCACCCCTCCCATTTGATCACATGGTGCAGTAAGAGCCATATCACCATTCACTTTTGTAGGTAGAAGAAGGAGATGGCAAAGAATGTAGAAGAAATGGATGGAGATGATGACAATGAGGAACATCCTCTTGGATTTCCCATTCAAGATACTGATGGTAGTGTGCACATGAAGATCCCTCCATCTTTTCTTCCAAATTTTCATGGTCTAAGGCCGGAGGATCTGGAAACCTTTCTCTTTGAATTTGAAATTATTTGTAGATCTTATGGTTACTTATCAAAAACTCAAAAACTGAGATTGTTTCTGGAAACATTGAAGGATATAGCTCTTAAATGGTTCATGAGTTTAGGGACTAATTCAATAAGATCATGGAATGATATGCAAAAGATATTTCTAGAAAAATATAAAGATCATAATCTTAAGGAAGAAATCTTTAGAATGAATCAAAGAGAAGATGAGAGTCTAGAGGATCTAACAGAGAGGTTCAAGTATAGTGTTAAGAGGGAAAAACTACATCATTTAGGATCCGACACACTAAAAACCCTCTTACTTAGAACAATTAGGGATGAGTGGATTGATCTCTTTAATCTCATGAGTAGAGGTGATGTATATCAATTATCATTTGAGGAAATTTGTGAAACATGCAAACACATATCAAGAGGAAAATCAAGAGTAGGTAAATCAGCATCAAGATCAGTAAGTCAAGCTAAACTTGGAAAGTTGTTTGATAATTTTAAAATAGAAATTCTTAGCAATCTAACAAAACAAGTAGAAATGTTAAGAATGCAAGATGAAGCAAAAGAAAATGTTGATATTTATGTTGCAGAATCACATGATGTTAAATGTTGCTCCTTATTACCAAGGTTGAAGGAAGTTCACCAAGAGGACAATGGAGCAAGTCAATTGCCAATGCAGCAATGTTATGTAGCTCCAAGAGTACCATGGGAGCCTATTCAACCTTATATGATGCAAGAGCCTAATTAACAATTTCAATCTTATGCACATCCACCTCAAAGTAATTGGAACACACCCTTTTCTTGGCAACATTGGCCATCTCAACCCCAAAACCAATCTTGGCAATAAGGTTGGCAAGGAACTTATGGGAGCCATCCACAATATCCTCAGTGTTTTCCTCAATATCCTCCATACCAAACTTCATGTTATCCTTACCATTCACCTCCACCACAACCACAAACCCATCCACATCCATCTCAAATATACACTCCCACTCAACTACCTGTACCACCATTTCCAAAACCACACATTGAAGTAGCTCATCCCACTTACAATGTTGAGGTACAACACTTCCAAACATCTCCTCCTAAGCTCAATAGTATTCACCATAGCTCAGGAAGAGTATTGCAAAATAGAGATTCTCTTGATATCATTGAAGGACTACATCCAGAAGAAGAAGATTCGAAAGAGAATATCAAAGAATCATGGGTTTCACTTGATGAATAGAGGACATCAAAATTAGAGATTGAGAAAGCTCCCTCATGGTTACCATAAAATCCTCCATGTATTTGAGAGAACAATCAACAAAAAGAGGAATATTTGAAGGTCATGGTAGAAGAAGACATGAAGAATGATTCAAATCAGCAAGTGGATCAGGGGCATCACAACTATATTGAAATATGCTTCCAGACAGTCACTAAGTTGCAACATCACTCTCTTCCTCAAATATGATTGATCCTTTCCAAGTCAAATCATTTGGTCTCTGAAATCCAGGTACATGTCAAAGCATACATTTCAAGCCTCCACATCATTTTGTCTGACATCTTGATGTGCACATGGCTTCATTGGAAGTATTCTTATACTTGAAAGAGATTTTGTTTTTCAAGTAGGGTAGGGTAGAAGAAAAAAAATAAAAAAATAAGAGAAAAAAAATAAAAATCTAAGGTGAAAACCTCCTTGGAGACGCTTCAGATTGGCTCATTGATTGAAAACCTCCATGAGGAGGCTTAACAGTCTTTCAAGCAAAAAAACATAACTTTCCTCTTTGCAAGTGAACTTTGTTGGCTTATAGATCCATTTCATTCATATCCTCTCCCTTGAAACCTTTACTCATTTTTCACTCATTTTTCCAAAATTGTTTGTGCATAGAAAAAATCACAGTGTTTCTTGAGACCATTAGCCTACCTTCTTCCCCTAATTCAAGATGGGTTCTTGAACATTTTTTTTTAGTTTGGAAAGGTCTTCTATATCTTTTTCCAACCTCCTCCTACCTTTTTACACCATTTGGACACCTTTGGAACCTTCAAAATGCCTCTATATCATAACCAGGACATCTTGTAGTAATTTATGTAATAATTATAGGAAACCTTGTAGCGGTTCCTGTAGTACTACAAGTAACCCTGTAGCAGTTTCTGTAGAATTACAGGAGACCCTGCAACATCCTGTTTAAACATGTTTTGTGTAAAAATGATAGTCTGAGCCTAGGGTAGGCCCTCAACTTGACTTCCATGCCTTTCTCCCCTTTCTATAACATCTTTTAGGCCTTGTACAAAAGCTAAAAAGAGATTAGAGACCTCTTGGAAATCCTATTTTCATCATTGCAATTTGAGTTCTATTTTGATGGTGAATTCCTTCTTTCCTTTTGTTGCCTTCCTCTTCTCTTTTGTGGCCTAGATGATTGCCTAATGGCCTTGAAGTTCTCTATCATGATTAGGTCTCTCTTAGGCACTACCATTTTGGGTTTTAGCACAATTTGTTCATTTCTTTCTTCTTGTAGCAACATTCTACCTTCCTATAATAGTCATTCCTTCTCTTTCAGAGTCTTATAACTATATGGGAGTGATGAAAAATGATGTAGAGGGGTTGGAGGATGATGTTAGGGCTCATAGGGAGTAGTGTAGGTTTGTGAAAATGGAGAGGATGTGTTGTGTGTGTTTTTTTCCAGAAATTTTCAGGGTGAGACAGAGTGTAGGGTTTGTTCTTGAGAGATGTTAATTTTTTTCTTATGAAATGGGATGGATGAATGATGGATAGATAGTGGGTATGAAGTGGATGGAGGGATTGGAGTGCTATGGTGACATGGCATTTCCAGAAATTTCTTCTTTTAACTGTTGTCCCCATTCATCGAAATCATCACCCTTCCTAATTTGTTTTTTCGCATTGCATGAGTGAAGGAGTTGTTGGGTTGTGTTATATTTTTTCCATGACTAACCCACCTAGTTAACCGGGGGGTTAGAGGTGGGGCGGAGCCCCCCCTTCATTTCGCCGACTGCACAGCGAGGGGGTCACAGGGGGGTTTGAGGGGGGCGCTTAGACCCCCCTCTACGGGGTACGAGGCAACGCCATGGGGAAATTTTTTTTTGGACCCTATATTAGGTTGGGCAAACCCACCTATGGTTTTGTGAATGGTTTTTGCACATGGTTTTGGGTGTGATGGTTTTCGGTCCATGGTATTGGATGCTTCGGCATGTATAAAAATGTATTATAACATTGAAAGGAACATAATGAAAAATCAAGCTAGTAGTCCCGGTTTTGGGATCCAGGGGAAAATCTCTATGTATATGCATTTTATGTGTTATGCTCTCACATTGTTTATTTTCTGTGTTTTAGAATTCATGTGCAGGTAATTTCTATACGGGGTTAAAACCTACATTTGGTATAAAAGTTGTTTTGGCTTCAAGGGGACGCCTTTGTTGCTGAGGGGTTTCGCTTGGACCTGTGGTAGACCTTGTTCAATGGGAGATCTGCGGGATCGATTTTGGTGGTGAAAGAAGATGGCGAGTAGTGGAAAGATAGAGATCGACAAATTTAATGGTCAGAGTTTTGAGTCATGGAAACTCAAGATGGAGGATCTGTTGGTGGATAAAGATCAGTGGATTGCGGTAGATCCAGGTACTAAACCAACGGGAGTGTCTGATGAAGAATGGAAGAAGTTGGATCGAAAGGCAAAGAGCACAATACGATTGTGTGTCTTAGATTCAGTATTGCTGAATGTATTAACGGAAGCTACGATGAAGGATTTGTGGGGGAAGTTAGGGACTTTGTACCAATCTAAGTCTCTGGTGAATAAACTGTTCCTACGGAAAAATTTGTATAACCTGAGGATGAAAGATGGAGACTCGGTGACAGAGCATCTGAATGCATTTAATACTGTGGGAAGTCAGTTATTGTCTATTGATATTAAATTTTCAGATGAAGATAAGTGCATCAATTTGTTGTGTTCTCTACCAGATTCATGGGATAGTCTAGTTATTGCAATAGGTAGCAATGCAATTACCTTGCAGTTTGATGAAATAGTCTCATCCTTGCTGATGGAGGAGATGAGACGGAAAAATATGGAGATCCAGAATGGTGATGCCTTGTCTGTACAAGGAAGGTCCCAGAAAAGAAACAAAAATAAGTCATCGAGTGGGAGATCTAAATCTCCAGGAAAACCTGTAAAGGTGGTGTGCTGGAAATGCGAAAAGGAAGGGTACTACAAAAGGGATTGTAAATCTAAAGCTCCTGACAAAGGAAAGGGATCTGATGATGCTCCTTCTACAGAGGTGAAAACCACCTCAGATGAAGGTGGGGATGTGTACTTGGCTTCTTCAAGTACACATGTAGATCATGAGGCATGGTTGATTGACTCAGGTGCATCCTTTCACTTCACTCCCCATAGAGAGTGGTTCTGTGAGTATGAGAAATATGATGGTGGTGATGTCTTCTTAGGGGATGATAAGAAGGCTAGAATCGTTGGTCGTGGAAAAGTAAAGTTGAAGTTTTAAGGTGGAAGGGTTAGAACACTTTCAGGTGTTCTGCATATTCCTGCATTGGCCAAAAATCCGATTTCTGTAAGCAAGCTGGGTGATGCAGGTTTAAAAACAGTGTTCAAGAAGGATACTTGCAAGATGGTTCAGGGAGCACTAGTATTGATGTAGGGAGTTCGGATTGGAACTCTGTACAAGCTGCAAGGTAGCACTATTGTTTATGGGTGCAATAGTTCTATGGTTCCTGAAAGTGGAGCATAAAATCTAGTGGTCTCTGGAGAGAAGAACATGTTGTGGCATCAAAGGCTTGGACATATTAGAGAGAAGGGCCTTCAAATACTTCATGGTAAAGGTATGGTAGAAGGTATGAGTAATAGCTCTCTAGATTTTGATTTCTGTGAAAATTGTGTATATGGGAAGCAGAATTGGGAGAGTTTCCCCTCTGGTGGTAAGAGGGCGAAACAGATATTAGAGCTTGTGCACAGTGAAGTGTTTGGACCTATGAAGGTTCCATCACTGGGTAAGTCTGTGTACTATGTATCATTTATATATGAATTCTTAAGGAATACATGGATATATTTCCTTAAGAAGAAATCTGAAGTCTTTGACAGGTTTAAAGAATTTAAGGCTCTAGTGGAAAACCAAACAGAGAAGAAGATAAAGGTATTGAGGTCAGATAATAGTGGAGAGTTTTGCAGCAAGGAATTTGAAGAATTTTGTAAGAAGTGTGGTATATCACGGCAGAAGACTACTCCATACACACCTGAGAAAAATGGAGTTGTATAAAGAATGAACAAGACATTGATGGAAAGGGAAAGAAGCATGCTTATTGGTGCTGGGTTAGGATAGGAATTCTGGGTAGAGGCGGTGGAGACAACATGTTACCTAGTCAATAGATCACCTTCATCAGTGTTGGAGGATAAGACTCCACAAGAGGTATGGACTGGTAAGAAGCCCTCTCTTTCACATCTGAGGGTATTTGGATGTGATGCATATGTACATGTTCCAAAGGAGAAAAGAACCAAGTTGGATAGTAAATCTGAAAAGTGCATCTTTATTGGGTACAACCGAGATGTGGTGTTCAGAGAGGTGAAATATGTTATTAAACATGAAGTCCAACCAAAGGAAACTAAGAAGATAGAGTTTGAACTTAAGGAGGAAGAATCAGACTCTACAGTAGAGGAGGAATCAGAAGATGAAGAGCCACAAACTCTAGGTGTGAGAAGATTAGCTCGAGAAAGAAGGCAGCCATAAAGGTATAGTCCATCTACTTTCTATTCAAATTTTGCTTTATTTGTTACTGATGATGATCCCAGAACTATGAAGGAAGAAATAGATTCAGAGGATGGCAAACTCTGGAAAGAGGCCATGGTTGATGAAATGGCATCTTTGCACAAAAATGAGGCTTGGGATCTGGTGGAGTTGCCGGTTGGAAGGAAACCCATCGGTAGCAAATGGGTGTTCAAGAAGAAGACAAATGCAGAAGAAAAGGTGGAGAAATACAAAGCTAGGTTGGTAGCAAAAGGTTATTCCCAGGTGCCAGGAATTGATTTTGGTGATATGTTTGCTTCTGTTGCCAAGGTAGCTTCTATTAGATTACTTTTATTTGTTACTGTTGCTTTTGCTTTTGAGGTAGAACTAATGGATGTGGAGACAACATTTCTTCACGGGGATCTAGAAGAGGAAATCTACATGAAGCAACCTAAAGGTTTTGCAG